>VDFB02193867.1:370392159-370641926 GCA_007258455.2 Sequoia sempervirens
AGGATCCAAAGGTAGCTTCAATTAACTGTGAGGATGTTGTTGACATTGTTGGCATTGATTGTGACATGGCTTGTGACATAGTTGGTGTTCCTCCGATGGATGTTGCATTGACCGGGTTTTGATTAGATGTGTCATTAGAGGTAGCATTGATAGTGCTTGTAGCAATTTGTGAGGTGGCACCAATGTTATTGTTGACATTGTTTTGAGATTGACTAGAGTTGGAGGCATTATTTGTGTTGTTGTTGGCATCATGATTGGGAGTGGCTACTCTTAATGTATTAATGTTGAATCCTTGTGGTAATTTGGCTCCTTGATGTAAAAGTATGGCTAAATATTTGTATTTATCATGAAAAATTATATCTTCTACAAAAGAGGCCACTTCAGGATTTTGTGTTGGAGCTTCTATGTCTTCCTCAAATATGTTTCCATGTTCATCTCTATGTATGAACGGTTCAAAGGGGTTACATAATGAATATGGCATGTTCATGTCACTAAAAGGATTGATAAAAGATGTGTCTTGGTTCATGTTTTGATTCATGTCATTAGAAAAGATATAGGTATTGTTGTCTTGTCTAAAATTAGCCATTTGTCTTATGTCTTATGTTTTTGGGATTTTTTATTAAAGCATTCAATGACATCAAGAAAGCCATCAACAAAGTGCCATTACTCAAGTCACCTGATTTTGCTAAACCTTTTCAGCTATTTTATTTTGCATCATTTCATATTATTGTTGTTTTTTTGTTACAAAAAAATAATAAGGGTTATGAACAACCCTTTGCTTTCTTTAGCAAATCACTGCAAGCAACAGAATTGAAGTATGATATCATGGAAAAGCAAGCCTATTCTTTGGTAAAGGCTATCAAGAACATCATGCCCTACCTGGTGGGTGCTAAGATAGTGGCTTATGTACCTAATGTTGTATTCAAAGACATATTTACTCAACATGAAGTCATTAGAAGGTGTATATGGATCAACAAGACGTCCAAGAATTTAATATTGACATTTAGATCACTACACTTGTTAGAGGGAAAGGTTTAGCCAAGTCGATGGTTGAATCAAATCTTGAAGCTATTCAAATAAATCAAATAGATGAGAATGTTCTTGTAGAGGAATGTGTTGTTTAGGGCTATCTTTGGTATAAGGATATTCAGCACTGTCTAAGAAATATGTCTTACCCTAATCACAAGACTGATAATCAAAAAAGGAATTTGAAACTACAAACCATCAAGTATGTTATGATTGGTGGTTATTTGTATTGGAGATATAGGGTTGGTGTGATGTTAACATGTGTAAATGAGGAAAAATCTAGGAAAATCCTTGAAGAAATGCACAATGGAGTCTGTGGAGGTCACTACATAGCCAAGACAACCACCCATAAGATCTTGAGATCTGGATATTGGTGGCCCCTTCCCTCTTTTCTAACACACACAAGATGGTAAAGAAATGTGGTGCTTGCCAATAAAAAATTGGTAAGTTAAAATTCTCTGGTGTCTTACCTCTTAGATGAAAAAATGTAGAGGCTCCTTTTCAGCAATGGGGCATAGATTTCATTGGTGAATTCAATGAAAAATATAGTGGTGACCATAGTCGGATACTGGTAGCCATAGACTACTTCACTAAATGGGTGGAAGTTATTCCTACTAAAAAGGCAACTAGCAAGGTTGTCACAAATTTTATTATGGATAACATCTTAATCAAATTTGGTGCTCCTCAAAGGTTGATCATGGATAATGTGATGTGTTTCAATTCAAAGGAGTTTACTAATTTTTGTAGCAATTATGGAATTGTTATATCATACTCTTCCCCTTACCATCCACAAGGAAATGGACAAGCTAAGTCCAGTAATATAATCCTCATGAAGATCATGAAAGGAGTGATGGAGAAGAATAAAAGAGCATGGGATTAAAAGTTAAAATTGGCATTATAGGCTAATAAGACAACTATCAAGAAGGCTATAAAAAAATCCCCTTATGAACTTGTGTATGTATTGGATGCAAGAATACCAGTGAACAATCTATTGCTCGTGTATAAGTACATCAAGGAATATGAAGATGATATTGATGATAGTGTGGATGTCAAATTCTGCAAATGGTTAAACCTTAAAACACACATTACCATGGTTAGTTTAAAACAAAGCAAATTATCAACATCCCTATGAAATGATGAAACATGTTAATCATGCAATAAAATGAAACAATGGAAACCAAACAAAGCATATGAAAAACATGATCCAACTTTATCTCATAGTGGATTGGTGCTATTGTAGAAAATAGCCCTTTCCCAACCCTTGCTTAAGCTTGATGATGAAATTGATATGAATATGATATGAAGATGGTGTGGACAAAATCAGTTCTCAAATGAGGAGAGTGACTTTGCATAGGATTTGTGGATGAAATTGTGGAGGATTTGTTGAAGAAAGAAGCCTTTGATTTATAGATTTTCAATTGCCAAGAGTGATCAAGAGGGAGCAATGTGGGACTAAAAACAAGCCAATGAAAAGAGACCACTTGTCAACTTGTGAGTGGTTGAGGGATGTGCAAGATTTGGGAAATGTGCCCAAGAGGGGGAAATTCAAATTTGAATTTGAGAGACAAGACATGTAAGAGCTTCTTAATTGCTTTGTTGGATGTACATGTCCACTTGATTTTGAATTCAAACTTGAGGGAATATTCCTCAAAGATGCCATGTTGATGGAAAATTTTGATTTAATAAATCAATAAATTGATTTATTTGTGCAAGTGGGATTATCTAGAGGATGTGACATGCATTAGATTAGATTTAATCAGGATTAATTAGCTAGGATGATGATTAGGGGCTTTGACCAATTTGACTCAAATATTTTGATTTATTTAAATCAAAAAGGGATGAGAAATGACTTTTGTGATTTTAATTAAATAAAGTTTGATTTATTTAATTAAAGGATGATGTGAGCCTTTGATTTATTTAAATGAATAACCTTAGGACTAAAGAACCGATTTACTTGGTGAATGGATTTGCTTCGTTTGATTTATTTAATGAGCGGATGAATATAACCTAAGTGGATAATGCTAATTTCACGTGTCTACATTTTTCCCATCTTTGAAGCAATGTACTTGTTGCATTGGTTCAAAGAATAATCTTACCACGATCAAAATTCAAAAAAAATCTGATTTTTCGGATGCCTCGGCGGAAAGAAGTACATTGGTACATTGCCCCCTCGAGAGATCGAGCGAAAAGATTTGATTTGAGGGTCGATCTCGCGATAAAGAGGTTCAAAAATAGATGGTTATGATGAGATGATTTTAAGATGCAAATGAGATAGATTTAAGATGCTTAGAATAACAAATCTATATTATTCTAAACAACTTAAATGATGATATGATGTGAGATGGATGAGATTGATGATGTGATATGTTGTGATTATGCAATGGATGATTTGTGAGATGCTTAGACTAACACATCTATATTATGATGATGATTATGTATGCAAATGCAATGCATGTGAGATGATCGATGTTTCCTATTATGTATGATATGAATGATATGTGGTATGATGACAATTTTGTGGATGCAGGATGGATGCATTGATGATGATGATGTTAGTGCGGAAATGAGATGATGACAAGAGGATCCCACAAGTTCATGATCTGACAAGACTTTATTAGAGATGATGATGATGATAGATGATGATGATGATGATAGATGATGATGATTTTCTTATCAAGGATTGGGATTTTAAAAGGGCTACTTACCTTATGTTTGATAACACATGTAGATACAATGTATCAAGGTATAAAGAACTAGGATGGCATTGTACCTAGTACGATGGACTTTGACTCGACAAACAGATAGGAGTATTCTTGTTCACACTTGACATACAGAAACCTTGCTAGGATGTACTTAACAAAGCAAGTATTTTCCAAGTTATTTTACAAGAACGTCCAACAAGCACAACAAACAAAAGATAATGATCGTTGCCCCATTCCTATCTCTCTGAATCCTTCATTCGGATATCATCGAGAGGTCCTTGGAATGAGCGCAATAAGATAAATCAAAAGAAAAGACCAAGTCACAAACAAGCCAATGTTCTTCATATCTCTAGCCAAAGGGATTTGTTTTGATAGGATAAGAATCCAAAGTGATCCAAAATGATGCCCATTGTCGGAACGATATATCCTAGGACATGCATTGTATAGGATGATGATGGGTTGATAAGTTGATTGACAGGCTATTGATATAAGGTTGACTGACATGTCTGAAAATGATCAAGAGTTTGATTTTGTTTTAAAGGTTTGTTGTTTCGATTTTGATTTTATAATTGAAGCTTGCTTTTGCTGACTACTATGATTGTTTCTGTTTGTTTTGCCAAAGGATGAAGGTGACAATTAGTTTATTATGGATGGTTGATTATTGCGGGTGCAAGTGAGATGAGATGGATGGATTTTTCCAAATATTTGGATGTTTTTGACGTTTTGAAGTGTTTTGAGGCTATTTTTGGGTTTTTTTTATTTTTTGAATGTTTTTGGATTTTGGTGTTTTTCGAATGTTTTTGGATTTTTGTGTTTTTCGAATGTTTTTGGATTTTGATGTCTCAGGGGTTGATCGAAGATTAGCCTTGCCTACGTTTAAGCTCAGAGACGACGTAGTTCAGATTCTAATGTTTTTGACTTTTTATTTTATTTTTTGAATGTTTTTGGATTTTTTGATTTTCTGATGTTTTCGTATTTTTGCATGATTTTGACGATTTTGATATGGATATGTGTGATGATATCAGTGCTCTATTTGGGGTTTTGTTGAAGACCAAGCTAAGGTTGATTGATCAGATCGATGGATTGATGATGATGATAACATTGTTGAGGATGTACAACAATGCAAGGATTTGATTGATCAGGATTGATGACGATAACATTGTTGAAGATGCACAACAATGCAAGGATTTGATTGATCAGGATTGATGACGATAACATTGTTGAGGATGCACAACAATGCAAGGATTGATTGATCGGGATTGATGATGATAACATTGTTGAGGATGTACAATAATGCAAGGATAGTGTTAAGCAACACAATGATATCCTGAGATGATCTTTTTGATTGGATTTGATTGATCATGATTGATGAAGCTTGATTTGGAACAAAAGTTGTTCAAATTATTTGATGTGATGTTTGAAGTGCACGTTAGATGCAACTGATAGTGATTATTTGGATTGATGTTCGATGAAAGATGAAGCTTGATAAGCAACATCTTTTCGTCAAAATGTGCCATGGTCTAGTGATTTGGATTTTTGCTCACAAGTGGTGGACCAATTTTATTTCATGCTTACCAATGTTCGGATCACCACATAAGTTGGAGGATATAGATCAAGATTTATTCTCGAAGCAAGATGTATATATCTACCCCCAATGTCTAGCAATGTATGGAATGTCATGGATGGATGCTTGGATAGGTGTGTGGATGGATGAGTATGCCAAGGATTCCAAGGATTATCTAGCGATACAATAAGGTGTTTGGATAAAGAATGTTGATTTGGATAATGCTTCATGGCTCAGATAATGCTGCATAGGATAGGATCAATGATGAAAACGGCCCATGTTAAGATGTTTACCATAATCAAGCGTAAATTGTGCCCCAAACTTTGCCAAGATCAAGATAACTTGGACTATGGATGCAGATGGATGAAAATGGATTGGATAAATGGTTCATGGATGAAATGGATTTATTATGGATAAGATGGATGGAACACTCGATTTATTATGGATGGGATGAGATTTTTTCACCTGAAGTGGCACACGTAGATGGTTGATTCCACACATGATGCTTGTTTTCTAGGTTTTCATCATGGTCTTGCCAAAAGCACCACCGTAGTGGTTTTCACTAGAGGACGATTTTTTTCTCTTTACTGTTTTCAATCCATTTTCTAATTTTTTTGGATTTTCATATTTTTGATTTTATTGGTTTTTTCTAAAATATTTTAAGCTCATGTCGAATGACAAGGTGTCGTTGATGTAAATGCCCCTATCATAATGTGCCATCGATATCCTACTTGAAGAAGTTGCTTTGCTAAGATATGTGCACTTGAATGCAACAAATTCCTCAAGAATACTCCTATGAAATACCTTGTAAATGCTTCAAAATGCAACAAATGACAAGAGAAAACTAAAAGCATCATGAAAACAATTAACAATTACCTATTCCATAGTGGATTGGTGTCAAATGTGCAAATGACCCTTTCCCAATCCTTGCTCAAAAGCTAAAATGATGAGATGCAATGGAGATGAAGAGCAAAATTAGTTCTCAAACCAAGAGAGTAACTTTGCATGTAAAATGTGGATGCCTTTGATGAAGAATGAGGTTCTTATTTATAGATTTTCTTGATGAGATATTGGCCAAATGGGTGAATGTGGGACTAAATGTAAACCAATGAAAAGAGGCCACTTGTCAACTTGTGAGTGGTTGAGGGATGTGCAAGATTTGGGAAATGTGCCCAAGAGGGGGAAATTCAAATTTGGATTTGAGAGACAAGACATGTAAGAGCTTATTAATTAATTTTTTGGATGTACATGTCCACTTGATTTTGAATTCAAACTTGAGGGAATATTCCTCAAAGATGACATGTTGATGGAAAATGTTGATTTAATAAATCAATAAATTGATTTATTTGTGCAAGTGCGATTATCTAGAGGATGTGACATGCATTAGATTAGATTTAATCAGGATTAATTAGCTAGGATGATGATTAGGGGCTTTGACCAATTTGACTCAAATATTTTGATTTATTTAAATCAAAAAGGGATGAGAAATGACTTTTAAGATTTTAATTAAATAAAGTTTGATTTATTTAATTAAAGATGTGAGCCTTTGATTTATTTAAATGAATAACCTTAGGACTAAAGACCTGATTTACCTGGTGAATGGATTTGCTGTGTTTGATTTATTTAATGAGCGGATGAATATGACCTAAGTGGATAATGCTAATTTCACGTGTCTACAGATAGTATTTGTGTGAAGGGGAAAATCATAGAGCATAAACGAGATAAATGCAATGAAATGGAAGCTAATCTAAATCGAAAACAATAATCTAGATCTATTCCTTCACTCATGAAATGAATTTCTAAGCTATTAAAAACACACAATGAAATCCTACGATTATCAAAATGAATTCAAAACAAAAGAAAGGTTACCATCCCATGTCGGAGTGTGTTCACAAGATGTCGAGTTGTTTGAATATCATTGTGAAGCCTCAATTTTTGTGTGTGAGAAGCTTTGATGTGATTCGTGTGTTGATTGAAGAAATATGTTGAAGCATTGTTAATAGTGATTTGGATCTTGGCAGTACTTCATTGTGCAAAATAGGTTGATTCTTCGATCAGGTTTTTTGTGAGGAAAGAGGTTTGTTATATAAAAATTGTGATTTGAAATGGATGATCAGGATCACATAGTAGAATATCTTGATCGACAGTCGAAAGATGTTGAGAGGATTTAGATGGGCATAATTTGTGCAAAATAGATTACATAATTAGTGTGATTGAAGAAATAGATTGAATAATTTGTGGGGATTGAGAAATAGATTGATCAGTCAGGAATATAGATTGATTAGTCAATAATATAGATTGATCAGTCAAGAATAGATTGATCAGTCAGGAATAGATTGAGAAATCAGGGGATCATAATTTACTCAATTAGGAAAGTGGTTTAGAATGATTAATTAATTGATTTAATTAATTCATTCATTTTGGAGTTGAACGTGCAAATCAAGTTTGAGTTTTGCAAATAGAGTTGCATTAGTTTGAATTGATTTTTGATGATGTTTTGAATAATTTATTCAAATTATTCAAATTTGGAGGGAAAATGAGTTATTAAATCCATTTAATAATGTAATCGACTGAGGGGAATAAAGTGATTTAGTGATGTAATTAAATAATTGGCGTTATTTAATTAATTAGGAGGAATAAAGTTAGATTGGGTCTTTATTAAATAAATGTAATTTATTTAATTGGTCAAAATGATAAAATGGGAATTAATTAAATAATGTTGTATTATTCAATTAATAGCAGAAATAGGGTTTTAGGACTTTATTAAATAAATGGAATTTATTTAATTAGTCAAAAATGATGAAAAAAGTAAATTAATTAAATAATGTCGTATTATTCAATTAATAGAGGAAATTAGGGTTTTGGATGCAATTGATGTGAAATGCAATGATGTTCAATGATAATGATGTCAATGATGTGAAAATGTCATTTAGTATGTGTGATAAGTGTTAGGTCAATTTTACATGTCTACAGTATGACTAGTAGAATTAACCAACTGACAAAGTTGGATGAGTCAAGAAGAGCAGCATAGAATTTCAACTTGCAGAAGTAGTTGTAGGTCAAATACCAATGTGACAAAAGAGCTACATACAAGAATTTTTTTGGAGGAGACTTGGTCTTAATGTGGAATGTTATAATCCAGGATAAAGGAAAACATGGTAAATTTAAGGCCCTCTGGATTGGCCCAAGTTATGTCATCTACAACAATCATAGTGAGAATTCATATTTTTTACAAAATGTGGATGAGGAAGTGTTGGAGTTTCCAGTGCATGGATAATTCCTCAAACCCTACTTTTCATAAGTAGGGCATATATCCATGCACATTGTATCATAATGTAATTATCTAGTTCCCTTTTTTTTTTTTGGATTTTGGTCTGCTTTTATAGATTTTTCTAGATCCTCGCTTTGTTTATGCTAAACAAACGTCCCCAACTAGAGCAACTAGTGGAGCTTGTAAAATCTTTGGCTTTCTTGATGTTCTATGGTTTTGGAGGTTTTGAGCTTCCGCAATTGTATTGAATTAGGGTTCTAAGTCTACAAGTTAGGGATTTCTAAAACCCTCATGCCACCCTTTGATGACCCATTATTAATAGCTGATCTAAGAGATCCTTCATGGGCCATATTGCATGATTCTCCCTTGAAAATGTCCTAAATTTGGCTAAGTCTTGAAGTTGTCAGTCTTTTGGTTAGTACTCAAAACTTTGTCGATCATCGCCTAGGCTTTCATAAAATTTCCTACTCCTGACATATCAGACAAGGTTCATCTTTGTGAAGTTCTAAAGTGTGGTGATCTATGAAAAAGTGTCTAAAATTTCTCTTTCTCCACTCGATGATGATAAAGCGATAAAGATAAAGGGTTTTGGGTAATTCATATTGGTTTCAAAACCCTTTTCAATTGCCAACAAGGTTATTAAAAATTTTATTTTGTTGATCAACCCATTCAATTACCTAGGTGTGGTCGGGCTAGCTTAACCAACACACTCTAAGCATTGACCGCTTAGGTGACTGGTGTGGGACCTAGCCATACTCTGTCCCCCTTCCCATTCGCCATTAACCCCATTTGGTGGATGTATTTTTTAATATTGGTTCTCCCGCGCATAACTCAAAAGACATCGTTGAAGTTCCTGCTTTGGTCATAGTCAAGTTTTTGGTCACGTCTGCAATGTAAAAAGACATGAATTTTCTCATGAGGTAGTCGCAATGTTTCAATGTATGCAACAAACAGATCTACAACCCTGTGCAGTTCCAGCCTGTGGAAAAATGGGAACTTTGGAGCATATTATCCGTAAAAGCAGGAAGGATATAGGAATTTTGTTAGTTGGTAATGCTCCGGACGTGAATTGTTTGATCGAATGCCTCAAAAATAAGATCTTATGGAATGCTATGATTGTAGGATATGCACAAAATGGGTTTGTTGAAAAGGCTTTAGAAACTTTCAAGCAAATGCAAATGGTAGGTGTAAAGCGAGATTCCTTTACCTTTATCACCATCCTCCCTACCTATGCCAAAATGGGAGCTTTGGAATAGGCTGTACACACCTATCTCAAGATGAGGATAGAGGATTTTTGTCAAATGTATTTGCAACTACCCTAGTAGACATGTATTCAAAATGTGGAAGGATAGAAAAGGCACGTAAACTATTTGACATAATGCATCAAAGAAATGTGTTCTCATGGAATGCCCTAATTGCAGGATATTCACAAAATGGGTTTGTTGAAAATGCTTTAGAAACTTTCAAGCAAATGCAATTGGCAGGTGTGAAGCCATACTCTACAACCTTTGATAGCATCTTCCCAGCCTGTGTCGAATGGGAGCTTTGGGACAGGGTATGGTTATCCATTAAAGCATAAAAGATAAGATGAATTTTTTCAAATGTTGCAACTACTCTGGTAGACATGTATGCAAAATGTGGAAGCATGGACAAGGCACATGAACCATTTGACAATGTGCCTTAAAAGAAATTCGGTCTCATGGAATGCCATGATTGTAGGATATGAACAAAATGGATTTGTTGACAAAGATTTAGAAACATTCTCCCGCCTGTGCAAAATTGTGAGCTTTGGTAGGTAATGAGCATAGACCTATTTTTCTATGAAACATTTGTTATCATCTTCTTCATTTTGATTTTTTTTTTTAATTAGCTATTTGAACTTCTTTATTATCATGTTACCCTTTATCTAAATATTTTTTCTACATTTTCACATTTATAAGATTTTTTTAGGATATGTTTCTATTAATCTAACCCTAGATTATTTTTACTCTTTTTCTTGAGTTTTTTGTTTGTATTATTTTTCCAATTTCTCATTTATCAACGAGGATTATTCTATTCTACATTTGAATTTTTACGTTGTCTAACATTTTCTTCTCTAATTTAATTACTTATTACTAAGTTTTAGTATCATAGATTACATTTAGACTAGACAATTATTTACTTTATGATCATGGTGTAAACACACTCTTACAAAACTATTAAATTTGGGACAACTAGAAATATCATGTGATTTATCACCACAAAAATCATGTGGAATTTCCTCCTTTTTTTCTTCTACACTCGTTAGAATAATGTCCTAGTTTACTATAGTTATAACATTTTTGCCTTTTGGTCCTTCCTCTTTCTTTAGAACCTCTATTAGTATTGTGGTAGCCTCCCCTACCACCTCATTCTCAATAGTTATCATGGTAACTCATGGAGGACCTTGCATCTTGAATTTGTGGTACCACATAGTGTATATTGTTAAGTGATCCTATACTTTCTCTAAACTGAATTCCCCATTAGCCATGTGTCAAATAAACATTAAATGCTTTTATAAATAAATTGTATTCTCTAGCTACACCCATATCCAAAAAATGCTTCCTAAGTAGTAGATTCATGAACCATGTTTCATATTCATCTTCTTCATGAAGTAATATTGGCACTTATTTGTTTCATGTTTATCCCAATTTATATTTTACAATATATACTTACCATCTTTCTAGGGGATTTCTCAAGTTCCCCTCTTAGTGTGGTAGCCCTCTTGGTGCCTTTAATTATCAAACATTCATTCCTCAGATGTTCTTCTTTGTTATAATTTTTAAACCAAATTTTACTAGTTCTAGGTACCTGGGAGAAGTCTTATCCTTCTCACCTTTCAATAGAATTTCTTACTTCAACATTACGTTTTCCCACTCTAATTTGAAATTATCAATTTTATCTTTTCTAGGACTAAATCATTATCCTGAATCTTTGACTAGGATTCTATTTTGGTGATCAATTCTACTACATCCTTATATGAAGAGGAAATCTTCTTGTCTAGTTTTGCTATAATGTGAGGTGTTAACCCTAAAATAAACCACTCAATTCATTTATTTTATGTTAGGGTTTCTTCTATCTTTCTAACCATACTTTTAAATCATTGTTCATAATATTTTACCTATTCCTCCTTAGTATTTGTCATCTTCCATATTTTATTTATGTATTTTGTTCAAACATTAGGTAAGTGGAAATGTGTCAATATAAGTCACTCAATTCTTTTCATGTTTTATCATGCTTAGGGAATTCTTTAATGCACCATATTAGTGCCTCGTCATTAAGGGTCTCCACAAAATCATATGTAACTAAGTCTACTCATCATTAATGCCAAACCCAATCCAATGAAAGTCTAAGGAAAAGGTAAATAGCTGTTTGCTAGCATCCTTGGTGTATTTACCAAAAATAGGGAGCAAGTAGTCATATGTGCATCCATATTTGGAGGAGGTAAAGGTGTTCTTGATTTATTTTGTATGGTTATGGATTATCATTTGTCCTAATTTATTCTCTACTTGTGGATCTCTTTCTCTCTTTATCATGGCTTCTTTGTCTAGTTCCACTCCTTTTCTACTTACCAAAGTTCATTCTCTATGATTATCTCTTAGCACTTGAACATCTAATAACTCACTTCATAATACCTATCACAAATCTCATACATAACTACTTCTTGATCTTGCTTTCTCTAACCCAATTAAGGATTCACTACTTATGTTGACTCTTTAGTTCAACTCTTCTTGATTTTGACAACATGGGAGGTGGCATAATCCATGATTCATCTTCTCATAGTATCTCTTTAGCTTGGGGAATGTGTTGGTTGACAACACATCATTAGTAATTGATTTATCTTTAATTTTCTTTGAGTTGTTTTCTTCCTCAACCCGGGAATCACTCTCATCTATCATCTTCAAATTTTCCTTAGAAAACTCCAAAATTTTGGTGATTTATTTTATTGACCAATTAACAATTTCTTTAGTTCCTCCCTTATTTCTTGCTCTTCTTCCCCATAAATTTTTGGTGTCTTACATGATGGTGTTATTGATGCCAAAAATATGATATGATCACTTTTAAAAATGAATCAAAATAGATGATTTCCTTTATAGTGCTTTGTGTAAGTTTACCTATGCATATAGACTTTTAATTTGCATACATGCAATACATCTAAAAATGATAAACTTTAACACAAAATTTACCCACCCATCTAGGTTTTGAGTAGACATGCATGAAGTATGTGTCACCTTTGCAACAAGTCAAAATCTCTAGACATAATTTAAGATTTCCATCTATAATTTCAATAATGTATTTATTACTTCTAAACATGTCAAAAAATCTAAAATAGGCTTGAAGAATTCATCTTGAATTTCAATATATTTATTTAAAACTTCAAAAATATTAAACAAAAATTCTTTTATAGAGAACACTATAATAATCCACCAACAATTCTACTCATGGATTCTATCTATATCATACACCATATTCCTTACGAACACATTACAATCCTTTTTTTGAAATTTCAAGTTAAGGTAAATGCAAATATCTAGAGCACCAAAAATACCTATGTTCAATCAACAATTTAATCATAATATCATGACCTATTCAATATTTTTCTATAGTGAAATGGACTCATCAATGGTGAAGGAAGGAATGAGATGTGAGTAAAGGAAGAACAAAACCAAGTCACTAATCTTTGTAAGCTTAGCCTCAATCTTGGCACTATACTCTCTTATTTGCATCACATGTTTGTTCTTGTCATAGCTTTCTTTCTTATGTAATGTCATTGGAAAAAGTAAAGACAATTTTCATAATATTTCTAGTGTCCTTGTGCCTCTCCTTTATCATTGTTTTCCTTCTATTTTTTCTCCATTCTCTATCTTTATTCTTGAATGTCACTTCTCAATCATTTTAAATAAAATAAAATCTCTCTTGCTGCCCCTATACCCATGTTCCTAATTAAATAAAGGACGTCACCTATAATTATGGTAGTTTCCATTTCCTACAGGACCTCTACACAACCATATATTTAGTTGTTTTTGCATAGTGGTGCCATAATGTTGCCTCCATTCTCATGCAACAACTATGAAGGAATGAATTAAATAGAAAATTTAACATAAATTATAAATAAGATTAACATTATAATTACAAATATGTTAATGTAATTATGATATATAATAAGAGAATAAAAAAAAATTCCATGACATACTACACCTCTAACAATTTGCACCATCCCAATGCATCAATATTTGGCAAGAAATTAACCTAAACTTTATTCATCAATACACCAATATAGGGATAGTAAGATTTGATGCTTGAATTTTTCATAGCTTATAATTTGAATGGATTGACTAGGATGCCTATGAACCTTAAAATGTACCTATAAGTTCATAATAGTATGCTTCTTATGTTCAACAATCAATCAACACATTGACAAGGTTAAAACATTATTGAGAAATGATAAATTACCTACAAAAAATCTGTGTTGATGGAATACTAAGTCTATATCCAATTTATGTTAAAATCACAAAGCAAGAAATTAAATTGGCATGGTTGACAAACATAGACAATTGGTAAGATCAATTTAACCTTATAGGTATATTACTAACTTAACTAGACTAGATATTTATATCTATATACAAACCAACTATAATTGAATCAAAAGGTATCAATAGTTTTACCAAACAATACCAATTTCAATTTCACAAATAAGAAGTAATGAAATACTAAGGATATACAAAGCTCCCATGCAATTAAGGTATAAAAACTTCCACTCATACCTTAATCCTAGAAATCATAGTGAAACCGACCTATCAAGCCAAGATCTCAACGTGTTCTAATGCATTTAAATTGAGGAATGTGCAACATCACAAGAATAATACTCAATAAACCTAGTTATACTATGAAGCATTATAATAAATCAGACTATCATTATAATGCCTTATTATATTTATATCAAAATTCAAAATTCATAATTTATGATTAGTCACATATACCATATATAGATGATTCATTATAAATGTTATGCAACATTCAAGGTGGAATCACCATAGTCATGCATGACTCTAGTCCATTGAAATCAATGCATAAATATGTAACCAATAATAAAGTATGGGTTAACACTTGTATACAACCATAAACAATCCACATCAATAATTCAAAGCATGCATCCACATAAATAATTGATTTATGAGATCCCAACACCAAACTTTACTGCTAAACATATAATGAAAGTACCAACATAAGAAAACAATGACAATTTTGAGTCCTTGAAAGAATATTTTCATAGTACTCAGAACATTAACCATAAGGAACCTATCATCAAAAAATATCATATATAGAAGTATTGTCCCTCCTTACTGTATTTTGATGTTCCATTTCCTTTCTAATTCTTAATCACTACCTATCATGTTATCATCTAAGTATACAACAATTTATATTAACTAGTATAGAAGTCTATACAACTTTGTATGTATGATTATTCTAAGCTATAAATAATTTATCAATAATTAACATGAAAATTCACATATCACACTCAAATATCACAAAGATACATATTTTTTTTAATGATCAATTGATATATTCTAACCTCCAAAAATCATTATATATGTCAAATTTTATTTAAATATTTAATATAAAAACAAATATTTAACATATATTATACTTTTATAACATAGAAATTAATATATATTATAATTTTAATATATATTTCGACACAGGTAGGGAGGATGGTGGTAAAGGTGGAGGATTCTAGCTTTACACCTACCAATTGCATTTGCTTCAAAGTTTCTAAAGCCTTTTCAACAAACCCATTTTGTGCATATCCTACAATCGTAGCATTCCATAAGACACCATTTTTGAGGCATTCGGTCAAATAGTTCAGTTTCTTGTCTTTCCTTCTACATTTTGCATGCATGTCTACCAAAGCATTATCAACTGACAAAATTCCTATATCCTTCCTGGTTTTATGGATAATCTGCTCCAAAGCTCCCATTTTGGTACAAGCTGGAACTGTGCAGGGTTGTAGACCTATTTGTTGCATACACTGAAACATTGCAACTACCTCGTGAGCAGATTCATGCCTTTTTACCCTGTAGACGTGACCAAAAACTTGACTCTGACCAAAGCGAGAACTTTGGTGATGTCTTTCAAGTTATGAGTGGGAGAACCAATTTTTAAAAATGCATCCACCAAATGAGGTTAACAGTGAATGGGAAGAGAGACAATTACAGC
Source organism: Sequoia sempervirens (assembly GCA_007258455.2). Taxonomy (NCBI): domain Eukaryota; kingdom Viridiplantae; phylum Streptophyta; class Pinopsida; order Cupressales; family Cupressaceae; genus Sequoia; species Sequoia sempervirens. Next base: position 370,407,959 of record VDFB02193867.1, read on the forward strand.
TAGGTCCCACACCAACCACCTAAGCGGTCAATGCTTAGAGTGTGTTGGTTAAGCCCAGCTAGTGTGGCCCCCTTTTAAAACAATTTAATGCACACATGTGAAAACCATTAGTTAAGTTCCCTTGCTCTACTTGCACCACATGGCTACTTCTTCTTCCATCGCATACTTTCTTTGCATCAAATTATATCTAACATTTAGTAGCTCCCTTGGTGCGAAGTGCAATGGCACCATTGATCTTATCTTGGGGACACTTGTCTAAACCTTGTGCCATTGCATGGTATCTTTGTATCACATTTGTGGATTCAATATCTCATAATCAAAATGTGATATGCATTGAAGGCTCCGGATTGTTACACATGTTCTAATCCTAGTTCATCATAAGGTTTCATTGCATCGCAATTTATTTTTTTGATGAATAGGCAGCTATCTATATTAAATTAAGATAAAGATACATATTCACACAAAAAAAAGATGGGTGGTAAGAAGGTAGAAATGCTTGCATATTTTCTCATTCTCAAATGGATATTAATGTATCTTTATATGCTAAAGCTATTATTTGTTCTAATGTGCCTTTTCAGATTCAGGTGCAAGCTAACAAAGTTGTACTTGAAGTTGCTCACCTGCAAGTGTTGCTAGATCATTGGGGCAATGCCCCATGTACTGTTGCTCAGGTGCCCACTTTTCCCACCTCTTCCTGCAGCTAGTCACCCTCTTGGGGCTAGTAGCGAAGTGGTTTTGCGCGTCCCCGCTCTCAGCCTCCACTTTGGCGGGATTCTCGCACTCCTTGACGAATCTACTCTCCTCCATTGTGGGCTAGCTAGGGGTGGCCTTTTGGCGGTGTTTTAGGGAGGGGCAGTGGCGGTTCTAAGTGGCCCTCTGATGACCCTCTTACTTCTAGCTCTAGTTGGCCAGATACTGGTAAAAAATTTCCGCATTCGGCGCTTGCAATCTCGCCCTGGCACAAGGATAAAGATAAAGAGAAGGAAAAAGATGTTGATGATGGTTGGGGTCCTCCTCCTGACATCACTCCAGACCTTGCTAATGTATGGGGGAAGAACATGGATGACAGAGTCCCTCCTAGCTCTGCTGGCACTGCTTTGGCCATTTAATGGCCCTCTTTTTATATGTTTTGTAATCTTGGACTTTCGGGCATGTGCATCGTAATTTTAAATAAGGAAGTTGTACAAAGAAATGTGATGTGCGATGAACGCTACAAAGAGGGGTATATGTTGAGGGAATATTCCTTGCTAGCTGTCAATGGGATATATCTCATCATAGAGGTTCTTCGCATGGTAGTTTCAAGTTGATACTTATATAAAACAAAATGTGATGTGTCGATGTGAAGCATGAAGAGGAGGTAAATAGGTGATGTTGCATCATTTTATTGCATCGCAGGGATGCAAGCCATTGTAGTTTCAAATGAGCAACTTCCAAAGGGAATTGTGATGTGAGAGGAGCTCGCAATGGTCATTGATCATATATCTTATATTTTTAAAAAAATTGAATATCAATATGTTATGCTCTCCATAGTTGTACTCATTATCTTTTGAATCAATGTAATCAAGGGTTATTTCTGGTTCTCATATCATTTTCTATGTTATGGGTGTTTGAATTGTTAGTTTCTATTCAAGGAATAGCATAATTTTGCTTTCAATTCATTCATGAGAGACTATTGGGTTGCAATGTGGATTTGTAGGTAGTGTGATGGCATTGTCCTTTTGTTGGTTTCTCACTGTAAGGCAGTGAGGTTGTAAGAAGCCAGGAGTTGGTTTGTTGTGGGAGTTTACCTCATTTCTAGACTTTTTCTTCGATAAGACACTAGTCAAGGAAACTCACAAAATTTGAAGCTAAGGTACAATCAAACATAAAATCAAATCAAAACCATTTACCTTTTTGGATTTTTATTGTTTTATGTCCATTACCACACTACAAAGAACCACAAAAAGTATAGAGGGTTGTAAAGATGATTTAGCCCATCAAGTTACCTTCTACCATATTAGTGTGAAGAATCTATTATCAAAGGCATCATTGCATGTTGTTATTGTTGCATGATGTTATAGGGGAACCCACCTTGGTTTTGCAGAACCTAAAGTGTAGAGGAGAACTTGTAAATCTTTCTCCTATTCTTTGACCACTGACCTAGGTTTTCTAAGCATAAGAACTAGCTAATCTTTAGGAAAACCCAGATAATTAGATGGAAACACCAATAGTTATGATTATTCTTACTTTTGGTTGTAGCCTTGTTTGAAATCGAAGGGTGTGACTATCTCTGGCCACTTTTTTTATGAGTATGTGTAAATCTATGTTATAAATGATAATCTAGACACTATTGATAAAAATTGATGACATGTATTATCCCTGGTTCTATCACATTGTATTCCCATAGATTTTATCATAATACCCCATAATGTGCAGTCTTATCATATGTCTACAACATTCATGAAACAAATAACATTAAAGATAATCATTTCAATTCGACTTGAGAAAATCACAAATTTCATACCTATCGAACATAAGAAGATCTTCAATAGACCATAAAGCATTCTCAATAAATATGCAATTGCAATCTAGTTGCTAAAATTATCTTTTATAAAGTAAAAATGGGATTATAGGGCCGTACCCAATACAAAATTAAAAAGATGTATAACTCGCTAAGTGATATAAATAGGAAAAACAAACAAAACCAAGAGGCAAACTACATAGTATTGAGATCCAATTCATCCATCGTAAGCTTCATCTTCTTCGACGGAGGAGTATTATCCATTTTTTCCATATCCTTATACGACTGACCCAGAATGAGTTTACCTCTGTGATTTGGAAGAGAAGGCCTAGACTGAAAGTGTTTCTTTATTTTATCAATCTCAAAGTGGAAAACCTTCATATCGTTCTCCAAGCTCCTCATCATACTATTTTGGTTACTGAAAAAATTATTCAAGTTAATCTCCAGTTTATCAATTCTGTCTCTTAGTATCTTATATAGAGGGAGGCAAGAAGCACACAACTCCGTGCCAGCTCCTCCACCCAAGTAGTCAAATGACGGAGCAGAGGGAGATGTTTCCAAATTCTGAAGATGTCTTTTCTTCTTCGAGTATTCCCCGACAACAGTTTGTGTTTTAGTTGAAACAGCTGAAGGGGATTGAGCATTAGGCTTGGAGTTGCCAATATCCAGAGGAGGAGAATTGTCCAATTCTACAGAGGGACTCGAGGCGCCCTCACGATTCTTTCGCTCCATTTCTGTTAAGATCACAGTTGATTCATAAAATGGGTTAAAATATCTGTCGTAAAATAGAGGCCTCAAGACTTGATTCTGCTCCAACTCTATAAAGAAAAAAAGAAAACTACTGACAAAACGAAAATGAATAACATGTTCCTCAACAAAGAAGATAAGAATTCCCTGAAATAGAAAATCCACTTGCCTGTTATATGTACTCTGATATGCCCTCCAAGAGCCTGCTTCGACGGGAAGACTGCAGGACAATGCTTGCATGGGAATTCTCTATCCATTGATATTCTCCTCTGGGACACCCACAAATATTTCGATACACCAGAACGATGTCGAAGTAATGCTTATAAATAGCACGGAGGAAGTAATGCTTGTCTTTTCCCATTGACAATGGCTTTCTGCCGCGTTTTGAAAATTGACAAGTGACTCCTTTAAAATTCCGCTGAGACAACTTCCTAACCATGTCTTGGAAAGTTCGCCACAACGATGCTTCCATTGCACAAGCAGTATTATTCGTGGAAATTAAGGGTGTGCTGGCTGAGGAATATTATAATTAATAATTAATTATATATTTTCATCAACATAAAAACCAATATTAATCATATAGTAAGCAACTCCAAAATAATTACCATTTTAATAATAAAAACTTCAATACTCTACAAAAAAAGAGTTTCTATATAAATCAAGAAAAAAAAAATTGATTTAAAGGCTAATAATTATGGAGGGGGAGGATTTCTTCATTTAGAAACAACTAATTAAGAGGGTTTTTCTAGAGGAATTGATTTAAAGGCTAATAATTAAGCATGGACAATGGTACAAAGTATGGAGGGGGAGGATTTCTTCATTTAGAAACAACTAATTAAGAGGGTTTTTCTAGAGGAGGAATGGTAGCATTCTTGAGAATTAAGGTGTCTTGATCTTCATAAATTTCTAGTATTGTTATTATTTAATTTTCGTATTTCAAATCATTTTTTATGAGAAATTGTCTTACATTTTCAATATCTTTTGATATTGGAATGTGGAGATCAATTGGGGTATAACATTTATTTGTGGTTCTTCCTCTTGGTTTCGGGTTTTCATTTGGTGTTTTTTTGTATTAAATCTTCTATAAATTAGTTCTTGGGAGTTGTAATACATTATATTGTGAAATATTTAATCTAATATTTGGAATGCTATTATAATGACTATAATTCACTCTTAATTATGCTCCTATAAAAATCTCTCTCCATGTATATTATAACCAAATTTGTTTTAATAATTCATTGGCCTACTTTGGAGTGTGTCATTTCTTACCATTCTTTCTTCCAATGTAAATCACCATGTAATGATTTAAATTTCTTATCTTTTTGTATATGTATATATTAGCATTTTATGAAATTGCTTAGATCGAATTTAAAGTTTTCTTACATCACTTCTCTCAAGGTTTATTCTAGGAAGTTGACTCAATTACATGTTCTTCCTTATAGACATCCCAACCAACAAAGACATAAATCCTCCATCTAGTGCACGAAGAACATGACTAGTGGGTTGAGTGGTTAACATTAACAAAAACTTCTTCACTTGCACATAGATCTAAATGTAGGTAAAGGCAAGCACATTAAGTTTATGAATAAGTCAAAATATATATTAACATAGAATAAACATTACAAATAGCACCATTTCTAGCATTTCTTGAAGTTAAAACTTACTATCCATATAAAATATAATGAGTGGAGAGAATCATTGCTTGGAACTTGCACATCACAAAGATTTTTGGGTAAATCTATTTCACTTGAAACTATTATGTAGATATATTCCATTGTTAAAATGAGAACAAAGTTGAATTCATACACAATGTTCCGACAAAAACTTTGGTAAGAAAAAAGTTTTTGGTCAAAACCCATTCACTTGAAACTATCTATGTGGTAGCTTAAGCCCTCTTTTGGGATAAATTGAACAAAATTTCAGCTTTAACAACATATTTCTCCAACCATGGGTGCTTTCATGAAACTATAAAAATATTGTTTTGTAGAGCTCAAAATCTAGAATCAAATTTATTTATTTTTTGATATTTTGAATAGTTTTATGGTAATTCAAAAAAAAGTATGTTATTACAATCAAACATAAGGTTGATTAATAATAAGAAAATTTGAAATATTTTTTATTTTTTATTTTTTTTAATAAAAATTATACTAGAAGAGAGAATCTTCTCCAAGAAGGACTATTTTTTAAATGATTAAAAACTCTAACCAAAGATGATTTCACAAAAAAAGTATGACACTTTTGTTAAGTATGACTTTAAATAATTATTAAAATATAAATATTCATAAAAAATAAAAAATAAAATTATGCACTCAATTTTCAAGATCTATTTTAGGAAAAAATAAGAGATAAAATATCTCTCTTTATTTTGAAAACTAGTTCTCTTTTTCTTGACCCTTTATTGGGATGCACTCTCTATAATCACTATCCTGCTCAATTTTTTATTTAAATGAAAAGTATTAAATGTCTAAAAATTCCAATCAATAATTTATTTTTAAAAAAATTGTTGACTGATCATCCCATCTTTTCTTACATCTATTTGGTTTAGAATTTGGTGGATAGGATTTCTTAGGATACTATGTGGATTGATTACTAGAATGGGATCACCATGTGTACCTTCCAATTTTTTCATATTTATGGTTCTCAACTAAATATATTTTATTGTTGTACAATGTTAGCAAGATGCAGGGCAGAGACCAAAAGATATGACAAGATACCACATAGGACTTTTGGAACCTAAGGTAAAAAGGGAAGATGGAGTAAAAGGTGCCCTATCATATTCATGTATCCCTGGGAGATAGAGCAAAGATATATATGTATGTAATAGATGTAAGATATATGATATTGATGATGAGAATGGTGAAGGAGAATAGTATGTTAGAGTGAGAATATAGGATAAGGATATGATTATAGAGAAGATACCAAGACCTACCATTGTATTTTTTATATGAATATATAAATATATGGAGTTATAAGGATTGAATTAATATATATGTGTTATGAATTAATGTTGTCTTTAATATCTAATTTACATATTGAACATAGTTAGATGTAATTTCCTATTGCAATTACTCTTTTCTCTCACTATAGTATCAGGTCTAGGGTATAAACAAACTACATAAGGGATATCAAGATATAGATCTTCATATTGCTATTCCCTGTTTACTCTTGCTAGCATTGGTTTCATTTTCATGACCCTAGAGTGGGAAATGAAGAAAATATAGGGTACCTAAGGAAGAAGTGGTAATGATAGAAAAGAGTACATAAGGAAAAAATTATTATGTAAACATAATTCTTAGGTTCTACTCTTGTGAAAGGGGGTTAGGTAGTTAAGAAATGACAAATAAAAATGGAGGAGCTATTAGAATCATAAGATAACTGAGAGGGGGGTGAATCAATTATGCATTAAAACCTTGAAACCCTCATTAACATTCAAACCCTTAAGTATCAACATGAAATAAATGAAACAATAACACATTAGCAACCATACACAATAGAACACTAGATTTATGTGGAAAACCCTAATCAAGGTAAAAACATAGTGAGGATTAGCTCACATATATATGAATAGAAAAACCGAATACAATAAGCTCACTTATAGAAGGGATCACTACCTAGATGAATAGAATGGCTCACTGCCAAGGGCTCACTACCCAAAGGACTCACTATCCAGAAGAAAGAAGAATAGAAGAAGATTACTACAAGGAGGTTCACTACCTTAGATAAATATGAAAAATCCACCACAACATCTCTACACCATATGCAACCTTTGGCTCACTGCCTCCAACAACGTCATTCACACTTAATATGTAGACACCTTATGATCATTACATCTAGTAGCCTTAGGAATTCAAGCTCGCACTCAGATGGACACACTTGATCACATTTGCATTATCACACACCATTTCAACATCTCCAATAGTCAACCTTGCTTATATATCCTTCACGGCCTTAGAAACATTCTCTAGGTCGGCCATAATGAAACATATGCACCTCAAACATGCAACCACCAAATAGGTCGGCACCAAATACCTCCACAGTGAAAAGAGATGAATGTGGACCAAACCGAGGGTTAACTAGGACCCAAATCTACACCAACACACTACACCATGCTTCCACAAACAATACAACACCTCCACAAATTATAGTGTTAGCATGCCAAGTTGGCCAGACATGTACTAACACTACAAGCAACCACATACACACTTCTCCAGGTCCATAACACCACAACAACCACATAGAAACATCACACAACATACAATAATATTGCAACATCAACAAAATATTAAAACACACTGATGTAACCACCTAAAACTGAAGAATACTATCATTTTATACAATCAGTCAAATTGTCACTAGAGACAACTCATGACTCCAAGATTGCAGAAGAACTAAACACTAAAAGCTCTAAGAGAAGGTAGATATAGGTAGTAGTAACACATTCCCAAATCCACAAGACAAGAAACCTCAATGCGAAGAAATGCAAAGCAATTCCATTTCTCCCAAACAACCTACTTCACAAGCCAAACATTGTCAAACACATCTTCCACTTACATATGATCCAAAACCTGAAACTCTGGATCTAACACCTTTGAACACCTTTGATCATCATATCCAAACAACACAAGGACACCTTCAACCATGAAGAAATGTGGAGCATAACACAAAACACTTCTCTATCACCTTTCACACCCTTTAAGTATTTTTTTCTCAAAAGAACTTGGAAACCAAGTGATACTATTGCATCTGCAACACCTGCTCAACACCACAAAAACCTTCTCAATATAACCACAACATAACCACACTATAGGTTGACATCTCATCAACACCACACTATTGCAACACCACAAACACTACACTAGAGGTTGACATCAGTGACAACATAGTGCAACAATATCCAAATCTCCAACAATATCCCCCTTTTTTGTTGATGAAAACACCAACTAAAAACCATCAATAATAAAACAAACTATGCATCTCCAACATAAAATAAAAATTCCTCCTTACTAGAATATTTCTTTCACCTTTTCATACCTCTTCTCCCCCTGTGTTTTTTAGGCAACATTCTCCCCCTTTGACAATAATGACGAAAGACAACATCTACATACTTTACTTTAGGAAACACATGTAAAATCTTTACTCTCCACTTATCTCTCTATTTCTCTTTCCCCCTTAGTGGCACAATATATACTCCCCCTAACTGCACCAACTAAAGATACCACTACCTACTCCCCCTGAGAGGTAGCCTCCATTAGCCCAAGGAAAAGAATGAATCTTGAATTGCTCCTTGGAAAAATGCACCATCTTATGCATATAATTGAAAGGAGGATAGGAAATAACCCCTAGATTCTACTAGAGATACTCAAAAGTATCTTTTGGAACCATTTGTGAAAATGTAGACCTGCTACTTGATCCTTTGTAGGCATATATTCTAGCTTCACTTCATCCTTTGCAACTTTCTCTCTTAGAAAGTGATACTGGATTGAGATATGATTTGTCCTTGAATGGATTACTATATTTTTTGAAATGTTGATATAACTTGTATTATAACATAGGATAGAGATAGGTTCATCATGTGATACTTTGATATCCTCTAATTTTTTCTTCATCCATACACTTGTGTGCAATAATATATTGCAACAATTTACTCTGCCTCTATATTAGATAATGACATTGAGTCTCGCTTCTTACTTAACCAAGAAAACTATTTTCCTCAAAGAAAAAAAGCACCTCCACTTGTTCTTTTTTTTCATCCACACAACCTACCCAATCTATATCTTTATAAGCACTTAAATAGAAATCAATATCCCTAGGATACCATAGACCAAAGTCTGGAGTACCCTACAAATATCAAAATAAACTCTTGACTCTTGCCACATGTGATTCTCTGGGATGTTCTTGGAATCTTGCCACAAGAGATACTACATGCATGATATCTAATCTAGAATCAGTTAGATATAGCAGTCCACCAATCATTGATTTATACTTGATCTGATATGTCTTAGGAGATTCATCATCCTTGTACTCTATTTATAGCCAATAACCATGGGAGTACATATTGGTTTAGAGTTTTCCATTCCAAACTTATTTAACATTTCCTTGACATATTTTGATTTTAAAATGAATATTCCTTTTTCTAATTAACTGATTTGTAGCCCAAGGAATAAATTCATCTCCCCAAATGTTGAAATTCCAAAATCATTTTGCATATCCTCTACAAACCTCTTACACATTCCTTCATTTCCTCCAAAGATTATGTCATCAACATACACAACCACAATTAGAATAAATGATCTCTCTTAGTTTTGAAGTAAATATTGCTATTTGTGGTACCCTTTTTGAATCCTTGCTACAACAAGTACTTGTCCAATCTTGCATGGCATGCTTTAGGAGCCTACTTAAGCCCATACAATGCCTTCTTCAACCAGACCATATCCGGATCTTCTGATAACTAAAAGCCTTTAGATTGTTCAATCTACACTTCTTCTTCCAACTCACCATTCAAGAATGAAAACTTTACATCCATCTAATAGACCTTGAATTCCTTATGTGCTTCAAAGGCCAAAAACATCGTAATGGCCTTGCTTCTTGCCACTAGAGAAAAATTCTCTTCAAAATCTATTCCTTTAACTTGTGAGTAGCCTTTACACACAAGCCTTGACTTGTTTCTTAAAACTTCTCCACTGTCGTTCAACTTATTCCTAAAAACCCATTTAGTTCCTATCACATTCTTCTTTGCTAGTCTTGGGACCAATTCCCAAGTCTTATTTTTCTCAATCTACCTCAACTCTTCTTTCATATCTTGGATCCAATTCTCATCCTTGCATGCTTTAGTTATTTTAGATTCTACTTCAAAAAGTAAACAAATGTTTACCTATCCCTTTTCCATAGGAAATTTTCTCCTTATCAACACACCTTTTCTCTTATCTCCAATTATTTGATCTTCTAAACAATTTCTCTGCACATACTTAGGAGTCTTAGGATTCTTTTTTATAGATTCTTCCTCTTCCATTGCCATCTCTTTTTCTTTCACTTGTTCTTTTTGTTCTTCACTACAAGGGGTTTCATCAGATCATATCCTTCTATCAGTACTAATCTTTAATATGGTTCTTCATCCACTTTGACACTTGCAGTACTTTCAACTATATTCTTTAGCCTTTTGTTGTAGCACTGATATGCCTTTCTCTTTGTAGAATATTCAAGGAAGATTCCTTCATCTAATCTTGCATCAAATTTTCCAAACCATCTTATTCTTCCTTTCCACAACTCCATTCTGATGCAGAGTCCTAGGAGCTGATAAATATCTTTTTATCCCATGATCTTCACAAAAACTATTAAACCCATTGGAGGTGAACTCACCACCTCTATTAAACTATAAACACTTGATTTTTAAATCTATTTCATTCTCACTGGTCGTAGATTTAAATGCTTTAAACTTATCTAGGTCTTCTATTTTTTCTTTAAGAAAGGTTACCCAAGTCATTCTAGAGTAATCATCTATCAACAACATAAAATACATGTCACCTTGAGAGCTTCTTATTCTGGCAAGTCCACATAATTTTGTATGCACCAACTCCAATGGTCCTGTGATAGAATATTCTTTGATTTTGAACATCTTTCTTGTTTGCTTTCTATAGCGTAGAAAAATGTATCTCTTTACATTTTCACACTTGTCTGGGCTTGCCAAGTTTCAAATTTATGCTTAGAATTTATGCCTTAAATGGTCCTTTTTCCCCAATTTTGAATTAAATAATATTTTAATTCAAAAGTTAGTTTTTCCCTCTTCTTCTATAATTAAATAATTATTTCAATTATTTAATTATTCATTAGCCTTTTCTCTGTATAATTAAATTATAAATGTTATATTTATTTAATTATTCTTTCTTTATTTCCCCAATTAAATAATTATTTCAATTATTTAATTATCCCTTCCCTCTCCATTAAATAATTGCTTTTAATTATTTAATGTTTAACACTCCATCTTTCCTCTATAATTAAATAATTATTTTTAATTATTTAATTATCTAATTATTTCTCCTCACCTTTCTTTTTAAATAAATAAAATCAATATTTTATTTATTTCTCCTATGTTGACCACCTAAATTAAATAATTTTATTATTTAATTTTCTCCAACAACCTCTTTTTCTATGCCAATTTTTTCTTCCACCTCAAGTCTTTATCTATCCATATCTTTCTTCTCTCAATTAACCTCCACCCTTGATTAAATTATTTTCTAATTTAATCTTGGCCCTTGATCGTGATCCTTATTATAGCCATTCACTTAACTCTCCTCTATAAAAGGAGACTTTTTATCCATCCATTATCCAAGTATCATCAAGCCTACATGTTGTCAAGTGAATTCATCAATTCTAAGGCATTCAAGGACAAATTCTCCATCAATTGTTACAGAAATTCAAGATCCTTCATCATGGAAAGTCTCTAATTTCATTGTTTCATGTTTCATGATTTATTATCTTATTTCATCACTTTGGTTTAATTACCTAAAAGGGGTTTGACCAAGGCAAACCCCCAATCCCTAACAATCAACATTTTCTCTCTTCTTTTGTGTGATTGCAGATTTAGATGCTTGGATGGCTTGGAAATGATTGAAGAATAGGTTTCAAAATTTTTGAAGTCATCTCCCTATTGGAAAGGTCAAAATCTACACAAAAAGTCACTTACAACCTCAAAAATTAGAGTTTCGGATCCGTACACCTAGAGGAACAGAAAGAGTAAATTGAGAGCTACATATTCCACTTTTGAGTTTTCAAAAAAGCCAAAGTGGAATCACATGCCATTAGTAGCATATGATTCCTACTAGAGGTGTTTGTCAGAATAGATTGCATATTCCAGTACCCATTTCTCTAAAACTGCTTTCTAGGCAAAAACCCTGATCTGGGACTAAGTCGCCCAACTTGGCGTATGAGTCCCAATTGGTCAAAAAATATTTTTTTCTAGAATTTTAGAGACATTTACAGTCTTCACTCTAACCTCTATCAATTTCTAGGTGCATCCATTCTGTTTGACTTCTCTATCTTATTTTATATTGCATTCGATCTATCTTTTTGCATATCACAGTGTGTTTTCAAATACTTTACATTTTCTTAGTTTTGCATTAAGAATCAATCTCTTTTATCAATTAATTGCATCTAGGTAATTCCCCTTAGATATAATTCAATCATTTTTTTGCATTGAAATCTCACTTGGGCTTATTCTTGAGTGAGCCATTAAGACTTTTCGATACCTCTCTCCTTTTAGGTGCAAAACCCTAGAAGTGTAAGAGAGCATCCTATCCAAAAATATTTGGTTCACTTTCCAACTTGACACTCTTTGCAAATTGCATTGATAGGCTTTGTAATTTTTGGAAAATCTCTCACAACTTCAATAGAGTTGATCTTCACTAGGTTATCAAAGTTTATGTGACCCATTCTTCTATGCCATAGCTAACTTCCATTAACTTGAGTCATAAAGCATTTACCACTAACACTTTTGAGATGATAAACATTTCCTTTTGTCCTTGTTCCTACTGAAATCAAATTTTTGGAGCTTCTTTTTCTAATTTCACAACCATCATCTTGAAATACCAAATTATAGACTCTACTACACATTTGTCCTACACTGAGAAGATTATGTCAGAGACCCTTGACATAAAGAACATCATCTATCTTATGCTTTCCATCAAAACTAATTGAACCTTTTCACATATCTTATCAAATGTATCATCACAAAACTTAACAAGACCACCATCAAACTTCTCAAGTTTAACAAACTTACTCTTATCACCTGTTATATGATTTGAGCATTTGTTGTCAATTTTCTAGTAGTTTCTCTCCTCTCTTGTATGAAATGTAATCAACATATTTCCTTCAATATTGTGACCCATTTTTGAAGAAATTTCCTTCACACATCTTTAAAAGTTAGTAGAATTAGTTCCAACATTCAAATCCATGAACAAGCATTCATCACTTTCACTGTCTGGATAGTCTGATTCATCATCAAATATGCCACTATCTTCTTTAATATAGTAACTCTTCTTGATATATTTGTAACTTTGTACTCTTTATTTTTATTATTTCCAACTTTGAGTGGAAATTTAGAAGCATAATGACCTGACTTTCCATAATTAAACACTTGAAGGGTAACTTACCTCTGTGTTTGTCAATGTCCTTTTTCAATCTTCCTATAAAATTTTCTTTCACTTCATCAAGATCATCCAGATATGATTCATCATTCCTTTCTTTCTTCCCAACTTTACAAGAAGTCCCTCTCCTTGAATCCTCTTATCCAAAGTCTCTTAATTCAAAATTAGTTAAGGCACCAAACAATTGATCCCTAGTATATTGATCCAAATTTTGAGCTTCCTCAATAGCAAAAACTTTAGAACTATAAGATGTAGGAAGAGTTCCTAATACCTTTTTCACCACTTCATTCTCCTCTAGCTTTCCACTAAGGACATTGATGGAATTTACAATTTCATCCACCCTATGCATGTAGCTTGCAATGTATTCATCCTATAACATCTTTAGGGTTTCAAATTTGGCTTTGAAATTCTACATCTTTGCTTGCAAACCTCATCTCTAAGATATAAAAATAAATATAGTAATTCTCTAAATGACTTTGGTAGTTTAATTTCACCACATTCTTGTAACACTTCATTTTATGAAAAATACAATGAATATTATATAATAATTTATAATACATAGAAAAATCCATGTGATATTTGTGACAGCATGTATTACAAATTTTAAGAGAAACACAACAGAAGGGATTAGAAGATTAAATTTCTCTTTGTGATATTTTAAAAATATAGAATTGTTTCAAAAATGTATTTGTACAATATTATTTAGCTACATTTGAAGTAATGTTTAGGATGTGGTGTGTGATCTTGATCACCAAAATTCTTAAATTTAAAACATATTCTACATTGGGTGAAACGCTTGAGATAGAGCACCAAAAAAATGTATTTTAATACTTTGTGCTATTAATTACTTTCTTATCAACTCATGAAAGCCTACTACTAAAATTTGAAATGTTATTTTCAAGAGTAATATCTAGTGGTTTTGACAATGTTTTAAAATTTAGCCTTAAATTCATGACAAGTTTGCATCAATATTCAAGCCTTTATTAATTTATTCCTTACTATTGAGGTTGTTATTACTATATTAGCAACTCTTTTATATTACTTCTTACTATTCTTTCTAATAGAATTAACTTCATTAAAAAGGATTAACAATAGTTTTATTTTGATTAGACATTTTATTTAGCCAAATATTCAATGTTCTTTAGTAAAGGTATCATTTTGTACATAGATTTAATAATTTTTATAGAAAAATGACATCAATTAATGTGGTATTGGTAAAGTATTCATTGAAATGTTTTGAAGCCCACAACTTTACTATTCATGATGGTGTTTAAGTTCCTTCAAGAATTTATATTATGTTCTCATCAATTTAAAATAACTATTTTGGGGTTCTTGAATGGTTTACTATTTAATCAAGATCATTACAAATTATGGATGAAAATTGTTTTCTTATTCAAAGAGATCATCTCTTCTTATATAGGTTAGAGATACATTAAGTTTCATTATTTCATGTGTATGATGAATTTCATTAATTTTATCAATGGTTTGATTATGGAGTGGAGTTTCAATATCATGGGGTTCATTTTTTACATTGTTCAAGCATGTGCCTAGATATTTTTCTTCTTCTACTTCTATGGTTTTAATCTTTTCAATAGGTTTTTTGTCACAATTTGCAACATTTTTACTTTCATGTTCAACATTTTAATTTTCAATATCCTAGTCAAATTTATTTTTTCAAATATTTCATTATATTTGACATTAGAAACTCCAATTTGAATGGAATTTGAGGGTAAATTAGAACATTCACCTTCAAGAGTATCCACCATACCTTTTCTTCCAATCCTCTTCCTTGCTCTATATTTTTCCCCTAATTGCTCTAATTTCATCCACTTGAAGTTTCCTCTTCCTTATGGCTTTACAATGACCAATATTTCCCATTATACAAAATAAAATGAGGAAAGTTATAATTATGATAGAATCAAATTTTGTGTCAGTGTACAAAAGCATGATTTTGTCTATCATGCACATAAATCAAGATCATATCGATAGGATAGTGTTTGTGGGGGATGTTGTTAGGCCCAACAAATGTTTTTTTTCCACTTTTTCAACAAGTCCAAAATAAATCATTCTTATTTTATCATCTTTTGAAATGGATGCCTCCTACACCTCTTATTCTTCCTACCCAGCGAAAATTTTGAAAGAATTCTCATCCTACCCTTCTCACTTGACTATACTGAATTTTTTGGATGTCTCCTACCTACCTAGGTGTTATTCGGTAATCAACCTTGCCAATGCTCTATCATTTGGATTGGAGACTATGGTTGCCCCTAAGTCTCCTACTGCAGGGATTTTTGTGGGTTCTCCTATAGCGAATGGCTCTGTTTTGAGCTCATTTATTGATGTTGTATGAACCAATAAGTCTAGGGAGTGCCATCTGCATCCTCTATGGTGTTCTAGTGTTTCTCTTTTTATTTATCTCAATAAGGAAGTTTTTGACTGCATAGATTTCTACTCAAAAATGACCCTAATTTGCATCTTTTTCATCTATGGCCTTCCCTCCCAGATCGGCACCTCTGTATACCAGATCGGCACCTCTGTATCTCCAAACATTGGTCTCCTTTGGCAGAAGGTATGACGGAGATTTATCCTTCTGCTATAGGTTTTTTTGTTGTTGATTTTTATTCTCTTGAAGATAGATAGGTAGCTTTAGATCATGGTTTGTCGAAATGGGATTCTCATCCCCTCTCCATGAGACCTTGGGTTCATTCCTTTAACCCTTTGAAGGAACCCATTGATTTTATGCTTGTTTGAGTGAGATTATTATATCTTCCATTACACTTTTGGTGCCCCTCTACTTATGAGGGTATTAGAAATGTGCTAAGAAGGTTCTTAAAAGTGGATCAAGCTTCTAATAATTTTACTCACACCTCTTTCACTCATATTTTGGTAGAGGTTGATTTGTCTAAGGCTTTACCTATAGAGGTAGTGCTTCAATTTAATGGCTAGTCTTGGTCTTAGTTGTTGGATTACGAAGGTATCTTTTTTGATGCAATTTAAATTTTCTTTTGGTCACTTGTCTTGTGTCTATCCTTGTGTCTCTCATCCTATTTCATCCTCTACTTGGTCAAAGAATTCTCTCTAGGAACATTTAATAGTGTACCCTAATGTGGAATCTTCTTCTAATTGTTAGGATTTTAGGCCTCCTCCTACTACACAGATGAATAATCTTGTTGTTTCTTCTAATGTGGCTTCTACTGCACTAATTCTAGACAAGGCGGCTCCTACTATTGTGTGTTTTGTCTCCCTTGAGGCCCCTGCTACCCCCTTTTTGGAAAAGGTTGTCTCATCTATGAATCTTGCTACTTTGGGCTTGGTTTTGGTTGCTCCACTTGAATTAGCTTTTCTTCCACTTGTAAGTTACTTAGAAAGGGATTCTTCCCCTTCTAATCTAAATGTTCCAAATCTAGTTTGTGTTTCTTCTTGGATATTTGTGCAACATAAGAAGAAATGTTTAAGAAGGTCTATGTTTTGATTAACAAGCCCCTGGAGGTAAACTCACTAGGTACTTTCTCTGGATCTATTGAGTTGTTTCTCCCTGGTTTTCTATTTTTGTTCTATCTTTTGCTAGTGGCTTTGTTCATGCTACCAGTCTATTAGTTGGTGTTATTTTAGTCTTGTTGTTCTGAATGGTTTCTCTATTTGGCCAATCTATTCTATTGAGTTGTTCAACTCTATTATTTACTTTGTACGGGATTATGGCCCTTCCCTACTTATCTAATCAAAAACAAGTCCAAACTGGATATCCATTTTGGACTTCATAAACTAAACAAAAACTAGTTTTATAGAAATGGATTTCCATTATTTAAAATAAATACATGTTTTTAACATATATTGTTTTTATGATATAAACATTTTTCTTTGGTTTCTTCCTTGGGAATGCTTTGGATTTAGGCTTGGGATTGTCAAGCCTAAAGGTTCAAATATTCCAATGTGTTTAGAGGTTTCATCCTATTTTCATGACTTCACCCTTCATGCTAATAATATTTTTTATTTAAATTTGATGAAACAAAAAGGGTTTATTGAGGAAATTATCAACATTCTACAAATGTAATAAGATATGCTTGATTATGAATTTAATAAATAGTTAATAATTATTTTCTACATGTACCATGTTTGAATTCCTAATTGATAGTCTGATTCAAAAATACCCATAAATTTTAAATCTTTTTAACTATTTTAAATTCAAAAGATAAGTCACACACTATGCTTCTTCAACTATAGGTTTAAGAAAAAAATTGAATTTCATATTTTTTGACAAAGTTATAGGATAGCTTTAAATTTATTTTTTCATGTTTTTAAATATTCTTGGTAAGAAATTCATAATCAATTATTTTATATACGAACATGTGTCTTTTACTTATATTTAAAGATTCAAAGAAAATATCATACTTAGTTTGTCCAAAGTGATAGGCACTTTTTTATTGTTTTTGAAAATCATAGTAGTGCTTCTTTGAAATTTTAAATTTTCACCAAATAATTTATTTTTTGCAAAAAATAATAGTAGCCTTGAAACTGCACAAAATTTTCTACAAATTCTATTCTTACATAATTTCCAAAACTTTTAATAACCCATTCAAATGTTTATGTGAATAATTTTAAGTCTATTTTATTGTATTTCCATTGCCACTTAGAGGTATATTTTGGCCCATCATGATCATAAACTAACCCATGTATCTCTCTCATGAACCTCTCTTCTTTAATGAAACTGGACATACTTGACCTTTAATTTATCATCAGTAACCAATAGTGAAACATAGCTTACTTATTAGTATTGCCATCTTCATGATTTTGTGCCAAGGTGACACCTCTCCTAGGGGAGGATATCCATACATTTTCTTTTCCTTTGTCTATCAGGGCCCACCTACTAATCACTCTCTTTTTGACGATTATTGCAAAGAGAAAAATATGTTAGTTCAAATTTTTTATTTTGTTGCTCCATGATGACATGTGGAGAATTTTTTATTAAAAATGTACTAGAAAATTTTCTATATTTATTTCATATTAATCATGGGCCCCACCAAATATTAAGTTAGATGATCTAGCCAATAGTGCAACATTTAAACTTCTTAGGACTAAAAAGGTTTAAACTATTGTAAAATGTTTACATGTGGCATTCCTAGTTTTTGAGATTGATTGACGACACTTTTGAAACATAAGATTGACTGGAAACACCTTTTCATCAAAAAAATTAAAATAATAAAATACTACTTAATTCTCAATTTGAAACAAAATGTAGAGTGAACATGTGGGAAATTTTATTTGTTGAAAAGGGTCTATTATTTTTTAATTTTTGATTGAGCATTCAATCCATGAGCAGGGTTAAAGAAAATATTATATATTTTTAGGAAACCATATCCTTTTCAGACTTTATAGTTATTTATTTTTATATAAACAACATGAAGTTTACACAATCCATGCTATTAATGTGCTAAAATTTCTTAATTAAAAATTTATGAATTTGTTTACATCATGGTTTCAAATCATACTCCTTGAGCCATCATTAGGATGAAATACAAATACATGAACTATATTTCATGAAAATATACACATGAAATATATTTCCTCCAAATGATGGATCATGGAGTATGATAAAAAAAAAATCTATAGTAAATTTCATACAATTTTAATTCACAACATTATTTTCATACTGCCTAAAAATTTCAATTTATTTTGATATCCGTTCTAATGTTACATTTCCATGAAAATTAAAGTGAGGGGAAAATATAATAGAAAATTAGGATATCCATGCTTATTTTGATTTATGCCTATGCTCAACTTGATGGGAATTCTTAATGCAATAACATATTGATAGTGCTTATTGGAATGTTATAAATTCCTTACAATCTCAAAGCTATTAATATTTTTTCATTTATTAATTTTAGCCTCGCTAGTTATAATTATCATATATTCATTACATACCCAACGTGAAATCAACTATTAATTCCCTATAGTCATTTATAAGGAAAGCAGGATCGACCAAGCTCAATTTTGTAGTACATGAGAGTGAAGTTTGTGTAATTTTTCCCTAGCTAGATTGGAGTTCATATGTTTTTTTGTGTGGAAATTAGGTATTAATCTCAAAAACCTATCAAGGTTGGAATGGTAATACAATTTGATCCCCCTTCCTATATATACATATGCATGCATGTATGTATATGTAACTATTTCCTAGCTGCATCCCACTCTACTGTTAACACAATGATCTGCCCCTGGGCCTACGCTAGTAGAGCCTGCACCTGCTCTAGTTGACCCTGCAGCGTTTGAACCTATACCTAAAGTGCAGCTATCTATGTCTGTTGTTGTTGTGACAATAGTTTGATCTCCACATGCTGTTGAGAGGGGCCAACTAATGATCACCTCTTGCGAGACACTCTCATCTCTCTAACATTCGGCCCTGTTCCTCCTCCACCCTCATCTCCTCCCTCATCGCTCTCATCATCATCACTGTCATCACTATTTTCCTCCTCCTCTGACTCCTCCTCCACCTCTTGGAGAGTATGATTGTTCATGGCACTTGATCAATCAATCACTCAATTAGTTAATCAATCAATCAATCAACATCAATCAGTCAATCAATCAATCAACATCAATCAGCCTATCAATCTAATTAGCTTTGGTGATACTTTGATCAAATCTCGTGAGCATCAATCTATCATTCAACCTCGCCTATATCAGGTTCATCAATCAACTCAACCTTGCCTATCATGAGGTTTATCAATCAATCAATGCACCTCACCTATCATGAGGTTCATCAATCAACTCAACCTCACCTATCATGAGGTTTATCAATCAATCAATGCACCTCACCTATCATAAAGTTCATCAATCAATTTAACCTCGCCTATCATGAGGTTAATCAATCAATCAATGCACCTTTCCTATCATGAGGTCATTTAATCAATCAACCTATAATTGATCCTCGCCTATCATGAGGTCAATTATCATCATCCTATCATTGCATCTCACCTATCATGAGATCAATGGACATCTAATATATCAACATCATCAATCACCATCAAATCACAAGCTGGCACAATCAAACATCATCAAAATCAAGGAGTCTAATCAAGCAAATCATTAATCTGGTCTAAAATTTCACCAATGCACTAGAATAATCTTTCTATGCGCTGAAAAACCCAATGTGCCAGAAAAATTCATTAATGTACTAGAACAGACGTTCTATGCGCCGAACTACCCAATGCACTATTTCATTTCATCTATGCACCAGAATAGGGTCCTAATGTGCCAATTCACCATATGCGCTAGATCATTTCATCAATGCGCTACCTCATTTCACCTAAGCGCTAAAGGATCCTATGTGCCACAACAGTTATCAGATGTGCTACTTCGGAAAACCTATGGGCTAAATCACCTATGTGCTAGTTCATTTTTCCTATGCACTAAATCGCTAACCCTAAGCGCTACTTTATTCTATGCGCTATAACTGTAACACCCCTCCATTTTGTGCTCTGTTGATCAAGCAATGCTTTTCTATGTTATGCTTCGTTCCTAATAATGCTTGAATTAATGATGCTTTATGATTGGGTTATGTTATTGATGTTAGCTTCGTCAGTTAGTGATATTGTATTGGTGAAGGGGACGGGATTGTATCACTTTCTTGCGAGTGCCCTACGATTCTGAGATTTCCTCTTCATGGTTTGTTTGATCATATTATATATATATGCATGTCGATGTACTCTTTGGTTGTAGGTTGACAGGTACATGACATCGACTCCACCTAGTTCATAGGTTTGAGCATGTCCATTAACCAATGGAAATTGATTGGGAGATAGTAGCTAGGTTTTTCGTGCCAAGTCGTCACCCTAGTCATAGCGTGTTGTCGGGTTGTTGTCGGGTTAGTTGGTTTATTTGGTCCTTTTCACCTTGAGTGTTTATTTAATTTCAATTATAAAGGTTATTAAATGTTAGGAGTAATTTAATTGATGATTAAATGTATTTAGTTGCAATGTTGAAATACTAATTATTTTATTGAATTGTTTGATTTAATTAATAAAATAATTTTTGGTTTATCGATTGATTTGATTAATTAATAAAACTAGATTTAGTTTATTAATTAATTAGATTAACGGTGATATATTAATTAAAATAGTTGTTTGGGAATTATTGCATATTAAGATTTAATTAAAATAAAAGAAGAAATCATGTTTGCATAGTTAGAGTTAAATTAAAATAAATAAATGATGATTTGTTTTAATTTCACTTTTGAAAATGGTTGATAAAGTAAATTCTCTACAAATTTGTATTCTTCTGTTTTGATGAATTTTTGAAAAATGCATGAAGTTTGAATTAGAAATTAGAAATTTGTTTTAAATTTGAAAATGGGAATATCTTCCTAATGTTTTTAAAATATATTTGGTGAGTGGGATTTTTAGGGTTTGGCCAATTTTGGGGGAAACTCTATTTTAGCATTTTTATTTTCAATTTGGTTAGGATTGTTTTTTGGGGAATTTTGGTGGAGAGTTTGTTGGTGGCTTTGTTTAGATTTGTGAAGGAGAGTGAAACTCTTGCTTGAGTTGGATTAAAAGGAGGAATTTGAAAGCACCCTCTTGGAAGTTCTTCAAGCTTTGGAGGAAAAATCAGGTTCCTCTTTGTTCTTGCTTTGTTTCATTTTGAAAATAGATTAAATCCTCATTATGCTATTTAGAAATCTTTGAAATGTTGTTTAAATCCTATTAAACCCATGAGAAATTGTTTTGAAAACTTGCATTTTGTGGTGGGATTTAGAAATGAAAACCAAAACTAGAATCAAGCAATGGGAAAATAGAATGAAAACCAAGAGAGATTTGTTGTCAAAACTGAAAATCTAAACCCTTTGGTTGTGTTGGAAAATTCATTGTTTTGGTTGCAAGATTTGGTTGAACATTTGCACAATAAAACACACAAGTATATTTAGAAATGTACTAGGATTTCATTTATTTATTTTCTGGAAAATAACCCTGTGTTTTTTTTATATATGTGAAATTTTTTCTGTGATTTTGAAAAGGGTTATGTCTACATTTTAAAAAGAAAATAGATAATAAATAAAATAAAAAAATTTATGTTTAAGGGGAGGCAGGGGAGGCCAATCCCCCACTGCCACCCATCCGCCACCGCCGCCACGCCCTATGGCGGACGGACTGTGTGTGAGCACACAGGCCCGCCGCCGTGGGAGGCAGACACTATGTGTCGGGCACACAGTCCCACCACCCGTGGGAGGCAGACACTGTGTGCCAAGCACACAGGCCTGTCGTCATGGGAGATGGACGCTGTGTGTCGAGCACATAGGCCCATCGCCCATGGGTTCCAACGGACTGTGTGCGAAGCACACAGGCCCACCGCCCATGGGGAGGTTGGGCAGTGCGTGCCCTAATTAGGGTTCCATTCCTTCGAAAAGAAAATTCAATTTCCTTCATGAAAAATGTAAATTCATTTTTTAATATTATATATATGTACTATATATATAATATATATATTATATTATATATATTATATATATATATGTTATATGTGTATAAATATATATTTAATATTATAATAATGTTTTAGAGGCATATGTTAAAATGATGTTGAATATCTAAAATAGGAACTTTGAAATGATTATCTCATTTGTATAAGCGGAAATGAAATTGATGAATAATCAAACGTTTTTATTTAAAATATTGATTTTGATTAATTGTAGATTGATCAAGTAGAATTGAATTATTGGTTTAATATCCTTTAATGTTGACAATGTGATTTAGATCTTTAAATATATAACAGGATATACATTGAGTATGTACTATTAAGTATATTTGTCGGAATATAATTGTATTCAAGTAGAGATAAGATTTAATTGATTTGTTTAATGTTGAGTTGAAATAAAGACTGATTTATTTGATCTAAATGTTTATTTATTAAAATGTTTTAATTATAGAATATAGTGGCGAAACTTAGAGTAAAGGAGGGACTTATTATTTAATCTAAATATTTTATTAATCAAGTGGATTTATTTACAGTATATGATTGTGAGACTTAGAGTTAATGATTGGTTTAATTTTAATCCGATGATGTTATTTATTAAATGTCTTGATTTTGGAATATGGCTCTGAAATTTAGAGTAAATGATCTATTTTTTTTAACTATTTCAATGTCGTGAAAGGAAATGGATTTAATTGATTGGATAAATGCAAGTAATGAAAAATGTGATTAACTGGGTTTAGGAAATCCGAACATTAGCTTATTTAATTGTCTAAAATGCTTGTAGTGTTATCATGTTCATCCTTGATGTTGTGGAAGTAGAGTAAATGGTTTGGAAGTCTTCTAGATAGGAGTTCATTTATTGGTATAGGTTGTCATTATGATAGTCAACCTTTGATGTGTCGTGGAAAGTGTGTATAGTTACACCATGTTGTTTCACCCGGTTTTCACGAACAGGGATGATTTGTGCCTCCTTGGGAATAGGAGAGGGTTATGTGGTTTGTACCTCCTTGGGAAGGAGTGGAGTTTGTATTATGTTTTTCCTCCAGTGTTCGGAGAGGGTTTTGACCTTGTTGCCTCTAGTGTTTGGAGAGGGTCTTGACCTTGCTACCTCTAGTGTTTGAAGTGAGTTCCTTGATTTGTTACCTCCTTGGATTGGAGAGGTTGTATTATCTAGTTACCTATTGTGGTTTTCACCGTGTGTGTTGTCTTAGTGGAGTGGCTTGCAATGGGGGCCGACACACAAAGTGGTGTCAGGGAAACTCTTTACAAGTTGGTTAATTCAATGATAACTAAATAAACTTTTAGAAGCTTAGGTTGCATCAAACATTAAACAAGATTAATTATGCCTCGCTCATGGACCCAAGGGCTTGTCTAGACTTGGGATGAGACAAGAAGGCCTGGAATGGCAAGGTCATCTATCTTGTCTTCACGAGAGGTATTTGATTCTGCATGAGTGAGCATAGGTGCCGGGATTTTGGTAGAGGCCACCAAGATAACCCATGGTGGGGGCCGGAGCCTAGGAATATTCCCAGAGGATATCCCTTGACGAGCTATGCGATGACACTCCTCCTAAGTCAATAGTTTTTTCTTGGTCTTTGTGACACTCTCGATCTATTTTATGTCTAGAAGCAATGTGACCTATATTAGTGATGTGTGAGTCGTTCTAGAGTTGTTGGTTTGACCATTCAGTTCATGTGATGTGGTACTTGTATTTATTTCGTATCAATTTTGTGAAGTCTATGTCTAGTGGTAGAAGGTCTTGCCGAGGAATCCTTGTTACTATCTCCTAGCACGAGGGGTGACCCTTCGGGTATCACATGGTTGGGTGGAACGTGCTCCTTAATCCGTTGGGTTGGCTTCTTGTTCGTGTGGACGAGATTCCAGTTGGAGAGCTCGTGGGATTCAGTTTCTTCTCATGCTTAATTCATTCGGTTGGTCTTGTATTAAATTATTACCCCTCATTTGGTATCAAGGTGGAATTTGTAATGTGTAATCATACTTATGGGAATTACCTCATTCAGGGAATGAGTGTTGTAATCAAGTTGTAAATTATATTATTGGAATCAAGTGGTATGTCATATTCTTGGATGTAAATTATTATGAATGGAATGTATGTGAACTTTATTTGTTAAGTAATTATATGGTATGGTTTTAATTCATGTTTCGTGTTTGGTTTAAGTAACACAGTCTCGCAACCTTAAGGGATTGGGTGGCAATGGTTAGTGAACTTGTATGTTAATTGTTCCTATTCAAAAAAAAAATAGTTCATTTGTTAAGTAAATTGCAACTTTCCCTAGGGTTGTGTGGCGAGGCATTACAAACAATACTTATCCCTATGCACTATTTCAGTCTTCCTATGTGCTAAACTAAGAAAGCTAAATTCAAAACGAGAAAAAGGAGGGAAAAATGAAATGCACAAATCACAAGGGTGTTTCAAGGGGTACATAATAGAAGATTGTATGTTGCTGAGTGGTTGTGCCATCATACACGCTTGAAATGATGAGTGTGGTAGGGAATCATCATTCTGCTCCAAATTTGCACAAATCAATCTCACTCTCAAGTTTTTAAATCACAAATGCACAAATGAACTTCTAAATCAACTTTTTAACCTTTTTAAGGTTAATTAAGTGGTATTTTTATGGGGATGTTTTATTTTATTTTCAAAGGGGCTTTAATTCATCAAATCATCACCAGGTGGCTTTTACATCATTTTTCGAGAGATAAATCATTTCTGAAGTGTAAAATTTTGAGATCATCATCAAATCATCGAAACATCATCAAAAATTTCAAAAAATCCAAAAATTCACCAATTTATCTCTGAGGGGCCATATATCCATCATCACCTAAAAATCAACATTTGGGTCACCGAAAAAAAAATTCTCGACATCAATATCAATTTTTTCTTTGAAGCAACATGTAAACACATTACTTCAAAGAGGGGCAAAATGTATACACCTAAAATCGGTCAAGAAATTTAATTAAATACTAGTTATTTAATTAATATTTCATCTACTTATAAATAAATTCTCAATTTATTTATATAGTTCATATCTTCTAATTCTCTAAATCTAAAATCACATTCCTCTAGTTTAATTAAATAAACGAATTTCAAAAAAAAAATTATTTAATTAATTTTCACTAATCCCAAATTTGGAATTCAAACACATGGCTTATTCCTCACACACTTCTTCAACAAACTTTCAAACACATGGTCTTTTTCTCACACACTTGATTATTCCATCCATTTGGCACGTTGTCTTTGTTCAAGGGATTCCTTCATCCATTTGGCACGTTGTCTTTGGTCAAGGGATTCCTTCATCCATTTGGCATGTTGTCTTTGGTCAAGGGAACATTTTTCTTGATTCTCTCCATCTCCACCATTCATCCCTCTTGTTTGAATCTAGACCGTCGATCATTGCTACATCACAAGATGCTTAGAAAAGCCTATAAATACAACCCCTTGCTATAGTATTTGGCATCCCACATTCAAGTAGATTTATCATGCAGGAATAGCTTTGGAGCATTGGAGCATTTGGATTCTATAGTTAGAATCATGTTTTTCTTTGTAGTTGCATATATAATCATGTTTAGCTTTATAGTTAGCATTGTAGAATCATGTTTTGCTTTATAGTTGCATTTTAAATCATGTTTTGCTTTATATTTGCATTTTAGATTATCATATATCACTAATCATGTGAGCATATGCAAAATCATTTTTAACTTCTAATCACAGCATTTGTATCACATAGTTTAGCAACATTATCCATTCATCATAATCTCCATTATCATAGCATCATAGCTTTCATCACATAGTTTCATATAAGCACTTAATTGGCTTGCATTTTGAATAGCATCTCATTTCTAAAGTTGTCATTTTAACAACCATAGTGCATATACAAAATCTGAGAGCCAATATGGTTTAATAAATCCTTGAGAATAGAGAACAATGGAACATTTTTAAAGATTTATTTTGCTGCAATTTAGAGTAGTTTATTTGATTCAAATCTTTACTATAATACGTCTCATTGGTGTTTGTGTTGATTTACTAACAATTCCCACATTTCACACACTCATAAATTAGCTCCCACCATGGGGCTAGACCCCATTTCTAACAATTTTCTAGAAAATTTCATTTAAATAGGTTGGATGTGACGTTTTAGCGCAACCATGAATTCTTTCAGCGCATCCAACAAATCTTTTAGTGCATACGACTTCTATTTTGGTGCATACAATCAATCTTTCAGCACATTTGGGGTCTATTTCAGCATATACGACATTTCTTTCGATGCATCCAACAAATTTTTTAGTGCATACATGGAGTATTTTAACACATTCGGTCTTTCCTTTAGCGCATTCATCACTTCTTTTAGCGCATCCATCAATTCTTTTAGCGCATACAGAAGTTCTTTTAGCGCATAGGGTAGTTGTTTTAGTGCATTAAAATGATATTTTAGCTCATTGGATGACTGTTTTAGTGCATCTTGTTAAATTTACAAAATTTTAAAAATCTGAGAACTAATTGGTGTTTTCTGCTTGTAGGTACTTTTATACATTGGTCAAAGACAATCTTATCAAACTACTGATGATTTATGCAGGGGCTACAGTTATTTAATGCTTTCTTTTGGTTAAGATAGGCATCTAGCTTAATTAGAAGGATAAAAGAATGCCATGTCTTTTGTGCTTGATGAATGGCAGGCATATGCTCTCCCCTTAATTGGGTGACCAAAAAGCCAGACCAATTCGCTTTTATTTTGTTTTATCCATAGAGGGCCTTCCTTGTGGGAAAAATTAATCACCCAAGGGAATGACCTAGCCAGTAACATGCTAAAGCCAAGCGACTTCCAACCGGGATATAAATGTGGGCACTTGAGGAAAGTTCAAGTATCACAAGGATTGTTCTGAAAAGAAGGGCACCAATGGTCTCTTGTTGCATGGATGATCCCCCACGAATGAAATGCCTATACTAGAACCCTTTGTTGTAGCAAGGCCAAAATCCTTAATCTATCTGCTAGTGCAAGAACGGTCACTTTGAAGCCAGCCCACATTTTTGTGACTTTTAGTAGAGATGAGAAGTATGCCATGGGAGATTCATGGGTATTGATGCTTGTCTACCCCAAGAAGTGACTGTCGTGGAGGGAAGCCAATGGGGTCAAGCATCTAATCATTCGCTAAAAGTAGGCGTAGCTAGAGTAAAATCTAAGTGGGAATCCAGTGAATATTATCCTTCATAGCCTTAGGTTGTACATGTTTGATGTATTTTACCAATGTGTTTTTAAAAAAAAATTCAAACAAAACATCATACATTTGAAGTGAGAACCTTTATTCAGAAAACATCCATTAAAATGACCAATTCTTTGACTAGAAAATCAAAAAAATCAAACAAACTTGCAAGAAACTATGACATCTTTCCAGTTTAGCGCATCTGGCTGCTATTGTAGAGCATCTATGCAATCTTGTAGCGCATCTTATTGTTGTTATAGCACATTGGTGCAATATTCCAATGCATTCATTCTCTATTTTAGCACATGTAGTCAATCTTATAGCACATATGTGCACACTTACAGTACATCCTTATTCTGTTCCAGTGCATGCAGGAATTTGTATAGCGCATCTAAGCATTTTCTCAGTGCATTCACTCTCTGTTGTAGCACATCCACTACATATTTTAGCACATCGACCCTCTATTTTAGTGTATCCAAGCAATCTTATAGTGCATATGTGCAATTTTCTAGTGCATCAACCCTCTGTTCTAGCACATCTGTCAAATCTTTTAGCGCATCCATTAAATGCAAAACCCAAGAGTTAAATCCATCCCCTATTTCACAATTTTAGCCAGAATTCAAAATATTTTTCAATCTAGAATCCTTCCTCAAATACCATAGAGTATAAAATTGTCAAAATTGACCTCTACGAGTGGAATTCTCCAAATTAAACCTAGATCTAAACATCTCAAAGTGCCTAAATCATCAAACCTATCACACCTTTGATTGTTAAGCCTAGTTTCATCATCAAGATTTATCATCCTTTCATCATGAAATGAAGCTATATAATCAAATCAAACGTATTCTCATAAATAGAATTTGTCATTCTATTAGACTTAGTTGTAATCCTTGGCACTATTCCAAACAAAGATCAAAGTTTAGTTAAAGTATAACACTTGTATGCCTATTCAAACAAGGTTGCAAAAATAGAAACTCAAGGAAAAAGAATTGGAAACACAAAACATCGAAACCCAAAACATTGAAACTTAAAGCATCAAAACTCCAAACATCGAGACTCAAAACACCAAAACTCAAAATTAGTGAAATGCAAAACACCATGGTTGAAGTTGAAGAAAATCCTTTCCATGGAATCCACAACAATGAAGGGGAAGAAATAATCGAGGAAGATATCCAACATGCTGAACAAAATCCAAATTTCCACAAGTGCTTAGAAAAGATTTTCGAAAGAAATGGGGAAAAATACCTCCTAATGTTGGCTAAACAAGGGGTCAAATTTCCTGAGGACTTTGACTTTAATCAATTGAAAGCACCTCCCAAATAGCCTGAAAAAGAAACAGAAGAAGTGGTTGCCCTAACTCATCAAATGAAAAACCTTCAACAAAAAATTCTTGACATGCAAAGGGGAACATCAAAACGATATTTGATCCAAGACATTTGTCCATTTCCTTTTGATCAAGATAGATCCACCTAATTCCTTTTCCCAAAAATTGTGAATTCCCAAAGTATGACAAATACAATGGAAAAACAGATCCAATTGATCATGTGAGGGAATTTAGAACCATGAGTCTTGAATTTTCTCATGAAGAAACTTATTTGATGAGGTTGTTCCCAAGAAGTCTAGGTGGACAATGCCTTGAATGGTTTTCCAAACTTGCACCACCAATCAAAACCTTTGAAGAATTGGTAAACAAATTCATCACTCAATATTCTTATAACATTCAACATGACATAACAATGAAGGACCTTTGCAACTTGAAACAGAAAAAGGGTGAATCGCTCCTCATATTCTTGAAAAAATGGAGATCTTTATTGATAACCTAAATGACGAGATGAGCTATAGGTTGGAATTGCAATGTCCACCCACATTTGAAAAAATGATTGAAAATGGTATTAAAGTGGAAGAAGCTTTGGTCAAAAGAGGAGTCACAAAACTTTACAATGAAAACAATACATCAAGCTCCTCTAATAATTACAACAATGATGACAAGCCAAAGTTTTGGAAAGAAAAAACAAGAATGTGGGAAACAATGATGGCACAACTGAAAACCAAAATACAAAACTTGTATTCAACTTGACAGCAGTAGCCACCAAAACTAATCAGAACAATAATCCACCCAACAACCAAAACAACAACCAAAATGTCAACCAAAGCAATAATCAAGGTAATGTTGGATCAAGAACACCATCATATCGCACATCCTCTAATCGAAGAAGGTTCACACCTTTGGGACAATCATCAGAATCAACACTAAAAGAACTTCTTGAAGCAAAATTCATAACATTACTAGAGGCAAGGAATTGGGAACCACAAGTTAAGCCTCCATGGTGGAATGATGCACATTTTTGCAATTTTTATCAAAACAAAGGGCATAAAACCAATGACTGCATGCAATTGAAACACTTGATACAAGACTTGATTGACAACAAGGCCATATTTGTAGGACTCCAAACAAGCAATGATCATGGAGTGTTTAAGAACCCTCTACCAAACTATCAAAAGGGTTAGTCCTTGTCATCGAACACCAAAGGAAAAAAAGTGAACTATACATTTATGACACCACTATTCTCCATATTGAGGTGGTTGATGATCAAACCCATCACAAACCAGATCTTACTGCAATTGATGACCCAATAAATGAAAACATCACTCAACATGAACAAAACATCATTGCAATTGAAAATCATCACCATGATATCAACACCACCTCACATCAAATCAATAACCTTGTGCCAATAGATCTGATCACCAACATTGTTGCAAATGACAATCAAATCAATGTCATTAAAATCAAAGAAAAACAAGTCAATTCACCAATCAATGCAATCACAAGAGGACAAGCCAAGTTAACATTGAAAGGAGCTACCCCCTCCACATCCAAAGCAACTATTATTGTTCCTGCAACTCAATATAACATTATTGATCAGTTGCAAAAGATACCCGCTCAAATATCCATATTAGAGCTTCTCAAGATTTCACCCACTCACAAGGAAATCTTAGAGCAAGCTCTAGTCGCCACCACAGTACTGAACAATCTGGAAGTTTTCCAATTTCAGACTATGGTGGGACATTTGACTACACTGCACTACCTATCATTTTCCAAACATAGTGATGTATCCATCACCCATCTGCACAACGCTGCTCTCCACATCGAGGTCTTAATCCATAAACACCGTATTAAACATGTTCTAATAGATGGAGGAGTTGGCTTAAATATCTGTACTCTAAAACTTGTCCATGCACTCAGATATTCTAAAAATGTTATCGATCCTAGAAGTAAAATCACAATAAAAGCATATGATGATGAAGAAATATCCTCCCAAGGATTAATTGTCCTACCAATTCAAGTAGGACCAGTTGTCAAATATATAGTATTCTAAGTATTGGACAAAGAATTGACATACAACATACTCTTGGGACGTTCATGGATCCATGAGATGCAAGTTGTACCATCTAGATATCACCAGTGTTTGAAATTTCCTTTTAACGGACAAGAGATCACTATTGTTGTTGATTCCAATAACCCCCAATACTGCAACACACTCAGAACAACCCAGGACACTTTTGTGCCACACAATAGGGAAGCTACAAGTCCTGGTTCATCCAACAGTGAAAAACAACTAAATGCCTTGTCAAAGTGGGTGGAGAAAAAGGACCAATCAAAAGACAAGGGTATCAGTGAGTCTACTCCATCGAATCACGAAAGTTAACTCAATGCCTTATCAAAACTGGTTGAAAAGATCCAATTGAAAGATAAAGGCATGGGGGAATGCTCATTTGAGAAATCCTTGTGTTTATCACAACTTTCATCTTCCCCTAAGTCATATGGACAGCCATCAACATCAAGACAACAATCATCACAACCGACCACACTCTTTGATGGAAATTTTCTAAGAGCAGGCACCTTAGTGGATGAATCAGAAGACAAGGAGGTTTTGAATTGGTTGTACAAGGATGAAGATAAATCACAAGCATCCACTTCAAATGCATTAATAGAGTAGTATGCCAAAGGCAACACAATCTTGGAAAAGATGGGATATGAGGGAAAAGGTCCTATTGGTATAAGAAAATACAGAATCATAGAACTAATACAACCCATCACAATGAATTCTAAGGACAAGATAGGACTAGGATACAGGAAAGAAGCAAAAGAAAAAACCAGATAGCAAGTTGTCGAGAGAATTCTTCAATTGAGAGATAGCTCTGAAACAAACTCTAATGAATATGAATGGGATTCCCTCACTGAAGAGTCTTGTCATGATAAGGAGATTGATGTGGTACAAAAGTATACACCAACACATATGGAGGGACAGAGCTCGAGTTATTGACCACTTGAAATTGGATCACAGAATATCGATGACTCAAGTGAAGATGATCATTCTTCTAGCAAGATAGATACTTCAGAAGAGAGTAACATCTTAGACCTCGGTATTTCCATTGGACATTCTGACAGCATTGCCATCATGATGCTTACCCCTTCTGACCTTAGCCAATCTGACAATTCTATGCCATTAGTACACCCTAAATTGATTGATTGGGACCCATCTGAGTTGTTTGATCTAGCCACCTTTCTGAATGATGACATAATTATTAACTTACTCTATTTTGATAACCCTGAAACATGTTCCATCATTGAATCTCATAACAAAACTTCAGACAAGGGGAGTGCCAAATCTTCCAGCTGCAAAATGAATACCAAAAGTAGATCTAATGGTGAAAACCATTTAATGGCACTATTAGATCTAGAAAAAGTGAAAATAAAGAGTGTATCTCAAGGTGAAAACCTCTTCGAGGCACCGAGAGATGGAAGATTTGACACTCTCCTTGAGCACTATCAGGAGATATTTTCAGTGCTAATTGAGCCTACTCAGTCTATCAATGTTGGCAAAAATGAAACAGTGAAGACCCTGCACCTCGCGACATCCATGACAGAGGAGGAAAAACCCAGTTTCACTAAATTATTTGAAGAGAGGCATATCAACTTTGCTTAGTCTTATGTTGGCATGCCAAGCATAGATCCAGAACTCGTCATGCATCATTTATCACTACAACCTAGTGTAAAACCGGTAAAGAAAAAGTTGAGAAAAATGCACCCTCATATCGCCCTCTTGGTAAAAGTCAAATTAAAGAAGCTACTGGACGTGGGATTTATCAAACCTATTAACTATGCTGAGTGGATATCAAATATTGTACCAGTCTCAAAACTAGACAAAAGCATCAGGATATGTACAGACTTCAGGGATCTTAACAAAGCTTGCCCAAAAGATGATTTTCCTCTACCTAATATCGACATCATTGTAGACTTGACTGTTGGACACGAAATGTTATCACTTATGGATGGATTTTCAGGGTATAATCAAATAAAGATAGCACCTGAAGATCAAGACAAAACAACCTTCACATGTCCTTGGGGCACTTTCTGCTAGAATGTAATGCCTTAAAATGTCGGAGCCACATATCAGAGAACAATGACTACCATCTTCCATGACATGATGCATACTTTTATGGAGGAATGTGTAGATGATCTCCTAGAAAAATCCTACACCAGAGAAGGACACTTAGAAATTCTAGACAAAATCTTCACTAGATTGGAGAAGTTCAACGTGAGACTAAATCCCAAGAAATGTGTGTTTGGCATAACATCGACTAAGCTTTTGGGATACATTGTGTCAGCCAAAGGTTTTGAGGTGGATCCTACAAAGGTCAAAGCCATCATGGAGATGCCTCCTCCTAAAAACATCAGTCAGCTCAGATCATTGCAAGGAAGATTTCAATCCATCAAGAGGTTCATCACACAACTAGCTAACAAAACTCACCCTTTCAACCACTTACTACACAATAATGTCTATTTCAAGTGGGATGAGACATGTGAAGCCGCCTTCAATCAACTCAAGCAATATCTAATGACACCACCAATACTAGTACCACCAATTGAAGGAAATCCATTGATGCTTTACATTGCAACAACTGAGATATCTTTGGGAGCTTTATTGGCACAGGAAGATTCTGCAGGAAAGAAAAAAGAAATTTATTATATTAGTAGGACCTTGAATGGTTATGAGATCAATTACACCTTCTTTGAAAAATCTTGTCTTGCAGTAGTATTTGCTACCCAACAACTCAAACATTACATGCTGACTTGCACCATTAAACTCATCACTAAAATTGATCCATTAAAGTATCTACTCAGCAAAGTTTCCCTAACAAGAAGACTAGCTAAGTGGGTCATGATATTAAGTGAGTTTGACATCTAGTACATGGATAGAAAAACCATCAAAGGTCAAGCCATAGCGGATTAACTAGTTGAAGCACCATTGCAAGACAATCATCCAATGAATATTGAACTTTCAGATCTTGATGTCCTTACAATATCAACACAACAATGGATGTTGTATTTTGATGGCTCTTATACACAACATGGATCAGATGCAAGAATCTTGTTTATATCAACATAAGGACATACCATTCCCAAATCCTATAGACTGCTATTTCCTTGCACAAATAACACCACCAAATATGAAGCATTGATCATTGGAATCAAAGTAGTAGTCAAGTGGAAGATCACAGAGTTACATGTCTATGGTGATTCTCAACTAGTCATCAACTAGGTCAACGATGATTACCAAACAAAAGATGACAAATTAATGCCATATAAAAGAATGGTTGATGACTTCAAAAATTACTTTGTGGAGATAAAATTTGAGCAGATTCCTAGAGGCGACAACAAAGTTGTTGATGCCATGGCTACCATTGCTTCTCTCTTACAGATTCTTGAGAAATGAGCCCATTATGAGTTCATGGTGGAAAAACTATTCAACCCATCCTATGACAACCCCAAATCCCAAGTCATCTACCATCTAGTCGAAGTCGATGCCTCCATCTATGGGAAAATCTATACTTATCTGAAATACAATACCCTCCCACCCAATTTATCCTAGAACCAAAAATGAAATGTCATCTGACAAGCAGCTCAACACACCCTAATAGCTGATGTGCTTTATCAATGAGGTCTTGATGGTACTCCCCTTCGGTGTCTCGAATGTAACAAAGCTAAAACTGCTTTATGTGAGGTCCATGATGGTATCTGTGGCACACATTCAAGTGGTCTAACTTTATCTAAGAAACTCATTTGTTTGGGGTATTGTTGGCCAAATATGGAGGAGTCATTTCAATATGTCAAAAGGTGCACAAAATGTCAAATCCATGGAAACTTGATACAAGCACTGGCACAAGAGTTGCAACCTTTCGCATCAACATGGCCTTTTTGTCAGTGGGGATTGAACCTCGTAGGCAAGATTCATCCATCTTCATCCAACGGACACAAATTTATCATCACAGCCACAAAATACAAGTTCACAAAGTGGAGTGAAGCAATTCCCCTAACCACCATCACAGGAAAGAAAATCTCATCATTCAGCCTGAATTATATCATTTGTCAGTATGGCATCCCTCAATCCATTATCATAGACAATGGTAGACCATTCAAAAATTAGGATGTCCAAGAAATCTATGAGAGGTTCCATATACAACATCAGTTTTCTACACCATACTATCCCCAAGGAAATAGCCAAGCAAAGACCTCAAACAAGACTATCCTAAAAATATTGAAGAAAATCATCAATGATGTTGAACATGATTGGCATGTTCAATTGAACCCTACTTTGTGGGCTTATAGAACCAGTATCTGCACCTAGGCAGGAGCACCACCATATGCCCTAGTCTATGGATCAAAGGTCATTCTACCTATTGAGGTTGAGCTACCATCACTCCAAGTGTCACTAAAGGGGATCACTTCAGATGAGGATTGTAGAGTGTCTATGTTATAGGAATTAGAACTATTGGATGAGCATCATCAACATGCAGTGGATCACCTGAAAGCCTATCAGCAAAGGATATCTAGAAGTTACAATCACAAAGTAAAGCCTATAACATTTCAGGTGGGTGATTTAGTCCTAAAAGAGAATCCCCATAACCAACAAGATCGAGGGAAGAAGGGGAAATTTGAACCCAACTGGCTAGGTCCCTTTGTCATTGTGTTAGTCTTCGGATCAAGAGCATATCAGTTGTCCACACCAGAAGGGGATTTGTTTGATGAACCCTTCAATAGCTTGCATCTCAAAAGGTTCTACACCTGAATCATCCAATGCATCGGAAAGAGTCCTAAAAAATACAAAAACATCAAAAAATGTCTCGAAAAAATGGTTGCCTTGATGAAAACCTGGCAAACAAGCATCTTAGTAACAACAAAAAAATCAGAAAAAAAGATGAAAAATCCAAAAAAAGCAAAAAAGAGAAAAATACAAAAAAAGGTGAAAAATCAAAAAAAATCATAAAATCTAAAAAAGTGCAATAAAAACAAGTAGTGAAAAACTTGGAAACAAACGCTATTTGTGATAGATTAGTTTTTTCCATCTATTTGAGCATGACGACTATTTGCTTTTGCCATCTATTTGCCTATCATCGGAAAGCTTCATGTACATATCCTAGCATCGTGGTCATGTCTCATCCTAGATTGGGGGAAAAATCCTAAACTCACTAGGGGCAATAAACTTTGAGCTTGAACCAACAGATAAACAGCAGTAGTACAACACAACCCAAAACAATTATCATAGTGCAACTCAACATTGAACATCAATCACAATCAATAACACATCAACCATCCAAAATAAAACAGCCAAATCAATCAAACCAGAAGCACACTTCAAATGGATGATTGTTATTTTGAATCATGGATTCATCACTGTGGCATGAATGTTCAATGGTTGAACTTTGATTTTTGTTAACATATCTATGGAGCACCTCGATGGTGTATCGCACTAGAGGAGCTAGGAAGGAGTATGATTTTTCTTTGTCTGTTGTCTATGAGTTGATCATTATTACTGTGCAAATTGTCATAGGACGTGGTCTACAAAGTATCACTAATGACATTCTGAATTTGCATAGGAAAACGGTTAACTCTTGTCTATTTACGCAAGCAATACTCAGGTCATCTCGATTTAATTATACTTAAATGCTTGTGTTACCTTGCAATATCAAAAAGCATGGAAGTAGTACTCATATCATCATGGTCTAAATATACCATCAATGTTTGTACTCACTTTCAACATTTTAAAGGCTCAATGATGATAAAAAGCACAACAAAACGTCTGTTACTATGTGAACCTAGATCCTAAACCTACAATAACACAATAAGCAAACAACAAATTAGGTTCGAATGCAAGTTAGAATGTAGATTCCTCAAGAAATCCATTTATCAATGCTCAAAATAGGAAAATGAAAGCAATGCATTGAGAAATCAATAAAAGATATTAAATCCTATGAAAGCAATGTAAATTCTTGATCTCTTGAGGGAATTGGTGCCAATTTGATGTGAAAATTGGCCCTTTCCCAACTCCAATGCTAGATTTGATGATTTGATGAAGGTTATGATCCACTTTGATGAAGAGTGATGAGTGTTTTAAGAAAAAAATCTGCATAACCTAGCTACAAATTCAAAAATATGGATGAAGATTGCTAAATATTTGAACATAGTAAGTTTACTCAAATTGTGGATGATAGAATGAGGAGATTAGCCTCTTATTTATAGAATGACAATTTGAGAGATTTCCCAAAATAGAGCAATGTGGGACTAAATTTCACCCAATGGCAAAGTGCCACTTGTCAACATTTGAATGGGCCAAGGATGTGCAAGTTTTGATCAATGTGCCAATAAATGCCAATATTTGAATTTTGAAATTGTTGAAATGACATGTAAGAGGGAAAAAAGGTGCATTGAATGCCACTTGGCTCAAGGAAAATGGACTTTGTAGGTGGAGTAAATGCCTTGTTGGAAGGACAAAGTCCACTTGGATTTTGAATTCAAATTTGAAGAATATTCCTTAAAAGATGCCTTGTTGAAGAAAATAGAGATTTAATAAATCAAATAACTCTATTTTCATGTGCAATGGTAAAAAATGGAGGATGGGACATGATACGAGATTAAATTAATCAAGGTTAATTAATTTAATGAAGGGATTAAATGATGTGACCTATTTGACTTAAATTTGTGGATTTATTTAAATCAAATATGAGAAGAATATGATAAAGGATTAATTAAATAAGGACTTTTGATTTATTTAATTAAAAAAGATGATGTTAGATTAAACTAAATAAGGTTTTAATTTATTCAATTTAATAGATAGACTTTAGAGATTTAATCAAATAAAATTAATTATTTAATTAAATAAGGATAATTAGATCATACTAGTTAATTTAATTATCGAGAGAGGGTGACTTAATTAGATAACTGGTTTATTTAATTAAAAGAAGAATAGGGTGTGCAGGATCATCATTAAAAAAATAGGCCCTTAAGTGGCAAAAAATTTATAAAAATCAGAGTTAGGCAACTTGACATAAAAATTTGAATAAGTTATCTATATTATTTCAAAAATATGTAAGAATAGAATCTATAGAAAATTGAATGTAGTTTCTAAACTACTAGGTTTGTTTAAAAAAAATCTATTTGGTGAAAATTTGAAATTTCAATGCTGGTACTTAAATTTTAGGGAAAAATAAGAAGTGTTTTTACCACCTTAACCACAATAAAATGATAATATTTTTTATGAGATTTTAGATATAAGTATAGGACTCATGCCCCGATGTGATGCATATTTTTTGTAATTTTTTTCCAAGTAAATAATTAATTATAAATTTTTATTACAACTTTTAAAAAATATAAAACTCGTATGAAACAACCATAACTTGGTCAAAACTTCATGAAATTCAAAAAAATTAATCCTATAGTATGTGATGATGTTTTGGATTCAAAAAATGATCTGTTTGAAAGCTATAGATGTTTTTCAATCACCTATCAATCGACTTTAGTCATAATTTGAATAGAAAATGAATAATAATTACTTATTAAATTCAAAGTAAAGCATAATTTATATCGGCGGAAAGCTGAGAATCTCCTTTAAAAACCCTTTTCGTTTCATCAATTTTGGGTAAAAAAAAGTTGTAAGCCACATACCCATCATATTGCCACTTTTTGGCCCATCATGATCCTACACATACCCAATATTAATGAATTTAATCAAATAAAGGCATTTGATTAAATGGTTAGACCGAAGGATGATTCAAGATGAAGCGATGTTAGTGGTTAGGATCAGATATCTAATGTCAATCAGTACATTTTGTGTGTCTACATTTTGCCCCTCTTTGAAGCAATGCACTCGTTGTGTTGGTTCAAAGAATAAACGGTCTCGATCAAAGACAAGATTTTTTTCATTTTTAAAATTTTTCCCCACTGCTACCCCGGTAAGAGAAAACATGCCAATATACTGCCCCCTCAAGAGATTGGACGAAAATTTTGATTTTTGGGTGTTCTTGCAAAAAAGAGAGGATAAGATGCCCGATAGGTCTGGAAAGGCTCCAGGAGGCCAAAAATGTGTCTAAACGCAATAAAACGATGTAAAACAGGCCTCAACCAGACAAACACAAGTTCAAGAATTCAAAACCCTAGCAAGATAGCCAAACAAGGTCAAAAAAACCCTAATTTTCAAGCTTAAAACGGCTCTGAAGGGTCACTTTTGATTCATTTTCACACATAGCCTTTTAACAATTTTGTGATTTGAGCTCTGACATTCCGATGAGATGGCATAACGACAGCTTTCAATGCACATTTTCGATCGAGTCTAGACATACTAGCGACCTCCCGACATTGGGGCACCAATAAGTGATCCTTACTTGAGCTTCGTTTTTCATTTTTCGTGCTTATTTTACACTTTTAAACTTAGCATCTTTGCAACGGTACTATATAGCGCTGCTCAAATTTCAAAGTGCACCGCTTGGTGGTCCAAATTGGCTAGCCATTACAGAATGCACTGCGGCGGTGGATTTTGGAGTTTGGAAACAAACTTCAAACTCTGACGCTCATGCTATCTCTAGCGAGGGTATTTAAAAGTACGACGCGACGGTGCATTTTTAAACTAGAATCTTTGCCAAACTATGCCACTTTTTAGAAAGTGCACCGCGGCAGTACTCTTTCAAAGTTTAGCACTCCAGCGTCACAGTTTGCAACTTTCAAACTGTGACGCCTTCATAGATAGCGACACTGGGCTAGTTTTTTAGACGCTTAGAATAAAATTTCTTAAAATTTCTAACATGGTGACCTTCCCTGATGTAGGATGCGGTGAGGGAGCTCTATTCTTGGGAGCACATATCATGGGATATTTTTTATTACTTACGAGACCTTAGTGATAGAGAGCAAGATCGGCTACAGGACATGGGACTATGGTACATTACTTACATAGCACCCGTGTGGACCCACCATGGGATGATGTCAGTGCTTGTCGAGAGATGGCACTGTGAGACCTCATCCTTCCACCTTCCTACCAGTGAGGCCACCATCACCTTGGAGGACGTGTGGCACATCCTTAGATTGTTGATTCATGGTTGGTGAGTTATTTTCAATATGGATGTCGGGCGGGACACTTGTCATTCAGTCCTAGCCATAGATGAGGTTATGTTTTGCGAGGGCCAGATAGAGTTGGAATGCCATATGACACTCACATCACCATTTAGTCTAGTGGTTGCAACGATCATCTCAGGTATCACTGCTCTGGATCGACAAGGCCACTATTTCAGTCCTGGTTGGGGGCTTTGCTAAGAGTGGATGGTTCGCGACAAGCTAGTCTATTTTGCATGGGGGCCTATTCTTCTAGCCTCCCTTTATAGGGACTTACACGAATACGTCTACCTCGACAGGAGAGCACTTGGAGCAGGTGTCACGCTTCTCCATGTGTGGGCGTGGGAGCACATCGTTGTTCTCTGGCCATGAGTCATTGCAATGCTAATGGGGCCTGATGATCCCCTAGTGTGGCATTACAAAGGCGGTGTGTCCTTTACACACACGGGTGAGCATGGGATTCCTCACTAGAGGAGGGTCTTAGATGATATGCAGGTTTTTACATGGCATTTGTACCTTGGTCACCTCGGATGGGCCGACAATGCAGAGCAGATATTCTTTACCCGCCAAGACCACTTTATGCAGGGGTGAGAGCATACGATGGTAGAGAGATACCTGCTAGGGCAAGTCCAGCGTCAATTTGGTGAGCCACAGGATCAGCTAGATGATGACTATGTGGCCATCTTTGCTCGCACTATATCACAGGGTTCATGGGGGTGATACAATCCTGCCTCGGAGGCAGTAGACAGCTTCAAACAGTTGGTGGCCCGGTCGTGGGTATATGATCGAGGACCCATAGATCCAAGCGTGACACAAGCCTACAGAGATTGGTTTTAGCAACCCCTGCGGTTGACAGTTCTAGGAGCACCCTCCACTCAACGGAGATTGAGGGGCAGAGGAGGAGGACAAGGATGGAGAGATGGTGAGCGGCAGGATTAGCCAGTCAGGGTTCTAGTTCAATCGGTCCAAGCTGATGTTTAGATGCAGGACCAAGAGCAGGTGCCAGCTAGGTAGCAGGATCAAGAAGATGCACCACCATGAGCTAAGGGCGAGGATCAACCTCACGTGCAGCCTGCATGAGCATGGCCAGCAGGGCAGCCAGATCCCTAAGATGCACTAATTGCATAGTTGCAGGCTCAGGTTCAGACCTTGACGGCAGAGAGGGATTAGGTCAAGGCTGAGAGAGATCAAGCCATTTTGCAGAGGCAGGCTGCAGAGCTACAAGTGGTCACAGAGATGGGTCAAAGACAACAATTGGAGAGTATGGCAGCCTCCTCCTCTCAAAGCACAATGTCCCTTCGTTCTTACAGGGAGGTCGTCCGGGAGGTAGACTATTACCACCTGCATTATCATCAAGTCGTACCCAGAGCAGAGTGGGCCCCAAATTACTCACAACGTACTAGCCACAGACCGGAAAAGGTTCATGGTGACAGAGGCGAGGGAAGCAAACAGGAGGGTTAGGCCTCATTTTGATCGAGATGATATTCTTTCATGCCATATAGGCTCATTTTTTAAGCCTGTTGGGCCTTTTTGTACTTATTGACACACATGTACAGTGATTCGATTATTTTGTACTATGGAAATTACCCAATGATGATATATATGAGATGATGATGTTGATATGATGTGATGTGTATCATTTATTTATGCATTTATGGATGGTTCTATTTCTATATGCTATGCAATAATGTTATGGTGTATATATGGATGCATTTCTTTCTGATGATGTATGCATTATTAATAGATCTATATTATGTTGTACATATATGATATGCAAATGGATTTATATGATATGTGATATGGATGGATGATATGTACATTTTGATGATGATGTTATCTATATGATGATTTATGTATGTTGATGCAAATGATATGATATGTGATATGAAATGGATGATGTAATATGCAAAATGATATGGAGATGCGAAATGATATGTGAATCATGCTTTTATAAAATGATTATGGATGGATGTACACTTTTAATGTAATGGATTTTTATGTTCCCATTATGCTTTGAATGTTTATAATGGTATGGAATGATTTATGCAATGAAATGCAAAAGTGATTATGATGTGCTTATTTATGAGGTGTTCTATATGATATGGATGCTGATGGATGATATGTATGTTTTTATGATTATGTATGATGTAATGTGAATGCAATGGTCATGCTTTACATGATATGTATTGATGATGTAAATGAGAGGTTTTAAGATGCTTAGAATAACAAATATATATTATCTTAAACATGTTAAATGATTGTGAGATGTATGTGATGCATTATTGTGGTGTGATGTAATATATGAAATGATATGTTAATGCAAAGTGGTATGATGATGCTTTATGTTATGCAAAATGAATGTAATGTGGGAGATGACTTTATGATGTTTATGTGATGTGAATATGTATGCTTATAATGCAATGGATTATCTATAATGTTCTCGTACCTATTATGTTTGATTATGCGGTAGATGGTAATATGAGATGATTTATGAAATGTTTCATGCAAATGAATGTTATGCGATGGTTTATGTGCTGAATGCAATGTGATGGAAAAAATGGATGTGCTTATTTATGAAAAATGCTTATAATAACATATTTATATGGAGATGCAATGCATATGTTTTCTATATGATATGTTTATGCAATACGCTAACAATTTGTGGATGCAGGATCGATCATGATGATGATGATGACTAACTGTCATAGTACCTTGTTAGTGTGAAGAGCAAGAAGGGATGAAAGAAGAGGAGACATTTCAACAAGACATAAGATGATGAATATGCAAATGATGATGACTACTTGCCGAGGAGTTAGGATTTTCAAAGGGCCAATTTCCTTATGTTTGATAACACACGTGGTACGATGCATCAAGGTATATAGAACCAAGATGGCATTGTACCTAGTGTGATGGACTTTGACTTGACAAATAGATAGGAATATTCTTGTTCACACCTGACATACGAAAACCTTGCTAGGATGCACTTTAGAAGTTTCAAACATCTCTGACCAGAACATGGAAAGGTATAACCTATCAATGCAGTAGTCAACAAGTTGTCCAAAACATCCTCCATACATTTCTAACAAATCAATTATTTTCCAAGTTATATTACAAGAACGTCCAACAAGCACAGTAGACAAAAGATAATGATCATTGCCCCATTCCTATTTCTCTAAATCCTTTGTTCATATATCATCGAGAGGTCCTTGGAATGAGCGCAATAAGATAAGTCAAAAGAGAAAGATAAAGTAAACAAACAAGCTAATGGTCTTCAATATCGCTAACCAAAAGGGAATGTGTTTTCAGGGATAAGAATTGAAACTATTGCCAAAATATAATGCCCATTGTAGGAAGGATACATCCTAGGACATGTTAGTGGATGGCGGCACATCATTTCGTTTATCCAAAGCGTTCTATCTGATAAATAATGCCCATTGTAGGAAGGATACATCCTAGGATATGATGTTTTCAGATGATTGATATGGGACTAATTGGATGATAGGCTATCGACACAAAGAATTGACCAACTTGTTTGCGTACTAACTTAAACCTGAGACTTGATGTTTTTGAGTTTTCACTTTTAACCTGCTAGACCTATTTTTGATTGTTTCACCAAAGGTTGAGGATGACGATCGTTTATTATGAATGATGTTTATTGTGGGTGTAAGCGAGATGAGACAAATGGATTTTTTCAAATATTTGGATGTTTTTGGAGTTTTGTGATGTTTTGAGGCTGTTTTTGGTATTTTTCGAGATTTTCAAATGTTTTGATTTATTTTTTTGATTTTCCAATGTTTTTGGGGTTTTATGAGATTTTGACCAAGATACTAACCTAAGGACCTATCCTAGGGGCCTCCAGGGCTGATCAACATATTAGCCTTGCCTACGTTATACATGCAGAGACCACGTAGTTCGACTGATGACCTAACTGATTTACAGATGAAGATATACATGATGAAATGTTAGTTTATTATGACAGACTCCTAAGGGACTGACCTAAGTGTCTTGGGGGATGATCAAAGATCAACCTTGCCTACATTCAAGGCTCAGAGACCCGTAGTTTGACAAGACAACTTTGTTTTTTTACTTTTTGACTTTTTGACCTGTTTTGGGATTTTGATATGTTTTGAATGTTTTTGGATTTTGTGATTTTCTAATGTT
The DNA here is from genome assembly GCA_007258455.2 of Sequoia sempervirens. NCBI lineage: Eukaryota > Viridiplantae > Streptophyta > Pinopsida > Cupressales > Cupressaceae > Sequoia > Sequoia sempervirens. The sequence continues at coordinate 370,452,630 of VDFB02193867.1, forward strand.
TTTGGATTTTTTTGGATTTTCTAATTTTAGGACTTCAAGAATATGCACGAATCTGATTCGATGAGAACATGCCCCCAGCGTGATGCAATAGACTACTCCGATAAAGGCAGGACAAACTGACCTTGAGGATGGACCGAGTAGTACTAGGAGGGATGATGATACGAACACAGGACCAAGCTATGGTGCGGATGCAGGTGGATGAGTGATGGATGGAGATCCAAATGCGATGGATGATGGAAATGTAATGGATAGATGATGTAGACCAAGCCATAAAGATCCTAGTGAATGGAAAGTGCTTATTTACACGAGGCACCTATTTTCTAGGTTTTCACCAAGGTATTTGTCCAAAGTGCCACCGAAGTGGTTTTCACTAGAGGACAATTTTTCTCTTTACTATTTTTAATCCTTTTTTTGTTTTTTTTTGGATTTTTTAATTTTTTTGTTGTCACCAAGATGCCTGTTTGCCAGGTTTTCACCAAAGTAACCATTTTTTCAGGACATTTTCTAATTTTTTGATTTGTTGCTTTGTTCTATACCTTGAAATATTAGGCATAAAACTTTTTGAGATGAGAGTTGTTCATGGGCTCTTGCAAAGGTTCCCCTTCGAGTGTTGATAACTGATGCCCCTAACTTATAGCTTGCTGTGATAACAAATGGTCCCAACCAGTTGGGTTGAAATTTGCCTTTTCTATTTGGATTTGGGGCGTTCTTTTGATTCTCCTTTAGTACTAGTTCTCTGACTTAGAAAGTCCTACTTCTGATTTTCTTGTTATAGCTCCTCTTGAGTCTATTCTGATAGACTTGCAAATGATTTAAAGTGTCTATACGCCGCTCATCCAATAGCTCTAGCTCATTCAGTCTTGATACTCGGTACTCTTCATCTGTGATGAGGTTTTGTAGTGATATTCTTAGTGACGGGAGCTTGATCTCAAAGGGGAGTACTGCTTCTAATTTGTAGACCAAGGAGAAGGGGGTGGCGTTGGTGGGTGTGCAGATGTTGGTTTAGTAGGCCCAGAGGGCGGGTTTGACCTGCAAATGCCAGTCACAACCTGCGTCATTGATTGTTTTCTTGAGGATTTTTAAAATGGTTTTATTTGTGGCTTCTGCTTAGCCATTGCCTTGGGGATAGTATGGGGTGGAGAAGCGATGTTGGATTTTGAATTTTTCACACAAGTTGTGGACACCCTGATTCTTGAATGGTGTCACATTATTTGAGATAATGGCTTGTGGGACACCATAGTGGCAAATAAGATAGTTCAGGATGAACTTTGATATCTGCTTCCCGGTTATATATGTCATAGGTATGGCTTCCACCCACTTGGTAAAGTACTCAATGGCTGTTATGATGAACTGTGGCCATTAGATGAAGTGGGAGTGATTTTTCCAATGAGATCGAGTCCCCACTGCGAAAAGGACCATGGTGTGATGATAGGATGAAGTTCTTGAGCTAGAGCATGGATGAGGTCCCCATGTTGCTAACATTGTAGACACCTTCTAACATAGTCATGTGCCTCTCTTTCCATTGTAAGCCAATAATACCCCATCCTCAACAACTTCCTGGCTAGGGTCATTCCACTCGAGTGTGAACCACAGATGTTGTTATGTAGTTTAGTTAAAGCGATCAATGCCTCCTCAGCATTTAAACAGCATAATAAGGTTCCTTCTATGCTCCTACGATATAGGGTATCTCCTAGGATGATGAATCAAGATGCCTTTTTTACAAAGGTTCATTGTAAGGTTGAGGGTAAGTTAGTAGGTATGACACCTATTCACAGGTAGGTACAAATGTCATAGTACCAGGGTCATTGGGACCAACAATTTCACACATAAATTATGATTCTGGTACCTCGAATGCGGGCACGAGAAGCTGCTCTACCAAGAATTCATGTTTTAGGATGTTACGAGGGATGTCCAGTAGGGATCCAATCATTGCCATGGCATCTACTGCTCACTTGGTTTATTATCAACTGAGAGTCTCCATATACCTTGAGGGCCATGATGTGCCATTGCACTGCTATTCTAAGATCTATGGTTAAAGCCTCATATTCTGCAATGTTATTAGTGTAGGGAAACACCAATTTATAGGACCTTGGTATGCAGTCCCCTTGTGGGGTGATAAAGAAGACACGAGCTCTTGATCCATGTTGCGTGTATGAGCCATCAAAGTAAAGTTTCCAGTGGTCAGCTATGTTGAGATTGAAGATGGATTCATCTAGAAACTCTGAGATGAGAGGATTCTCTGAATAGATTGGTGCTTTTGTAAGCTGATCTACAATGACTTGGCCTTTGATTGCTTTTTGTTCCACGTATTCAATGTCATATTCTGATAGTATCATGACCCATTTAGCCATTCTTCCAGTGAGCATTGCTTTTGATAGTAAGTACTTGAGAGGGTCGATTTTGGCGATGAGTTTTATTTTGTGTGCCAGCATGTAATGTCTGAATTTTTGTGAAGCAAACATTACTACTAAACATGATTTCTCAATGAATGAGTAATTTAACTCATGCCCAACCATTGTTCTATTGATATAATAGATGGAATTTTCTACTCCATTTTTGTCGTGTTGAGCTAGAAGAGCTCCAAGGGTTGTTGTTGTTGCTAACACAAAGAATTAATGGCTTTCTTGGGATTGGTGGCATTAGGAAGGGTGGTGTAAGCAGATATTCTTTGATCTTATTGAAGGCTTCTTCACACTTGTTATCCCACTTGTACACTACTCCCTTGTGAAGTAGGGGAGAGTATGGATTATGTTTATCTACCAACTGTGCTATGAATCTTTGGATGGACTGAAGCCTACCTTGGAGACCTCTCAATCATTTCAATGTTTTGGGTGCCTCCATCTCAAGGATTGCTTTTACTTTTTTTGGATCTACCTCAATACCTCTCATTGACACGATGTATCCTAGCAACTTTCCTAATTGTATGTCAAAGATGCACTTCTTTGGATTTAATCAGACCTTGCATTCCTCCAGCCTATCAAAAATGGCACTTAAGGTTGCTATGTGATCCTTCCTCTTTCTAGATTTGGCTAGTATGTCATCGACATAATCTTCAACAGTTTTATGGATCATGTCATGGAAGATTAACGTCATGGCTCTTTGGTATGTTGATCCTACATCTTCAAGCTGAATGGCATCATATTCCAGTAGTAAGTCCCCCATGGACAAGTGAAGGTCGTTTTGTGTTGGTCTTCTTTAGTAATCATTATTTGGTTGTATCCTGAGAAACCATCCATCAAGGAAAGCATTTCATGTCCCACCATCATGTCTACAATCATGTCAATGTTGGGCAATGGGAAATCATCTTTTGGACATGCTTTGTTTAAGTCCTTGAAATTTGTGCAGATTTTGATGCCCCCATCGGGTTTTGAGATAGGCACTAGGTTTGACACCCATTCTAGATAATCTATTGGTCGAATGAATCTTGCATCTAATAGCTTCTTTAGTTCCGTTTTGACTAGGAGGGCGATCTGAGGGTGCATTTTCCTAAGTTTTTGTCTAACGGGCTTTGCTTCAGGATATACTGCTAGGTGATGAACTACAATTTCTGGATCAAGCACTGGCATGTTTGCATAGCTCCATGAAAAGTTAACTTGTCTCTCTCTTAAGAAGGCTACTAGGAGTTCTTGTTCTTCTGATAGTAATGATTCTGCATAAAATGTGATGTGCGGGGTCTCCTATGTTCTTAGATTAACTAGATCGCACTTTTCTACTAGGACTGCTGATTTTTCCTGATGAAGAGTTCTGAAAGGAAGATTGAATCCCCCATCCTCAGGTGCCTCAAAGAGGTTTACCATTGGATGTGTCCTTTATTTTTACTTTTTTCATGTCAGAGAGTGCCACAGTGTGGTTTTCACTCAAGGACTTAGATATTATTCTTAATTTCTCACTTTTGCGACTTAGCGATTCAATCGTTTCCCCATAATAGGCTTGTGTATCTAGCTCAATGATGAATCCTACTTTGTGATGTCCATATGAAATATTATCCTATAGTCCCATGAATTCTGAGAGTGCCTCATCGTTTTTGAATGTATCAATAATTGGTGGTCCTCATTGGTCATAATCGATGAGTTGGGGGTAAACTAGATGGATTTCATGATTTTGATGGTCTGACTCAAAGGATAAGGTGCTAATCAAGAGAAGGGTGGTATCCTCGAAGAGCCTAGGTAGGTTGGTTATGGGATCCTCATCATCACTACTACTACAGACGTCAGTTATGTCAAATGTGAAGTTGTCTAAGACGCGACCTATAGATATTGGTAGGCAAAGTTCGGCTGTGAATAGCTGAGGAGGATTATTGACCTTTCTAACTGGAGGACTTCGGCCACGTATGGTTATACTCGGATGGGTACATCCAAGGCCAAGATTTCTCATTCGCGTCGCCTGAATGATAGGTATTATAAGCCTATTGTCATTTTTCCCAAGTCTCTGGTTTCTATCATAGCCCATTGCAAGCATCATTTGCAAACTTTTGCTTTTGTCATCCATTGGTAGATTGGTTGCTAGTCTATCATCTTGGTATAGGAGATGAGATGGGTCCTCCTCTATGACTTCTTGGTCAAAATCTCCCCAACTTTTGAAGTTGGGATAGTCTTCAGGAGATGTTTGATATGTGGAGGCTTCATTTGATTGTAGACATCCTCGTGATCTGGGAGATTGTGGTAACTCTCCTACCACAAAAGCATTTTTGGGAATCGTGTACTTTTTCACAACCATTATCCTAGATGATGAGTTTGATATAAGAGATGGTGGGGATGGTGGGAATGGCGGGTGTCTCTGTCGCAAAAGTGGAAGCGAGGGTGGTTGGATCAATGTACGGTGTTGATGGGCCCTCATCATTTTTAGGCACTTGAGGGATTTTGTAGTATTTTGCCTCAAGGTTCTTGTAGTAGGAGAATGGTTCAGGATCTCCATGGATGGTGACCTCTTTTCTTTCATATGTGAATTTGACACATTGATGGAAAGTTGATGCTATTGCTTGCATTGCATGGATCCATGAATGTCCTAGGAGAATGTTATAAGGCAAGTCGAGGTCCAAGACCTGACAGGTGGTTTCCATGATAGTTGGCCCTAACTGAATAGGGATTCTGATTGTGCCTTGGGACATTCTTTCCTAATCATCATATGCTCTAATTGTAATACGCTTTCCTTTGTCGATGGAATCCTCTAAGATTTTTAACTACTTAATGAGCTCGAGGGAACAAATATTCAAGCCTGCACCTCCATCCACCAAGACTTGCTTGACTTTACTTTTCTGCAATAGGACCTCTAAGTGGAGTGTATGGTTATGAGATGGTTGAGTGGGAAAGTCTTGATTGGAGAACGTAAGGAGGTTTGGAGTGATGATATTTATGACCATAGCTTGGAATTGTTCTGCATCAAGATCTGCGGGGATGATGGATGAAGCTAATGCTTCCTCAAGGATTTTATTATGGGCGGATGAGATTTTTAATAACTCCATGATGGAGATTTGTGTTGGTGTTCTTTTTAGCTAATCAAGGACATTGCAACCATTGGGAATGGATCTTGAATTGGACATGAAAGTTTTGTTTGGTTGGGATGATCCTTCGATAGTAACTTTTCTGCCTCTTGTGGTGACTCCACAATTAGCTTGAGCTCCTTTGATAGTGATTATTGTGCAGTATTCATCTAGGGAGGCGATGACAGTTTCATACACATGATTCACATTTTTGAAGGTGCCTTTCCCCTTATCAATGTTATTGTTCCCTTTATTATTATGGTTAGGCATCAGATTCCTGTATATTTTAAGGTTTTGGTTTCCTGTTGGTTGTTCCACATTTATAATTCTTTGATCAATAAGGTCTTGGACTATGTTCTTTAGTCTCATGCAGTTGTTCGTGGTGTGCCCTTTGATTTTGTGGAAGTCACAGAGCTGATTTTTGTTATACTAAGGAGGTTTAACGTCTGGTTCTTGGTAGTTCTTGTAGGTGGGAATCTTGATGAGGTTTTCGTTTAGTAATTTCGTCATGATGCCTTTGAGTGGTTCCCCAAGAGCAGTGTACTTTCATTTGGTGAAGTTCTTGTTTCATTGGGGCGGTCCTCTTTGGTCATTGACATTATTGATTACTTGGTTGTTTGGTTGTTGTGTTCGCTTGATGATAGTTTTGGATTTGTTGTTGCGGTGCAAGTGTGTTCTATCGAGGGGAACTAATGACAACTTTGGCATCGACGACACCATCGTTGGTAAAAAAAAATTTCTTGCCCATGTGCAAGGTTTGTCATTGTAATTGGTGTGTGGGTGATTATTCTGTTGTTCAGGATATGAAGTTGATCCTCTCGGTTGTGTCATAAGGGCTCATTCAATGCTGAGCGCCTTGGAAATCAATTGTTCATAAATGGTGATCCCTTGGACCTTGAGATGGAATGCCAAGAGGTCATCAAGGTTGGATATGATAGTGCATACTTGTTCCTTAGGCATGACCCATTTACTATGATTGACTTTGAATCGCCATCGTTGTAGGAATGAAGCAAATGATTCATTCTTACCTTGTTTTAGAGCTGAGAGTTCTTCAAGACTTACATCATGGCGATATTGCATGCGTAGTTTTTGATGAATGCGTCTATGATTTCTTGGAATGTCTTTATGCCTGTGGGTAGGCGAGAGAACCATTCCATGGCGTGGCCATCCAAACTCCTAGGAAATAATCGCATTAGATAGGTATCCTCATATGCAACTTTCAAGCAATGAACCTGGAATTCCTTGATGTGATCTTCAAGGTTTCCTGTCCCATGATACTTATCAAATTTGGGGATCTCAAATCCCTTCGGGAATGGTTTCATCACAAGGCTCATGTTGAATGGATAAGGACACAAGTTACTAGATGTTCTTGAGGTTTTCCCTAATTAAAGGTCGAGCACTTGTTGTGAGAGCAACCTGATTTGTATTGTCACATCATTTTGCGAATCAGGGGGTGGGATGAAGGTGTTCTAAGGTGGTTCGCTGGTGGGTGTGATGGGTGGATTGGTTGATGTGTCAATTGGTGGTATTTGTACATTCTGTTGATCCATGTATGCTTTCACTTGTTGAGCTGTATGAACAATGCTTGTTGTTGGTCTTGTTGTTGCTACGCCAGGATTGCCTGATGTTGAGCCTGTTGTTGTGCTTGTTGTTGCACCAACAATGCTTGTTGTTGGGATGCTAATTGGGTTGCTTCTTGCTGCTCTTGGTATTGTTTTATCACTTTTTGATATGCATGTAGTTGTGCTACTTGTTTTTGTGCAAGATATTGTGCTTGTGCATGTGTGTGTTGTGCTTGATATTGGGTGTGCACCTGAGCTTGAGCTTGAGCTTGGGCTTGGGCTTGGGCTTGGGCTTGGGCTTGTGCTTGTGCCACTTGTTGTTGCAATAAGATTTGGGCTTGAGCAGCCTTTTGTGATTGTAATGCGGCTTGGGTTGCTTGGGCAGCTTGCATAGCTTGAGCAGCTTGTTGAGCAACTAGTTGTGCAGCTTGTTGAGCAGCTAATTGCATGGCTTTTTGCTTTTGTACTTATAGGAATGCCTTTTGATAAGTAGCTTGTTGAGCGGCTTGCAACACCATACTATATTGGCTTGATATATTGGAGCTTGGTGGTGGTGGAGGTGGTGGTGGATTCAGAATGGTGCTTGTTGTGGTGGTGAGAGGCATCGTCATGTTGGTGATTAGGGTTTGGTTGGTGGATGGTGCGATCGATGTGGTTGGTCCTTGAGAGACCATGCTTTGAGATGTTAGGGGGGTTGATGCTGTTGTGATTGCTTGTGTAGTTGTCATTTGTTGTTGCGATGTTGATGAAAAGTTTTGAGAGTTTGGCGTGATGTTTTGATTGTTGTTCGGGATGTTAGTTTGATTTTGATTAATATTTGGTAAAGGTGGAAACCCCAAGCCAAGTAGTGGTGTAGATAATGGTGGCAATGGTGAAAGTGGTGAGAATATGAGGGATGCGATCTCTTGAGAAAATGGCATAGTGTTGAAAATTCCCCCTGGTCCGAATATGTCACCCTCTCCTTGTGAAGTTATGGGGAGAGAGTTTTGGGGTGTTGCACGAAAGGATGATGACGATGAATCATTAGGATCATGGAAAGTGAGAGGGGTATACTTATGTAATGGATTTTGGGGTATGTTTTGTTCCAAAATGGTGTTTGCGTCCAAGTCTTGATTATTGACAAGGGGGTGTGTTTGAATGGCATTAAGAAATGCACTTCCCTTATTAACATTAGGTTGAGTTGGAGCAATAGATGTTGTGATTTGAGGGATGTTTTGAGTGATGCTTTGGGATGGGGATGTAGATGAGATGGGGAGCGTGGATGAAATTGGAGGCATGACCTCTAAAGATGGTTCCACTATAGAACTCCCATTGAAATCAGAAGGTAGTTTGGCCCCTTGTTTTGCTAGTTTGAGCATGTATAGTGAAGGGTTGAGTCTCATCATGATATTGATGATCTTATGGTTCTCTGGATTTTTGATCATTTCAGTGATTTCCTCATGTGACATCCCAAAGGTAAGATCTTCTTCTTGGTTTTCCTCTTTTGGATTTTGTGATGATGAGAGAAAGTTAGTCAAAGGATTGCTTGATTCAACGGGATTCATTTCGGAGTTTGTTTGGGTTAGGTCACTTGAAGCGGGTGTTTCTTTGTTGGCTTCCATGTTCTTCTTGTGTTGAGATCTAGTCAACACCATAAAATAGGGATCAATTTTGAAGAATATAGGAGATGAATCTCTAATTCTTTGGATTGATATATCTTTAAGTACAAAAGAGAAATTTTAGGATGATTAAGGATCAAAGAGTGGTAATGATATGGATGTAAGATGAATGATTGGAAATCTTTGAGAAAATCTTGAAGGGTATGTTAAACTTTAGGACTTGATTTAGGATTGATTTGTTTTTGGATTTGGATTTTGGTGGACTCATAAACTCTAAGAGGTTGGATTTTGTCCTAGAGTTAAATCATTCACAAGATGCTAATTTGTCTAGGTGTGAGAAGAAGGATTCATCTAAACACTCCTATCCAAACAAGATGATTTTGATAATGAACTCCTAAATCCCAAGATGTTGGATGTTATCAAGGGATAAATTTGTTCACAAGTTTTGATAATTTGATCAAATATGTGGAGAAGGATGCATCTACACACATTCAATCAAACAAGGTGGTTTTTGGATTGATTTCAAATGATTTGCCCAAAGTTTAACATGAAGGATTTTTCCAAGACTTTCGAAGAGTTGATGATGAGATGATTTTGGTTTTGATGTTCAAATATGGATGAGGGTTTGATTTTGATCCTAGGGTGTACCTAAAAAGACACTTTGTTTACTAGACCTTGGTATTGAAGAACATACGATACTTCTAAGGACCTCTATAACTAAGAAGTGGTTCAAATTGAGCATACATTTCCAGATTGTTCAAAGGAATGAGTCTATAGAACCTTGTGATTTTTTTGCTTACTTTGATATTTTGCTTTTGATTTCACTTCCCTTTGTATTTCTTGATGACCTTTCAAGTGTGACTCCTAAATTTTGAACTTTGACTCAAGGACTTTCATTTTGGGATTTTTGACTTTCTTGGAAATCATGAGGTTTCAACACATGTGAGCCAATTTTGTTATCTTTTCTTAGTGAATTTGTTTTACCACAAACACTTCTTTGATTAGATTTCCAAACTACATGTGTCCAATGTCTCAATTTCTTTGAATCCCACAGAGTGTGTTATGTGGAAATTTGATGAATTCAAGGCAAGGGTTACCTATTGTTTATCTTTAGTAGGAAAATTGAGATGTAAGTTCAAGTGTTTAGAAACCTCTAAGGATAGAATCCCAAGGGCAAGCAATAACACACGAATTTGGTCAATTTGTATTTTCCTCCTAAAGGGTTTGAAATTTTGATGATGATGTTAAGTGTTTGTTTCCAAAATGTTTTCAAACAAGCAAAGCGTTTTGTAACCAAGAATAAGCACAATCCTATGGATGTGAAAGACAATATTTGTTGAGTCCCCACTTGGACAAGTCCAGCTACGCTTACCTTTAGTGAATGGTTAGATGCTTGACCCCACTGGCTCCCCTCCACGACACTCACTTATATAGGGTATCCAAGCATCAACACCCATGAAACTCCCATGGCATGCTTTTCATTTCTACTAAAGACTGTAAAAGTGTGGGGCGGCTTTAAAACGACCGTTCTTGCACCAACAAATAGATAAGGATTTTGGAAATTCTAAAACAAGGGTTTTAATTCGGACTTTCAATTTGTAGGAGTGACCCAACATGGCAAGAGACCATTGTTTCCCTTCTCGTCGGAGCCAATCATGTGATATTGGCTTTTACTCCAATACCCATATTTATATCCCGACTGGAAATACTCTCAGGTTCAGAGTGTTACTGGTTGAGTTATTCCCTTGGGTGAGTAATTTTTCCCCAAGGCAGGCCCTCTAAGATAAACAATAGCAAGTAAATGTATTCATAGTTCGATCAACCTTTGTTTAGAAACAAAGGGAGAACACATGCAATAGATTTACTTACACTCGCACAAATTTGATCAATCTTAAACCCAAATTGAAGTGTGTATGGGCAATTATTTACACAACTTAATGTCACCAAAATCCTTTTGATTCTCAAGATCACTGTGAGGCGCGAGAGAAGCGCATACATCTTTTGATGATATTACTTTGTGTACATAATTGCAAAACAATGCAAACACTTGTTTATTTTAAATCCTCAAAGAAAAAGTGAATTTGTTTTAAAGCACCAAAGTAAGTGTGACAATTTTCCTTGTTCAATTTTTAATCCCAAAACAAACTGTAGTAAATTTGAGTCCTAATGTTCTTTTTAAGCATTTTTGTAACAAGAATTCAAAAGGTTCTTTTTAAAGCCCAAAACGAAATTAGTAAGTCCTAAGCATAAGAGACAACAAGTTTTTCCTTAAGAGGAATAGTGGCTCCTCTAAGACTGTTAAACAAACACTAGAGTGTTTAAAAACACTTGTTTTTATGAGATGACACCATCATGCTTCTTTTCCTTTTTATCTTTGATCAATCCAACCTACAAGAAAATTAGTTATATTCTACAAAAATAGAGGTCCAAAAGGCAGAAAACAGACAAAAGAACCATAATTTGGAAAAAAGCATGTGCTACAAATAAAATTTCACTTCATACTCCCCTCCAGTGGTGCAATCCACAAAGGCATCGCAGTTTGATTTCCCCAGCAGTGTTGTATAGCGTCACTTGCCAGTCAACGTCATTCTACAACTAGACTGGTGAGCATGAATGCATCACACTTTTGACCAATGGTGCAGTTTGGGTTTTTGAAATATTCTCATGGGTCAAATAGGTTCAGTGGCGCAGTTTGGAATTCAAAATTCTGGGCAGGAAGACTAAGGTGTCACAGTTTGAAGTTTCAGCGGTTCCATATAGTGGCGCCAGAGAACCAGCGGTGCTGAATAGTGACGTTGAGCTTCCAACGGTGGAGTTTTCCTGTAGACAAAGAAAAATGCAAAAAAATTGACAAAAATATGATTAGAAAACGTTCAAGCCCTCTAGTGCCAAATGTGTGAACCTAGATCCTAAACCTGCAATAACACAATAAAAAAACAAAAAAATTAGGTTCGAATGCAAGTTAGAATGTAGATTCCTCAAGAAATCCATTTGTCAATGCTCAAAATAGGAAAATGAAAGCAATGCAATTAGAAATCAATAAAATATATTAAATCCTATGAAAGCAATGTAAATTCTTGATCTCTTGAGGGAATCGGTGCCAATTTGATGTGAAAATTGGCCCTTTCCCAACTCCAATACTAGCTTTGATGATTTGATGAAGGTTATGATCCACTTTGATGAAGAGTGATGAGTGCTTTAAGAGAAAAATCTGCATAACCTAGCTACAAGTTCAAAACTATGGATGAAGATTGCTAAATATTTGAGCATAGTAAGTTTACTCAAATTGTGGATGATAGAATGAGGAGATTAGCCTCTTATTTATAGAATGACAAGTTGAGAGTGCCCAAGATAGAGCAATGTGGGACTAAATTTCACCCAATGGCAAAGTGCCACTTGTCAATATTTGAATGGGCCAAGGATGTGCAAGTTTTGATCAATGTGCCAATAAATGCCAATATTTGAATTTTGAAATTGTTGAAATGACATGTAAGAGGGAAAAAAGGTGCATTGAATGCCACTTGGCTCAAGGAAAATGGAATTTGTAGGTGGAGTAAATGCCTTGTTGGAAGAACAAAGTCCACTTGGATTTTAAATTCAAATTTGAGGAATATTCCTTAAAAGATGCCTTGTTGAAGAAAATAGAGATTTAATAAATCAAATAACTCTATTTTCATGTGCAATGGTAAAAAATGGAGGATGGGACATGATAAGAGATTAAATTAATCAAGGTTAATTAATTTAATGAAGGGATTAAACGATGTGACCTATTTGACTTAAATTTGTGGATTTATTTAAATCAAATATGAGAAGAATATGATAAAGGATTAATCAAATAAGGACTTTTTATTTATTTAATTAAAAGAGATGATGTTAGATTAAACTAAATAAGGTTTTAATTTATTTAATTTAATAGATAGACTTTAGAGATTTAATCAAATAAAATTAATTATTTAATTAAATAAGGATAATTAGATCATACTAGTTAATTTAATTATCGAGAGAGGGTGACTTAATTAGATAACTGATTTATTTAATTAAGAGAAGAATATTAATGAATTTAATCAAATAAAGGCATTTGATTAAATGGTTAGACTGAAGGATGATTCAGGATGAAGTGATGTTAGTGGTCAGGATCAGATGTCCAATGTCAATCAATGCATTTTGCATGTCTACAGTTACGAATGACAACATCTGCATATTAAATTTGCATGGTTAAGTTAGATCAAGCATCCATGTTAGCTTGCATCTATATCTATAGGGTTTCCAAAGCTGCAACAATTTCATAATGATGTTATCTCTGATAGTAATGGATTGAGAACACTTGAGATTACCAAAAACACATCATTCTCATATAGAAAACACATCAGTTGCATCATCATTTGCATACATTAGAAAACATTATCACATCATTCATCCATCCATGCATAACATCATAACATTTACATCAGAAAACACAAAAAGATGTGCATCACATCTCATTTACATAATCAAAATCATTTCATATAGTTGCATTAAGAAAGTGGTTCACTAAGCTTAAATGAGTGAGTCTCTTTAGATTTCCAAGAAAGTTGGGAAATATGTCAGGTTTTGTAAAGCTTAACTTAACAAATAATCAACTAATGGCAACCTTCCAACAACTCTTGGAAGTTGGATAGATTCAGTCATTTAAGCTTAAGACCCTAGAGGTTTTAAAGTCTTGCAAACTCAGTTAAGCATAATCATTTTCATCACATAATCATAATTCATACATCATCCCATCATCATTATATCCATACATAATCAGTATAAACATCACATATCATCACACATCATTTACATAATTGAAATCCATCTCACATAGTATAAACATCACCAATAAAGCATATAGAATCATCATTACATACATCCCATAAGCATCATCATCACATAAGCATCATCATATAAACATCATAAACACATAAGAACTAGGTATCATCACATTATCATACATTCATCCATTCATTGCATCATTTATTTGCATGAAAAAGGTACAAAAACATAAACTACATCACATTTCATTGGCATGATAGGATCCATCACATACATCATTCATAAAGCATCGTAGAATCATAACATATCAATTGCATCATCATTTGCATCCATAACATCATCATGATCATCGTCATATAGAACATCACATAGCGTAAATAATAGAAATTAAATGCATCCATAACATATCATATCATCGTCATCATATAGCATAACATAGAAATTAAATGCATCCATCATAGGCATCCATCATGAAATCATATAGACACATAGATCATAATCATCACCACATATCATATAACCTCAAAATCATAATATCAAAGTGTACAAGGATATCCAAAGGTATAAAGAGATACATCAATATAAAAAATGGTAATGTATCATAATGTTGGAAATCAAAGAGGTACACCATTAATGTCTCATATACATCAATGTATACATGGCCAAAATACATCAACAAATCATAAATCAGAGCTATGTCATGCTACCCCCAAATGGTGTTGGCATCACATGACCAGGGCCTCCCCCACCAAACAAACCAGTACCTTCCCCACTTGACAGACCTGCACCAAGATCTCTCCTATCTCCAGGAAGTGGCTGTGTAACACCCATGCTAATAGTGTGAGAATGGGACCTGCTTGACCAAGACTGTGCAAAAATCTCCCACTACTCAGGAGGAGCTGCATCATGATATCGAACTCAATAGAACTTGGCCTCCTGGGCAGCGTGTTATAGTCTCTCAATAAGATCCTTGCCCTGCTCCACCCATCGTCTCATGGGCATCTATCCCTATGCCTGTCTTGGGCCTAAACCTGGGTAAGTTAGGCCTACACCTATTGTACCTGTTGCCTAGCTACATCTTGCTTTATTGTCAACACAATGATCTACCCCTGGGCCTATGCTAGTAGAGCCTGCACCTGCTCTAGCTGATCTTGCAGCGTCTGAACCTATACCTGAAGTGCAACTATCTACGTCTGTTGTTGTTGCAATGGCAGTCTAATCTCCATGTGCTACTGAGAGGGGGCAACTAATGATCACCTCTTGTGAGGCACTCTCATCTCTCCAACATCTGGCCTTGGTCCTCCTCCACCCTCATCTCCTCCCCCATCACTCTCATCATCATCATTGATGAGCCCAAAATATGCTCATAATTTGGATATCATGGTGTACTTTTAATACCTTTACTTTTGTTGTTCATGGTTGTTTAACTCTTTGAGAAACCTTTTATTGGGCAATATCCTGTAGCAATACACTTTCATGTTCCTGCAGCCTATCATGTTGACATATCTATATTTATTACCCTATTTGACTCCCCAAATGACTGGTATAACGCATGTAGTTTTTGAATGATGAAATAGATTTAAATATGTGATTAATAAATGGATATTGTGTATGTGCCATGCGCCTTTTCTTTCGCATCTATTACTTTGTGTTTTGCAGGTTGTTAAAGAAAGTTTGATCGAGTCAAGCACAGCCAATCTTGGCCTTACAGTAAAGTCCATTTCCTGAATGACTTCAAGGAAGCTCTGGCGAAGATTCTTTGACCAAAACTGTTGGGAAGGATTTTAAATGTCATTTAATCTGGAAAGAGTGGAGTGCTAGATTCTCTTTGGATCAGGTTGAACGGATAAACTCATTTATGAAGTATGTTCCTCGATTTCAGGATACATTTTACATCCACGTCCTTCTCTGTTAGGGTTAGTTAGTTAGTTATTTTCTTGATTTAAATAAGTGTTCCTCCTGTGCGGGTGAACAGGAAGGAGAGAGAGAAGAGAATAGAGAAATAGGAGATAGATAGAGAAGTAGATTATGTAAGAGTTAGAGTTATAATATGAATCAGATTTTTTGTTAGTTTTCTAAAGTAGAACAATCAATGTACATAATTTCGCATTATGAATAAAAGTTGATGGAGTTCTGAGTACAATCTTCTGTGTAAATTAGTTGATGCTTGCTAAGGGGGGCCACTTAGTAAGTATCTGTAGGAGAGTAGTTGTTTATCCTTTGTTAATTCAAGTTAGATTTCATTTTAGAAGTTTCAGCACAAGCTCAGTCTTATACTGTTCCTACAGCATCGGGAATCCATCCATGTGTTTGTTCCTACAGCATAAGGTCAGTTTATAGTTTGTCTCTCAATTGTATCTATTATGATTTCTGCTTTGGTTAGATTATGGTTGAGCTAAGAGAACTTTGCATTACCTTCCTGTAGCATAGGTAGAATTTCTTTCCAAGTATTTATTTTCAATAGGTTGTGACTGAAACTGGTTCTTAGTGCACATATAGTGCCGCTCCATTTAAAGTATACATTCCCTAGTTTGACGAGTAAATGAACGACCACAAAGAGGTATTAGTCACCTGTTGGAATGTCCAATTCCCAGGATAGGTTTTGCCATGATTTTCATATCCTTTTGTGGGCACGACCGATCATTTTCATCACTGCTATCCTCCTCCTCCTCCACCTCGTCTTTTTGTTGTCTCCATCCATGACCTACTACTCCCTCCTCCTCTAACAATGGCACTGGCTCATCAGGAATAGTGATTCGTGCGAATGGTTGCATGAACATGTACTGAGCATACTCCTCTGATATTAAAGCATCAGTAATATATGGATGAACATCCCAAGGGATGGCCTGTAAACCCTAGAAATGTTGAACTGTTGCATCATAGGACAAAACTCGTCCCCAATCTATAGCATCCTGCCATCGTTGTGCATAGTGGGCCACTCCCTAGGGCATCCCTTGCACTTTTCCATATAGTTTGAGTACCTGCAATAGCAAAAACCTCTCAATAATAAAATGAGTCTGACCAATCAAATAAATTGACTAACACAAAAATGGCATTTTTGTGTCATCCTCAGGCCACCGCTCACAATCCAAATAGGGCCTCCATAATACAAACTCAAGATCATTTAAGGTCCTTCTCTAGTACTCAAGTTTTCCTAGTATAGGTTGAGCAAGTTGACCGACATAAATGTGTACATATGGCCTCATGGCTAGTCGTTGTCTATCTCCCACTAGTCGTGCAACTGATATGTGCTTCCAGGCTCAGACATGAATTAATGTAACCCCTGTTGATAAACTCGCCCCTCCAAAATAAACAACCTAATGCAAATCATGGTACAAGTGTTCAAGCATGCAACAACCCCATGCATATCGAGTGTCATGAACAATCATGCTCTCCAGGATTTGTCCTCATCCAACTAACAGTCCCTTTGACCTGCAATCAGGACAAAGGAACCCTCCAATAAATCCAGCTAACACAGAAGACAATGTGGCATACACATCAACCATGTCCCTCCAAGGAATCTCATAGCCACATATGGTATTATCCTCAAACACCTTGCACAATGCATTAGTCTTTCCCTGCTCCCGAGAATTATATAGTACAAGCTCACCAACCATGGGTATCTGCAGAATCCGGTATACATCCTCGGGAGTAACTGTGATCTCACTAGTGGGAAAATGGAAGGTGTTATGCTCATTGTGCCACCTATCCGCTAAAGCTATCAGTAAACCCCTGTTAACCCTAATCTGGGGCATATTAATAAGCGATGACAATCCACATCATGCAATAACAGTTATCTCAGGTGGCGTCAGGTGTCAAATCAACTCCCATGTCCTCGGGAGGCACTCTCTAATCTGTAAGATTGTCAACGGCTCCTATCATCACAAAACATCACAAATTATCTAATCAAATCAATCACTCAATCAACTAATCAATCAATTGACATCAATCACTCAATCAATCAATCACTCAATCAGCTAATCAATCAATCGACATTAATCAGTCAATCAATCAATCAAATCAATTAGCCTATCAATCTAATCACCTTTGGTGAGACTTTGATCAAATATCGTGAGCATCAATCTATCATTCAACCTCGTCTATCATGAGGTTCATCAATCAACTCAACCTCGCCTATTATGAGGTTTATCAATCAATCAATGCACCTCACCTATCATGAGGTTCATCAATCAACTCAACCTCTCCTATCATGAGGTTTATCAATCAATCAATGCACCTCACTTATTATGAGGTTCATCAATCAATTTAACCTCGCCTATCATGAGGTTAATCAATCAATCAATGCATCTCACCTATCATGAGGTCATTTAATCAATCAACCTATAATTGATCCTCGCTTATTATGAGGTCAATTATCATCATCCTATCATTGCATATCACCTATCATGAGATCAATGGACATCTAATCTATCAACATCATCAATCACCATCAAATCACAGGCTCATGCGATCATACATCATCAAAATCAAGGAGTTTAATCAAGAAATTCATTAATCTGGTCTAAAATTTCACCAATGTGCTAGAATAATCTTTCTATGCGCTAGAAAACCCAATGTGCCAGAAAAATTCATCAATGTGCTAGAACAAAGGTTCAATGTGCCGAACTACTCAATGCGCCATTTCATTTCATTTGTACCAGAACAGGGTCCCGATGTGCCAATTCACCCTATATGCTAGTTCATTTCATCAATGTGCTACCTCATTTCACCTAAGCGCTAAAGGATCCTATGTGCCACAATAGTTATCAAATGCGCTACTTCAACAAACCTATTCGCTAAATCACCTATGCGCTAGTTCATTTTTCCTAGCACTAAATCACTAATCCTAAGTGCTACTTTATTCTATGCGCTATAATAGTATCCCTATGCGTTATTTCAGTCTTCCTATGTGCTAAACTAAGAAATCCAAATTCAAAACATGAAAATGGATGAAAAAATGAAATGCACAAATCACGAGGCAGTTTCAAGGGGTACATACCGGAGGATCGTACGCCGCCGGGCAGTTGTGTCGTCGCACGTGCTCAAAATGATGAGTGTGGTAGTGGATCACCATTCTGCTTCAAATTTGCACAAATCACTCTCACTCTCAAGTTTTCAAATCACAAATGCACAAATGAACTTTTAAATCAACTTTTTAACCTTTTTAAGGTTAATTAAGTGGCATTTTTATGGGGATGTTTTATTTTATTTTCAAAGGGGCTTTAATTCATCAAATCATCACCAAGTGGCTTCTACATAATTTTTTGGGAGATAAATTGTTTTTGAAGCATAAAATTTTGAGATCATCATCAAATCATCGAAAAATTATTAAAATTTTCAAAATTTTCAAAAAATCCAAAAATTCACCGATTTATCTCTCGAGGGGGCATATATGCATCATCACCTGAAAATCAATGTCTGGGGCATCGAAAAAAAAATTATCATCATAAGTATCGAATTTTTCTTTGAAGCAACGTGTAAACACATTTCTTCAAAGAGGGGCAAAATGTATACACCTAAAATCTGTCAAGACATTTAATTAATTAAATACTAGTTATTTAATTAATATTTCATCTACTTATAAATAAATTCTCAATTTATTTATATAGTTCATATCTTATAATTCTCCAAATCTAAAATTGCATTCCTCTAATTTAATTAAATAAACGAATTTCTAAAGTTTGTTTTATTTAATTAATTCTCATTAATCCCAAATTTGGAATTCAAACACATGGCTTATTCCTCACACACTTCTTCAACAAACTTTCAAACACATGGTCTTTTTCTCACACACTTGATTCCTCTATCCATTTGGCATGTTTTCTTTGGTCAAGGGATACCTTTATCCATTTGGCATGTTTTCTTTGGTCAAGGGATACCTTTATCCATTTGGCATGTTGTCTTTGGTCAAGGGAATATTCTTCTTGATTCTCTTCATCTCCACCATTCATCCCTCTTGTTTGAATCTTGACCGTCGATCGCTGCCACATCACAAGATGCTTGGAAAAGCCTATAAATACAACCCTTTGCTATATTATTTGGCATCCCACATTCGAGTAGAGTTATCATGCAGGAATAGCTTTGGAGCATTGGAGCATTTGGAGTCTATAGTTAGAATCATGTTTTGCTTTGTAGTTGCATATATAATCATGTTTAGCTTTATAGTTAGCATTGTAGAATCATGTTTTGCTTTATAGTTGCATTTAAATCATGTTTTATTTTATAGTTGCATTTTAGATTATCATATCACTAATCATTTGAGCATATGCAAAATCATTTTTAACTTCTTATCACAGCATTTGTATCACATAGTTTAGCAACATTATCCATTCATCATAATTTCCATTATCATAGCATCAGAGCTTTCATCACATAGTTTCATATAGGCACTTAATTGGCTTGCATTTTGAATATCATCTTGTTTCTCAAGTTGTCATTTTAACAACAATAGTGCATATACAAAATCTGAGAGCCAATATGGTTTAATAAATCGTTGAGAATAGTTTATTTGATTAAAATCTTTACTATAATACGTCTCATTAGTGTTTGTGTTGATTTACTAACAATTCCCACATTTCACACACACAACTCCAAATTATAGATCCAATCTAAAATTGTTCCTTTTCCCTTCATTACATCACAGTGTAGAGTGAGAATTCTAGACCCTTTCAATATCATTAGAACTAGATTTTATAATAAAACCTAGTCTTTGAATCTTGGTTGTTAATGTAACAATGATCATATCTTGTGGCAGTTTCATGACAACCATTTTCCCACTTAGAGAGCTACAGAGTTGTTGGTTTGACTAGAGTACCAAGAAAAAGTGAGGGAAGTTATTAGAGGGCTAACATGCCTGGTAGGCGATGCTATCTGTATTGTGGCAACAGTACTGCATAGTGACATTATTGAAGAGGTGGTGGCTCTCCTTTGTTTTGTGAACTAGAGCGTAATGACATGGGGCTATTTACCCATTTTGTCCAATCCAATAAAAACTTGTTGTCTCCGGCCCAAATTGAGCATCTACAAGAAGTGGTAGAGGGGATTCACATCCTCATCTTCATCCTCTATGTCTAGGAGAAAAATGTAATTGAATTTAATTTTGAATATAAACATGACCTTTGTAACACCGTATATATAAATATAAAACATTTTGTTTTTCAATGGTGTGTTCTAATTTTTCATGTGAATGTCACTTTGTTCTTTTTCTTGCACTTTATTTTAGCTTTTGTTACTACTTTGTATTAATACGAAATCAAGCATACCTATTTATGGTTAAAAAATGTTGTTCCTAGCATAATATCAACCCTAAGAATAGTTTTTAGTACTCCATCGACACCTACCATGGTTATAGTAACATGCTCAGATTTTACTGCTTATAGCCATTTCAAGTCTTGTCTGTGAACCAACTACTTAAGTAAATATTGGCCAATGGAGTGGTATGCAAAACCCTATCAGGGACTGACAAAGGTTTCCAAACCTTTTATCAACATCGACTTCTATAATCTTTCCTTATCATTTTTTGCTTTTTCCAACACAAGTGGTCTTTGGGATGGTTTAGAGAACTCCGTCGGAGATTGATAACATATTAGAAACTATTGAAATACACAAGACAACTGAGAGGGGGGGTGAATCAGTTGTAACCTAAAACTTCAAATCCCTTATTAACATTCAAATCCACGTTCATTTATTAAACCCTTAAATCTTTTATGATGAATTAACATGAAAAGAAAATAACTAAAACTAAAACAACTTAACACCATACACAAGAGAACACCGAATTTACATGGAAAACCCAAGAAGGGAAAAACCACAGTGAGGATTAGCTCACAATATAAGTAATATCAACAAAAAATACAATAGGGCTCACTACTGGAAGGACTCATTACCCAAAGAAGAAAGGCTCACTACCAAAAGGCTTACAAACGAAATAGAAAAGAAGATAGAGAAGGAATTTTAGATAGAGAAAAGCATCTCAATGCAACAAGGAATCCACCACAATGACTTTTGCACCTTCACAGTCTGATTGAAGAATTGTAGCCACCTTCTTCTCACTACATCCAGTAAACTAACAATTGAAAGCTCGCACTGCACAACTCAATTTTGTACCCTAACACATTGCACTTTGCATCATTTCACATTTCACACTTTTATCTTTCATCTATCTTGTCCTCCTTCAACTACTTAACTCATGCTTATACCGTCTTCAACCTTGAAACCCTCTCCAAGGTCTACTATGCACCTCAAATGTGCAAATTCAAATTAGGTTATTTCCAAGACACTTTTGTGGCAGATATAAGTGAATGAGGACCACATCAAAACTTAAATGGCACTCAAATCGACAACACCACTCAACCACATACTACCACAAACAATATTTATCCTTTGCATATAGTGTAAACACTAGATTGGTTGTTACCCATGAAAACACAATTGAACTTTGAAGTACACGCTTCCTCAAACCAAAGGATGACTTGTGAACCATACTCCATGATTGAACACGATCTATAATATTCCTTAACCACCCTAAAATCCAACAAACTCCTTTGCAACATCTTCCACCTGAAGAATGTATAAACCTAGTACACTCAGACAACTTTGCCATACATTGTTACTTAAAAAAAAAACTTTGAAAGAACCAAACCTCAAATCCTCTTGATTGAGGTAAACTATCAACACCATCAACACACCTTTAGAATCACAAGATTTGAAGCATAAGTGTGGAGAAATGTAGAGCAAAAACATTTCTCACAGACACCTCTGCAATACATAGTCACACACTTGTGAACATAACTTATTTTGTACCACAATCTAGCACACCATATCTTGAATACAACACCTTTGAACACCTCTCACCAACATATTTGAATCACACAGGAAAATCTTCAACCTAGAAGAAATGCAAAGCAAAACTAGAACACAACTCTGTAACCCAAAACACCACTGCAACACACTGTTTCCTTTTTTTTATCATTTTTTCTCAAAATCACTTAAAAACCAAGCACCAAAGACACATCCTCGTCATCTTCAATACTTCCATAACCATAGATAGAAGCTTATCAAATAAACATTAGAGGTTGACACTAGTAGCTTTACTAATGATAACATAATGAAACTAATCAAAGCATCAACTACACTCTTGCAACCAACTCACTCAACTTGTAATATCCCTTGCCCAATCTGATATGAATATATGCTCAAGGAATATTGTCAAATAGTTTTCATACAAAATATTTGCTTGTTGGTCTGATGTTTCAGTCTAATTATGTTGTTGGGAGTGATGTCAACTGTGATCTAAATGCTTGCAAATGATTACTAAGATAGCTAAGTGAAGGACCAAATGTAAATGCCACTCTTTTTAACTCTTTGAATGCATATAGGTGACTCAAACAACTTACAATATGTAGCTACAAAAACTAGTAATTATGTCAAACACTTTGATTGCAATGGAATATGTGCAATTATGACCAAGTGACATTAACACACACTTGGTATGCAACCTAGAGCATGGGAAATGAAGCTACAACCATAAACATTATATCAAACACTTGCTATGCAATGTTAAAGTAGACTTTAAGCTAGAGACATTAAGACAAACAATTGCTTTGCAAATTGAAATGGAAACCACAACAAGTACATAAAGGAAAATGATGTGATGCAACCTTATGACTCCTTTATTGAATGATAATTTGAGTACAATGCTGATATGATAGCCAAAACACTTGGCTCCACAATGATAGTTCAATACAATGCCAAAATATGATGTATGACAACCTACAACAACACCTAAACAAATGAATTTTAACAATGCAAATAGACTTTGAGAACCTGGAATAAAATAACGATGGAGCTGAGATGAAGATCCATTGATGAAGCAATGGAAAATTCATCAAAATGCACAGGAATTGACCTTCTGAGAATGTTGCCCCTGTTGCCCCTATTGCTGATTATAACTTCTGATAATAAATTGTTTACAACTTCTTGACACTTCCAAATGCATCAAACATCATTGACAAGATCTCATGGATGGAGTGCTCAAAACCTATGAAAGAATTGGTGCCAAAACAATCTCCACAACCAAAATTGTGGCTCCCAGCTATGACTTTCAAAATATTAGAATATAATATATTGCAAAAATCACTCCTAAAGATGATGAAATGATAAACCACAATCAACAATTATTCTCCAAATCTAATCTCCACAAATTTGGCCCTTGGCCACAAATTCAATGCAATGAGAAGTCTGAAGTAACTCCTCTAATTTGCTGCAATAATTTAGATGATATTTCACACCTCAAAATTGCATAACCAATGAGAGTTTTCATTCCCAATGGTTGGAAATGGTAGAAACCCTAGTTGACTCCTTCACCAAACAAGTTCTTCAAATCAAATAACAATTCATGGATGATTGATAAGCAAGCCCACACCCTCTATTTATTCTTTTCTCCTCAAGAGGTCAGCCTCTTCTAGAAGTCTCCAATAAAACATTATAATATTATATTATATTTGTACACTTTATTATAATAATATAAAATAAAACTCATAAAGTCCAAATATGATATCTAACACAATATATTATCCAACGATATGTTTTCTAACGCAATGTGTTATCAAATAGTGTATTATCCAACATCCATGATATCAAACAGTGTGTTATCAAACAATATGTTATCCAACATCCAACAAATCATGAGAAACCTCTTATTAACTCCAAAATCAATGAGTAGAAGCCAACAAATGACTAGGTAACTACCTGAAGAAGACCCCCTAACCACACTCCTTAGCCTATGAGGGTTAGGAATAGGCTAATTCCTCTAAACTCCAATGCTCATGAAAAAGGGTACATTACACAACTATAGACATCAATGGAAAAATGAGCTTGTTGACATCAATGACAACACCAAATACTCATACTTGCAACAATCTCCCCCTTTGTCATTAATGGCAACACATGATGTGAAAAACCATCAAAGGAACAATAGCTATATACCATACCAATTTCCTTTTCTCTTTTCTCCCCCTTATTTACTTATCTTTTATGCATTGTTTTCTCCTCCTTTGACATCACTTCTCTTGACTCTCTATCTCCATTATTACTTAATTCTTTTTTCATATGATTCTCTCTTCCTTTGTGTTCATGACTTTTTCACATGATTCTCTCTCCCCCTTTGACATCAAGGGAAAATGACATAATTTTTGTATTGTTTTATTCTTTTCCTTTGTCATCAAACAACTTGCTTACAATTTCTTTGCAACATCCTTCCTTTACTGCTCTAAATACTCCCCCTTAGGAGAACACACCAACCTACACCACTTCTAATTGCAACAATCAACAATGCCACTAACTACTCCCTTAGAGAGGTAGCCACCAACATCAGTCTAGAACAAAGAATGAATCTTGAGATCCACTGGACTAATGCTTCTCCTTATGCATCTAGTTCAAAGGAGGGGCAATAACCCCCAACTTCTCCTAGAGATACACAAAAGTATCCTAAGGAAGAGCCTTAGTGAATATATCAACAATTTGATCCTTTGTAGGCACATATTCAAGCTTCACTTCATTCTCCACAACCTTCTCCATCAAAAAGTGATATCTAATTAAAATATGTTTTGTCCTTGAATGCATTACTACATTCTTTAAAATGTTTATTGCACTTGTATTGTCACAAAATATAGAAATAGGCTCATCATACACCACTTTGATATCCTTCAATGTTTGTCTCATCCACAACACTTGTGTGCAGTAAGATGTTGTTGCAATGTACTCACCGTCGACAGTAGATAAAGAAATTGAATCTTTTTTCTACATTCAAGAAAGAATGTACCACCACTTGTACTTTTCCTATTTGTGATCATGATCATGAACTAAGCTAAACATGATTGAATTACAATAATTAAACCAAGTATTTAACTAATTAATCCATGCTCCTAATGAATTTTTTGAAATAAAAACTAAGAAGCCATTAAAACATCAACTATTAATGAAATTCTTAAAGGAAACCTAATTAATGCATCAAACCTTATCTCATTGGGGGATTGGTGCTGAATTGATGTGGAATGTCAGCCCTTTCCCAATCCCTTGATTGAATCAAGCTTGAAGATGGATGCCCCAATGGAGAATTCATGAAAATTGAATGCTAAATTGACTGAAATGGATGCTAATGAATCAAATTCTCATAAGGATTGCTCTAAAAATGACTATAATGTAGATGCTCTCAATGAATGTGGATGAATTGCTCAAGAAATGAAGGCTATTTATAGGAAAATTGAGTGAATCAATGGCCAAGATCAATTTACTTAATTAATAGATGCAAATTGAGGAGAGAAATCAGCATGGATCAAGGATTCAATCCATGGAGGAAATTGAAAGTTGACATGGATTGATGAATTTAATCAATGGTTGAAATTGATTTGAGGAAACAAAAAAGGTTAAAGTGAGAGTTATTAGATCTTGAATTGATTTCCCAACTTGATGGGATTGATTTGAATGGTGCGTGTCTGCTTTGCCTGTCGAGCTAGGGCGTCCGAGCCCTAGCTCCTTCCTTGCTCTCTGCTTGCTTCTGCATTTGGAGGGGGGTCTGTTCGTGCTTTGTGGGGGGCACAGGGTGCCGTTTCTTTTTTCCTTCGATTCATTCCTTCTCTGCATGCGTGTGAGGGCTGCTCACGGTTGTTTGCGGCATAGTTGGTGTTGTTGGGAGCTGCGGGAGTCTTGTGTGGAGCGGCCCTTTGGGCCTGGTTTTCCACCCTTGTGTGTCCTCTTTTTAGAGGTGCCTCCTCTGTGCTCTGCTTGCGTCGATTGGTGCATGTGGGCTAGGGTTCTTGATACCTTTGTTTCAATTTTTAATTTTTGGGGGTTTGTATGCTTGCTGTGGCTTGGGCCAAATGTCGTCTGGGGAGACCTCGGGTGCTTGCTCGAAAATGGACTTTCGTTCAGCAATTGGCATGAAGTCTCCTACGCATGCTTCAAAAGTTTTCAATAATAATTTGTTTTTGTCGGAATCGGGGCCAGATGGAGTGGGCTCGTCTCGTGGGGCTCGGATCACAAAAATCAATGGTTGCTTGGAATGTTGCAAGGAGCGGCCGAAACTAGTCATCCCATTGGAGATGGTTGCGGAGGATATTGACTATTATTCGAGGCACTCTTTTTACTACAAATTTTTGGGTATGCGGATATCGATGCAATTTTTAGAGTCTTGGGCCCGACGGACTTGGATGCCAGAGGGTGAGATGGATATTAAGCTTCTAGAAAATAATTATTTCATGGTTACCTTTGATTGCATGGCAGATCACAACAAGGTTTTTGAAGGGGTCCCTATTTCTATAACCAGGTGGGGTTGTTTATTAAACCATGGCATGCAGGTTTTAACCCTACTGAGGAGCTTCTGACTCGAGTCTCGGTGTGGGTTCGTCTTCCGCGACTTCCTGTGGAATGTTGGTGGGATGATGTTTTGCATTTGTTGGGGTCGATGCTCGGGAAGCTAGTTGGTTCTTCACAACAGACTCAATTTAAAAAGGTGATAACTTTTGCTCGTATCTGTGTAGAAATTGACTTAAGCAAGCCATTACCAGATTCTTTGGATATGTCTGTGGGTCCTTATTCTTGGGTGCAGTCATTAGATTATGAAATTCTTCCATTTCAATGTCGTCTCTGCCATGAGTATGGTCACCTTCAGCGAAGATGCCCAAGGGCTAGGCCTGTGGAGCCTCATATTTCTCAACCTACTCACAACCCACCTAAGGAAGATAAGGGAAAGAATCCCATTCCCGGGGATGGGGTTGATCCAGATGGTTTTTCCCCTGTTAGGAATCGTAATAGAAACTGAGGTCAAAAGAGGACCTTGAATGAAAGACTAGATGAAGATTGTTTTAATAGATTCGAGGTTTTGGAGGATCTGGGCCAGTAGGAAGTGAATCCGGGCTTGGTGAACTTGGCTCAGGGTATTGTGTGTTCTGGGCAGGAGGATCCTCTTTTTGGGGTTTCTCAGGATACACATGATTCTGGAGCTATGCAAATGGTAACCGACCTTCAAATGGATGTCCAGGTGGAGCCGGTGTCTACTGTGGAAATGAAGAAGAGTGGGGGAGACAACTCTACTCTGGCTTTACATGCAAGTTCAGATGCAGGAAATAATTTCAAGTCTTCTCCTTCTCCTTTGGGTCTACATCAAAAGGATCTCAAAAAAGGTTGGGGGAGAAATCTTCAAAGCTTGGCAGGGAAAAGGATTTGGAAAAGATTAAGTTAGCTGGGGAAACTCTTGTGGAGTCAGGGTCGGTTAAGACTTTGGATTCACACTTCTCAAGCTCTTTGAAATGATTGTTCTATCATGGAATGCAAGGGGCTTGAACAACAGCCCTCGACAAAAGGTTGTTCGTGAATTGGTTAGAAGTCAATCTCCTGATGTTTTATTCCTGCAGGAGACTAAGTTATCTGTTGAATGCATGCTTGGTTTATCTCCTAAGCTGTGGAGAAGTGGTGAGTGCCAATGCATTGGTGCTCAAGGGTCTGCGGGTGGAGTAGCTTGCCTTTGGAATCCGCAGAAGATTCACACTCTTTGGTGGATGTCCAGCAAGTCTTCTATCTCGATGATTGCTTCTTGCTTTGAGACTGGGGAATCTATCCTCCTCACTAATATCTATGCGCCTATTGGTTTTCAGGGTAAGCAACTTTTGTGGGCTCATATTCAATTTGTCCAGAGTATGGTGCCTTTTTATCCATGGATTATGGCTGGGGACTTCAATGCTATCTCTGCGTTGGCTGAGAAGCGGGGTGGTATTGCAAGGTTGGAGCCTTCTGCGTTGCTTCTGTAGGACAATATTTCTGCTTTGAATCTTGTTGATGTTAAGCCTAATAATGGTCTTTTCACTTGGAGCAATCGAAGGCTTGGGGATCACTGCATTTCTGAAAGACTTGACCGGTTTCTAGTGTCTTGTTTTTGGGTTGGTGGCTTGTGGTCTTCTAGCTCAGAAATTTTGGATTGGAGGGGGTCTGACCATTGGCCTATCAAGCTTGTTGTTTCTTCAGTTCGTGTGCCTCGATCGCCCCCTTTTAAGTTCCAACTAATGTGGCTACGTGAGCCCTCCCTTCATGAGTATATGGCAGAATGGTGGAGAAATGGTAGACCTGCTTTTGGTACGGCAATGTATACTTTTGCTAAGCTTCTCCAATTTGTTAAATATCAGCTTAAGCGTTGGAACCGACAGTGCTTTGGGAATATTTTTCAAGCCAAGTTTGTTGCCCAAGCTGAGTTGAATAGCATTACGAGGGTGATCAGGGAGGATGGTGTGACTACTAAATTACTTCAAGAGGAGGCCAAGGCATTGAAAGTTCTTGAGGAGTGTGAATTGCGTGAAGAGATCTATTGGAAGCAAAAGGCACAAATTGAATGGCTTCAGGAGGGAGATAGGAATACTGCCTTCTTCTTCAATTCTGTTAAAGCCAGGCGACATGGGAATTCAATTTCTATTCTGGTGAAAGACACTGGTGAGTCTCTTTCCTCTTTTAAGGATATTTCGGGTGAAGCAGTACATTATTTTGATTTTTTATTCAGGGAGGACCCCCGGGGGGATCTTGACGCGGAAGCTCATGTTCTGTCTTGCATCCCGCCGTTGGTTACTAGGGAGATGAATGAGCATCTTATGAGTGATATCTCGATGGATGAACTTGAGGGAACGGTGTTCCAGATGAAGAAAGGGAAAGCTCCTGGCCCTGATGGCTTTCCGGTGAAGTTCTTTCAAGATTTTTGGGATATTATCAAGCTAGACTTATTGGCGGTTGTTCAGGAATCTCAAATGAACAATCAAATGTTATGGGCTTTGAATTCTACCTTCTTGGCTCTTATCCCCAAATGTGATGGGGCAGACAGGTTAAACCAATTTAGGCCCATTTCTCTTTGTAATGTGATTTATAAAATTATCTCTAAAATAATTGCGGATAGGCTGAAAAGATGGCTCAAAGTGCTGATCTCTAAGGAGCAGAGTGGTTTTGTGGTGGGCAAAAAAATTCTAGATGGGGTGGCTATAGCTACGGAAACCATTCATTCTATGGCCATCTCCAATTATAAGGCAATGTTCATCAAGCTGGAAATGGCAAAGGCTTATGACAGAGTTCGCTGGTCCTTTCTTCGGAAGATCCTTGGGGCTTTTGGTTTTGGAGATGAGTGGATCCAATGGGTCATGAGTTGTGTTTCTTCAGTATCCTTCTCTGTTTTGATTAATGGTGAGCCCTCAGAGCTTTTTTGTGCTTCCCGGGGTCTGCGACAGGGTGACCCAGTTTCTCTGTATCTGTTCTTGCTTCTTGTTGAAGGTCTCGGCCGATTGTTGAAAAGGAATGTTGAGATGGGTCTCATTCAGGGGTGGCGATGGGGAAGTAATATTTCCCCACAGTCTCATTTGCAGTTTGTGGATGATACTGCGCTGATGGGAATGGCTACAATTAGGGAGGCTACAAACTTGCGTGCAGTGCTTGATTTTTATCTTCTTGCCTCAGGTCAACTAATTAATGAAGATAAGTCCTTAATCTTCTTCTTCAATACTTCTGGTCCTATCCAAAGGAGGATTGCTAATATCCTGAGGTTTCAGATTGGGTCCCTTCCTTTAACCTATCTTGGTATTCCTATCTCTGTCAAAAGGATGCCCAGGGCTTCTTGGCAGAGCATTTTGGATAAGTTCTGGACAAAGGTTAACCATTGGACCCACAAATGGTTGTCCTTTGCTGGTAGGGTTCAGCTGATCAAGTCTGTGGTTCAAACTCTCCCCATTTATAGATGTATGCTCCAGGCGGCCCCGGTTGGTTTTGTTCAAGATCTTGATGCTTTAACCAGACAATTTCTTTGGGCTGGTAATTTAGTATCCTCCAAGTGGAGTTTGGTTAGATGGGAGGTTGTTTGTAGCCTGAAGCACTGTGGCGGTCTTGGATTAAGGCAGTCTTCTTTGTCTGGGATAGCGCTCACGGCTAAATTGTTTTGGAGGTGGTGTGTGGAGCAGGATCAGACCTGGGCCAAGATTTTGTCCCACAAATATTTCCTCGAGATACCTCATATGGACATTCCTCACTATCCCTTGGTGGGGAAAGGTTCAGTTATTTGGGGGTACCCTCAAGAAAGGGGCCACTCTTGTCAAGGATGGTTTGTTCTGGACATGCAAAGGTGGGCTAGAGGCTCACTTCTGGTTGGATTCTTGGGATGGCTTTCCCCCTATTGTCTCTCAGTTTCCTAATCTGTTGCCCCTTAGTCAAAGATTCATTGGGGCTGGTTGGGTTTGGGTGAGAGATTTTAAGGCTATGTCTGCTCATGGCCAATTGATGGTGGCTAGGTGGAAGAATCCTAAGGAGTGGCCTATGGTTGGTATGGAGGAGGAGTGTGCAAAATTGCAACACATCCTTTCTAGTAGGAGTTGTTGCTCCCTCCCTAATGGAGATGTTCTTTCTTGGTCCCCCAACCCTAAGGGTGTTTATACTGTAGCCTCTGGCTATCAAGTTCTTTTATCTCACAAGCTGGACGGGGCGGAGGTTCGTTGGTGGCAGAGAGTATGGGATAAGTTTTCTTGGCCAAAGTGCAATTGTTTCATTTGGACTTTGGCCTGGAAGAAGTGCTTGACTTGGGACAATATTCAAAAGCGGGGTTTTCAGGGCCCATCCATGTGTGTTTTGTGTGGGAATGGGGAGGAGGATTCTGCTCATTTGTTTTTTCGCTGCTCTTTTTCCTTGAGGCTGTGGCATTTATGGTGGGAAGCCTGGAAAAGCCCTTGTGTCCATGCTTTCTCCTTGGTGGATTTTTGGAATAGTCTTGGCAGACCTCCTGCTATGGCCTCTTTCTTACAGGACGTGTGGTATGTTGGGCCTACCTTCATTCTCTGGCAGATTTGGTTGGAGCGGAATCGTAGAATCTTCCGTGGTGAAAAGATGGTCTTTCAGCAGATTTGGTAGAGAATTATGGGCATGGTTCGGGAGATGATGGAAGCGAAGTGTGAGGTGGTGTATCCCTTGGAGAAAGGGGATGTTGAGAAGGTGGAGAGACTGGGCCTTCTAGAGTTGTCTTTAGCTTCGGCTTGTGTTCAAAGGGGAAGGCAGGCGAAGAAGAAAGTGATGCGAATGGGAAGGTGGCTTCCCCCTCTTGCTGGATTTCTGAAGATTAATACTTATGGCTCATCAAGGGGAAACCCTGGGCCTGCTGGAATTGGTGGGGTTGGTAGGGATTCTTCGAGGTCGGTGGTTTTTTTCTTCTCTGTCTATGAAGGGGTACAGACTGTCAACCTTATGGAAGGTCTGGAAATCCTCTTTGCTCTTGAACGAGCCTATTCTTTGGGGTGGAGAAAGGTTATTTGTGAGTCTGACTCACAAGTTTTGGTTAATTTGCTTAATGCTAGGAAGGTGGCTGATGTCAGTTGGCAGCTGGCTAGGATGGTGCAGCAAATTCTGCGGATTAGTTCCTTGATGGAGGTGGTGTCTTTTGTCCATATTTCGAGGGAATGGAATAGGGCAGCGGATTGCTTGGCGAAATGGGCTTCAGAGTATCTTGATGGCTGGAAGATTGAGAGGTGGGAGCAGATTTCCTAGGAGCTCCGTCGTGATCTGGAAATGATTATTGCCGAAGATGGGGATGAAATTGATGATGGTTGATGATTGGCTCTTACGTTGTTTATTTGTATCTCTTGGGTTCCCTAGGGCTTTGTCCCTTTGCTCTGATGTAATTCTTTGATTCTGATCTTCAATAAAGTTTTTACCCCTTTATTATTAAAAAAAAGGAAACAAAAATCTTAAAATTTAGGAGGAATGTGCAAGATGTTTCCATTTAAGAAAGAAATTATTTGAATTTGAAATGGAGGAATATTCCTTGAGAATATTCCTTTGCAAGTAGGAGAATTTGGAGGGATGAAAGAAATTAGTCAATTAAATTATTAGAATTTTATTTAATTGTTCAAGATGAGGGAAATACAAGATTTAATTAAACAATTAGTTCATTTAATTAAAAAGGGGAATTAATGACATTTAGTTAAATAATTAAGATTATTTAATCAAATGAGAGGACTTATGGAATTTAATTAAGATTATTTAATCAAATGAGAGGACTTATGGAATTTAATTAAACAATTCACATTTTTTAATTAAACGGGATGAAAATTAGTATGAAAGGGGCAAATTAACCTAATAATGTTGATTATTCAATTAATAGATGAAAATGATGAATTTAATTAAACAATTATAATCATTTAATTAAATAGTAGAAAGGGGTCGAACCAGAATGAAAATGGTGTTAGTAATCAAGTTCGGATGCATGATATCGATCAAGACAATTTTAAGTTTCTACATTTTATCCCTCTTTGAAGTGAGGTACCTATTACTTTGGTTCAAAGATTGATGCTTTTTAGAGATGAATGTTGCCGCTCAAATCAAAAATTTCAAATTCATGATTTTTCAAATGCTAAGCATTTTTTAAGAGAACAAAGATCATTTCAACTATAACTTTGTTTTTGTATTGGATATGTACAACTCATTGCTTCATGCAAAATTTGTATGAAGGTGGCTATGGAGAGATTGTTTTTGTTTAATATGTAACTAACTTTAAGTAGTAGTAATATATTTTTTAAATGTGTACTAGGAAAAAAAATATTTGAAAGGAATACTCTATTGTATATTAAATATTATTATATTAATTAATATCTAATATATGATTATATATATCATAAATATATAATAATAATCATATTAGTAGTAATTATATAGTATATCAAGAATTATATATATTTATATAATTTTAATTATATATATTATCTATATATAATGAATTTAATATATGTTTTACAAATATATAATATTAATATTAATATATCTATAATACAATTATTATTATATTATATAATATTAATTAATTTATATATAGTATATATATAACATATACTACAATAATATACTAATTTTATACTATATTATTGTATTATTATTACTATAATATATTAATAGATTAAACAACAACAAAAAACAATTCTATGAATCTATCAATCAAATCAAATAGTTGCATTTTTTACTAGTGCATAATTGACCTAGAGACATATTATAGACAAACTTTATACTATTTAGAAATAGTGTTTTCAAATAGTGATACATTAGTTAAAATGCTTAGCTCATTCTAATATGACTCTATATACTCTAATCCAATAGAATTAAAAATAATAATTTTAATATATTGAAGTAAATTTTAGAAAAAATAGTCAACCTATTTTAATTCTTTGTTTCTATTGGTTCATTTGAACAAATGAATAAAACTAGATGAATGTTGTTAGAGTTATCATGCATTAGCTAGTAATTAATTAATCTTTAATTGATTATTAATCTAATTTATTCTCATGCACTTAAGCTAAACTTAGGATTGCTTTATTCAGTTAACTAAGTGCTTTTAACTGAAGTGAGCACCATTTAGGGTTTTTCTCCTATAGAGCACTCAACCCTCATTGTAATTATCTTGAGTTTTCATATCTTATTGATAGTCTCTTGCTTTTGTAGTTTTCTTGTTGAGGACTATTCCATATATTGTTTGCACATCTCTTGCGTGGAAGGTGACTTTGTTCATTGTTTGATCATGTGGCCCATAGTTTTGTGTGGTTTTGTGCTTGTTTCACAATTCTAACATGGTATTAGAGCGTGGATTCAAAGAACCACTTCTCAATCTATGAGTTTTTTTTTAACAAGGGTTACAGGCTTCAAATGTGAATCCCCTTTGTATTTTTGCAAATTTTGGAGGTGGACATTTTTTGGTGCATTTTGGCACAAAAAGGACCTCACTGTTGGATCTAGAGCTGTTAAGAAAGTCAAATTTACCTTTCGTTTCGCCTGATTTGGATTCTTGACGCGAGATCTGTGAGGGTTTGAAGAAGTTGCTTTTTTTCCGTAACCAAAAAGTAGTTGAGTTTTTAGTGCATTTTGGCACGAAATGGACCTCGCCGTTGGATTCAAGAGGCCAATTCCATTAATTTTGACTATAAATTTGACCTATTTCACCATCAAGAACTTCTCATGCAATTTTTTTTGTACAGGGGGCTATACGACCCCTGTATGGAATTATGTGCATGCAATCCAATTTAGCATTTTTTTTATGGTTTTTAAAAAAAATCAAAAAAATCCTTTTAAAGGCTAGGGCATCTATTTTTTGGGTGGATTTAAAGTTTTTTGGGGTACTAGTAGGTCATTAAGTCCTGCGGGCCCCCTTGTATTTGTGCCTTCCATTAAACCCAACAACAATTTTTTATGCCATCTCCCTCCTTTTCTGGTGTCTATGCCATTTCCTGACAAGTGCAAAAACTAGGTGGCGGGCAATAAAAATTACACCAACAAGCAACCAAACTGATAGCAGGGAATCTTTTTTATTCCCCTGAATATTATGTCAAAAAGCATATTTTGGCAAACCACAAATTTTTCAGGCAAGGAGCTATTTATTTCACAGAAAGAGGAATATTCTTGAAATATTCTTTAAACGGCCAAACGACTATCAAATTTAAGCTCGTATTGTGCTGACATCATGCTGATGTCAGCTGTACAAACACTTGCATGGCCCCATTGACCCCTTCTTTGGCCTCCGGGGAGCTATTTTTTTCTTTTGGCCATAAATTTTGCATATGGTATCGAATTTTGACGAATGAGATATCATCAGAAAGCTGGTTTTTCCAACTTTCCAATGGTGTGGGTCTCATCACCTTTTTTTTTTGCTAGTGCATTCTACAACATGTTGAAGTCATAGGTGTTGTTTTCAATCCCAAGCTCGTAACTTTTGACCAATTTCTTTTTTTTTGCAATTCCAATAGTGTTGGATCCATCTTTCAAAGCTCTTCAGTTCCATCCATGAATTTTTTCTAGATTTCTCTTTAGGTACATTTTATTTAGATTTTTGTGTTTTTACACTTTGGTGAATTACTTGGATATTTTAGCTCTTGGGAACTTGTTTGCATGGGATGACTCATTTTTGGTTGTTTTATATGTATTTCTAGTATTTTTTCCTATTTGGGCATTGTAGATAGCTTGTTCATTCATATTCTCTTTTGTAGATGCATTGGGATAAAGTGTCATTCTGGTGTATAATTTTTGGGGATTTCACACTTCCTAATATGCCTTTTGTATTCACACTATGATATAAAGTGTCATGGGGGGGTTGATGTTTGCCTTTGACTTTCCATCACACAAAGTTGTCAAGTGAGTGTCCCTTCCATGACAACAATGAATCCCAATGATTCTTGTCTCATGTGTGTGTGCCTTAGTTTGGACACCCTTTTATTTACAAGCAGTTTAGATCCTACATACACTTCTTGGCTTCACATAGTTTCAGTGTTCCTATCTTTGCTCTCCCTTTTTCAACATTATAGGGGGGTTTCTACTATTGGTACTAATGCTTCCTTGGTTTCGTGTTGGAGAGATCTATGCATCTAGTTCTTGTTCCTATGTACTAGGTAGATGCAACGACTAGTTACCCATGTATTTCAGTGAGACGAAGCATTTACCAAATGGACATTCTTTGATTCCTATTTCTGGAGGTGACCTATTTTCATTTGATCAGAGACTATTGGGTACCTGTATTTTCAACTTGCAACTTGCATGTTGAGTAGTGTCATTTTTGGGGGCACTCATGTAGATTATAGTCTCCTTGGATCTTTACATTTGTATCTTTGATTTCCAGATGTTTTTCCTTTGTTTGCCATCTGACTCGAGTAGTTCCATTGAGGGCACTCATACATAATCTTGTTATTTTAATCTTGATCATCATTTGTTTTAGAGGAGGCTCTTCATTTCAACACTATATCAGTCATCTTTCAATAGCAGTATACAACTTCATGCTCCAACATTGCTCTACATGTTCCTCTTTTTGGGACATTGTCTTGTTTGGGGGCTTCTTCAATCCTTCACTTGGCTTTCATCTCTTTTTGGATTGAAGTTTTTCCCATGAGGTTTTCTTTGTTTCTCCACATTATAAAGATCTTCTATTTGTACATGGGTACCTTATTTGGCCTTATTTGTTGGGACCCATCATGCATTCTTTTTAGGGTTTTAAGCTACTCCCTAAGTTCATCTTAAGGGGGGGTGTTAGAGTTATCATGCATTAGCTAATAATTAATTAATCTTTAATTGATTATTGATCTAATTTATTCTCATGCACTTAAGCTAAACTTAGGATTGCTTCATTTAGTTAACCAAGTGCTTTTCTGTTAACTGAAGTGAGAACCATTTAGGGTTTTGCTCCTATATAGAACTCAACCCTCATTGTAATTATTATCTCTAACTCTCAACCTTTGAGGACTTTTGTTTTCCTTGAAGATTCTTGAGGTTCTTTTGTATCTTTTTCTTGTTGAGGAATATTGCATATATTATTTGTAGATCTCTTACGTGGAAGGTGTATTTGTTTGTTGTTTGATCTTGTGGCTCGTGGTTTTGTGCTTGTTTCACAATGCTAGCAAATGCATTAGTATACCCACCTATAGAGGAAATAATAATATATTGGTTGGAAAGTTAATTTATTTAAGATTATGAAATTTACAAATCTTTCTTTCCTCACATCAAATTGGTTACATTATCTACATGCCACTAACTTGAGGGGGCTATATATCCCATGCCATCTTGATTAAAGTAACTCTTCATTTGTCTTACATTTTCCCAATTTAAGTGACTCTTCATGAGTTCCATGCCAATCCTTCATGGAGGCTAACTTGGTAACAACTCCATGATTGTTGCATACAACATGATCTCCCAAATTTCTATTTATTCAACCTCTGCATTTGGGTTTTCATGGAGGCCAACTTGGTCAAATCTCCATGATAAGATGAGATGATATTTCTTAGAATTATATAAAATTATTTATCATGACATATTTTTAGTATGCAAACTAATTTCTTCCACTATATATTTTTATAAATTTGAAGACAATGCTTGAGCAAAGATAAGAGAAACAACATCAAGCAAAGACTCTTCAATATCCTTCTAAAATTAGGTACACTAAAATATAAGTTCTATTTTACTTTAGTATACTTGATTTTCTATAACTCACATGTATGCTAAAATAAGATGTGATGACATTTCTTATAATTATATAAAATTATTTATCATGCCATTTTTAGTATGCAAACTAATTTCTTTCACTATATATTTTGTAAATTTGAAGACAATGCTTGAGAAAATATATGAAAAATAACATCAAGCAAAGACTCTTCAATATCCTTTTAAAATTAGGTACACCAAAATACAAGTTCTATTTTACTTTATTATACTTTACACTTCTCTTCTCATTTAGAACTTATTTATATTATCTTTTTTGATCATGCATGATCACATCCATTTTTTATAGTTTTGTGTATTAAGTGTTCTTAAATCCACACCTTGTATGACACTTAACCCCTTTGTGATCTAAATATAATTTTCTAGTTCAACCCTCTATTCTACCACCTTCAACACCACTATGCACATGATCACATCCACAACTTTCAAAAGTTGATTTTCCTCATTTTGTCTCCTATCTTTTTAATTTACTTCACATGTTTATTCTTTGCTCATGCTGAAATAGTCATTAAGGACCATTTTTATGCTTGATAAATAAATGATTAGTAAAAGGAATACATACACACATGAAAGCACATATATAGCACACATGAACACATAGAAGCAACAACAACAACACCTAATAAAATGCAATAGGCATTGTCATTGTAAAACCTCCATGAATGAATAAAACTCATATTTACCTAGGATTTATTATACACATTCCCAAAGTAATCCAAATTTGACATTATTAAATTAAATTTGGGGATTTATTGAGGCAAGCCCCCAAATGTGCCTTAGGTATCACCTTTTCCCAATAATTGGTTTAATTAGTAGGTACAAATTTGTAGGAGCACGAAGGACATTGCGGCCATGGTTGGATGTGATACTATCACAATCCCACACAAATCCATTGTGATCATACAAGACACCAACATAGTAGTCAAGCAATATTGTGACCATATATATAATACCACACCACATTATATATACCACTACTCAAGATCTTGTCTAGCTAATCATAAAGCTCGAGGATGGAAAGCAACAACAAAAGTCATAATCTTGGTTCCTTCTCCTAAATTTCAACAATTGTGAGGAACTTCTTCTTAACAAAAATATACCTTTTTTACCTTTCTTTCACATTAATTTTTTATAAACATTCATTACTTTTAATTCTTTATTTTAAATTTTAAATATTTTTATGTCGAAGGCGTGTCTTAATTGAGAATAGTTGGTTGATTTTTTCCATCCAAGATGCATGCTGCTCGAGAGGGGATGCAAGATGGTTGAACCATCCATAATCGTTGATTATGTCAATTTTATTGATCCACTCCTGCTATTTTCCACTGTTGTCATTTTCATGGTGCATTATTTTTGCATGTCGTTTAATTTTATTTTCATTTATTCCCGACTCTGTCCCCACTAGGAATCTGCACCTTCCATAAATAAAATCACCATTTTCTCACCTTTTTTTCGGTTGTTTTTTGTCATTTTTTATTGCTTTCCCCGCCGCTATTGGTTTCTGCTCCTCCAAACTCTTCCTTGCTGGTATTGACCTTTCACTTCTCCAATTTGGTGAGTTGTAGCCTAAAAATAATGTATCCATGAGGGTTTTAGAGTATTTTTATTAAAATGAAAATTACCTCCAAGATCCTAATAACGAACACATTTAGGTTTTAACATTACAACATTTTTTATCCTATGTAGTTAAGTATATATTAGTATAATTAATATATAATGTATATTTTATATAATAAAAAATAAAATATTTCAACGTCATAGTAAATGAGATCCTGATGAAAATAGTGATGACCGATAAGTAAATGAAGTGAGCAATATATTAGATAGGTCTGTTGTTACAAAGTACACAATAAATATTTTAAAGTGGTCAAAGATATTGTCTTAAGGTGATTTGCCAAGGTTTCGAGCCTATAAAAATGATGACATGCGTAGGCCATTGCAGTTGCATGCTCTTACTACCTTGTCAAACAAATTAAATGTCTATGTACAAAACTATGACCCTGTGTTTAAACAAGTATCGCGTAGCGACATTTGATTGTAACTGTGATTTTAAATGTAATTCTAATTCTATTAAATTTATAAATTTATTATATTTTTTATTAAATATATTTTAATTAATACAAAATTATATAGCTATACTATATATTATACTATTTATTATTATTAAATATTATATTCTTTAACAAAACTATTAAATTCATATATAAAATTATTATAATTAATAATTTTAATATTTTTTTATAATACAAAATATAATTAATATATTATATATATTTAAGATTAAATTATATATAATATAATCATATATATTAGTGATAACTTTAAGAAACTCCCTTCAAAAAAAGATATAAAATCTTTGCGAATCTCAATTTTTTAGGAGAAAATATTAATTTCTATTAACAAATCTTTCCTTTTTTTCAAATTTTTTAAAAATTTTATTGGCAATTTTTCTTACATCACTAAAATTTTGTAGAAAATTTTGGAAAATCTTAAAAATAATAGGAAAATGCATTAAGTATGATGGAAAATCTATCCAATCTAAAAATAATTCTCATGGAAAAGGACCCTAGGATGGAAATTATCGATGTGTTTAAGGGGTGGACTATAATATTTACTTGCCACCATTGTTTTAAAATATAATATAATGACCCTCATTATATTCTACAAGGTAAAATGTACCCATGATCTGTAATTCTCACGGGGCTTGCAATTGCTTTTTGACCATTGATCTAATGACCCTTGTTATACTTTATGAGGTAAAATGTGCCCACAATCTATAGTGCTTATGAGACCCAAAATTGTGAGCCTCA
Source organism: Sequoia sempervirens (assembly GCA_007258455.2). NCBI lineage: Eukaryota > Viridiplantae > Streptophyta > Pinopsida > Cupressales > Cupressaceae > Sequoia > Sequoia sempervirens. The sequence continues at coordinate 370,492,894 of VDFB02193867.1, forward strand.
TGAGTATTATAGACCATGGGTACATGTTACCTTGTGAAATACAAGGGCCATTAGATTATATTACAAATTGTAAACAAAGATTTGGCACCCAAATGTCTTTATGACCCTTCTAGGGTTTTTCACCTAAAAGGGGATAGATGGGCCAAAATGCAATGTATACATTCAAAGATTAATGTTATGAGGGATATAATATGCCTAATAATGATGTCCTAATGTAATAAACTGAAAATGAAATGATTTTTTAATACTAAACCTAAGAAATGCAAGGTGTTGGAAAACATAGTGATGTATGCAAAAACACCTAAGAATGCAAGTAAATGATAACCAAATTAAACAGAATTGGAGAGGTGCACTCAGAATATGGAATCTGATGCAAAGAGGCTTTGGAATCCTGTAGAGTTGACTAGAAATGTTGACTGGGACACTTATGCCAAGCTGGGTGACTTAGTCCAGTTTCGGGGAAAATCTGTCGGAACAGGAATCTGCCAAATGGGTACTCAAAAATACAGAAACCACTTTTCAAGCATGGCAGTGGGACTAATTTACCATAGATGGAAACTTAGTTCACTTGGGAATTTTTGGAATTTCGGGATAGGATTTTGTAGCTTTCAGTCTACACTTACTTTTCTGACAGGTGTCCAAATCTGAATCTGCATAAAATGAAATAAAAGAGGTCTCCAAGCTTCAATTAGGGCTTTGTTGACTTTGATGGATTGAAAACACCTTTTTTACACTTTCCTCTTTAACAAATTTGCATACAAGGTTTGCAAACACACATGCAAAGAGGGGAAAAAGGGTTAAGGGTTAGAGTATAGGGGTTTGCCTTGGTCAAACCCCGATTTGGTAATCAAACCCTAGATAATGAAATGAAATAAGAAGAGACTGATAAAAAAACAACATGTAATGTCATAAACTTACAAAACCCTTGATGTGTAAATTTGAAGATATGCAATGAAGTGCTCCAATGGATGACTTGATTATGCTTAGGGTGCTTGAATGCTTGAGAATGATTAAGTGAATGAATGCTTGAATGCTTGATGAATTAGGAGATTGTAGGAGATGAAAAATGAGGGAAAAAACCCTTATTTATACTCAATTTTCCATTATTTCCTGAAAATAACACATCACAGGCCGACCTCAAGGGTAAGAGGATGATATCCCACTAAGGAATTAAAATTATTTTGATTTTTGTGCCTAGTGGGACTAAGTCACCCCGGGTGGCGACTTGGTCCCACCAGGGCAATTTCACTAGGTGTTCTAGAAATTAAAGTGCATTAAATAAGGTCTCATGGGAATATCCTCAAAAATACACTTAAGTAGGGCTGGAAAGTGCATAAAGGGGTCATTTAAACATGAGAAAGGGTTAAATTAGTGATGACAAGCCTAGAAAAGTGTGAGAGTTTGTTACAAATCTTCACAACACTTTGAAATAAGACTTGGTAAGTGATAAAAAGGAGGTATTTAAATGAATTATAATGAAAGGGTCCTAGAAAAGTGTGAAAGTGGGTTATAACACTTCACAACACTTTTACAAGACAACCTAGAAGTCTTAATGATTCTCAAGGGTCCAAGACCTAATGTGAACGTGTTGGCCACATTACAACATTAGATCTAGGCAAAATCAAGCCAAAGTCCACTAGGAGGACCTGAACATGAGAAAAAGTAGAAGGGTTACTTTTTCCGTGTCCACACAAATCAATGGTGGAAATAAAGATTAGAAATATGGTTATAAAACAACTAATAATTGTGATATACTATTGATGAATTAATTATATTTCTACTATAATTTATAAAATTTAGGCGAATATGATCTAATCGTGTATTGAATATTATGACAAATTTTTGAGTTAAAATTTTTAATAAAATAAATTCTTTGGTGATTTAATTAAGACTATAATTTTTTTTGTAAAAATGTGGCAATTGAAGTCACGTCATAGCTTGAACTATTAGCCAATTTTGGATTCCCAAATTTCAACTATTAGCCAATTGGTGAATATTAGTCACTAAAAAATCATTGATATTTATTATTATATATAAGAGTATATACAGGTTATATTATTATTTTATAATAAAAATATTAAATATAAATATGAAATTATTATAATTAATAATTAATATATTTTTATATAGATCAAATTAAATTAATATATAAAAAATCTAATAGTTTAATTGATCTTTGGAGAGATTAGGAAAATGAAAGAGAGATAGAGGGGGAGACAATTCTATATAGAGAGAGGTATATATACTAATACTAGCACAAAGGAGGTTCAAAGATTATGCTGATAGAAAACTATATGTATGTTAATATGTTAGAGAATATGTGTTTGTGCATGGACGCACTACAAATTCTAGTTGCATGTGGCTAGATTAAACAATTAATAATAAGTGCTAAATAATGGAATGAAATAAATTTAGACAAGTCTAGATTTTTCTTGAAATATTTGCATACAAATTTAAGGCATAAACCAATGCAAATGAAAAAAGAAATTTGCTATCAAATTGACAAAAAATACTGCAAATGGAAATAAAATGTTCCCATCCAATTGTTAAATCAATATTTATCTAGCTTTTTGGAGGCTTTTCCCTAATATTTTAGAGGATTTTACCATTAAACTACAACTAGTTTACCATTAAATGGCAACTGAAACTTGTTTTCCAATGGCTCAATAGTAGTTTGTAGGCGTGAGACTTGTTTCATGCTCAAATCTCACACTATACGTAGCTTATTGGCTAAGAAAGAGAGAGAAACTCAAAAGATAGAGAATGAGAGAGACAAATTTAGATAGATAGATATTGAGAGATAGATAGATAGATGGAGATAGAGATTGAAAGAGAGAGGAATAGACAACGAGAGAGCATGAGAGAGAAATATAAGAGGTACAAAAGAAAAGAGAAAGAGAAAAGAGAAACTAACTTTTTATTGGTTATTTCATGTCAACAATTTCCAAGGATGGCATGTGTCCTTGGGGAGTTATGCTCAAAGTAGCATGACATTTGATTAAGGATATGATAATTCACCTTTAAGACCTCTTCAATGTACCCATTGAACACTTAAGGAGACATGCATATAGAGAGAGAAAGAGAGAAAGAGAAAGTAAGAGAAAAGGGAGAGGGAGATATGCTTATATAATATCTTATATAATATTATATATTGTACAGGTAAGGCTCACATCTTATATAATATGATCTATTATATAATATTATTAATACAATATATTTTTTACATATTAAAGTTATATATTGTTAATAAATATATTATATATTTTAATAATTATAATTATAATATTATATATTATAAATTACATCTTTACAATAATTATTGTTATTTTATTATATATTAATTATATAGAAAGTCTTAAATATAATACTACTCGTACAAAATGATCGTTATTTATTATATATATTATTATATTTATATTTAAATTATATAATACATAAATAATTTATAATAATATACTATATATAAATTATCTATATAGTTCATTGTCTACCCTACTCATATCTTTCAAGCCTCTTAAATCTCGCATCAATCACCTATTGAGTGAAGGCATCTAATCCAAAGGCATAAAGAGTTGAAGAGAAATTTATAATGAAGTTTATAGCTAGACACAATAAATTACTTAGTTATGAGATTAGTGTGGTGAATATAATAGTTAATACATAAAATTTTAAAAATAAACATAATAATATTATTATATAATAAAAATATAAAAGAACTTAAAAATATAATATAATAGTAGTAATAATAATAATTTATAAACAAAATCATTTTCTAAATGACCTACCAATTGACCTCATCTACTACACAAATATATGTAAAAAATAAATCAATTTTTTCCCTAATTGACCTTCCACACCTCTTGGACGTACCTATTGCACGCCAAAATGCAATTGCTAGTTTAATTTAAATTCTAAAAAATATAATAATTAAAATATAGAACTCATACCATTTAATTTTAAATTCTTTAATTTTAAATTTTTTTAAGCAAAACAATTAAATTAAATATCAATATCTCTATATTTAAACAAATTATGAAATACCAAATAAATATACATAATACAACAAATAAACATACATCTAAATAAAAGCAAACCTTTTAACTAATTTTAATTTATGCCCAATGCGTATCCTTATATGAGATGCATGAGCTCAGTTTTACCATCAACGACTCAAATCATCTTCCGACCATAGAAATAACAGTGACTATTCATTTCGGTCTCTTGAAAATTTAATTGATAAAACGACATTGAAATTTTTGCCAATTCAATTTTCCCCGCCGCTTAGGGTTTGCTTGATTTTTGCCAATGGGAAATCATATTTTTGGGGTTGCAATCCAATTCCCTCATTCAACTTTGCTAACCAAATAATAATGGCTAGATTAGTCAACTTTGGGCATATCCTTATATGAGATGCACGAGCCCAGTTTTACCATCAACGACTCGAATCATCTTCCGACCATAGAAATAATGATGACCGTTCATTTCGGTCTCTTGAAATTTTAACTGATAAAATGACATTGCAATTTTCGCCGATTCAATTTTCCCTGCCGCTTAGGTTTTGCTTGATTTTCACCAACGGGAAATCATATTTTTGGGGCTGCAATCCAATTCCCCGATTCAACTTTTCTAACCAAATAATAATGGCTAGATTAGTCAACTTTGCTATTATGTAATGCTCGTATGGAAAGGAAAGGAAAGGTCCTTTTATAGTCCATGATATCAGGTGGTCTTTTGTTGAGTCTACAGATGGCTTACAATATCTCAGCTTACAATATATGAGATATTGTATACTGAAGAAAAGGATCACATATTTGTTGGATTGCGATTAAAATATTGTAATGGGTAAAAATGTATGATTATTATGATTTTTTTTTAAGATAATTTATTTCATATTAATTTAACAATTATTTTATTTATATTATTTATTATATTTTTATCTATTTAAAAATTGTTTTATTTATTAAAAAATATTTAATATTTTTATTTAAGAATTCTTTTATAATTATAATTGTGTAAATATATTAAATTAATTATTTAGAATATTAATAATTATATATGATTGAATAAAAAATTGATTTTCATCTGGACTTCTCAAAAGGAGGTAACTGACTTAGGTAATGGCTGCAAATTTTCTTATTTTGATATAGAACCCTATTTTTAAAAATATCAAAAATTCCTTCCACATTCTTGGGGGCATAAATTCATAGTACCCCAAGAAGAAATTAAAATGTGAAGTAATCATTTCGAGCAATATTGTTTTAATTTCGTCATTTGTTTTTAAATATAAATGGAGATGTATGTGTAATATTTGTTATTTTATTTTTTTAGAATTTATTATACTTACTATAAATAATTTAATTATACTTATTATTATATATTATATTTCTAAATAAAACTATTAATTACATAAAATGATTAAAATATATAATTAATGATAAATAATTTAATTATACTTATTATTATATATTATATTTTAAAATAAAACTATTAATTACATAGAATATTAAAAGTTATAATTAATAATTATTATAGTTTTAAATAGTAAAAAAATAGATCACAATTTACCCTGAATGATTTTCCATGCTTCTTTGGCATACCCATTACACACTAAGGTGCAATTGCTAGTGTATACTCACAAACAAATTAAAAAAAACTGAAAAACTACAATAAATTTTAGAGTTTGTATATTTGAAGAAATTTATACCAATAAATGGAGAGACGGCTTCCTTTGCCTTTACTTCGATTTCCCACGAGAAAGTGCATTGTCCACATCTTTGTGCACTAGAATTGAACATGTTTATACCAAAGACTTGGTTGACCTAAATTAATCATTCAATAGATTTACAAAGTGCAACTTTTCACGTGAACAAATAGGAAAAACTATTTCTTACTTTGTTTTTTTCTCTCCCACCAGTACATGTCAGTGAACACATATTTCCCCAAAAACATATCCATAAATGTATAATTTCCCCTTCATTCTTAAACTTCCCTTAAGGTGTTATAAATGTTCCTAGATAATGAATAAATAAATTCATTTTTTAATATAGGGTATTATTACTATAAGAGTGGAATTTTAAAAGATTTCTAAATATAAATATTTTAAAATTTAATTTAAATTTAAAAGTATTTGAGTCTATTGAATTAATATAAGGTATTATTAGTCCACATGGGTAGCACAGTTGGTTTGGGTAGTGGGTTTCTTCCCATTGGTTTCGGATTTGACTCCTCTCTTGGGTTTAAGAGGTGGGACTTCTTGTGGGTGGGGATCTCGCCCACAGAAAACTATCCGCAGGGGAGCAGTCTCGAATCGAAAATAAAGATAAAAATATAAGATATTATTAAAAGGTTTCTAAATATAAATATTTCAAAATTTAATTATGCGAAAATTTTAAAATTTGAAAGTATTTGAGTCCATTGAATTAATATGGACTTTGGAATATTACCTCTTATCTTTCAAAAGATTTATCCATGGCACATTTTAGCTTAAGAAAATCTAAGAGAGGTCAAATTTATGAGTAAATCTAAAGCAACACGTTTCAAGACGGAATTAAATTCATGTTCCCTCACAAACATCAAAGCCAAGCGTGGACTCGTGAAAATAAATCCCCAAACACCAAACCATCGAACTTAGATAGCTAAGAAACCGCGAGAAATAAAAGAGAAAAAAGAAAAAAGGAATAAGCGAAGCATAGTATATTCTACCTCCGAAATGGAGGGCTCGGCTAAAGTGCCGCTAAAATAGAGGGACAAAATCCTACACAACGCACAACACAATCCGAATGTCCCAACCTTTTCTATCTATCTGCCCTCGTGAAAGCCAAAAAGACTTGGTGACATATTTAGTGAAACCACTACGGCTCTCGTATGAAAGAAATCTATCGCTGAATTATGCAATTTTTTTTTTCTGAGGTTAAACAGTTGAAGCATATTTGTGTTTTATTGAAAGGGTTAAAACTTTTACAAACCCTCGTTCTGCTATTTGTCGCGGATCTGCCACGGCTACTGCGGTGATCGGCACAGGTATGTAATCAAATTTTCGCGATCTGCTAATTAACCCTAGAATTCAATGCCCCGTATGCTAGGCCGAACTTACGCAATTAATCAGCACGCTAATCTGTTGAACATTGTGGATTGTGGAAATGAAAATCGTAAGTAATCTGTTGATAAATAGTGACGATTATTTATCAGTCAACTGGAAAATTATTAAGTATGTAAATAATGAATTGTGAAATAACAAGCTAGAGCGAGCAAGAAGCCGAAATTGGGAGCATATGATCTGCGTTACTGTTTCTCAGGGTTAAATATATTTCTACTTTACGAAGTAATTCTGCAAGTGCAATTGTTTTAGGGTTCCAATGCATTTGTCTTTGCATTTATTTTTTATGAAACAATTTGAAGGATTTGTTTGGGTTGTAATAATTAATTGCTCAGCGTCTGGATTTGCAGAGGTTGAGCGAGCAAATGGGTGTTAAAATATAGCAGATTTTGTTGATTCTTTAGTTAAGATCCGTGCCATTTTGTTTCGTAACCTTACAAACATAACACACTCATTTTTTGTACTTAGTTTGTTTTCAAGCCCACTTCTGGGTGTAAAACTTGATCAAGTAATAATATTTAATTTTTCTTTTCTTTAAAAACTATATGACACATGTTTACTAAATTCTCATTAGCCCATATTACTATTTTTGTGAAAAATTGTCTAGGATTCTTTAAAACCCATATCAATTTTGAGGCAATTTTAATTTTTCTTTCTCGTAAGAGTCTTCAGTAGCTGGCACAGCTTGTAGTTTTGATAAAAGGTCTTTGGTGCTTATCAGGTTTATACCTATATGTCTCTGTAGTTTGTGTACAAATTTGGATGAATTTGCATTTTGGTTAATCATAAATTATGCCAAACAGTTGTCAATATTTGTTCATTTCCGCTTGGATGCAGCGGGTTTCAAATATTTGCAGCTTGTATTGGAAAGAAAGGAAGCTACCATGTGTCCATAAAACACTCAGTTATGCATCATCCAAATCATCCACTAGACAGTGAGATTTAAGGGTACTAGTAAAAAATCTTGGAATTGTTTAGTTTTAGATGTTTGATTTGGCTCATGCTCTGAAATGCATAAGGTTGGGAAGGGATACGTTCTTGTATTCGCTTTTTCTGCATTTTGTTTAAGGTTCTGTTTGATGACTATACCTTCTAGCTAGAGGAAAAACACTTTATATGGCAACAATTCCAATGAATTGGCAGTTCTTTGGTGTGTTTTTCTATCTTTCGTTACTTTCGGTGTACACTTTAATTGTCATGATGTTTCATTGATATTTAATTATCTTCATATTTTTATCCTTCTTCTTTTATATTTGTCTATGCTTTTTCTGGATAGGACCGCTTAAGTTTGTTTGTAGGACAACTTACTTATGCAGTCTGATCCAGAAGATTCATACATTTTGATACACTGTGAACAACCTAATCTTAGAAATGCATTTATGTTGTCTTTCTGACAGATTTTAAGCAATGCTCTGCATAGAGAAATATGCGAGCCAATGTGTAAGGACTCAGTATCTATCAAGTTGATTATTATGATGTCAACAATATTGAAGCAAATGCTTTAGTCAATTGGATCCTTGAATGAAGCCCTAGCTGAAAAACTATGTGGCAGCTACTTGGTTGGTGTTGGATCTCTGAATTTATCTGGTATAGATTGAGGATATTGAGTTCTTGAACAGATCAAAGAAATGGCAGGGAATCCAAGGTTTGAAGTATCGTCTAGTAGTCCAGATGGATCAAATTTTCCCGGCTATTGTAATGGACAGCGTAGTCATTTTTCAAGTGCTTCTAACATGGAAAGGTCAAGCAGCTTTCGAGAAAACCTTGAAAGTCGAATTTTAACAGCTGGAGCAAATTTTTCCAGGGGTAGTACATCAGTACATGGAGAACATTTGCCTCTGTCACAGGTTCTACATTTGGATACACTGTCAATGGGAGATCAGAAATATTCTCGTTATCCAGAACTGAAAAGGGTGACAAATGCTGTAGTGGGAAATGTAGCAGAAGATCCATCATTGGGTCCTGTGCAGGCTAAACCTCTTTGTTCTCTTGGACCAGAAGAGCTGAAGCGACTGAGGAGTTGTGTGACTGAAAATTCTCTCAAGGCGAGGTAATATCCCCTCAAAAGACAAAAATATTTACTTATTTTTGGCTGATTATAGCAAGGTTTTTTCTTAAAATTTGTAGTTATTTGCATGGATTGTATGACAAGCATTTTCAAGCAGAATATAGAAGTGTTTAATGTATTTTTTCAGTCCTGGATGCTATGTGGAATGTTATAATTAATAATAATGGTTTGGATGTTGATGGCATTGGTCTGCATTTTGTTCATCATACTTAATGTGAGTCATCTGTGGTGCAGAGAGCGGATAAATTTTTTGAATGAAGCCATATCCAAATTAGATAAATTTCGTAGTCCAATGTTGCCGAGAAAGAGGTCTCGAACAGAACCATCAGCACCTACTCCGTTGTTTTCAGTTGATCGATCTGCTTTGGGTGGAAATTTGCTGAAGTCTGGGCCTCAAAATCACACTGCTTCAAATTGTGCAGATCTTGGTTCCCAAAGACCAGATGACAGGAAATCTACTGTACCAAATAAACGAGTTCGGACCTCCATGATGGATATGCGGGTTTGTATCAGAAATGCCTCTCCAAAAGAATTCTTTTTGATCCTTACATTTTTCTGTTTCACGGCATTTTCTTTCTTCCTCATTTGACTCTTCTAGTTTTACTTTATCTGTTGATTGTAGGAGCTCAAGAATTTGGTAAGAAGGTTGAGAAATTTCATTAAACAACTGTTTTGATTGACTTGGTTTTCAATTTTTTAATTTTCTCTCTGTATCTTCATTCATGCTGTAGATGTTGATCTTCTTTACTGAAAGTTTCTAGTGTTTTTGACAGACATTGCTACTTGCAATTTATAAAAGAGAAAGAGAGATGGCTGTTTTAGATAAAATTATCAAGTGTTTAGAATTTGCTTCCTTTTTTTTGAGAAAATAATTGTGATTTATAGTAAAGTGCTTACTAGTTTGCCATGTTTGAATCTCACATTATCTCGAGGAACTTGCTATAGTTCAGGGTTGTTCTTAATAGTGTTTTGAACTTGTCCATGCTGCCACTAATGGAAGGAATATAGTAAAGTCAATATGCAAATTCTGATGTATTGCTCAATGCTGATGAATGGTGTCAGGTGGATGGGCGTCCCAACAATTTGCCCAGACCACCTGGAATGACAGATAGGGAAAGAGATATATTGAGGTCAGGAAATGCTGCAAGTCAGTTAGAAGACAAGGATCGAACCTTACCAGCTGGAAGTGAAAGCTGGGAGAAGACAAAAATGAAAGGAAGACGTTCTGGAATGAAATCAGATGTTTCTGTCAATACAGTAGCAAATAGAATGTTGGATGGAGATAGAGATTATAAACGGGGTATACAGCAAAGGCCGAGCACTGAGAGCCGCTCAAGGCCAAGCGAAGGTCATGGCTTCAGGTAGGACTTGTTATTGACACATTTTAATTCTGCTATTCAAGATGCTTCTTTATTTTATTATTTATTCTAACATGTTTACACTTTACAGTCAATGTTAATGTGTCACCATAATAGCATCATAAATATTGATGTTGTCAGACCTTTAAATTTTGAGTGTTGAATTTTGGGGAAAGATAATAAAACCTTTAACTTTTGAGTATTGAATTTTTTGGAAAGATAATAAAAGAAGCTCGTTTAGATGATCTAAAGATCTCGTGCTTAGAAGTTTTTAGTTGAACAGTCTCTCAAGTACAGAAGATTTTTCTAGTAATCTAGTTGTTTTCAGTTAGTACATTCAGAAGCTCCTAGATAATCCACTTTAATGGTTTTTACCACTCTTAAGTTGATAATTATCTGTAGATAATAAAAGTAGCTGATTATTTTTCATTTTGAATTCTTTGTGTGCTACAAATCTTTGGTCAGGCATGGATGATAATGTGCATCTGTAATGTTTCCAGATGTAATATTTATAATGTTTTGTGGATATGCAATTGAAAGTAAAATATGATTTTTGGAAAAATATATACCTTTTTGTTATATTCTGATTCATAAAACTTGCAATTAAATACTAATCTACGAAATTCAAACCCTAGGCTAATGCTAAACAATAAAATGTAAATTTTTGGACTGAAGGTTAGCTGATACTGAATGTAAATCACTAAAAATAATGCTGACAGAAATTATGCAAGTAAATTAAGGAAGCAGAAAAGCACTATACTTCAATAATAATCAGATATCAGTATTTTATTTTTACCCTTAATATTTAATATTCAATAAACCCAGGTAAACACTGTTGCAATATTCTGATGTAAATTTAACTGTTCAATAATGCTGAAGATCCTTATCATATTATATTTAGAAAAACCCAAAATGCATTAATAATTACCAATGGTTATTGATTGGTACCTGAATACATGGTACGGCTGCTAAAGACAATGAACCATAGTCTGAATGCTGTGACTGGACTTTTTAATAAGTATGGCAGCTCACACATAGGATAAAGCATGCTGCGGTAGCAACACAGACCAAGCGGCTCCTTTTGAGAAGGAGCCTTAAATATTATTTCCCCTTTTAATAGTCAGCAGTAGCTTGCTGGAGCTTTATGCAGTACTTAATGTATGGCGGCTTCTGTAAAGGCTGCGATATGGATTTCCAATGGCACAACTGGGTCTAAGCACTCAGCAATTAATTAATATTTGCTGCTATAATAGCAGATAATACAATTATTATATTATATATACAATACTCTAAAGTCTAAACAATAATGATAATATTATGCCAACAAAATAATATTAAATTCTTACACAAATAACTGGTATAATAAATCTTTCACAATAGATATAACAATTTAAAACTAGCAATATATGAATATAATTTGCCAGGTATGAAATTCAAACTCTCAATAATGTTGCTGATATGGAATTTGCTTGCAAATCTAAATCTTTCTCTAGCTGAAGCACAATTGAGATCCTTGTGTAGAATGATAGAATCTTGCTGCAATGGAGATGAGGGTTTTTCGTTCTCAAAATCTGAAAATATTTTAAGAGGTTTGTCATCTGTAGGAAATTGCCAACCAAGGGTTTTTGTCTTTGAATGCAAATTTGAAATTCAAATTTGAGAATAATGATAATGGATAATAGATGGATTGATGTGAGCCTTGACTTCTCTCTTATATGCATTTCACTTTGGGCCCTCTATTTAATTTATTTTTATTTTAATCAGTGTTCCGTGGGGATGCGCCTCCCCCTTCCCCTCCAAAAAAAAAACTAGTGTTTCCGAGACAGGGACGTCTCAGAGACTTGGGGACTTAGGAGGGACATACCCCCACTGCCCTGCTACCTTCAAAACACCATCAAGATGCCGGGACTTCTGGGGGACTCCTAGGAGTCTCCTAACCGTCTCAGGGATGCCTAGGAGTCTCCCCTTGCTAGACAACCAAAAATAAATTTACAAAAAAAAATCAACTTTTTCTTTGAACTTCGTGCCCAAGGCTGAATCCTAATGGCCTATGGGCTCCACCCAAACCCCACAAACTCTATAAAACTGCTTCCTATCCTCATTTAATTCACAAAAACATATCAACAAGAAGCTAATAGTGTGAGTGTGAGAATGAGAGCTTCAAGTGTAAGGTGAAAGAGTGTGAATGAAGAGCAAGAGGGTTGAGGAGGAGCGAGAAGAGGCGTGACACCGAGTTAATGTTCACTTCAAAATTCAAATGTTTAAAACTAGTTTGACATAGTTTCATTAGTAATTCTTATACTTATACATCTTTTTATAACTAGTTTTTCAAGTACTATATGTATTTTAGCGCCACCTCCCTGCCACCACCCTATTGCTGTCCCCTCGCCGTCCCCAAACTTAGGCCCTTGGTTCCCCTGTCCCTGAAACCCGTCCCCACGTCCCCACATCCCCCTGGCAGGGAACTCCATGGAACTATGATTTTAATTTACTTTTTACCTAAAGGCATTTAAAAATACTTTTAAATTACATTCAAAGGCTCCTTTTTGAATAAAGTGTTAAAAACATTTATTTAAATATTACATTGGCCTTATAGTAATATTTAAGTTGCCCATTTGAAAATAAAGTGATTGGACCTAACTTAAAATATTATTTATTTTTTTTATTTTTAAAAAGGGGACAATAAGTTATGGATGCTTGCTGCCCCTAGTGACATTACAAGAGTTTATCAATTACTTTATATAAAATGTAAAACATTTCGGAAAAGCTTTGTATTTTGGAAATTAAGAAACAACAAAGATAAGTATTCCAAAAAATATTTATTTCATTTAGAAAAAAATGGAGACAATTATATTGTGGGATAACAATAATAAATATGCAATTCGTAGAAAATAGTAGGGGAATGACATTTGATACAATTGAATCACATGGAAATATTAGGGAAATTATATGCTAGGGCGCTTTTTTGGGAATTCAAGAGTTGAAGGTCAATTTTGATGAAGTGGTAAACAGTTTTAGGTAAGTGAGGAAGTCGCTAGTGCATCAACCCCTGACTATGTTCTTGCTGAAGTTATAGCATAGTTTGGTTGCTCGCTGGTCATTCCATTTCTCACTGTTGACACTTTTTGTTCGTGTCATGGATATAGGCAAACCAAGCTGATCATGCTTTAAGTATACATGAAAATTAGTGTTTGGAACGGTACAGCGCTTTAATAGTTTGATCAGAAAAAACATGCAAGGCTTACCATTTTATGCCTTCTTTCGTTACAATGGTGAAAATTGCAGTTTTATATTGCTCCCAATCCTATAACCAGATTTAGCTGTTATTTAACTTATGTTGGTTTCTGTATAACTTGTATTTTGTATTTAATATGTTTAATCTCTTCTCAAGCACTTATGTGAAGCTGTGCTCTCTGGCAGATGTATTCCGTAATGCTCTCATATTACTCTATGAGAACCTTGCAGGATCAGCAAAATTTCAAATGCACAGGAACCTCTGCTTTGTGGAGGAGTTTTTACCACTCCCATTCCTAGGATTGTGTAACTGTTATGCATCTGATATTGATTCAAAGATGATTTGTATTAAATTAGAATTCAAATTGAGGTTACATTTCAAATGGTTGCTGCAAAGTTAGATACAAATGTTTTCCATAATGCTAAATTTCATTGGAGTGGGTATAAAAGATATAGGAATTTTCAGTCTTTGTTAACAACTCAACACAATTAAACATTGAATTCCACATAGAAAACTCCTTATATCATCATAAATTCTAAAATAATATCCATGTTGACTTTTACTTCTTAATCTCATCTCTTAACATTTGTTGATGACTCAAAATGGAGCAAAAATAAGAACATATTATGATATTAGTAATGGTTCAAACTCAAAGTTCAAACCTCTGCGAGCACTGCAGTCAGTCGCTATTGTCCTACTGACCAGTTCATTTGAATGCCTTTAACCATTGATATGGTTATTATCAGTATGCTTTATATGCCAACTTAACCCAGGGTTGCAACTTATTAAAAGGAATTTGTGCTTGAACAATTGATTACAACCCAAGCTATTGTGTAAAAAAACTATTGATTAATGTTCATATGTCCACGCTGTGTTTGAAATTATAAATGAAGGCTTAAAGAGAGAAAGAGAGCACATTAACCTTAAAAGGAATTCTGCTTAGCAATAAATTGCTGCACAACACAAATTTCTTGCAGCAGCAGCTGGGAGGTTCTCACAGGCAAACTTATGCATGTAGCTACCCCATTGAAAACAATTTAATAATTTATGAGTTCCCACCAAATTTTTTCATTTTCATTGTGGAAATCAATTGAGTTCTCTTGTTTTAAAATTGGATTTCATGGATTGAGGAAGGGCAGCAACTTAGAAGTTCTGTTACTACAGCACTAATCTGGGGCATTTGAAATTACCTATCTACAACAAAATTGTACTGCAAACATTTGAAATACATTTAAATAGATATTTCATTTGGCCTAGTGGGTATCCTTGTTTGCAAGGGAGATGCATCCTCAATAGTGGGGCCATGTTACCTCCTGTATCACCCCTCTGGAATATTACAATCATTCCAAAAGTTCACTGAAGGCACTTGTAGGAAATTAGACGTTCCTTTCACTTTAGGATTAGATAAGACTGATTCAGGATGGAGGGTATTCCATTTGGATCCACTCACAATATTTTAATAAAACAATGGAGCCTTGTAATTTCTTCAGATTTTGTGATAGCTCATGCAAAGATTTCTAGGGAATTTAAAAGGTGTTAGCAATTATAATAAAAGGATTTAGAACAGCAAACTATTCAAATTGAGTGGGTCTTCAATGTATTTTGGCATTTATTCAAGCTCACTGCTAAAAACCAAAACAGAGGAAATGGACATTTGTTATTAACAAGGGGGTTGTGAACCACATTTATAAAATGGCCAGTGCAGAAGGAATTTCAGTAGGGCATAGTATAACATGTAAATCTTTTTTTTTTTTAGTAAAGGGGTGAAATTTTTTATTCAAAATAGATCAGCCAAGTACAATAAAAGGCCAAAGTGACCAAAGTCCACCACATCACAATAGAGCCATACAAAGGCATGCCAAAGACCAACCAGCACCAAGAGAGACCATCCAGCAATAATACAGAACTACACCTGTTGATCCTCATAAATATATCTGGACAAAGTGTTGCTTTTATCCAGATCCTACTGTCTCCGTTCAGACACATTCCATGTCCCCCGACCTTTAGAGGCCCATTTAGCCAGGCAATCCGCAACTCTGTTCCACTCCCTGGGAATGTGAACAAATGAGATAGAATCAAAATTCGAAGCAAGATGAAGAATTTGCTTCACAATTAGAACCAATCTCCATGAGGAGTCATATAACTTGTAAATCTTACTAAGAAAGGATTTTGAAATTTCATCCACAGAACTAGATAAACAATTTGAAATGAAAGAATTTCCCAAACTGTGAAATGAGAACACCCACGATTTGGCAATTATACAAACCTGTTTTTAAAATAAGAGAGGTTTGGTTACAACATAGTTCGGTTTGATTCATTGCTAATCTTCAACATCTCAAATTACAAGGAGATGGGAGTAAAATTCATGTCTATTTTTCCTATCCTGTGACCATAAAAATCTAGAAAAACAGAGGAGAAAACTTGGAATGAGGCAGAATTATGATAAGGGGATGGTGGCACATGGCAATGAAGGAAAACAGAATGACAATAAATTAATCCATTGGAATAGTTATCGGGCAAAAGAATCCATTGCTCGGCAAATCAATTATTTGCTGTTGAATCACATCTTTTACTTGCTAGAACAAGTTAGAGCTTGAATATCTGCAATTCATTGTGTTGCTGGAAAATTTAAGAAAATATGCACTAAGCAACCTGCTTTGCTAAAAAATGTGGCCGTAGAAAATGGTATGCACAAACTTGAACCATCACTTACTATTACCTACTATTACCTTCTTCAAGTTGGGTTGTCAGAAATTAGAATATTAAAACAATATTTTCTTCATCATTTATGCTTCATTTTGGCCTTCATTTGGAAGGATCTGCTTTTGGGATATTCTACTTTTATACTTTTCGAAATAAGATTCCTTTTGAAAGAATATTGCCTCTTTTGAAAGAATATTGCCTCTCGGATAAATGGATGCTAGAATAAAATGGCCACATGTTTTATCTCTAATTTTGCTCGATCATCAAACTTTTTGTTCACCTACATCTTCTTTTCTCCTTTGCTATCATGTATTCTTCCGGTGTATTCACCTAAAAGTGATCAATATAATGTTTGCTTCAATATGATAAGTTAAAAATGGTAAATAAATAACATACCACCTTTTAATAATGTTCTTCCTTTTATAAATATAAAATCAGTTTTGTAAAGTGACTAGTATTATTTTTACAAGCTTTTCACTGGAATGTGCTGTAGTATCAAAGGAATGGTTTGTAAATTTTCCGTTGATGATCTAGAACTCTTGAAGTTTCACTTTAATATTCTTTGTTTTTTGTGTGTACATTTAAGTATTTCACATCTATTCGTACATCAAAAAGTTCCAATCCCGCTTTTATTATATCACTTTCCAATTTTCATAAAATAAACTGGAGCTGTGACACATAATCTTGAGACCTTCCAGCAGCAATATAAATCATAACTATTAAAGGAAAGTGTGGAACAGTTTTGTGTGACTAGTTATGGTTTGTGTTGAATCTGTGTACAGTTTTTAATAACCCTGGACAAAATTATTGCCCTTAAGCTTCTGTTTTTGTCCCAACTTAACTTTTTCATTTCATAATATAGATAACTACTTATACAATTTCTTATGTATTTATACGAAAATGCATGTCTTTGAGCTCTTGCTAGAGTTAATAACATTTTGTTTTCACAGTCCATGATAATAGTATGCAAGATTTCTGGTAAAACTTTGCACACAGTTTTACCAGAAATCTTGCTAGAGTTTCATGTGCAATATCTTTCCTTCAGTGCACTTCATAATCCTGTATTTTGGTCCAGTGCAATTTAAAAAATCAAAGTCCATGGGAGGAATATTTCCCATTCCCTGGAGCTTTGTCTGTATTTTGTATTTTGGTCTAGTGCAATTTAAAAAAGTAAATTCTATGGAAGGAATTCATTATCCCACTCTGTGGAGCTTTGTCTGTATTTTTGTCCAGTGCAATTTAAGAAAAAAAGATCACTGAAGGAATTCATTATCCCATTCCTTGTCTCTCTTTTTGAAAGAACATGATTTTTTTCTTTTGTGCATATGACCAAAAGAGTTGGCTGAAGGAGATTATTCTATTATAATACATGATTACCAAACATAGGTTCTCATATCAACTTTGGGATTTGACTTTTTTTCAGGTCTGGCCCTGTTCATGGGATTGTTTCTATGCATAAGATGGAGAATTCTTCTCAACCAGGTGGTCTAAATGTGCGTGCCCTGGCAAGAAATGAATCTGATTGTGCAATTCCTGCAAATGAGAAGAGGGATCGATTTGTTGCTTCAGAGAAGGATCGAACCATTCCTAAGAACAGTATTAAGTATGATCCCCAGGCTGTTAGCCTTCCTCATTTTGCTTTTGTGGTGTACATAGGATATTACTTATATAACAATGGAGGTTAAATTTTTTAATTTCATTCTATCTTGACAGCAATTCTGCAGATCTTTTAAGAGCTTATGTCATGTATGCATATATATAATATAGGCAATACTGTAATAGTATAACTATATACTTTACCAATTCCCTTGTCAATGTCCAGAATCCTTCCTAACAGTTGAGTTTATCTTGTTAATGTTTTATCATTCAATATCTTTATGCTATTTTATTTTCAGGCCAAATGTACGTGAGGAAAATCATGTGGTAAGCCCCACCACAATTACAAAAGGAAAGGCTTCTCGTGCACCTCGCTCAGGTTCAGGTGCATCTGCAAATTCATCTCCAAATGTTTCACGCACCTCCCCTACATTTGATAGATGGGAACGGAGTTCAAATCCAAATAGAGGTCAGATCACTGGCGGTTCAAACAGTCGCAAGCGTCCATTTCCAACAGGCTCTTCATCAACTCCTGTGGCCCAGTGGGCTGAGCAAAAGCCACCAAAGAATCAACGCACAAAAAGAACGAACTTGGTGCCTCAAGTTTCAAATCGTGATGATGTACCAAATTTGGTGGAGGGGTCTTCAAATCCTGAGTCTGTTGCTAAACCTGATTCAACTGAAAGCAATGGCCAAGGTTTTCTAAGACGCTCTTCCAACAATAGTGCTCTCCAACAGAGCAGATTAAAGACTGAAAATATCTCTTCTTTAGCTGCCTTCTCTGAGAGTGAGGAATCAGGAGCTGGTGACAAGTGCAAGGACAAGAACAAGAAACAAGGAGAAGCAGATGAAAAAATTGCACCTGTTAGTCAAAAGGCTGGATCATTGGTTTTGCCTCCAAAGAAGACAAAAACTGTCATCAAGGAAGAAAGTGGAGATGGTGTCCGGAGACAAGGAAGGAGTGGGAGGGCTAGCACTCCTCTTAGAGTGAATGCTCCTCCGAGTGGAAAACTTGAAAATCCTCCAACAACAAAGCAACTGAGAAGTACTAGGCCTGGTACTGAAAAAGTAGAAAGGTGAGTGGTTTTATATTTATGGCATTCTAGTTTTGAATGGTTAAATGCTCATGCATCATTGAAAAGAATTGGCAATTATATATACATGAGTGATAACAGCCTATTGGTTTGTTCAGTAAGACAGGTCGACCTCCAACCAAGAAAACTTCATTGGATCGAAAGCCTGTTACACGGTTAAGGCGTCCAATGAACAATGGATTGCCAGATTTTACAGGCATGCTGTTATTATCCTTCGAAAATTGAATATTTACTTTCTATGGAACTTGAGAATCATTGTTCCATGCTGTCATGTGATGTTAATGTTTGGCTGGTGATCTTTGTAGGGGAATCAGATGATGACCGTGAAGAACTTCTGGCAGCTGTAAACGCTGCTATTAATGCAAGTGGTATGATTTCAAATTTTCAAGTCTTACTAGATCAAGGATCAGCAAATTGGCAATAATTCAGAACATGGATACATAGTTAAGCCTAAAGTTGAAAATGCTAGTTGCGGTGATTCACCATTTTGCTAAATTTCACTTTTTTTCAGAGAAAGTAAAAGTTGGACATGAGATTCTGTTTCAAATCCTATTTTTTTGCAATAGAGTTAGTTTGATTGAAAATTTTGAGGAAGTTTCACCTAATTTCTGTAAGATGTTCGAGTTGAGTAGTCTTATAAATTTGCCAAAGTTTCTGAAAATCATCTCTGCTGTTTAGAATAATTCTGTTTGCAGTTTGTTGTTTGACCTTGAAGTACTTGTGGCAGATGTTGCATGCTCAGGACCCTTTTGGAAGCAAATGGAACCATTTTTTGCATTTCTCACTCTGGAAGACCTAGATTTTCTTAAGCAACTGGTAACGGCTTTGCTATGAATTATTACTTCCAAAAAATGGATTCGAGGATTCCATTCTAGAAATTTACATGATTGTATCATTTTATTCAATTAGATTCTTGTTTGAGCTTATGAACATCATATATATGGATTGGTAGATGCAGGTCGGAGAGGTAGATGATGTAGATGCAACTCTGATGAGTCCTTGCAGTAATCGAAGTGGAAAGGTGCAAGACTAGTTCATTCATTGAACATCTTAGTTTTTATTATAAATGAGAATCTGAATTTAGCAGACCTTTTAGATTCTCAAAAATGACTCATTTACTGTAGTAAATATTGTTTACTAAGCATTAAGGGCCCATGCTCTATGCTGCTCATAGCTGTAGAGGTTTTATGGGTTTGCAATTACCTTTGATTTGTTATAACTTAGTCTTATTATTGATTTTCTTGTAAGGGTTCATTTTTTAAAAAAATTCTTTGTATTGCAATCCTTTGACAAATAGTTCCTCTTGCCAGGTGGATCTTATCTGTAGTACCCTGCCAGCAAACCTAAGTCAAAGAAGTTTGGCAAATGGGTGTGTCAATAATGAGTCCTTGAGGCCTTCTAGCAGTTTGAATGCTAAAGAGGACATTGAGAGACCTGAAAAATATAGATGGCTTGACAAGATGATTCCACTTTCTCAAAGATTGCTTTCAGCTTTAATTGTTGAAGAAGACTCTGAGGAAGCAAACAGAATTTTCTATGATGGAACACAAGATGACTGTGTTCATTACACAAGTGATGATTCTCCTCGTGGTAATTGTACTCAGATTGAAAGTGAGACTAAAAATGCAGGGAAACTGGAATTAGAGCTAGAGCCAGAAGTGGAGACAAAAAATTGGAAGCATCACATGCTCGATTATTGTAATTATGAGAGTCATTTTGCTAATGGGCATCAGAATCATATGGCAGAAGATATTTGCAGTGATGATTTCAGGCAAGATGATATTGTAGTGCACTCAGAGATTTTAGGTTTTAATGCAGAATTTAGAGGCTTGGATGAACGACAGGCAGATGGAGGGCAAAAGAATCAAGATGAATTGAAATCCAATTGTCAAACTTTTGGATTAATTTCAGGTATTACTGCATATGACATAAAATACCAAGAAATGAACCTGGACCAACGAATTTTATTGGAACTCCAAAGCATCGGACTATTTCCAGAATCAGTGGTATTTTTTCTAGTCTAATGTTATCTCAATCATTGTTTATGGGAGTTCGTGTATTATTTTGTATTTTAAGATTACATGCCTTAGATTTGTAGTTTCCTCTACAATTTTCTTGTAATACGCTACAATTTCCCTTTTTCAGCCGGATCTAGCACAGAGGGAAGATGAGGAAATAAAAGAAGATATTTGTAAGCTTAAGGATGAGCTCCAGCAACAGGTAATTTTCATCAAAATCTCTACAGTATGCCAATAGTCCTCTCATTTCTTGCTTTCCTAATAGTTGAATTTTTTCACCAAGTTCTAAAGAGTGACGGTAAAGTGGATGTATTTAATAGATCCACGAGAAATCAAAGAATCCTCTAGAGAAAGGACACTTTTCAATGTTGTCAATGTGACTGATTTCATTGTTCTATACATTAATGCCAGTTGTTTTTATGGTCGTAATCAAGAGAGTCACCATTGGATATTTTCCGTTTGAGTATAGTATATATTTTTGTAGTTGGTGAAAGCCAGAACAAGTATCTTACCATGCTTTGTTGCCTCTGTAGGTATCCAAAACCAAAGGTCACGTTCACAAACTGGAAAAGGCTGTCTTCAAAAGTCGGAAAGATGAAGAAAGGTACAGTGAGTAATAATCTTGTTTGCTAGCAACAGATGTTCATTCAATAACATGGTTATTGAAGATTCTTGGTGTTCTTCACCTTGTCAGTTTGATTTTTGTTTGGAGAAGCAGTACTCTGCAATAATAGATAGTTAGGCTTATCATTGGCATGGATATACGCTTTGTACTGGCTCTACTTTCTGTATTTTCTAACACAGAATTGATGGAAAATTCTGGTGCACCTTAATCATAAGGAATTTTTCTGGTTAGTTTCTAGTTTTCTGTTTTTCTAGAGTACCTAATATTTTCTGTTTTCCTTAATGATGTGTTCAGAGAGCGTGAAATTCTTGCCATGAACAAGCTGGTGGAATTAGCATATAATAGGCACATGGTAAGCTCTCTTAGCTTATTTCAACTATTATTTTGATTTGGTTTTAACTATTAGCCTCATAATGCATACTGATTACAGAGATTTATCCCAATATTTTCAAAATAACCTATGCAAGTATTTAAGGTTTCAAATGATATAGAATTATTTGTATGATGCTTAGTCTTTTCTTTGCCTGAGAGTAGTTCTTGGCTTAACAATTAGAGTTTTACATGATCTATATCTTAATTTAATTATCAATATATATAAGTTTGTATGATAAAAGTTATGCTGCAACGACTTAGAATTGCCAATAAGAAGACTTTTGCCTTTTTATGTATGCTTTTCTCAATGCAGTAACATGGTTGACCATCTAATGAAGTTGAATAGATAGTAGATCTGTATTAAAAGAAACAGCAGTAAAATCCTAGAGAGGCAAATTAAGAGCAGTACACAGTGGACTGTTGAGGAAGGGTAGTAACGCTGTTCACAGAATTTGAATTTTTTAATGTTGATGGTAGTTGGTTTTTTCCCACCAAATTTTGATCTGATATATTTTTGGTTGTACATATGTTGGCCACTCAAGCCTGCAGGGTTACATGTCTAATGTCTTTGAACACAAGGGCCAATCCACAATGATAAGAGTTCCCCCAGAGTTTTACAAGTTGTTGCAGATACGTCTCCGTTTCCAATCAAAATCTTGTACTGGATTTCTGAGTTGTGCAACTGCAAGCTATGTACCTGAAGGAAAACAACCTAGAAAGAAAATTCCTCCTCTGATCATTCCTAATGGGTCTGTTAGGGATTTTTTTGAAAATTTTCATTCTTATTATTCAAGGAGGGATGTGAAGAGTTTTTTATATCCAGAGGGCTTGTACACTCAAGGTCCATCTCCTTGGGGACAACTTTGTCTTCTTGGTTGATGCGTCTGTAATGATGGCTTGGTGGATGATAGATAGACCAGTAGCTACACCTCTCACAATAGAAGATTGGAAATAAGTACAGATAATTGAGTTTCCACCTGAATTTCTGCTCAACCAGGACTGCCATCTTTTAAAGAGATGGGACCATGCCATGTTGTAGGGCATTCCTCTACATTTTAACTACTACCACCCTAAAGATGTGCCTTTGAGTTTGGAAAAATCACTCAACCATTTGGAATCACATAGATTGCATTTCTTTCATTTGATTTTTTTGTAGCCGAATCTTGGTTTTGTGTCCTTTTTGGGAGCCATTCTGGTTATGGGAAAATTTGTCTGCCAAATATCTGAACCACTTTTGTTTCCACCTAAAAGTCCACCTAAACACTGACCATGAAGAAACTCAACGCAGAAAAACTCGTTGCAATTGAAAAACAACCATTCAGGGTGAAAAATGTACAGCTGAGTCGCTGACAATATAGAAACAGTCCTTCTAATTCAAATTACAGCTACACAAAAAATGCATGAGTCTTCCATAAATTATAGTGGAAATACTGGTGTTACAAGGTGTCAGGAATGCTGAATATGCTTTGAATTCTCTTGCATTTCATTCATTCAATTTTTTTGTAGCCTCTTTTTTCTTATGTAAGTGATATTATGCAATACTCCTACAAATGGGTATTGTGGATCATTTTGGGAGTGATTACAGTCTAAGTCACAAGGTTCGAATTCGAATTCGAGTTCGGCAACATTGAAATTCGGATGAAATTCGACAAGGGAAAATTTCGAAAAGTAAAAAATTCGGATCAAATTCGCCTCATTAAATTTCTTAATTTTTTAAAAATATAATTATTTTAAAAAAAAATATAAGGTCTTTTTTTTAAATATAAGGTTTTTTAAAAATATAAGGTATTTTTAAAAAATATAACTATATAAGTAATATATATGTACACTAATCTTATTTTTATTTTTATTTTCCCATTGAATTAATAAATTTATTTATGATAAAATCATAGTATGAACACTAACAAATTTGTATTTATTTAATAACTGTAACATGTTACGCCATATTATATTGATAATCTAATGTAGGGTCTTTATCAGTATCTTAAAATCATAATGATCGATTTACTTATGTCGGTCATATTATATAATAAATGACAAATTAGGTCCTCAATGAACCGTCTAAGTCTCGACCCTAATTTTTTTCTGAAGGGCAATGGATACAGCAGCAACAAAATGCAGGTGATTCAGATGGAGAAATTCGACAGCGCGGGAAAATGTGGCAGAAATGTGTTCAGGAAATGTGACCAGATTGTTCGACTTCCATACTGTTCGGCGATTGCTCTTGGTCAGAATGTTCGGCGATCAAACCCAGAAACGCGTTGTCTATGTTCAAAGCGATGTGAGCAGCCATTTTATAGAGAAACGGAATAGAAACCCTTAAAAAATTATTCGTAAACCCTAAGAAATTTTTTAAAACAATATAATTTAATAAAAAAAAACTTATGCCTGTATCGTACGAATAAAATGATGAATTTAAACGATTTTTTTATTAATATTTGAAATTCGACGAAATTCGAATTTCATGGATGAAATTCGCTGAATACTGTGACAGAGATTACAGTTATGGAGAAAACTGTTCAAATATCAGAACTAATGTTGTTACCACATAGGCTCACCTTCACACTGTCTATGAAGAAACTAAATGCAAAAATACTGTAATTGGAAAGCAACTTTGCAGAGAGAAAAATGCACAGTATACAACATAAAAACTGAGCAGTTGTTCCCTTGGAAATTATATCCTTTAAAAAGTGCACAGATCTTCCATAAACTATACTTGAAGTACTGGTGCTGTGATATGCTAGAATTATAAATATTCTTATGCTTGCCTAAGAATCCCTTTTACATGCATTTTTTGGTGGCTGTTTGCTATTCCTCTTTGCTTTGAAATGAAAAACGCTTTTGTTTAGGTTAGGATATATAACTATTTTTTTCAGCAAGCATTTTATGTTTTTGTCTTCTTCATGACACATGGGGATGCATTGTCACAAATATCCCAATATCAGGATAAATGTATCTTATTTTGGGATTATGTTTTGGGTGTACTTGGTACTGCTTCGTGCATGTCTTGATTTTGTACATACCCAGTATGTTTACTTAATTGTTTCTATTGCACATCCTTGCTATTTGGGAGAAAAGCCATATACATCTTGACAATAAACAGACAAATAGCAATTGTAGAGAACATAGGAGAAATTCCAGATGATAAAGGTTTGAGAAGTTTACTACAAGAGAAAGGGGAAACTCATGAAGTATTAGATATTCAAGTTAAAGTTTGAATAGAACAAATGCCTGTACCAAGTTCACTTGTAAAACAGAAACTGAGATGAAATTGGAAATCTAAGATGCATAGAAAAAGCTTACAACTTTGTTTTGTAGGAGGAAAGACCACTGTTGTTTGCAGATGGACCCTTTAAATGGACCTCTTCTACCAAAGTCATCCAGATCTGAACAAAGTTCAAATGATGGTATTATAGTGATCTATATTCTGAACTTTGCTGGTAGGTTTAGGTTTGACCACTTTTTGTGCTACGTAAAAGTTCATGATACCATCTATAGTATTTGAACACTGAAAATTGTTGCAGGGTGTTCCTTATGAAATATGTACGCGAGGGGGGTGGGGGGCGGGCGCGTGAGGGGGTGGGAGGTGGTGGTTGAGCCATGTTTGGGACATCACCCTCGGGGGTGAAGAAGAGCAGTCCTGCCACATGAGCTTGGAGCTGGGTGTTTTACATAAAATCTAGGGATGAAAGAGACTAAACCTGCCTCCTGATGGTTTGGTGAAGTTTTTCCTAGTGGATGTTGGCACATAGTCTTGAGCCAGTGAAATGTAGTAGCTGGATACTCCATGGGATGACTCTTGGGCAAGTTGTTCATGATGGTGAAGGTGCTCGTTAAGTTGGGCAAGCCCAAGATGAGATGTTGCTCTTTGGGGATGTTATGTCAAATTTTGTGTTGCGCTAAGCTGGAAGGATGCATGTGAATGTTGGGTGTAGTGCTGGGCCCTCGCTCATGGTTGCTTAAGTGTGGAGAATGTTGGAAGAGATCAAGGACCTTGAGTCCCATGAGGGAGGGGCAAAGTGGCTTTGTGGATAGGGTCCCAATGTGAGGGTCTTGCAAAGAGCTCATAGGTACTTGGGGAGTACTAGTCCAATGGCAAGCCTATGATGGGTGACAAAGAGGGTGAGAGATATGGAAATCTTAGTAATTGAAGCAAAGTGAAGCCTATATGATTGGTTTGGTGCTAGGATGGTCTTCGTGTGTGATGCAAGGACAAGGTCCCAAGGCGCAAGGAGATTGGAACTTTGGAATTGAGTGCCAAGGACATGAGCTAAAAGGTTTGGTGCAATGCATATGGTTCCATAGTGTGTGTTGGTTGTGATGTGGTGTAGTTTGGTTCACTTGGACAACTTAGTTTGCAAAGGCGAGTTTGGTGTTGTGTGGGAAGTTGACATCATGATAGTTAGTATTAGAGCTTGGAGGGCCAAAGTAAATATTAGAGCTGTGGAAGGCTAGGTTGGTATTCGAGTTATGTAAGGTTGAGTGTGCGTCAAAGCTATGGCTTGATGTTAGAGTTGGGATCTAGATCTAAGCTAAGATATTGTTTGTTGAGTTGAGACATTGTTGAAGAGTAGGGCTTTCATTGAGGGGATTTGGAATTAGGAAAAAGTGTGATGATGCAATTTGCCTTCATATTGAGTGGTGCATGTCTCAATATCCATTAGGGATGGTTGAAAAGTAGTCATGAAGTTAAGGGCAAGGCTCTTGCAAGTTAGATGAGTTCAAAACAAAGCTTACATAAGTATGGGAAGTCAAGGATGGGACTCTCACCAGTTGATGAATTGTAGTGTAAGACTCTAGTTGGAAACACTATGGAAAGTTGGATCTCCATCAATTGGGAATGGAGTTGGACTTGATGGAAAAGTCTCCTTTGGAAGGAGCTTCTAGTTATGAGATAAGAAGTGCTACGACCATTGAAGGTGTGGACAAAAGGCGAGTCTTGTAGGGAGCATTATCAAGTCAAAATTGGGTTTTGGGATACCAAGAGAAAGAGTTTAGGGAACTTAGTGAGGCAAGCACAAATGTGGAATGAAGTCCATACGAACAATGAGGTTGGGCAAGTTGGACTTGCACACCAAATTGATATGGTAGTGTTGGGAATGCAAGGGATTTGGGATCCATTGATTGGTCCATGTGGGGAAGGACGTGGTGTTCGTCTCCTCAGGTTCATACATTTGGGCATCCATCTAGCTTAGGGAGTTTGGGTGACACAAATGGAACAAGAGGGGCATAGGGCTGACTCAAGGAGTATAGTCATCCCAAGGAATGCAAAGAGGGATAAAGTGGTTTAAGGATAGGGCCAAATATAGAACAACATTGGAACAGTGTTGGGATAGTGCTATGCCAACTTAGGGTGTTTGGAAAAACGACAAAGATGAAGAAATGGAGATGGATTTAGGGAGTCTCATTTGGACACGAAGTAATGTGCATTTGAGGGAGGAGCTAGTAGATCGAGAAACAAAGGAACAATGAACAAAGTAGGATTAAAGAGAATACATCCATGTTGGAACTAGAAGCTTACTATAGAAGTAAAGGACTATCTTGGGGAATAGGTGGAAAGGCTCAAGGAGTCAATTCGGTTTATGGAGTGGATGACTTTGAGTTTTGAAGTGAACTTGTAAAGGGGTCTCAAGCGATAAAACATGGTTGGACCATGAAGGTTGGACACAAGGTGTCACAATGATAAAGCCTAGAGAGTGGATAAGAGTCAAGGGGGACTTAGTTGCGAAGTTTGGAGTAATGAGCTATGGGACTTGGTGCTTCAATGGGCTATAAGTTTAGGGGGTAGTCTCAATGACAAGGTTATTAGTTTGAGGAGCAAATTGCATGGTAGGACCATGTAGCCAAACCGCATGTTAGAACCATGTAGCCAAACTGCACGTTAGGAACATAGAGAGAGATCATGATAAGGTCATGAGAAGTAGTCTTGAATGGAAGGGCCATAGAGTAGGATAATGTGGTTGGGCCACAAGAATAAGTCAAGTTGGGGGAAAGAGAGTACTTGGCTTGCATGGGACGTGGTCAACATGGAAAGGGTGTCTAGGACATTCATTTGAGGTGACTAGATAACTTGTTGGTTTGTGGGCCCAAGGGACTTGCTAGATGATTGTGTTATGTAGCTTGAATTAGAATGGGAAAGTTAGGGACTTGAAGAGTGGGAAGCATGCATTCAAGGAAGGGCATTGACAAACTGAGGGAGATTGGTGAATGGGCCAAGATGGTGAGTTGGTGATCTATCCAGTGGAGCATTGGACACATGAAGTGAGTTGACAAAGAGATGTTGGCACTAGGATTGGGATATCACACGTTGGACTAGGTCTTAGGGAGTGCTTATTGATGGGGTGATATGCAATTTGATGAGCTCGAGGTGAATGATGTGAACTTCAAATGGAGCTAGGGACCGGACTCAAGCCAAGGGGTTTGGCACCAAGGGTGTTGACTATTTCAAGTGGGGAGAATAGGGGGGATGGCGATTGAGCCAACGCTTGGGACATTGCCCACAAGGGCAAAGAATGGTAATCCCACCACCCAAGCTTGGAGTTGAGTGTTTTACATGGATCGTAGGGGTGAAAGAGAGTAACCTCGCCTCTCAATCATTTGGTGAGGTTGCCTAGTGGATGTTGGCACCCCAAACTAGTGAAGCATAGTAGTTCATTTGTCCATTGGATGACCCTTGGGCAAGTTGTCCACGATGACGTAGGTGTTTGTTGAGTTGGGTGTGCCCAAGATGAGATGTTGCCTGCTATGTCGGTTATCTGTCAAGTTGAGCTCAAAGGATGCATGCCAATGTTGGGTGTAGTGTTGGGCACTCACTCAAGGTTTCCCAAGTGCGGAGATGCTAGAAGAGGTCAAGGACCTTTAGTCCCATGAGGAAGGTGCAAAGTGGCTTTGCAGATAGGGTCCCAATGTTAGGGTCTTTGGAAGAGTTAATAGGTTCTTAGTGAGTACTAGTCTGATGGCAAGTCCATGATGGGCAACACAGAGGGTGAGAGGTATGGGAATATTAGTACTTGAAGAAAAGTGGAGCTTACACGCTAGGTTGGTGTTAGGCTGGTGCGAGGTGGTCTAGTGCAATGTGTACAGTAGTGCAGTGCATGTTGGTTGCCATGCTAGGAGCATCCAGGGGTAAAAGTCATTGTCTGGTTCACTTGAACAGCTTGGTCCACATAGGCAAGGTCAGTAAAGTGAGTCCGGTGCCATGGTGGGAGCTAAGCCCATGACAAAATAATTCTCCTTTCAAATACATCATTCAATAAGGTTCAGATGACATTTATCAGCAACTGTTGCAAACCTGGGTTTCTTGTTCGAGTTGTTTGCCTGTTAGCCAGGCAGATCTTCTCTAGAGTCTGTTAGACTATTTTCTTTTTATCTCTTGGGATTTCTTTCTAGTACACTTTGTATGCTCATGAACTACAAGAACTTCCATCAAATTTCAATATGTTGCTCTGTGAAGCATGCTTGGTACCACCAGATAGATTGTGTCCTAAAAAGTCCTTCTTCTCATGGTTTCACTATATATCTCTTTTATTGGCACAGAGCCTATTTTTTGTGAGGTTAGGTTTTTCTTAAAAGGCCACAGCCAAGCCAGACACCAATTTGACCTATGCCACTTTCACTGTGGAATCCTAGAATGGTAGTTCTTTCCACTTGCCTCATGTATTGTTCAAATTATGTTTCCTAGTATTTAACCTCACGACCAAGCTCAGGAGTAAAGTGGTTGCTACTATCAGTTGCGTGGAATAATTCAATAACAATTAAACAGTTAAATAGATGTTCAGAGTGTATGCCTAGTATATTTTTCCAATTTTGACTGTTCATCCAACTTCAGTATATGTGTGTCCCACCTTTTTAGAACTAAATTGTTATTTATGTCATTTGAGATTTACCTTATGTAATTGTAAATCAATCAATCTTTATGGCTTGTTTTTATTTATTTATGTTTCTATATTTTCTTATTTCTGGTCTTGCCTAGATAATTGTGTATAGGAAGTGTGCATGGTGTGGAGACTGGACAGTCTTTCACATTTCAAGAAGACATATCATAAAGAAAAACTAAATGTATTGTCATGCAAATATACTTCAATTCTTGCACAACCCTCTTAGCTTGCATCCTATGCAGTTGCTAATAATGAAGGCAACATGGTTTCCTCTTTGAAGACCCCTATTTCAGAGCCTTATAATTAAATTTGTTAATATCTTAAATGTGACGCTGTTAGACACTATAAAACTGCTTTTAATTTCTACTTGTAGCAGTATAAAAGACTTACAGAAAATTATCATGTAGAAACGACTACCCATTTTTATTAATAGGTATTCATCTGAGAAAATTATTTCTTTTACAGGGACGAGGCACCAATGCATCTGGTGCTAAGAGTGCAGGAAACAAAGTTACAAAGCAAGCTACTCTGGGTTTTGTTAAACGCACACTAGCTAAGTATCGAATGTTTGATGAGACTGGCAAGAGTTGCTTTTCAGAGGCATCTTTAAAAGAAAAAATATCCTCAATATACTCAAAGGAGATGGATAAAAAATTACTTGGTGATGCTGTCGAAGGTGACACTGCAAATGTGCTTGCTGAAAATGCTCATGCTCCCTCAGATATCAAAACATCAGGTGTTTACATATGTGCTGAATTTTGCCATTTCATTTCTGGTTTATAGGGGGTTATTCTCTACAAAGGCATGCTATCTTAATACTAATGGCATAAAAATGATTAATGTAGGCATGTATGATGAACAGATTTAAATTAAAGTTATTTTGCACTAAATGCTTGCAGATAATCTTGTTACTCTTCCATGGCCTTGGGAAGTGTATTGTGTGAATGGCCTCAGGTGGTGGATTGAGTATGACATTTCTAATTTTTTAGAAACATAAATGCATTGTTGTTGTGTTTGCAGCTAATCCTGCTGCCCCTTCAGAGCAAGCTGCTTGTATTGTTACCCAACATACGCAGAAGCTGGAGAATGGAGATAGGGAGTTATGTAATACAGTGCAAGTGACAGCTTCTTATTCAGAGCAGACTGTTGTGAAAGATGAGGTGTGGTCAACACGTGTGAAGAAGAGAGAGCTTCTACTTGAAGAAGTTAATAGCAGTGGCATTCTAAAAGGTGCAACTGCTCTTGGGACTACTCTACTTGGGGGTGCTAAAGGAAAGCGCACTGAAAGAGACAGAGAGGGCAAGGTGCAGACCAAAGAGATCTTAACCAGATCTGGTTCCACTAGGAGTGGTCGACCAGGTCTGGGCAATGCCAAGGGTGAAAGGAAAAACAAACCTAAACCAAGGCAAAAGACTGCTCAGTTGTCAGCTGCAGCAAATGGCCTTCTTGGCAAACCAGCTGAAACACCAAAGCCATCGTTGACTTCAAGTTATTGTGAAAAACCTAATGATAAACTGGTTAAAGTGAAAGACGAATTGCCTGCATCACAGAATTCCATTGCTGATGATGATGGATCCCATGATAATGTCCCTATAGATTTGTCACATTTGCAACTTCCTAATATGGAAGACTTTAGTGTGACTGATGATATGGGAGGCCAAGCCCCAGATCTGAATTCTTGGTTGAACTTTGAGGATGATGGCTTGCCAGATGCTGGCGGTGATCTTATGGGTCTTGCTGTACCAATGGATGATCTATCAGACCTGAAAATGTTCTAAGAACAAAATGGAGCTACTATTGTGCATGACTTAAAACTTGAAGCTGTTTAAAGAAGCAGTTGTCAGAAGGCGACCACTGACACAAGTTATCTTTGTTCTGGATACTTGTATTGTATTAGAATAGTAAAATTCTTTTGAAGATTTCTTGTACAAGTTAGCTATGCAGTTGGGAGCAAAATTGTTTTTAGTCATCACAGGAATTGCTCCCGTTGTAACAAAGTAGCAAATTGTTACTGCACCAGTCTTGGTTTTGATCTGTACAAGTGAGCTTTCCCTATTATCCAAGGTTATGACAAGCATTCCATCCTGGTCATTGCTTTCAGACAAGATCAGGAGGCAGAGTGGATAGTACGTTCATTCTGTGTCACAAATAATTGTTGATCATGCTTTTTGATGTGGCCATCTCTTACAAGCTG
Organism: Sequoia sempervirens; assembly: GCA_007258455.2. Classification (NCBI taxonomy): domain Eukaryota; kingdom Viridiplantae; phylum Streptophyta; class Pinopsida; order Cupressales; family Cupressaceae; genus Sequoia; species Sequoia sempervirens. The sequence goes on from VDFB02193867.1 coordinate 370,525,130, forward strand.
CACAATCTGCATACATTTAAATTCTGTTCTCTAGACTGGAAAAATCTCACATTTTGTGTCATGGATCCCTGGTCTGGCCTGGGTTCAGAAGTCATGTACTGTATCTTTTCTCCTGTACATAAATTCTATCTGACTGGTTCTATTACAGACTGAGTTTCTTGAGAAACTGGCTTGGAATTTATCTTTCTGTAGATGCTACAGATGTTAGTTTTGGTGGTGATTTCCTTCTCTATAACAAATCAATTTCTGTAACAATTAAGGGAGTCCGTTCACCTTTCAATCCCAAATTCCATAGTAGTACTGGTTCAAAAGCATTCCACGTATGATTCTTCCATGCATCTATACTAAATCTGCTAAATTCGTAACTAAGTGACTTTGAGGTCTCAACTTTTGAACTTTGAATTTTGACAGCAGCAACAAAAGCAGTCAACCATAATAAGACCAGAAATGCAATCCTTTGAGCAAATGCTATTTTGTATTCAATCAAGAAGTTTTCTTTCGAGGCCCAAAAAACTTCCAATTTAGAGTTTGTTGAAACATTAATTTACAGTTGACAATTTAATTTTCTTTATGAATGTTGCAGTTCTCAGCGATTTCCAAAGATGGAATGTGTTCAGATGCAGAACGATATATAACACTGAATCAGGCGAGTCCTCAATTATTCTGGAATACTTTACTGGGAGCTTATTCATTATCTTCTTGCTTTCGCAGGTCTATCACACTGTTTATCTGAGCTGATATTGTAGTTTCTAGCGCCAGCTCATATTTGTTAATCATTAATTCTGTATTTACAATTTTAGCGAATACTTTAAAATTCTTTGTTCTAATTGCTAAAAGAATTCATAAATCAATCAAAGGGGATTCAATTTTAGATTTTGCTGCTTGCATGGTAGCATGCAATGTAATGCACCTTTTACATTGCAAACAACAGATTTATACATTTGAGCACAAGTACTTGATCTCAGTACACTTCAGCATGGGATTATCACGAGGGTAAGCTTGTAACTGTATTTTAGGTTTTAGGGTGTTTTGGTTTAGATATCTATATCAAAATATTTTAATATTGATGTACTGAGCTTTAGTTGGAAGTTGGTACTGCAATATGCCAGACTCTTTTTGTAAGTTCATAATATTTCTCTCCTCTTCCAAGTCATAAGTGTTCTCTGTTGTAGTTAGATAAATTCATTTTCATAAATCTGTCTGATTTTGCACAGATGTGGGCAGGAGGTTGAGGCAATGGATAAGATGTTGCAGTTGTTATAAGCATCACATGATGAGTTGGGGTCGGGTTCTTGTAAATTGGGCATTCCTATTTGCAGTAAGTCACTGTCAATTACAGATATGGATTGGATAGAAAAATGTGATATTCTACTGCAAGATACATTAATAGAAGAAAACTGAGAAAATTACATTCGAGTGTTTTAGGTTTTAGGCTTTTCTGGTTCAGCCATCCCTATCAAAATGTTCTACTATTGATGCACTGAGCTTTAGTTGAAGTTAGCTCTGCAATATTGCGTAGATTCTTTTTGCAAGTTCTGAATGCTTTTCTCCTCTTCCAAGTTTTAAGTGGTTCTTTGATATAGTTGGATAAATTCTGTTTATAAATTTGACTCTGGACAGATGTAGGCAGGATGTTGAAGCAAAGGTGTCGCTATGGTTATAAGCTTCACATGATGAGCTCTGGTGTATTAATTACAAATATGGATTGGATGGAAAAATACGATACTCTCCTGGTTTTAACTGTGTTGAGGGAAAGACCTCACAGTTAAGCCAGAAACAGTGCATACTAACATGGACTGGAAATTACATGTCTGTAATGATACTCTCCTGCCAGGTGTACTAACAGAAGAGTAATGAGAAAATTAACATTTGAAGGAGCTGCTGGATTAATATCTAACTTGTAATATTGTGGCTGCCCACTCTTATGTTATCTATTAATTACCTCGGGTGTAAAAGATGATGTGATTTTTTATTATGAAGTCAACAAGACCGACTGTAAGCATCATTGTGTGAATTTGTTCGTAATGTGTTTGCGCTCCCTCCTCCATTGTGTGTTTCCTCATTTCTGATGCTTAGGGATGGTGTATTTATAATCTTCAAATGCTCTAATTGCTCTCGGGTTCTTAGCTGAATAGATTCTGAGTTTTTTGATATTAAAAATATAATAGAACTTTTCAAACTTCAATATTTTAACAGAAAATTATGTATATATGAGGTATCCATTTCCTAAATCTTGGGGAAATGTTTTGCCGCACAGGAAACCCATCCCGTCATCCCTGTCCCAAAGCCATGTAACATGGTATATTTGCTACAGAACAGTTATACATACCTATATGAGCTTTTTGCTAGTACACTGTTATGCGTATATTGCAATGAATTCCCTTAGCTTCTTGAGTTTCTACAAGGTAAACAAATTCCATTCAACGTTCAAAACACGAACATATCCTAACGGGATTAGTCCCAAGGATCCCTGCAGGTTGTAAATATTTTGGTGCTTTCTAAGTCCTCTCTCTATTTTTAAGTTATGCTTTGAATTAAGGGATGTTGTATAACTGGATTATTATTTGAATTTTTAGATTTGCTCCATCTGATCTCAACGATTCAATCAATATTCTGAGCTTTGTGAAGTGGTGTTTTATGACTGCATAAATAGTTTGAATTTATAGGTTTTGCTTCATCTGATTTCATGTAATGTATTCCAATTTCCAGTACTATCACTACCACCTGGAAATATGGAAAATCTATTAAGTATGATGAACGCTATTTATTCAAAATCATTTGAAACTAACAGAATTAGCCTGCTAAATGTTGCTACGGAATGAAATTAGGAATCATGACAGGGAACACTGTACTTTTATTTCAACATTTCGTCTGCCACATTTCTTTGGAGGGCTGAGGCTCCTCCATTAATTTAAATGAAAAAACTGATACAAATTTTCTAGTTATAATTTGTTATGTTTCTGAACTACTTTCATAAATTCTGTAGTTGGGATCTCGATTGAATGGGAGAAAACAGAGAAAACTGCTTTTGTTTTCGTTTATCTATAGAAGCGAACCTCTTTGTTTTCTACAAGTACTTCAACTTAATGCTGGTTTGATTATCATTGGAATTATGAGACAAGCTCAATCGTGAGGTCGGTAAATCAGAATAGTAAGCACCATATTAGTCCTAGTCACAATTATTGGATTATACTAGCAAAAATGCGGTCAATGAAGTTCAGTTCCACACAAACTTGTTTCGTAACATGATTCCTGGGATTTGAACTTGGGGCTTAATATATTCAATCAAATCGTATATAATCCTATGATGTTGGAAGTCAAAAATTGGAATGACTGGAATTTTACATAAAAGGAAGTTAGAGTATTAAAGATATTCATGTTTATGTTAATTTGAGTGGGTAAAATTACTTTTTAGCAATAAGTGATTTTTTTTGGCTGAATTATATAGAGTTCATTACCTCTGGAGGAAAACTGGGCATTTGATTAATCTAAATATGCTTAATTAAAGTTGTAATATAAATAAAGTTACAGTATGAACATTATTTTTATTAGCAATCTTTGTTTTTGAATTAGATTGTGTTTTGTATCAGCATTTTGAGTCACACTTCGTAATCCATCATTAGACTGATAGAGTGCTATTAAAGACATAAAATATGGATTAGTGGCAGGTCAAAATAGACTAAAAAGAGGGGGAAGAGAGAGGTGGGACATAGATTGAGGCAAGAAGGATGACTTGACGAAGACAAATATTAAACAAATTATGAAAATAAAAAGAACAATCTGAATCAATTTTTTTTATAAATCTATTATACAAATGAGTAAGTAAAGGTACCCAATAAATTGAAAATGAGAGTATAAACAAACAACTAAAGTGAATAAATTAATAATAAGTAGCTATTTGTGAAAATATATGGACGACCTTAAAAAGAAAGAAAGAAAAGAAAGCATAAACATGAATAATGAAAGTATATATGTGTGAGAGAACAATCTAAACAAATGAAAAGGAATGTAAAAAAGGTTGAATTCTAATAGCTAAACTATACATTTATTTTCAAAGTCTTGCATTTTTTTTGTTTATATAAATTGTTCCATCTCCCTCCATGACACACATATACATACATATGTATATGCGTATACACACTTTCATTTTTAATGTTTATGTTTAAATATTTCTTCCACTTTTTAAGGTTCATATATTTTCATGGACGACTATTTAATATGAATCTATTTTCACTTTAATTGTTTGTTTATTGTCTCCTATTTTCAATTTAATAGGCTTTTATTTTTAACATAAAGGAGGGGTAATTTTTTTATTAAAACAAGAAGTACAAAGCAAGGGCATTACATAGCCCTATCAAGCTCCACCAAGTGATCCAACTGTTGAGACAAATACGGGGGTAATTGACCCCAGTCCACCAAATTTCAATCATAAATATGATCAGAAGCCCATTTAGTCAAACAATCAACAACATTCCATTCTCTAGGAATATGAGTGAAAGTAACAAACTCTAAAGAAGCACAAAGGTTAAGAGTCTGTTCTACAATCGAAGCCAAATGCCAGCTAACATCCTCTAAATGTCGCCTATTCAACAAGTTCACCACAACTTGGGAATCAGACTCATGATCCTTCGCCACCCCAATTGACATCCACGCTCCACAACCAATAAAATGGCTTGAGCCTCCATTAAATTATTAGTATGAAGACCCTTATAAACAAAGAAGATAAATTGAACATCTCCAGAGCTGTCCCTACCAACACCACCAATTCCCGTATGACCCGGGTTTCCTCGAGAAGAGCCATCCGTGTTGATTTTTAAGACTCCTGGAGGTGGAGGAGACCATCTCCCCTCTCGATTCACCTTTGGGATAGGATGTCTATATCTATTACGCATGAACTGATGTTGTGGAGGAGGAAGATGAAGACGATTACAACAACCAACATCACAAGGATCCATTGATGTAGACAAATCACACTTAGCCGCAATAGTCTCTCCCACAGAATGTAAGATTTTCCACCACAAGCAAGGGGCCACCAACATCACATCCCGAAAAATTTGATGATTCCTCTCCAACCAAAGGTTCCAAATAATAAAGGATGGGCCAAGAGCCCAAGCAGCTTGAAGAAAAGGAAGTAGAAATTAGGGCCTTGCCCCATCGATCCACAAACTCAGCCAACGAGGAAACATGCCAACATGGCATATTCCACACCCTCCACCAAAAATGCCAAATCTCCCTAGTATACGAACATTGGAAGAAGAGATGATAGACACTCTCCTCACAGTTACGACACAAAACACACATTGAAGGGCCATGGAAATCCTGCTTACATAAATTATCCCAAGTAAGACATCGGTTTTGAGCAACTAACCACATGAAAAAAATGCACTTGGGCCACGACAACTTGTGCCAAACTTGCTTCCACTAGGGGACCTCAATATCCCCAAACAACTGCCTACCAAGCTGCTTATAACCAACAGACATGGAGTACTTCCCGGACAAATCAAAACCATCCCAACCCAGGACATCAAGTCCCCTCAAAGAATTACAAGCACAGGAAGCCAGAAGTTGAGCTAGCTCTTGCCTATCCTCCTCAGACCCCCCAGGTGGCCACTTAGAAGGATGCTTCCAACAAAAGCTTACAATTGATCCACAATGTTGTGCAACCTTGTAATGTTCAACAATATCCTAGCCAGTCGCAGTAAAAACATTTGAAAGGGATTGGAGGTGAGGAAAAGTAGAGGATAGGTGGGTGACCATCCCAAGAATCTAACCAAAAACGCGTCCGCTTAATCAAATTTGCCCCCACTTTCAAAGTCTGCCAAATCATAGAACCACTCCCCTCCAGAGGATAGCGAGGAACCTCAAAAGAAGCAACACCCCTAAGATATTTATGATTGAGAATACAGGCCCATAACTAGTGTTTATTGGTACACCAACGCCAGTAAAGCTTAGCAGCAAGAACTTGTCCATTCAAAATAGCATAACGTAAACCAAGACCACCCTCCTGCTTTGGTCTACACACAGATTCCCACTTAACAAGGCTCCACCTAGTAGACAACAAGTTACCACTCCAAAGAAATTGACGTGAGAGAGCATCAAATTCCTTAAGGAAATATATAGGAGCCGCTTGAACAAAGCATTTGTAGATGGGTAGGGCTTGGATAACTGACTTGAGAAGAGTCACTCTAGCAGTTGTAGACAACCACCGATGAGTCCAATGAGTTACCTTCCGCCTCAACTTATCAAGCAACATCTGCTAGGAGGACCTAGGTTGACGACCAACAACAAGAGGAATACCCAAATAGACAAAGGGAAGAGACCCAATTTGAAACCGCAAAATAGCTGCAATCCGCCGTTGAATAGCCTAAGGAGTATTAAAGAAGAAAATAGAAGACTTCTGCTCATTGACTTTCTAACCCGAAGTAGCAAGGTAGATATCCAAAGCTTACCTAAAGGATTCAACTTCCCGAATGCGAGCCAACCCCAAAAGAGAGGTGTCGTCCACAAACTGGAGATGAGAAAGCGTTGGTAGACCCAAACCCCACTGCCAGCCATGAATCAAGCCTTGAGAAACCCGAAATTTAAGAAACTAACCCAGCCCCTCCGCCACTATAATAAAAAGATAAGGAGAGAGCGGATCCCCTTGATGAAGGCCCCTGGTAGCACCAAAAAGCTCTAAAGGTTCACCATTCACAATAACCGAAAATGAGGAAGAAGTCACAAAACTCATAGTCCAACTCACCCAATTAGAAGAAAAACCAAAGGCCAACAAAATCTTCTATAGAAAACTCCATTTAACTCTGTCATAAGCTTTAGCCATATCCAACTTGATGAACATAGACCTATCCTTAGAGGTCACCATAGAATGAATGGTCTCAGACGCTACCACCACCCCATCCAGAATTTGACGGCCCTCCACAAATCCTCCTTGCTCCTCAGAAATGACAACATGCAAACAAGGTTTAAGCTTCCCAACAATCAATTTCGTAATAATCTTATACACCACATTACAAAGCGCAATAGGTCTAAAGAATTCAAGCCTATCAACACCTTCCTTTTTAGGGATGAGAACTAGAAAAGTAGCATTTAGGGCTCAAAGCATTTGCTTACTATGAAAAGACTCCCAGACAACCTCCAACAAATCCAACTTCACAATATCCCAAAACTCCTGAAAAAATTCAACTGGGAAACCATCAGGGCCAGGAGCTTTCCCCTTATTCATCCCAAACACCTCCTCCACTTTAGACAAAGTAATCAGATGAGTAAGAGAAGCATTCAAATCACCAGAGATCAAAGAAGGAATGCAAGCAAGGACCATATTCTCATCAGCCTCAGCAGGAGGTGAATCCTCAGTAAATAGAGTAGAGTAAAATTGGCAAGCCTCTCTAGACAAAGCATGTTGCGAATAAATCGAAAGACCCTTAGAATTAACAAGAGAAGAGATATAACACTTATTCCGATGAGCTTGCAAGAAATGATGGAAGAAAGCAGTATTCCTGTCACCCTCTTGAAGCCAGTCAATCCTAGCCTTTTGTTTCCAGAAAATCTCCTCCTGAAGCTCCCACTCCTCCACCAATTTTAGAGCCTGGGACTCAGCATGACCAAGAGCCTCCGAAAATCCCAAATCCCGAATTTGGTGAGTAATAACAGCAAGACGATCCTACGCTTCCCTTTTCTTGGCCCGAAGATTCCCAAAAGATGACCTATTCCATCGTTTAAGATGATATTTGACATATTGCAACTTCTTGACCAAAGAATACATAGTAGTACCATATGCAAGGGCTCCATCCCGCCATCACTGAGCAACAAGATCATGCAAAGAGGAATCTCGAAGCCACATAAGCTAAAATTTTAAAGGAGGATTCTTTGGGATGGTAAAAGAAGAAGCAAAAAACTTAATTGGCCAATGATCAGAGCCACACCAGTCCAGAATCTTAGAGCAAGTGACAATGCTGCCACCCACCCAAAAACTAGAAACAAGAAATCTATCCAACCGTTCAGATATCGCTTCTGGCCCACTCTATCTATTATTCCAAGTAAAAATTCCATTAGAGGGCTTAACATCAACAAGAGCAAGAGAATCCACATTTGACTGAAAAAGATCTGAAGCAGGACCAAGCCTAGGCAACCCCCCTCTTTTCTCCTCCAAACACAACACATAATTGAAATCTCCGGCTAAGATCCAAGGTAGATAAGGTGCACAAGACCTAACATACCTGATGTGGGCCCAAAGCTGGATTTTACCACAAATGTCAATCAGAGCATAAACATTACTGACCAAAATGGTCTCACCAGATTCCAACATCGAAGCCACCATAGAAATAGAGGAATAGCTAGAAATCCACCAGTGAGGAACAACCTTACGTGGATCCCCAAAAAGAGCCAGACCTCAAGAGTTTCCCCTAGAACCAATACATTGACACTGACCAGAAAACCAAAGACGAGGAGCTTACTAAAGCATGGAGTCCACCCGAAGCTTAGTCTCCTGAATGCAAAACATATCTGGAGAATGAACCGCAATCAAATCCTGAATAGCCTTTTAACGAGAGGTGCTATTCAACTCCCTTGCATTCCATGAAAGAATAATCATTATGAAGGATGAGAAAAGTGGGCATCAATGGTCTTAACAGACCTAGATTCCACCAACAAATCTCCAGTAGATTTAATCTTGTCCACATCCTTCTTACGACTGACTTTAGAGGAATTTTCAAAATGAGTCTTCTTAGGAGGGCATTGTAGCACCCCCAGAACAAAAGATGATCCTCGTCCTTTACCTAAAGCCCACCTCCTTCGCTAAATCTGCTAATACAATATCATCCTGAAAACCTGGAGAAGTATCAGGAAGCCTAGAGTTCCCCTGCTCCAAAACCGGAGAATTATCCTTAACAACAATTGCCTACTCCAACCCTGTATCCATACCAGTGACCCCAGAAGGAATCTCAACAGGGATCCCCTCCTCCAAGGCTTGAGTATCCAAGACCTCAAAACGGTTGAATCCCTGATCACTATGTCTATCCTTATAGGCCCTCTTCCTCCCTTTAGCCCTTGGCTTAACATGAATAAAGCCATCCTTATCAGACCCATCCTCAGCGACGGGCACCTTTCCTTTATCCCCCTTCTCCACCGAAGCCCTTGATGAAGGAGGAGAAGAAACCCCAACCGCTTTAGGTGCCCGAGGACATTGGCGCTAAAGGTGTCCATACTCATGATAAAAACAACATCAAAAAGGAAGGGACTCATAATCTAACTGTTGAATCCATGAAGCAGAGCCAAGACAAATTTTTGAAGAATTCAACAATTGATTGTTTAAGTCAATTTCAACACAAATATGAGCAAAATAAAATACCTTTTTATCCAAAGTATTTTGAGCGATGGCAACCGACTTCCCCAACAAAGCAACAATTCGGTGCAAAATATCCTCCCTCCAAAACTCCAATGGAAGCCATGGCAGATGAACCCACACCAGAACTCGTGAAGGCAAATCCTCTGCCACATTAAATCCTCCATGCCAGGGTTTCATGAATAAGCCAACATGATTGTAAAAATATGGCCCCCCCTCAAAAAATTGATTTCGATCCGAAATGCAAGAAAAATCAACCATGAAATAGCCATTCGCAGCCACCAAAATATCAAAATCACCCTCAACCTGCTAGGACTGACGCATCCAGGATTCCAAAGCTGAGAGAAGGACACAAATACCTAGGAACTTACAAATCAGAACATGTTGGCTCTAGTAAGATATGTCCTCTTGTACCGATTTGGGAGAGATAACTAGGACTGGACGATCGTGACTCCGCGACAAACATCCATTCACTTTCTTAAGCTTAGAGCTCTCACCCACAAAAGAGGAATCTGAAAACCATACATGCAAATTTGCAGAAAAACCCTGAGACGACTTAGCACAAGTAAGCACCAAGCTTTTCGAAGCCCTTGCCATTCCACCATCTCCAACACCCAACACCGAATTCATCCAACCCTAATCCCCACATGCTACTCTGCCATCGCTTCAGAGCCCCCCCCCCCTCCTTCTCCCAACCTACTTCCACCCAATGCCAACCCTCCTCAAAAACCCGCAACAAGAAATAAACAACAAAGACGAAACCATAAACCACTCTTCATAAACAACAAACGCCACCGTCTAGAGCACAAAACGTAGCCATAAAAGAATAGTTACGCACGCCTTCACAGGCCGCACACATCCTCCCACTCACCATGCAAACGCAACCTCATTCTCCAACTCCAATCATAAGGCTTTTCTTATTTGTGTAATAGATTTAGAGTTTTTTGGTTTAGTTTATTGTGTCATTTATTTTCATAGTTTGATTATATTTTTGTTATCTTGCTTGAGCCATTCTTCTTGCCTTGATCTTTGCACTACCTCTTTCTCTGCCCTCTCTTTTTAGTTTGTCTTGGTGTGCTACTATTCCACCTTTATATCTTTGATAACACTTTATCATTTTGATAATGGATCACAAAGTTTATCATTTTGATAATGGATCACAAAGTGTGATTGGAAATGTTGATGCAAAAAGTTCATGCAATCTAATGGAGAAGCAATATTGATGAATATCATGGATTGTGGAAATTTGATGTTTTTAATTATTTTCATTTATATGTTATACACATGATAATGTAAGGCATAATTTTGAAATCATGAATGCTTCTGAAAAATAGTTGTGTAAGTCTTAACATCAATGTTTTGGATTATATTCCATGAAAAAAATTGAGTGATCACTACATAGAAAGGGAAGACAGAGGTGAGAAGAACATAAAGTAGAAAGACCAAACATAATTCAAAAGAGAAATGCAAAATTAGAAACAAAAATAATTGACACAAATTTAATTAAAAAAGTGTACAATTGGTGTTATCTGGACTTGTATTAGAGAAAAATAAATAAATCTATACTAATAAGTGCATAATAGAAATTAATTGAAATTTGTATCAAAGAGAAAATAAATCTATATTTTGAAAAACACTATAAAAATAGTGATAAAATACACATTGTTAAAAAATATGATAAGAAAAAAGAAAATAAAAGTTTAGAATATACAAATAATAATTAAAGAGCAATAAAAAAAATAATTAAAATATAAATGAAAGGAAAGAGAATATAGAGAGGAACTAATAATTGGACTAAGAAAGGCTAAGAGGGGCATTACTAGATGTTATTAGAATACATAAATTAATTAGTATTAAATTATCAATAGGTTCCAAAGTTTAAAAAGATGTTGATGGTTAGGAAACATAGGTATGATATTGGAAAATGGTAATATTAAAGAAAAATAATATTGATAATAATTTTTCAATTTTACATTATCTCTTTTAATATCATTTCTATGTTTCTTAGGTCTTGGTGAATTTTGGGAAATATTATGAATAAATTAATGAATTTCTTTATTTCAATTTATTTTTATAAATTTTTGGTAGGTTCGTTTTTTCCTTCTTCAATTCAATTTTTAGTTTTTTTTTCTCTTTCTTGGTTCTTAGGTCCCTCTCAAATGTTTTTTAAATTTGTGCTTTCTTTTCTATTTTAAATATTTTTTTTTATATCACTATCAAATTATTATTATATTCTAATCTTTTTAAATATTTTTTATCATTATATTTCATGCAATGTTTTGTTTACCTTACAACATTTTGGTAAGCTCAACTCAACTCTTCTTTGGTCCAATTTTTAGTTTTTCTCTCTTTATTCAATTTCCTTCATTTGTTAGGTTATTTATTTTTTCATATATAGATATGTTTTAAATATTTTTTAATATCTCCATCTAATATTTCTTTTTTAAAGTAAATTTCTGCCAAAGGCCAAAGAGAACAACTTCCATATATTTCATCATAAAAAACATTACATCATTCCTTGCTTTTGCATTCACTATTCCAAAACAAAGAATAATCGTTCAATCTGTTGTGGAGTAAAGAGATTGTCATGACATGCCATGAAGAAAGCATAGGTTTCCAGATTATTCTTGCTAAGGCCTTCCTGCATCAGTGTTATTGCTTGCTTCATGTCCTCATTCTTCCTAGCTTTTGCAATACATATTAAGTCACCTACCAGTCCTTCCTTGGGGTCTCTGCTCAAACCTAAGATGACATTGAAAGCATCATTTCAGAACTTTGGGAGTATGAATTTATTGATTGCCTTGGCATCCCAACTGAAATCCCCAAATGTGTGTACAATGTTGTACAAGAACAACTCCATCAATGTACCAACGTGTACATGAGCATGTGCCAGGTGCTTTTCTCCGATCAGAACCCAAATAGCTCCTTCTGCAACATCTGATTGTTTGATGAAAGCCTTCCAAAGCTATTCTCCCAGGCTGGTTGTGGTTCAATCGCACTTACAATATGGGATGCTTAATTTTTCAGCCATTTTCAAGGTTTTTGCATCTTGCCTCCACGTATTCCTTTATACAATGAAGTGATCGTTTCAAATCAGATCTTAATAATTCCGTTTGATTCTGTCTGGATTTGTATCTTTCTTGTTTGTATAGTGTGTGATTTGCTTGTGGTAGAACTCTATCATTACATCTTATCATGCAGTCCTTCCATGGATTGGTATCACGTGTCTTTTCGATGTAGTAATATCTTCAGATTGTTTGGTAGTTCTTTTGTGTATTCCGTTCATTTCTTTACCTTCTCATCATTTACCATTCATGGGTATCTTTTGCCCGTTGTATGAGTGATTATCGTTCTTTATGTGCAGTTCAAATCTTCATAGGTATTTTGTTTGCATGGTTCTCGTGATCGTGCAACCATTTGTCATAGTTGTTTTCCCTATGCAATCTTGTGTTTTCCCAAATTCAATTCTATGCTTTGTTTCCTTTCCACGTGCGGTAACATCTTCACTGTCTACATTCAGAATGCTACGGAGATCCATCCAATCTCCACATTTGTTTTATATTACCGAGGATGTTAGGATTTAATCCAAGATCATAATAATAAAAATCTTGTGCTTCCACACAATTACTCCAATTCACATTATAAAAAGCTGCTCAATGCTTAACACTGTCATAATTCCGACATTATGCTAAAATGTATCAGAGCAGTGCAGCAAAAACCCTTCCCAAAATCTTCCAATAGCCTAATTAGAATTCCATGCAATTTGATTTGCATGTAAAAATAATCTCTGTTTGAGTGTAATTATTTGTGGATCTGCGTTGGGTGCATGCAATTTGTTTCAACTCTGTTTTGCAAGCAATTTGTTTTGGCCTATCGGCCTATTTGCAGGAGTGTTTTGCAGGTTTTTAATTTCTAAACCTGCACAACCATAACATTCTCCATCATGGTGTGCTGAGGCAACTCTATTTGTAGATCGAGCAAGCCAAGTTTTCAACAAAGGCTGCGAGTTAGGTTTGTTTATTCTTGATTTGGAGGTCATCGATCGTGGGTGAAGGCTGAAGGACAAATGAGTAGCTTGTGTTGAATTTCTCTATGTGCGAGTGCATATGCTCATCCATAAAGCATTGTCAAGTGCCATTAATTTCATTTTTTGGCAATAAAAGCAGCTTGACCTGCACAGGCACCAAATCTCCTCCAGTTGCATCGACCCACTCAATAGGCATTTCATTTACAACAAATTCTCCTCCATTTCCAGCGACCACTCTTTGGTGCAGGGAGTTTGGCTTGCTTTGGTAGATGTCACTTTCTGTAATCTTTCATCACAGGCCGACCCTGCTCACAACTCCATAGGCTTTCTTATTAGCGCGTTGCCGACCATCTCCCACGCCTTGACTTTCCAAACCACCGACTTGCACATCAACAGAATGACCTCTGCAGGTTCTCACGCGACATAACATAGATAAGGTCGTGGATAAAAGGAGATGTGAGGGGGGAAGCACTCAAATTGATCAGATTTTTGGAGAGATTAATTTCCATACTTGGTCTCTTCAGCAGTTTCAAGAAGCAGCCAACACATGCTCAACCATCATCGCCACTATTGACTGCATCTTCCAGGTCGAGATCTCCTTGGGTGGCGCACCATGCTCCTCCACTTCTTTTCCCACGCGCCCAAGGTCTATATCAAATTCGCCCAGTTTGCAGCTTCTCAAGATAAGTCGACCACTTCAGAGATTCGCTCTAGACACTTGGCATTTGTAGACCAGGTCAAATGAGCACATTTGGTACACATTCCACAAGTAGACTCCTAATCGTGTTCTACGTGGTTTGACATTTGTTCTTATTTGCAACATTTGCCATTTTCATTTGTCCAACGGTTCCCAAAAGAGTTGGTCAAACCCCCAATCTTAAATGTAGTAAACTATTATTATTTTTTAGCTTCTTGTGCTTACGCTAACTATTATCTGTAAGATAAACTTGCTAAAATTAATTATCTAGTAATCTCAAGTCTTGTTAAGGGGTATTTTTTTTTGGTTTTGTCATAATTGACAAAGGGCGGTCTTTTTTAGTTTTGCAATAACTTGCAAATAGGAAGGAGGGTTTTCATTTTAGGTTTATAAGCAATATGCAGAGTAATAGAAGTCAAAAAATTTTATACACAAAATAATGTTTGCTTCTATATTCTGCATCATGTCCAATACACATCACATACATATATATAGGGGTTGTATTTTCTCTATTTTAGGAAACTTGTTATAATGACTCCTCTAAATATTTGAGTTGTTTTAACAACTCAAACAAACACACTCGTACAACAAAATAAGTCTATACATATGACTTAACTAACCTAACAAATATTCTCAACACTCATAATAACTATGTGAGTTATTAATTTAACCCACTTTATCTCACACTAACATGTGAACACTAACATAAATTCCCAACATTCCCCCCCTTAGTGTGAATATGGTAGAAAAACATTCACACACTCCTTTGCAATATGCTCACCCCTATCACATGTCCAACTATGTGACTCATGACCTTGATCCAAAAGAAAGGCTCTCTCCTTCCATGGTTTTAAACAGGCTTACCACAAACCTTGACATGAATAAGAGCCCATCAATTGTCCACCTCGTGTGGTTTTTTGGATTCCTCCCACAAACCCTTTCAAGATCCATGAATTGACTTACTTTGGTGCTTTTGTTCACCACTATCCTTATACATCAGGGAAGTTATATAGGAATCAACATACATATCAAAAATCTGAAAAACCCATACTAGAAAAGATTTTACATTACATTCCATAAGAACACAATGTTTTTAATTGTAGTCACTATTATTGATTGCTGCCACTCAATCCCGAACAACATAGACAACCTCCACTACCACTGGAACCTGCCCTTGACATTAGCCGTTTTGATGCAAAATGGGAATGGAACATAATTAGTTATTATTCCCCTCCACAATGTGAAATTTTCATTTATTCACACAACCAGGAACACTGAAAACTGAATCATATCATGTTGCATACTATTGTCTAGATCTTGTTGCACATGATCACCATTGCTAATTCATCTAGTTAAATTATAAATGACTTGACTATTGACTTCAAAATGCATATAAACAAAAGATGCACATAACAAAAACCTAAATGCTTCTATAGTAGTGATGCTAGATTGCATGGCATCAACAAGCTATTTTGCATGACATTTTTGGACAGCAAGTGAAAACATGGACTACAACATAGACACGAAACTCAACACGCAATGGTGGAAGCTATACATTGTAATAAATTTGTTGTGATAGCTCCTAATTGAACTGGATGGGTTACGTGGCTCTCGCTATAGATGTTGGTGTGTCCGGTGAGATATTACTATTGCCTGGAGAGGAACTGTGTAGACAAATTGATTAACAATAGATCTCCTTTCACTCTGCTCTTAGTGCTCATGAGTATTACAACAGCTAGGTTCAACCTCTAAAATCCTAGTAGTCATTGTTAACCATCCAAATTTGCACCCCTCTGCCAAGTTATGAAAAACTCAGCAAATTTGGAGCAACATGGGACTACTTTTAGGTTGTGGGTATCCTATTGTGAAAGTAGACCTCTAGATTATAGGCTGGCTCCCTTTTTTGGTGTCACCTAAACTACTGCTAAACTAATGATTTCCTGAGGAAAGAGTAAGAGGGTACATGAAAATGAAACTTAACTGAAAACTTTAAAGGGCGATGCACCAAATACTAACTAAGACCTGCAAATAGCTTACACATAGTTCAAAACAATGACAAATCCTAGTTTACACAACTCATTTTGCATGCATTCTTGCATAAGTATTTTATAAGGAGGTTTTACAGCTAAAACTCTTAGAAGGAAAAAATTTCACAACTAAAAGCATTCACTAACACAACTTATAACTTGCAACAATACACTTTTCTACTAAACAAGTGCTTAACAATGAGACAAAACTACAAAGAAAAGCTAAATTTCACAAGTAATTTGATCAACCACTAAATGCACACAATAAAACATGAAATGAGAAGACAAATATTCAATATCATTGATTCAAGGTACTCACTGGTGTACAAATCTATCTCTGAGTTACAATACTACTCTTGCTGAAAAGATAACTCCAGAAAATAAGCTATCACTCTGCTAGAAAGAAAGAACTAACTTCAACAACACAGTTTGAAGTTACTTAAGCAACAATTTAAAAAACTCCTTCACACAAGTCCATCTAGAAGATTCTGGTCGGATGTAGTAGAAAAGGCCAAAAAGAACCTTCTAAAACCACTCCAAGTTGTTCTCCACATGAAGCAAGGTCAAGCTAAGACCATATTCACACTAAAAATGTGACAAAACTGCCTCCAAATAGCCCATTTCCTCCAAAAAAAGTCAAAGACAACCTCACACACCCTTTCCATATTGGATAGTCATAATTTTGCTCACACATGTCTTCAACCTGTTTGACCCACACTTTGGTGCTTTTGGCAAAGGCATAATAAGATAATAATTTGATTAAGTGACTTATAATAACATCACTTAACCAAATTATTTTACTTTTCAAAATAAGAATATAGGATAATAGGCCCCACCATTCCTCAAATTATATCAACATTTTGCATTATAAATAACATTAAATAAAGTGATTTGTGAGCACATCACTTAAACAATGTTTTACAATTCAGAATGAATGCAAAAATAATAACAATCTCACAATCACTCCAAATGCTTGTAAAAGTATTTAAGCCAACTCAAACCCCTCTAAGGCACTAACTCACCCTTATCTTGCATTTTGAAATATCATTTATCATTAAGTGAGTTATCTTAACACCACTCAACTAAAATGTCATAACACATTAACCTAATGCAATCAGGAGACAAGGCTCAGCCTAATGCATCACATAAGTCTTGAGGACTCATCAATTTTTCAAAGAGACATGAAATACACTAAGGCATGGTTTTGGCAATCACAAGGTAAAAATTGCCTAAGTTTTGAAAATGCAACATAAGGCAAAAAATGCCTAAGGCATAAGACCCATTTGACCATGGCAAACATTAAATTGTGTTTGGAATTTTTTTAAAACAACGTAAAAAATACCTTGGTCGACCTCAAGAGGGTTTCTAAACCTAACACAAAACAAAGAAAGTTTGACAAAAATCACTCATTATCTCCATCAAACTTTTTGAAGAGGTTGTTCTATCGCCATGGGTTTCAATGAGAGAGCCCTATAGCTGATTTCATGGCTAATTTCTAAATTATTCTTTGTGATTTCTTGAGGAGAACACTGGGAAGACAAGGTAAATGGTGTTCCTTTAACAAATTTGGCTTCTTTTTCTCTATTTGAAAGCCACTCAAGCCTTCAAGGCCGCGACTTGTCTAACCTTGTTTTGATGTATTGTTTTCTTGTTTTATTTGTGGAAGATCTATTTTCTCTCAATCGCCATTGAGATATTTTCTAAAGCTTGATAGTGGTGGAAAATGATTGGCTTATTCAATAAAAAAAATCACTTGAGCTCAGGTGAGCTTCTGGCTGACATATACCTTGATCCTCTCCTTTTGTTTCTACAAATTTTGTTGCTCAAGCTTGAGCTCTCCTCCATACTAAAAAGAATGATGTAAAAGTTTAGTTTCTTCTATATTTCTATGCATTTTTTGGATGTATAATGGAAGAAAAATCTTTTATCATGGCCGCAACCAATCTTGCATTCAACTTTCATTCCACTCAAGAGCATTCTTAAAAGTTGAGATGAAAGTGCCTCCATTCATTTTCTGGGTATTTTAGGCACAATTCTTTATGTTTTCTATATGTATAGTGTTTCGAGCTCAAGAAATCTTCTGCCATTCAGTTTTTTGGACTTTAATACAAAAAACCCAAATGGTTTTGTGTCTTTATGAAGAAAACCCTCTCTTTAGGCCGCAACCATGAAGAGATGAGCTAGGTTTTTTATGCATTCCTCTATTTTGATGTTTGACTAGAACTCAAATTCCTCAATTATTCCACATTTGTGATTTTCTATAAAAACCCCAAGTGGGTTCTTTTCCTTTTGAAGAAGAATGATTTTTTAGGCTGTGTCCATGAAGGAATAGCTGGAACTTGACACATTTTTGTTCATTCTAGGGTGATCCCATAATAGTGGTTTACAATTTTTGGCCAAACTGGACACTGAAATTATTATTTTTAACTAAATCTTCACTTTCGGGCACCTATAGGGGCTAAACTGTGAGGAATTTGAAGATGGTGCAAACTAGAGTCTCATCAAATTTTGTTTGTAGATTCTAAAAATATTTTTTTCAAAATTTTTGGAATCAAATTGCACTTCTTTTTCCATCTCCCACGAAAATAGAGATTTTTTTAGAAAACAACATTTTTAAAAAGTGGCCGCCATTATAGCATAACTTTTTTCCATGAAGGATAAAATTCTAATTCTTTCAAATTCAGATTTGTAACTCTGATATCTAGTGCTTCCACTTGGTTAGATATTTTTTATTGAATATTTTTTCCTTAATCAAGTTTCAAAGTCAAACGAATTACAATTCAGACATAACGCAGTATAACGCATAACTTTTTTTGTACATGTCAAAATTTAATTTAATTTTTTGTTGGATCAAGGACTTCAATATCTGGTGCACTCATATTTTTCAATTTTTTTTTTTGATAATCTTCTTTTTTTCCACATGTGAAGAACAAAGAAATTCATTTTCAATGAAAAACCTATGTTTAATAAAACTTAAAAAATAAAAACATAACAAAACCAAAACATATTAAAATTATATTCATGAGATAGCTTGTTCTAAGGAATACCATAATCATTTTAAATAAATTTTAAATGAATTCATTTGATCCCCAAATATAAATCAAAAGTGATTTTTTATCAGCATTTTGATAGGTGTAAAGGAGACGCATTTATAGGTATGGTTTAAAACTAGCGAGGTTCTATCCAAGGGGGTTTGATCTACGGTGATTTGATCAAACCCTCTTCAATTGGAATCCTTAAAATGGAACTTTTTAAGGTTTAAATCATTATATTTTCTAAAAATATGTGATTTCAGCTAAAATTCGTTCCTCTCAAGAATTGTAAACCACTATTATGACAGAAAAAAGAACTCCATTCTGCATCTGGGTATTTCAAATCTTGCATTTTCCTCTTTTCCACATGAAATGCTATAAAGCTTTACACAATCAATAAGCATGTTGCTCTTAGAACTGCCATACACTGTCTTCTACTATCTTGTCATAACTAGTGTCCAACCTCCATTCCATCCCATGAACCAAGTTGTGCCAGACCAAAAAGCATACCCTAACTTGGGAAAATTTAGAATAATACATCCTCTCTATACAAAACCCTATCATGCACTGTCTTTGTTCTTTTCCTGCCTTTTAAAAATCTTAAAATTGACTAAAGTCCTTTCAATCAAATGCTTAGTAGGATATTCTAGAACATATTAGGTTCACTGAAAAAATTTAAATTATCAAGACTCTGATTTTCAACTACACCATGAAAAATAAGCTCTAAAGCAACATAATTGAGCCATCTCATTCTCTTTGCACATGTAGGGGAATGGGACACTCATTGGATCAAATTTAGTATTTTGAATTTCCCATTTGACCTACCTTTTCCTATGTATCCTCTGATATCAATGCCAAAGATCTTGACAAGAGTTCATCTTCATGACACTGTGCTAATGCTTCTTTGGACTGCCTTTGACTATGGCTGTCTTCTCTCCTGAAACTTGTTGTGCTTTCTTAGTCATGGTTGTCATACATCAGCAAAGAATGTCCTCTATGATTGCCCATCGTAATATGCCCTTTACACTCGTGAACACTATTAACTTTTGCTATAATAGAGTACTCAACTATCATGACCTGCAACCTTTGTTCATAACTATCTTTTCCACTCAACACTAGATAGTAAACAACTAAATTGCTCATGTGGAGAATATTTTCCACTTCTAAAATTGATATGGCCATCACACTTGGATTTTGTCCTCTATCCTTCTTGACTGCACCTTCTTGCTATCCTTTGAGACCTACAAACTTGTCATGAACATTTTGTTTGAAGGATTTAAGATTTATCATGATATCTTTGCTCAAACTAGCCATGTGAACTGTATTTGACTATGAAACCCTGTTGAAAGTGTCCTCTTAAACTGCTCATTTTCAACTCTTAATGGCATTATCACTCTTTAAATTCCCCATAATCTGTTGTTCACACTAAATGCATTCTTTTATCTTCTTTAATAAGATATGGTTGTACTCTTTTGTTGTCATAATGAATTGAAATTCAGTGACCACTGTAACATATTACCTGTTACCTCTTTCTCTTCATCTTGATCTTCTTCCATACAACAGTTTTTCCAATCTTTCTTCATACCTCACTGTCATTTCTTCTTCCAATGTTCATAGTTCTAAACATGCTCAGAAGTGTGAAGTGTGAACTTAAGAGAAACTAATTGCTTACCATGAAGTAACTGCCACCTGAATCCTTAAAGGCTTATTGTACTCTACATATGTTGAACTTATAGGCTACTACTCCTTCATTCATAACCTTTGAATTATGATGCTTTTTATCACTTGATTTTATTGTCACTATGCTCGGGAATGTCATATCCTCCCTTTTGGCTGCCATGAACTTACAACATTTTCCAATGATCAAAACCCTCATTGAACCTCTATTCCTTATCAAATGCATATGAACCCTAACACTGTTGACTATCGTGGTGATGAAGTGATTGCTTGTAGAACTGTCCCTTTAGGACTTTTGACTCTCACTCTTGGTACTCTATCCTTTATTGTTGCTCTGATAATTATCTTTTGTGTTCATTTTTTCCTACATTCTTGTCTTGCTCAATCTCCTATCACTTCCTTTGTATGAACCCCCATTTCTCTCAATTTTTTTTAATGCAACTGCCCTTGAGTTTTTCTTTTCATGTTGTCCTGGAACCTAAATCATTTGAGCCATCAAATTTAGTCTGTACTATGGCAAAAGATACAGATAAGGTAATAAAATCTAGGAAAGATATATCCTGAGCTAATCAACTTGAAACCCTCTGTCTCACCATAAAGTTACTTGTGGTATAGTCACCACTCTTAGTGACCCTTTGCATCATTTTTCATTGTTGATTCTCAACTATATGCATTCTTTATTCTTTTCCTCAAACATGGTAAGGATGAAACCCTCAGTAACAAGAGGATGAGATGTCATCATAAATTTCTCAAGGTCACTTCTCCTATAACAATGTGAACATTTTTATCCAGAAATAGAGAGATCCTTTTTTAACCTTCCAAGAATTACATCTTCCTCTTCCTTGGATGATCATTGGACCGTGTCTTTTAATGCAACAATGCATGACTATCCTTATTCTTATTTGGCTGCTCCATATAACTCATGATGGTTTCATACAGGACTTGATAGCTCCTCCATTATTTATTGATGGATGCATAATTGAACTTGATGCATATGTGCTTCGGTTTTCACAAAAATCACTTGTTTCTTCATTAAAATGGATCTTTGATCCACTTAAGAAGATTGAAAGACATATTCAATAGGGTATTGTCCCTTTTGGCATGATGGCAACCTATTGTTTGATTCATTATGAGAAGATGAAGAGTAACTTTCTTGATAGTTCACATTGTTTGTTGCATCTTTTGAATCTAATAATGAGAGCTAATCAACTGGTATGATTCCATGTTGATTTAATGCATCAAGAATATGTTTATCATTGATTTGATCAAGTTGCTCAATTTCCTATCCTTCCTAAAACACAAGAGGGCAACATGTTGGGCTCAACCCTCGTGGGAGCCACATTTTACTCTGCATGCTGTAATTAGCTAAATCAAATCAATAACAAAGATTTGTCTTATATCTGCACAAGGAACAAATAAGTTAGATAAAAAAAGCATATCATAGGTTTGTTTGATTACTCTTTTCTTGTTTTCCTAGACACTTATGGTATGCTATCTATTTTAATTCTTATAGAAATCAGATTACATGTTTATGGATGTTTTGCACATATTTTGATCAGTGACCTTTCATTGCTCTAACAACTCTTTTTTCAGATGCAGGAAACCTAGGAGCAATGAGGAGAGCGTCAAACGAAAGCAGGACAAGTGGGGAAGACTGAGATGATGCAGGAAAAGGCCAACGAGATTCGTCATTCCAAGCAATGACGGGTCCCTTTTCATTTTATGTCCATTTCTTTCTTTTTATCTATAAGTGTATAGTATTTTCTTCATAAGCATTAGAATAGTCAGTCCCTCGGCTTGTGAGGGACATTATACACTTATGGTCATCAATAAAGATTACATGTGCAATACATGTTGATTCTCTTTCTTATTGAAGGCAATTGCAAAACTATAATAATGCAATCTTTTTGACAATCTCTTTTATGCACATGAATCAAATTTAGCAGAAAATGATGTATCTTTTAATGTTCAAATGCAAAGACAATAATAAGTTACTTGATTTAGCTAGAAGCAAAATCAGGTAATAGTCACATCAACACATAGCGCAATCTATATCTTCATAGCCACTCTATAATTTATAAACAAACAAAGGCAGTGACGATTTGCCTTAGACACTATGACCAACTAAAGATCACACAAAAAGATTGCAATAATTGGCATGATTACTTCTCTGATCTTAATCATATTTTATTATTATTTTGAAATGAACAAATTCCACAACCTGATCAACCTCGCACATTTCAATCATCTGCACTCTTTAATCTCACTTCATACTCATCCCTTATGTGTTGGTTTGGTGTACAAATCTTGTCAAAATGCAAATCCTCCACAACTGGCAGCTCACGTCCAACCACAACCTGTGCTAGATCATTTAACAACAATGTATGAAATTATGAAAGAATATATGAATGACCAGGAGAGAGTATTGCTTTGATACCATATAAGCAATATGTAGAGTAATAGAAGCCAACAAATTCTATACACAAAATAATGTTTGCTTCTATATTCTACATTCACGTCCAATACACATTACATACATATATATAGGAGTTGTATTTCCTATATTCTAGGAAACCTCCTATAACGATTCCTCTAACTCAAACAAACACACTCATACAACAAAATAAGTCTATACATATGACTTAACTAATCTAACAAATATTCCCAACACTCATAATAACTATGTGAGTTATTAATTTAACTCACTTTATCTCACACTAACATAAATTCCCAACAAGGTTTTGTCATTTTTTTGAGGTTTGAAAGGAATACTTAATCTATGTCTTCATTATTCACCTCATGACATAAATGACATAAACTTGTAAGAACTCATAACACCAAATAAGTTTGTAAATGCACTCATATAAAGTGGGCCACAAAAACTAAATGTGTGTTCCTTAGGGAGGGAATTTTGTGCTTACATTGAATTATAAAGCGTAATGGGGGGAGCCTTGATTTTTCATCACATCTATGCATTCTCTTGATTTTCATGAAATGTGTGTGTTGCCTTGACTTGCCATCACAACAATGGATCCTTGTGATTCTTGCCTCATGAATGTGTGCCTTGATGCACGCTCTTTTTTAGCTTCTTATACATCTTTTGGACCTAAATCAGGGTGTACATTCTTTGCACATTTTTGTTCCTAATTTTAGTTGGTCTGCTTATATCTTTTAGCATTAAGGGGGGATTATGACAATGTTATGCTAATGATTCTTTCAATGGAGCAGTGGAAGGACCTTCTATCTTTATCTCTCGAATGGGGGATTATTTTAGTGGATCATATTTTGAGATTTCTATACTCCAAAACTAGAGTACTATCTGTATTTTCAACTTCATAGAGTTTGATTAACTTTGTGTATTCATGGTTGAGTAGTGTTCAGGGTGATCCCACAATATTGGTTTACAATTTTGGCCAAATTGGACACTGAATTGATTTTTCCTAACTACATCTTCACTTTCAGGAACCTATCATGAGGAATTTGAAGATGATGCAAACTAGTGATTTGTGAAATTTTGTTTGTACATTCTAAATATATTTTTTTCAAAATTTTTGGATTCAAATTGCACTTCTTTTTCCATCTCCTTCGAAAACTAGTTTTTTTTAGTAAACACCATTTTTTAAGGAGTGATGCTCATCTTATACAACATAATTTTTTTTCCATAAAGGATAAAATTCTAATTTTTTTCAAATTTAGATTTGTAACTTCTGATATCTAAGCGTTTTATTTGGTTTCATAGTGTTTTATTGAATATTTTTCCTTAATCAAGTTAGAGTTAGTTAAATTACAATTGACATATATTGTAATTTTGCATAAACATTTTTTGTAGTTTTTGTGGATCAAGACTTCAATAACCTGAATGCATTGATATTTTTTTCAATTTTTTTTTGATAATCAGCTATTTTTCCATGTGTAGAACATAGAGCTTGATTTTCAGTGAAAAACCTACATTCACAAGAAATAAAAAAATAAATATAATATTAAAATTAAATTTATTTAAAATTATACTTTTTGGGAAGCTTAACTAAGGACTACATACTTACAAAAAATAATTTTTTAATGAATTCATTTGATCCCCCAAAAGGTAAATCAAAAGTGGTTTTTTATCAGCATTTTGATAGGTGTAAAGGAGACTCCGTTATAGGTATGGCTTAAAACTACCGGGGTTCTATTCAAGGGGGTTTGATCTAAGGTGGTTCAATCAAACCTTCTTCAATTGGAATCCTTTAAATGAAAATTTTCAAGGCTTAAATCATTTATATTTTCTAAAAATATGTGATTTTAACAAAAATCAGGATCTCCCAAAAATTGTAAACCTGTATTGTGGGATCACCCTTCATATGTTCACTCATGCAGTGTTTTGTATCTCTTCTCTTGATCTACATTTCTTGGAGGTTCATTGATTCCAAAAAACACTAGTTCATCTTTGGAAAATTTTGCAACTTCAACATACTTTAGGAGTTCTTCATCATCATGGGACATCTTTTCAGGAGGTCTTATCCTTCTCTTATCTTTCTTTTGGATGATAGTTTTTTCCCACTAGGTTTTCTATCTTTCTTCATTTATGAGAGATTGCATTGTACATGGGTACCTCAGTAAGCCTCGTAGCTGGGACCCATTTCTATCTATTGCACTTTTGTGATCTCCCCAAGTATCACTTAATGGGGGATGTTAGAGTGAACAATTTATCTATTCGCTATAGCTTAAGTGTACTTAAGTTGACGAGGCTAGACAACATCCCGTCTAACTGAATGTGCAACCTTTTAGACCTCTAGAGGTTACCTAGTTGTTTGGCATACCTCATGTACATACCTTTTGAGGTTGGAAGAATTTCCATCACAACTCAAGGTCAATTTTGTAGTCATTTAGCACTATCACCAAGGTTGATGACTTGGTCAAATAGGTTGTTGGTTTGCACATTCTAAGTGATCCAAAGATTGACACCGATAAGACACTTGCCTACTTATTTGTGCCACATCATGGGGCACTTGTCAATCCACATGATAGGTGGATTTCCTCTTCCTTTCCTATATAGGCAAGATCATATTGTACATTTTAATCAACTCTTTTATCAATCTCTTTGATAATGTGAATTAGGCTTATTGTGTGCAAGTGTGTTTTTTTGGAAGCACAAGGTTTTTATTGCTATTATCTTGGATGAAAATACTAACAACAAAAACCTTGTGCTTCCACAAAAACACTTGCACACAATTAGCCAAATTCACATTATCAAAGAGATTGATAAAAGACTTGATTAAAATGTACAATATGACCTTGCTTAAATAAGCAAGAGGCAATCCACCCATCACGTGGATTGAAAAACTCCCCATGATGTGGTACAAATAAGTAGACAAATCTCCTATAGGTTCCAACCCTTGGATCACCTAGAATATGCAAACCAACAACCTATTTGAACAAGTCATCAACCTTGGTGGCAAGTGTTAAATGACTACAAAAGTGACCTTTGAGGTGAGATGTAAATTCTTCCAACCTCGAAAGGTATGCACATGAGGTTTACCAAATAACTAGGTAACCTATAGATGCCTAAAAGGTTGCACATTTAGTTAGACAAGATGTTTTCTAGCGTCATCAACCTAAGTATACTTAAGCTAGATAGTGAATAGATAAATTATTCACTCTAATAGAGGATTCACCATGGTCGATTGCTTGATTGGCAGATAGTCAACAACTTTATTTGCTTCTTTGAATGTGTTTTATTGTAGTCATCAAAGTTGCTTAGATAGATGTGCACTTAATCAAGACACATTTTAGTTTTCCAAGTGGGTTCCTTTTTGGATGCAACAACCCTGATGAGGTAAAAATAACTTCATCAATATAATTAGCTCAATATGTAAATCTAAACCTTTTAGCCTTAATAACCTTGCCAATTGATTACCTTTAGGAAAAATAAGTGCTCTCTTTCTATGAATAAGCGTACAAACTTTATTTCTTGGAGTTGATCGAATTAAACTAGCTTATGCTGATTTAATGGTTTAGTATTGAGTATTTCACAGGTCAACTCCACTTCCAATCACCATTCCATTCAGAAGGGAAATGAATGTGAATCTTCATACTTCTAAAAACAAGCGAGCGGGCACCAGAATTTCAAGAGCACACGTTTTGGCCAAATCTTTATAATTCAGTTATTTTTCAATTTCAAAAACTTTATGGCTCATGCGAGCCTCTTTAATATTGTATATCATGGGCTTTAAAGTCACTTTTCTATTGGCAATTTATTAAAAGACTTTATTGATTGAAAAATAGGATTTTTGTTAGTCGCTTTTCATGTAAATATGCAATTGTTACAAATAATGAATAGAGAAGAAGATTATTGTTATGTTGCAAATTTGTCTTTTGAGTGAAAACTACCATATGAATATGAGTTTTCCCGCCACTCTTTGAATTAATGTGTAATATGGACGCGTCTTTGGAATGAAGTAGCTTAGATAATTTCTAGTGCGTGTGATCTAAGGTAGCTATAGACACACCCAAGAGCTGGCCAATCGAGGGTTATAGATAGATAGATAAGTATTCTATTCCTTATTCTGTATTTTCTTTTAGTAGATAACAGTTGAAGTTGAAATCCATTTTCATGAGTATATGTTATGCGGTCAGTGTCAAGCCTGTAGGTTGTAGCTAAGTCTGTAGTTTTTGAACTTAACATTTGAATGTCCAGAGCATCTTACTTCAGTAGATTCTGTTCAATTTTTTCTTTTTTGCAGTTGGATTGTTACACATTAGATAATGTTTCCTAATTTCTTTTCATGTTTTACTTCTTCAACAATTTATGCATTCTTTAGGTTAATCATTTCTATGCTTTCTAGTTTAGTGGTGATGTTTTTCTGATTTATAGTTCTTTGCTTTCTAGTTTAAGATCATTTCCTGGTTTCTAGATAGATAATTCATTGCTTTTAGGTTTAGAAGTCTTCTAGTTTAGAATCTTTATTCGGTTGACTAGCATTTATAGAACCTGAGAGAGAGAATTGGGATGTCTTCTATTGCAAATAGCCTTTGGACATTGCCCAGTCGATATAATGATCTGATTATTCACTAAAGTGTTAGGACCTAACAACAACCTGTCAAACCCTTACCACGACTAGATAATCCCCTTCTATGTCAATTTTCTTTATGTTTTTTCCATACATAGTTTGAGCCCTTCAAGTAGAGCCACACATTGAACTTTTGTGTTGGTTCCAATAGGCATCTTAACCACACTAGCCCAACATAATTCCCCTTTTTTGTCTCTTATTATAAAATTGGAACTCAAGGCCTCAAGATTTCCCCTTGAAGCTCCATCAAAGTTCAATTTCAGTCTTCCTTGTGGGACAACAAACATTTGACCCTATTTTTTCTAGCTTTGTTTGGTCCTATGTTGCCAACACTTCATCTAATAATTATTATATAATCTAACATTCTCTTGCATTTCTTATCATATTTTATAACGATGTGTGGTTTACCATTGATTAAATGATGTTCCCAAAAATATGGTTTTATTTTCTATCTATAATACAATATTAATTAGCTTATATTTTGTACTTATATTTTGACAAAAAAATTATTTCTAATTTTACATCTCTTTAATTTTTTTGTTTGGTTCTTCATTTTCCATTCTTTCACCTCTTTCTTCATGTTCTATTTAGTGATCAAGTGTTTGTAATCTATCATTTTTTTCTTATTTATCTTGATGATTGTGAAGTATGATACAAAATATTGATGTAAAAATTGTCACATAATTACATTCAAAAGAATCCATGATTTCAATAATATGGATTGGAAATATTATGACTATGAAAAAAGTAATTTCACCCAATTTCTAAAATTAACTAATCTTCAAGATCTTCTACCTTAATTCTAAATATTTTAGGTACTTTCATGTCCACCATGTTTAACTTTAAAATGAAGACAGTACTTTAAAAATTATAGTTCTCATTTCTAGTAAATATGTGAATGGATACTATTTTAACTATTTAATATTTGTAGGACATTCGATATAGAAAAGGAAACTAAACACACCCTCCTAATTTAAGGGAGAACAAAATCCTCTTACATAAATTGAAGGAAAATAAATGACACCTGGATATTAATGTCAGAATGATGTAAATGAATTAAATGAGTTGAAATAAATAAATATTTCGAAACATAAAAAAAAAAATATTTAATCAAAAAATTAAAATGACATGTGAAATGACTTAGGGCTGATAAGTGGGGGGTATTTTTTGTAGTGTGTTAAGTTATGATATTACTATCGGTATTCAATTGTGCAATTTTATGAGTTAAAAACACTGACCCATATTTTATGAGTAGTGGTTGACACAAACCCATCTCTCATGATAATGAATGGTGATACTTATAGGGATGAAGCATTGAGACTTCTCAGGAGGTCACCCATCCCTATACTACTTCAACTCAAGCATGCTTAACCATGGAATTTCCCCCAAGTTGAAGACACCTAGCTTACTACCCCATTTGAAAAACCTACATCAAGTTTTGCACCTCATAAACCATTCATCATAGACAGCCTTTAGCTCATCAATTGATAAGTGGGAGGTATTTTTCATAGTGTGACTATTAGGATTCAATTGTGTAGTTTTTTGAGTCAAAATCGCTGACCCATATTTTATAAGTAGTGATTTGCACAAACCCATCTCTCATGATAATGAATGGTCAACTTAGCACTCATTGCATCTAGGTCATGCTCATAGGGGAGAAATATTGAGACTTCTTGGGAGGTCACCTATCTCAATACTACTCCGACTCAAGAAAACTTGACCATTGAGTTTTCCCCAAGGTGAAGACTACTTAGCTTCCTACCACATTTGAAAATGCTTCAAAAAGTTTTGTGCCTTATGAAACATTCATCGTATACCCCCTTTATCTCATCAATTGATCAATTGGAGGTATTTTCCACATTGTGTCAAGTTATGATATTACTATCAAGATTCAATTGCATACTTTTTTGAGTCAAACTCATTGACCTAGAATTTATGAACAATGGTTCACACAAACTCATATCTCATGATAATGAATAGTCTATTGGTAGTTGTTGTCATAGATGTCAATACTAAGGCTTGTGTGTTGTCATTGATGTCAACACTGATGGTTGTCATTGATGTTAACATTAAGGAGATTGTTGGTAGTTGTTGTCAACATTGGTTGTTAGTTGTAATTGATGTCTAAATTTGAGTAATATATTGTTAATCCTTAAGCATTGGTTGTATTTGTTACATTCAGTTTGGGCTAACATTGATTGAAGAGTTGAAGAATTTCATGATTGGATCTCATGTCTTATCAAAGAAGTGAAAAATTGAAGTTCATGGTTGGATGTCATGCCCTATCAAAGAAGTGAAGAATTAAAGAAGTTCATGATTGGATTTCATGTCTTATCAAATAAGAGAAGATTTAAAGAAGTTCATGGCCGATTGTCATTCCTTACCAAAGTAGTATTATTGTTGATGTTCTTATAATGCATTATTTGTTTCAGTAAAGTTGTTTCTCACACTAATATATCAAGATGAGGATTATAATCATTAATATGAGGATTAGAAGCATGACTAATTTTGGATAGATGTTGCTGAAGGTATATAGTATGTCTCTTTCTCTCGTGATGTTCCTAATAGTATATATGTTGCTGAAAAAAAGATCTAGTCTCTGCATGTTCCTAAATTGATTCTAGTTCAGGAAGTTGCATTAAAGTCTATCTGGGAGAATGCTCCACATTCCCTTTTTGTAGTTCTAGTCTTGCAGTTTTGAATTCAATGTCAGTGATTTTTGTATGTTGCACTCCTATCTTTTCAGGTTGCCTATGTTGCTGAGGAAAAATCTATGAATTGCAGAAGGTTAGCAGTGTTGCTAGTTGTCTGGACTAGTCTAGGAAATGCTCCACATTTATTCACATTTCTCTACATTGATGTTCCTTATCCTATGGTTTGGTGAATGTTCTCTAAATGTTTGTGCAATGTCTTAGTTCCAATATCATATGCTCAAGTGGTCTGCATGTTGTTCTACTAATGCTACATCATCCGATCATGTATCTTGTGTTTCTTGAACAAAGTGTTTTGTACCTGTTTGATCTGTAGTGGCTATTGATAGCATAAAAGTATGAAAGAAGTATATGGAAGTGATTTTGGATGTTCAAGGAACACCCTTGTGTGATCCACATATTGCTAATTATATGCTTTGGTGCTGCATTGTGTCTTGAGTTGGATTTTTGGGTTATTTATGGATATCTTGTTGATAGAGCTTGTTCCTTTGTTCGTGATGTGTGCTTGGAGGGATACACCGACAATGGAAGATGTGTCATGATAGATTCAGGTCCTAACCTATCCTGCTTAGGTCTGCATCAAGTAAATTCAATTGAAAGAGAGTTTATGGGATGATTGGTTATGTGCTTCAAATGTTTCATCCAAACATTTCCCTAATGTTGACTTAGGTTGATGTGTGCCTATGTGTAAATCATTTTTGGATCACATTGAAATAATTATTATTGGTCCTCTCTACCTTCGGGATAGGACCACATTGTGCTTCAATGGCCAAAAAATTATATTCATTGATTATTCTCTTCTTGGCCAACCTAATTAAAGAATTGAAGTGTTTTGGTGGATATAAATGTAAAATCATTTCAGTTGCAATAAGAGAGAAGAAATGTACAAGTTTGAAGAAGTGTGTGTGTGACTCATATTGAATATCTAGTGGAGATGGTGCTAAAGATTGTGAAAGGAAAGATCAATTGTGCTATAACGCCTCAGTCAATAGAGTGTTGTGTTGGAAATATTTGTAATTCTCTTTAAATCATTTTTGTATCCTACTCTACGATAGTGAATTTCATAAGGTCCTTGTATCTTGCTCCTAGAATTGGTTGGTACTTCGGTGCTGCAAGTCATATTTGTATCTTGCCCTAGTTAGTGATCCTTCCAACAAGTCTTTTTGGTAGTGAGCCTTATATTATGAGTTAACTCTCACCATGGTTTTTCCCTCATTGGGTTTTCCACATAAATCTAGTGTCTCCTTGTGCATGTGTGTGTTATATTTTTCCATCTCTTTGCTACTGATCTAATTATTGCTATATCTTTACTTGGTTAAGGTTGCTGAAGGTGTTAATGATTCTTATTGCTATAATCTTCTCTATTCATGCTCTATTTAAAGTTGTATCTTTATCTGTTAAAGGAGTTTGAGTTGTGTTGAAAATTTCAAGTTCTTAAAGGGGTCAAATTTTGTGTAGACTAATTCACCCCCTCTTAGTCTTTGAAAGTGTCCAACATGGTCCACTTATCACTCATTGCATCTAGGTGATGCTCACAAGGGTGAAACATCATGATTTCTCGAGAGGTCACCCATCCTTTTACTAATCTAACTCAAGTGCACATAAGCATGGAGTTCCTATAAGTTTAAGATTTTTTAGCTTGCTACCCCATTTACAAAACCTATAGCAAGTGTTGCACCCTATGAAACATTCATCATAGATCCCCTTTAGCTAATCAATTCATAAGTGGGAGTTATTTTCCACAATGTGTTAAATTTATGATATTATTACCATAATTCAAGCTATTACTTAGGGATAATCCTTTAAATACAACATCAAGAGTCATATATATAAAACTTCCTTGCCTTGAGTTGACACACCATTGTCATAAGGATAGGTTAAGTTAATCTCAAACTGAGATTTTAGGCCTAAAAGTAAAGGGATCACTTTTGCGACTAGATTTGATCTAGGTTAAGAAGGGTAAAATTGAAGATTGAGAATGTTCACTAGAAAAGAGTATAGATAGGAGTGGACAAGGTTTTGGTTGTGTGCTTTCTTTGAAGTGGAAATGATGTAGTATAAAAATGGGGGTCTTATTATACAACCAAACTCTAGCAACCAATAACACAAATTCACACAACAATAATTTTCTTGATGTTTTATTTCAAATTCTTAAACAAAATATTACAAAACTATGAGGAGTATAACCAAATATTGAGTTCTCATACAATCACTTTCAAAAATCTCTACTAAAAATTTCCCCAAAGGATTACTACAACTTTCCTTTATAGTCTTAAATTTTAGGAAGTTGAATTATTTCAAGATTAGGCAATTACAACAACTAAAAAAACCTGCAAGTTAGAAGATCCAATAGGGTGATCCCACAATATTGGTTTACAATTTTTGGCCAAACTAGACATTGAACTGATTTTTTCTAACTAAATCTTCACTTTCAGGCACCTATAGTGGCTAAACTGTGAAGAATTTGAAGATGATGCAAAGTAGTGATTTGTGAAATTTTGTCTATATATTCTAAATATATGTTTTTTAAAAGTTGTGGAATCAGATTGCACTTCTTTTTCCATCTCCTTCAAAAACTAGTTTTCATCAATAAACACCATTTTTAAGGAGTGTTGCTCACTGTATACAACATAAGTTTTTTTCTATGAAGGATAAAATTCTTTTTTTTTTGAATTTAGATTTGTAACTATGATATTTAACTTGTACACAGAACTTTGGTCTCACTTGTGTTTTATTGAATATTTTTTTCCTTAAACAAGTTTTAAATTCCGTCAATTTAAAATTCGGACATAAATGAGTCTACAACTATAATTTTTTTTTGTATGTGTCGAAATTCAATTTTTTTTTTCTTGGGTCAGGGACTTCAATACCTGGCATATATTTTCAAAATTTTGTGATAATCTACTATTTTTTCCACATGTGGGAACAAAAGAGCTTGATTTTGGTAGAAAAACCTATGTTTAATAAAACTAAAATAAAATACATAATAAAACTAAAACATATTAAAATTATATTAGTTGGATAGCTTGTTAGGGACTGCCATCATCTTGTTGGGTCTATGAAGTATCCTCCATTTTCATCCTCAACTTGAGCATTGAAGGGAAAAATTATAGAGATTTTTGGTGCTAGAGGGGGAGAAGGGGGGGTTTGAATGAACCCAAGTTGAAGCGAACCCCCTTGGAGGTTTGTTCGAACCTAGGTTTTCTCAAAATAGGGTTCGAATGAAACTCCCTTTCTACAAAGATTCTCTTTGTTTTTTATTCCGGGAAATGAGAAATATGTGGGACCCAACATTTAATAGGGTTGGCTCGAAGCGGGGTTCGAGTGAACCCTTATCGGGTTCGTTCGGACCCTAAGTTCGTTCGAGCCCCCCAAAACCCAAATTTTTTTCATGGGGGCATTTTTTGCAATTTTGCTTCCTCAACAGAATTGTAAACCAGTTTTGTGAGATCACCTGAAATACAAACTAGAAACTTTGTATGGTTCAATTCACTATTGAATATTTGTAACATCTTCACAGTCTACATTTAGAATACTACAGAGATCCATCCAATCTCCACATTGGTTTTATATTATCAAGGATGTTAGGATTTACATCCAAGATCATAACTACAATTTTTTTGTGTTTTCACAAATACACTTGCATATTATTAGCCCAGTTCATATTATTAAAGAGATTAATTAAAAAGAGTTGATTAAAATATACAATATGACCTTGCTTAAATAAGCAAGTAAGAGGCAATCCACCTATCATGTGGATTGAAAAATTCCCCATGATGTGGCACAAATAAGTGGACAAGTGTTCTATAGGTGTCAACCTTTGGATCACTTGGAATGTGCAAACCAACAACTTATTTCACCAACTCATCAACCTTGGTGGCAAGTGTTGAATTACTACAAAAGTGACCTTTGAGGTGAGATGAAAATTCTTTCAACGTCAAAAGGTATGCACATGAGGTTTACCAAACAACTAGGTAACCTCTAAAGGCCTAAAAGGTTGCACATTCAGTTAGACAAGATGTTGTCTAACCTCATCAACCTAAGTACACTTAAGAAATAGTGAATAGATAAATTATTCACTCTAATAGAGGATTCACCATGATCAATTACTTGATTGGCAGATAGTCACCAACTTTATTTGATTCTTTGAATATGTGTTTTATTGTAAAGTCATCAAAGTTGCTTAGGTATATGTGCACTTAATCAAGACACATTGTAGTTTTCCAACTGGGTGCCTTTTTGGATGCATCAACCCTTACCATGACCAGAGAATCCCCTTCTATGTCAATTTTCTTAAAGCTTTTGTCCATACATAGTTTGAGCCCTTCAAGTAGAGCCACACATTCAACTTTGTGATGGTTCCATCAAGTAGCTTAACCGCACTAGCCCAACATAATTCCCCTTTGTTGTCTCTTATTATAAACTTGACACTCAAGGTCCCGAGATTGCCTCTTGAAGCCCCATCGAAGTTCAGTTTTAGTCTTTCTCGTGGGGGTAGCAACCATTTGACCCTATTTCATCCACCTTTGTTTGATCTTATATTGCCACCACTCCATCTAATAATTATTATATATTCTAACATTCTCTTGTATTTCTTATAATATTTTATAACAATGTGTGGTTTACCATTTGATTAAAAGACGTTCCAAAAAATATGGTTTTATTTTCTATCTATTATATGATATTAATTAGCTTCTATTTTGTACTTATATTTTGACAAAAAAATTATTTCTAATTTTACATCTCTTTAATTTTTTTGTTTGGTCCTTCATTTTCCATCCTTTCACCTCTTTCTTCATGTGCCATTTAGTGATCAAGTGTTTGTAATCTATCAAAATTTTCTTATTTATCTTGATGATCGTGAAGTATGATACAAAATATTGATGTAAAAATTCTCACATAATTACACTCAAAATTTTTCATGATTTCAATAATATGGATTGGAAATATTATATCTATGGAAAAAGTAATTTCACCAAATTTCTAGAATTAACTATTCTTCAAGATCTTCTACCTTAACTCTAAACATTTTAGGTACTTTCGTGTCCACCATGTACAACTATAAAATGAAGATGATAGTTTAAAAAATGTAGTTCCCATTTCTAATAGATATGTGAATGGATTCCATTTTAACTATTTAATATTTGTAGGACATTCAATATTGAAAAGGAAACTAAACACACCCTCCTAATTTAAGGGAGAATAAAATCCTTTTACATAAATTGAGGGAAAATAAATAACACCAATATTTAGAATCTACTATAGATATTAATGTCACAATGATGTAAATGAATTAAATGTGTTGAAATAAATAATATTTTGAAAAATAAAAAAATAAAAAATATTTAATCAAAAAATTAACATGACATGTGAAATGACTTAGGGATGATAGGTGGGAGGTATTTTCTGTAGTGTGTTAAGTTATGATATTACTATCAGTATTCATTTGTGTAATTTTATGAGTTATTTAAACTCATTGACCCATATTTCATGAGTAGTGGTTGACACAAACCCATCTCTCATGATAATGAATGGTGATACTCATAGGGATGAAGCATTGAGACTTCTTAGGAGGTCATCCATCCCTATACTACTTCAACTTAAGCATGCTTAATCATGGAGTTTCCCCCAAGGTCAAGACACCTAGCTTACTACCCCATTTGCAAAATCTTCATCAAGTGTTGCACCTCATAAACCATTCATCATAGACCACCTTTAGCTGATCAATTGATAAGTGAGGTATTTTTCATAGTATGTCAAGTTATGATATTACTATTAGGGTTTAATTGTGTAGTTTTTTGGGTCAAAATCATCAACCCATATTTCATGAGTAGTGATTTGCACAAACCCATATCTGATGATAATGAATGGTCAACTTAGCACTCATTGAATCTAGGTGATGCTCATAGGGGTGAAATATTGAGACTTCTTGAGAGGTCACCTATCTCAGTACTACTTTGACTCAAGCACACTTAACCATTGAGTTTTCCCCAAGGTGAAGATCGCTTAGCTTGCTACCACATTTGAAAATCCTTCAAAAAGTGTTGTGCCTTATTAACCATTCATCGTAGACCCCCTTTATCTCATGAATTGATCAATGGGAGGTATTTTCCACATTGTGTCAAGTTATGGTTTTACTATTAAGATTCAATTGCATACTTTTTTGAGTCAAACTCATTGATCTAGAATTCATGAATAATGGTTCACAAAAACTCATCTCTCATGATAATGAATGGTCCACTTATCACTCATTGAATCTAGGTGATGCTCATGTGGGTGAAGCATCATGATTTATTGAGAGGTCACCCATCCTAGTACTACTCTAACTCAAATGCACTTAACTATGGAGTTTCCCATAAGTTTAAGATCATTTATCTTGCTACTCCATTTGAAAAACCTACAACAAGTATTGCACCCTATGAACCATTCATCATAGAGCCCCTTTAGCTAATCAATTGATAAGTGGGAGGTATTTTCCACAATGTGTTAAGTTATGATATTACTACCATAATTCAAGCTATGACTTAGGGATAATCCTTAATTACAACATCAATAGTCATAAATGTAACACTTCCTTGCCTTGAGTTGACACACAATGGTCATAAGGATAGGTTAAGTGAATCCCAATTTCATATTTTAGTCTTAAAATTAAAGGGATCACTTTTGTGACTAGATTTGATCTAGGTTAAGAAGGTTGAAATTGAAGATTGAGACAAGTCACTAGAAAAGAGTATAGATAGGAGTGGAAAAGGTTTGGATTGTGTGCTTTCTTTGAAGTGGAAATGGTGTAGTCTAAAAATGGGGGTCTTATTAAAGACAAATAAAATCTAGCAACCAATAACACAAATTCACACAACAATAATTTTCTTGATGTTTTGTTTCAAATTCTCAAACAAAAATATTACAAAACTATGATGAGTATAACCTGATCTCGAGTTCTCATACAATTTCCTTCAAAAAACTCTCCTAAAAATTTCCCCAAAAGATAACTACAACTTTCCTTTGTAGTCTCAACTTTTAGGAAGTTGAATTGTTTCAAGATTAGGCAATTACAACAATTGAAACAACCCGCACGGTAGAAGATCCAATTCAAACTAGAAACTTTGTATGGTTCAGATCACTATCGGGTTCTCGAAAGTAACTGGTTCAAGGGGAAAAATTTGCATATCCAGTTCACTAATGGAATCCCTCAAGTAGTTAGTTTAAATGGAAAACTTTGCATGTATTGTTCACTAGCGAAACCTCACAATTGTAAAAATTTGGTTCTGTGAAAACCTCGCACTCTATACCTTGCTGATATAATTATTTCATCATGTTGTCCTTACAAAAAAATTTGTTGCTTATTGAATTGAACCTTTTGATTAGTGCATGTGTTTAGTTCAATAGTATTTTCCAACAAATCAGTCCCAACTTGCAACAAAAACTCAAGAATGCTCCCGCAGAGAATTCTATGCCATTGCCTTTCTTGTGCCTTCAATTCCTCTTCAAACCTTCATCCATGAAAAATGGGTTTTCTATTGCTCAACTCCTCGTGTCATATAATTAATTTCATATTCTTTATTTTTCGTTCTCCAATATGGTACGCCTGCCTCTATTCATCCCCTCAAAAAGCAATTAAAACAATTAAAATATCCATTACCAATTTACCAGCAGCCCACTAAAGATAAGAATTTTAATTTTGTTCTTAGATCCTTTTGACTCTCAAAAAAGCAAAAAAATCAAGGCAAGCTTGGGCACCCATATCCTTGGCCCCTATTTTTTAGGGATCATGGTGGAGTGTTTAAAACTCAATCTTTTCAAATCCCAATGCCTCATATAGCTTTTTAGGTAATTTGCAATTAAAAGATTTGAACTGCTTTTTCTTTCTTTTTCACCCACTATGACAACTTGCCAATGTGCAAAGGAAATTTATTTGACAAGTTTAATTAATCAAAGATAAATCATTTGCCACCCTTCAACATGAAATTCAAACCAAAATTAATTTACTCCAAAATACAAAAATTCTCAACAAAATTAACCACTTTTTGATTGACATAGGATTGCTAACTGCCATGGATGCTACTGCATCAGGTGTGTCTCTATATAGTTATCCCTATAATAAGGAAGATAACTCTCCCCAATATCAATATAATGTTAATATTGAATTCATAATCATTTTATTATTATTAAAGGTCACCTCATCGAAGTGATCTACTATTTTTCTAATTTTTACATTTATTTCAACGTAATATCTTAATAAATTTTCACCAAACATAAGGATCTTGTTCAATGTATGAAAGAATTAAAAAAATCTATGCACTCTATATTGATGTCCTAGTTTCAATAAAAAATAAATAAATTGATACATACAAAAAAGTTAACGTTATGGAATAAAACCACTCTAAGTTATAATTATTGTGAATTAAAATATTAATGATAAATAATAACAAAAAATTGTGAACAATATGCATGCACTAGATATTAATGTTAGTGATCTATCTTTAATTTTTTTTAATTTTTCATATTTCTAATAAAAAATGTTTTATGGAATAAATATCACTCGTTAAAAATACTATAAAGTATAACAACTTTTTTATTAAAAATACACACACACACACACACAACAAAATCTAAAAAATCACTAGTTCACATCATCTTCAAATTCTTAACAATGTGCGTATTCTAATTGATAGAAAATGATTTCAATGTCCCACTTAGGCCAAAATGTAGGTGAAAATGTGGGAGACACTATTGTGGGATCACCCAAATATGTAAAAAACTAACATAAGTTAAATGGAAGGGAGGCAATAACCCTACTCACACCTTTCAATTCACTTGGGACACTAGCATGTGTAATAGTGTCCCATAAATTTATTTATTATTCTCACCTAAATGATTTCCTTTTCCAAAACCCCAACCCTAATTTGTACCCAACAAGTAGACTATCCCTAATCATACTTATTTAAGTGGACTTACCTAAAAGGAATGAATTTTATAACACCTACACCTAGACCTATACAAACCTTCCTTTTTTGGAATCACCTAGGGCATCCTTTGTTGTTGTTGTTGTACACCATTCTATTGTTACATCTCCATAGACTGACAGCATAGGGTCATATGCCTACCAACTTTTTCATTACTTAACATTAAAACATGTCATGGGATTTTGACTAAGGTAAGCTCCAAATGTGCCATAGGCACCCGTTTTTCCTCTCTTTTAATAAGATGTTTTGCAATAGTTGAGATAGGTACTAAGAGTCACAAGTCTTTGACATCAACAAGTATAAAAGATATGACCATGAGGGTATGAGATACCAACATGTCTAGAGTAAACTACTACACCCTTGGGGACACTACCAACTATCATATTTTTTAGAATATGATTTTATTCCTCCTACTATCTTCTCAACCTTCCACATCTTCTATAAATATTGAACCAAATAGATTTCCTCTAACTCTATCCTCTTTTCTTTTTTAACACTAATATAATTTCAACTCCCACATTTCATGTAAAATTAAGTAATGAGGAGTGTGATAAATGGATTTTTTTCCATAATTCTCCTAGGGTTATAGACCTTATTAATAAAAAAAGTCAAGTCATAAATACAATTGGTTTACTTGGACCAATTGTAGGTTGGGTGGTGATAATAAACTTAGCCGTTTAGATAGGTTTTATATCTCCCCCAACCTACAACTGATCCAAGACCATGTGGGGAATCTTGTGAAAGTTGACCACTCCACTACCCTCTAAGACCATTTCCCTATTATTTGTGAGTTTTCTAGAGAGAGTGTTATCAAGGAGGATTCTTAGTTGCACTTTAAACTTAATACTTTCCATCTTAAAATACCCTCTTGTGTTGATGCTTTGGTTGGAATTTGGAACTCCATCCCTAAGATGAAAGAAGGCAAATCTTATAGGGAATGGTGGTAGGTTGCTATTTCCCAATGTGCGGATTTCTTATGTGTTTTTGGTAAGAGAGTGGCTTGGCATCGAAGACATAAAGAAAAATCTCTACAAGGAAAGATAGGGAAGAATAGGAGGTTACTTAACCTTAATCTAGATGACATTAATATTCAAACTTCCATAGCCACTATTAAAACTCAACTTCATAAACTTGATATGTACAAGGGACAAGGAGTGACAAAGCTAGATTACATTGGTGTAAAGAGGGTAACAAAGGTTATAAGTTTTTTTTTACTACTTAAACTATAATCATAAAAATGAGTATATTGGATCAATTCAAGATGAGAATGGAAAGATTTATACAAACCCCCAAGAGATCAAATTCAAATTCCAAGACTTTTATGAGAATTTTTTTAGAGAGGAATCTCATTGGAATGATGTTCAATTGATATTAGAAAATATCTTTCAAGGAGCCATTCTTAGAAAGGTGGACCAAGAGTACAACCATTTTCTTGATTGTGACCTCTCCATCGAAGAGTTGGAACATGGTATTTTTTCTATGGCTCTAAACAAAAGCCTAGGGATTGATGGGTTATCAATTGAGTTTTACCAAACCTTATGGCAACATATTAAGGATGATTTTTATCTAGTATATTTAAAAGTTGTGAGTCTAGGGTTGTTGGGGTCAAACATTAACAAAGGTCTAATCAAGTTTCTATCAAAAGGGAAAAATTTAGACCTTATTTCTAGATGGAGGCCCATTACATTGCTTAACACCTCTTATAAAATTATTGCTAAAGCCTTATCCACTAGAAATAAATTGGTGGCTAAAGGGATTGTTAGACTGAAGCAAACAAGGTTTTTTGGTGGTAGATTTATACTTAATAATTTAATTTTGGCAATGGTAAAATAGTGAGTGGGCTGAGCAAACAAGACAAAATGCATTATTTGTCAAGCTTGATTTTGGTAAAGACTATGACAAGATGAGATGGAGACTTATTATCAAGATGTTGCAGTGGTTGGGATTCAATCCCAAATTATGTAAGCATGTTCAAATGATTTTTAATGAGGCAAATGATCAATTGGTGATAAGTAATTATGTGTATGATACTTTTCTCTTACAACGGTCAATTAGACAGGGCTGCCCTTTATCTCCATTTCTTTATGTTCTAGCTGCTGATATGTGGAATTGGTTTCTTAGAAATTTGAAAAATAAAATTTAATTGGGGAATATTACTCTTCTTGTTGGATGCCCTCCAAAAGAGGCTATATGAAGACTTAAATAAACTCATTCACCAATTTTTATGGTCAAGATGGGATGGAAAAATGGGTTTTAGGTCCTCCTCTTGGGTACATTGAATACAACCTAAATATAAAATGGGGTTGGG
Organism: Sequoia sempervirens; assembly: GCA_007258455.2. Classification (NCBI taxonomy): domain Eukaryota; kingdom Viridiplantae; phylum Streptophyta; class Pinopsida; order Cupressales; family Cupressaceae; genus Sequoia; species Sequoia sempervirens. Next base: position 370,566,961 of record VDFB02193867.1, read on the forward strand.
AATTTTGGATCTAAAGATTCAAGGGACTTGCTTATGTGCTAAGTGGGTAATAAGAGTTGTGTTATGAGAAGAGCAATGGAAAATTCTGGTTCGACATCATATTTCTTAGGCTCTTGTGAATAACAAGTGGCAAAATGTGCCCGATGGCTGGATAAAATCATTCTCACACAATTTTTTTGTGTTAAAGCTTCTTTCTCACTGCAATCTTTTTGGAAGGCCTGGCAACAATTTTGCAAGTTTCTAAATTAGAGAAGAAACTCTTTACAACATAGTTTCAACAAGTTCCTACTTCTTCGATTTGGTGGAACAAACTTGTTCAATATCATGGATAGCCACTTGTGATCAACTTTCCTAAACAGTCTCTCTACTTCTTCAAAAAAGGAGTGAATCAATTTTATTATATTTGGAACTTTGATTCTTTGGATTGGGCCAATTGGAAAGATACCAAGGATGTCTTTAATCTAAACAATAGGTTTACAAGATTCTTGGTTTTTGTGAAATTGTTGGTTCCTATAGAGCTCCTTATGAAAATTTGCACATCCCTACACTACACCTTCTTCAAGGATTGGTTGTGGATTGAAAAACTTGTTTTCTTATGTTTCCCTCTAAAGAAGATCTACTTTAAGCTTCTTTTGAACATGAAATTGAACCCAAGTCTTAACAACAAATGAAATTGTAGATTTCAAGAAAAGAAATGGAGAAGTCTTAGTGCCCAAACTTGGAAATCCAAGGCTGAAGCTAATTCTCAAATTTTGGCTTGGAAAGTCATACATTATAAGTTTCCTATAGGGGATAGATTAAAGCATTTGAAGCTCCAAATAACTAAATGCTCATTCTATCAACAAAGTGAAAGCATAAAACATATATTTTGAAAGCAAAAAAAAGTGGAATATAATTTTTGGTCTACAGTTTTTAGTTATGCATTATAATGGAAGGAAGCATTATTTGGTTATAGAATTCATGATAATTTAGTTGCAGATACTATGAGACAGTGTATTTTATTGCATCTATGGAAAATTAGATGTTTAGCAGTGTTTCCAAACCACATTTTGCATCAAGAAACAAACATTCTAATGTTTTACTTTGACATCATGTTTAATTTATTGTTTTAAGTTCATAGTGAGAGAGGGGACTCAAAGATGGTGATTTCAAGAAGTTGAAGGAGATTAAACACCAGTTTCTACAAGTACATGGGGGGAAGTTTTATGGTGCTAGACAATTTCAAAACTTCTTTAAATTTAAAGTCTAATTGGTTTTGAGCCCACTACTATACTTTTGGCTAATTTTTACTTAGGTTATTGTGTTTGTAAACCTTGACTAGAGTTACAAGTATTTTCTATTTTTTGTTGTTGCTTTGTTACGTGTTATATGCTATTTTGTTGGCTGCATACTCACAAATCAGTTATTTATTAGTTCCTCATAGCTTGGTTTTTGTATTACTTGCTAGTTGCATACTCATAGTTGGGTTATTGTATTAGTCTGAGTTGTTAAGTAGCTGAGTTATTGTATTAGTTTGAGTTGTTAAGTTGTTGTTTGAACTGTTGTTCTTAATTCCTTCTTTCTCAATCCCTTTGTTGGACTGAATTTCTTATCATTCTATTTATATCATTTCAACTTCATTCACTATATATATATATATATATAATTGATTAATTATTAAATAAATTAATACAATTTTAATAATTAAAAGTAAAACAATTATATATATATTAGTACTTGCCTTTAGGAAATACTATTGCAATGAGTTTTGTTTTTCTTAGTTAATTATTTATTGTAAGTGTGGAAAAAGTAAACTAAATACAATTAAATACACCTCTCAATGAAACATTGTATCAAGATTAAACATGAATTAAACTAATTTAAAATAGAGAAATGCTTGAAAGCATCTCATTGTCTCCTATCTCCAAAGATTTATGAGTCACGGGAAGGCTCTCAGATTTGATAAAGTACCGTGACTATTAAAATTCCTAATTAGAGAACAAAATTATGCAAAATGCTGTGATGTGATGATTGCTAATGATTCCTAGATGATATGGAGCTACCGTAAACTATCCTGATGAAAACCTGCTAAATGGAAGTTATAGTAAAAACTGATGATGCTACCATGATTCTAAATGTACTGATGCTATGATGCTATGCTAATATGCTAAATGATAATTGATGCTAATGACAATGCTAATGCTTAAGATGCTTGAGTGCCAAATCCTGCAGAGCAAGTTTGCATAAAAGATGATAATTCTTGGGATCCATTCTTTGCTTCAGAAAGCTGTATATATAGATTTTCGGCAACAGTTTTGCACAGGGGTAACACAACAGAGGCTGAGATTCAATCTAGAGATTTGAATGGTAAGAGATGAGAAGGTGGAGCTAATTATGGGGATTGTTCCTCCCCATGAAAACACCAGGCAAGATGATAGGAAAGATTTGAGGAAGAAGATTGAGGGAATTGCCTGCAGGTTTGTCCCCGAGGCTTTTCTCGTGAATGCTAGCTAATTAATTAGATTTAAAAAAATCTAATTTTATTGGTGAGTGAATAGAGGGATATTTTATTTATGCCTTTATTTACATGTTTTTGATTTATTTAAATTAGCAAAAAGGAAGATAAATAATTTAAATAAATAAACTATAGAAGTTTGTTTATTAAATTAAATAGAAGAAGTATGATAATTAAACAATAAAGTATAAAGCTTTATTTATTTAATTAATATTGAATATGATGTAATAATTAAATAATGCCAACTATAAAGTTGTTTATTTAATTAAAACTGAAGAAATAAGAGAATTTAGAATGTGAACTATTTAAATAAGTATTTAATTTATTTAATAGTAGATAAATTTGAATATGATATTTAAATAAAATTTGTTTATTTAAATAAGATGAAAATAATTGAATCAAGATTGAAGAATTATGATGAACTATTTAAATAAATATTTCCTATTTATTTAATAGTAGAAGATTTTAAGGATTAATTAATTAAATAAGTCGTATTTAATTAATCAGATTTCTCCAGACCATTTTTAGGTGTATACATTTTGCCCCTCTTTGAAGTGATGTGTTTACGCATTGCTTCAAAGAAAATTTTGTGCTGCTGCTCCTAGTATTGACGCAAACATTTCAATGTGCCCCAAACATGATTTTCAGGTGATTGATGGATATATGCCCCCTCGAGAGATAAATTAATGAATTTTTTATTTTTTATGATTTTTTTCAAATTTTTATGATTTGATGATGATTTGATGTAGATTCGATAAAGATTTGATGATGAAATAATTTATCTCCCGATAATTGATGAAGAAAGTGGCCCTGGATGAATTTCAATTAATCTCCCCATTTAAAAATTAAATCAATCCCATAAAAAATCCCTTTTTAAATAACCTATAAAAGGTTAAAAGGTCCTTTTCAACTTCATTTGTTCATTGTGACTTTTGAAATTTTGGTGAGAGATTTTTATGCCACTTGGAGCGAGATGTCGATTCCATATCACACCCACCGTTTTGAGCGTGTTTGATGACATCAACAGCCGGCCGTGTTCGGACCTTCGGTATGAATTATTTTTTTGTCTTGGTTTTCATGCATTTTCCTCATTTTTTTGTGTATTTTCGGATTTTTGATTTTAAACTTTCTTTTAGCACTTTGTAAGTCTATTGTAGTGATTTTTAGGTCCGTTGTAGCACTTTAAAATTCCATTGTAGCACTTTTATAATTTTAGCACTTAGGAGGTCTATTTTTAGCGTGTCAATAGGTTAGATTAGCGCTTTGCAAAGTTTAGCGCTTAGGATAGCCATTGTAGTGCTTCTGTAAGATACATTAGCGCCTTCAAAACTTTAGCGCTTCGGTTAGATTTTGTAGCACTTAGGCTTCCTATTTTAGCGCGTTCGAAGTTTTAGCGCTTTGACCAAATAGAATGGCGCTTTTGATAAAATGGCGCTTTGTCTGTTTGTAATAGCGCTTTTGTCTGATGAAATGGAACATGTCATTCTTTTAGCACTTTGAATGCCTTTTTTAGCGCATTCAAATCAAAGTGATGTAATTTTTGTCAATTTGTCCTTGATTTTGTCGATTTATGATTGTATCGCCTATTGGTTTGATATGATTGATTTGTCTGATCAAATACATGATTTTTCGACCTCATGATAGGTGAGGTTTGATGTTTTTTTTTATGATAATTGTCCTCATGATAGGTAAGGAATAATTATGATTGACATACCTTATGATAAGTGAGGTTGATTTGATGCATTGATGATTGACCTCATGATAGGTGAGGTTCAATGATGTTTGCTCATGAGATTTGATCAAAATTATCACCAAGAGCTGATTGGATTTGATAGGATAATTTGATGTTTTTGATGATTGACATGAGTTTATTGACTTTGATCTTTTTATGATAATAGGAGCGATTGGGGAACCTCCAGGTTCGAAAGTGTTTCCCCTGGAAATTTGATCTTATACCACAATTGGCACAGCCTGAGATGACTATTATCACACATTGTGGATTGTCTCCCCTTCTATATATGCCCCAGATTAGGATTAATCGGGGTTTGTTGATAGCGCTAGCTGATAGGTGGCATAGCGAGCACAACACCTTTCATCTTCCTACTGGTGAGATGAAAGTCACCCTAGAGGATGTCTGGCGGCTTCTACAGCTTCCGATTGTTGGAGATATTGTCACATATGATTCTACAGAGCAAGGTGGGACTGATGCCCTTCGTAGAGTGTTTCAGGATGATCATATTGTTGGAGAGTGGATTCCATGGCGTGAGATGGTTGATTCATATGCCACTTTTCCTACAGTACTTGTTGGTTTCATCAAAGGATTCCTTAGTCCTGATCATAGATCTAAGGGATACTCAGTTGGTTGGGGCCGAGTTTTAGAGAGTATGGTTGTTCATGGCACCAGATTTGATTGGGGCATGTTTATGCTTGCCCATTTATATCATGATTTACATTCAGCTATGTATCTCAGTGGTCAAAGTTTATTGGTCGGCGTTACTTTGCTTCAAGTATGGGTGTGGGAGAACATAGTTGTCACACGCCCAGTTCCAGTTAGATAGAGGCCACCCATGAGACCTTATGTGTTTAGATATGTTGGTCGGCTTACTTAGTCTAGACTGGGTAAGTTAGAGTATTGGAGGAGAGTTATTGATGACATAGTCTGTGACATGGCATCCCTACCTAGATCGTGATCATTGGGACGATGATGATATTCAACTACCATTTCTTTGTCAGTCGATGATCCTGATTGGTCGTGCTCGTCGGGTACTGGAGAGATTCTTGATCAGACATGTGTATAGATAGTATGGGATGGTATAGAGTATGCCCCAGGGTGTTTCTCATTACGCTTGTCGTTAGTTAGATACCGTAGATTGGGGGCCTTGTTTGTCATATGCTGTTGCTGTTTAGGAGTGTCAGGATTTACAACCATTTGAGTGGGACACTCGGCTAGACATTGTCGAGCCTCCAGTTACAATAGACTATGCTAAGTTTTTCGTTTGCATCCATTTCCACGCATTACCATTCCAGATGAGCTTGCCCCATTACCTGCAGAGGAGGATGTTCCCGTTGCGCATGGTCAGAGACGAAGGAGAGAGGATGTTAGAGAGGTTGAGGCAGAGGATGTTGGTGTGGTTGGTGAGGTAGATGTCAATTTTGAGGAGGATGATGTTGGTGTTGAGAGTAGCGGAGATGAGAGTAGTGGGGATGATAGCAATGGGGATGATAGATTTGATAGTGGAGAAGCTGCAGGTGGGTTAGGCCCTATTTTAGATTTTCCAGATGAGACTATGCCTCGTAAGAGGCAGGCTGTGGGAGGTGTTTCAGAGTAGCTGCAGATAGCGGATCTTTAGGTGTAGTTAGAGACTGCTTAGGAGCAACTTGTTTAGGCACATGGTTTACTAGAGCAGACCCAGGCTTAGATGCAGGCATAGGCCCAGTTGCATGCAAAGGCTCTAGCATCAGTGCAGGCTTAGTTAGCCACAACTCAGTCACAAATTGCAACATTGACAGCCGAGAGGGACATAGCTAGATAGACCACAGGGGCAGCCCAGGCTCAACTTACTTCTTTGATAGCTAAGAGGGATGAGGCTAGGTTTGCAGCAGAGGGTGCTCAAGCTTCTGCCAATAGATTACAAATACTAGTAGATGGAACCTCCCTAGTAGATTATATGTGAGAGGTTGCTCGTATTGGTGAGGAGATTGAGTTTTATAGAGCAAGATATTATGACACAATTCCTTCTGAGCAGAGAGTTAGCTATGCGCGGTCTCGTTTTTCCAAGTCATGTTCCAGGACTGTTAGTGCGGGTGTTACATAACCTCTACATAGAGATCATAGGGATCCATGTTCCTCTGGTGGTAGGGGTCTTGATCCTGTGATGCCTACACCGTCTGGAGCCAACAACACATGATTTTTGTCTGTGTTACATTCGAGATGTGATGTACACTTCGATTATTTTGATATACAACTATTTTTGATGTTATATCTCTCTTTATTTCAGACATCATTGTATACTTGACATTGTGATTTTGATATATATGAGATGTAGTGGATTCTTCGATCTATTATGTGTTCTATATGATTCTTCGATGGATGCATTTTCTTCTATGTTCTATATGCTATGTGATGGTTTTATTGTTATGATGGTATGCTTTGATATGATGTTGTTCTATCTATGATGTGCATAATGGTAATGCATGGATGCATGTTATATAAATACATGATGTATATGGATTCATGATTATGGATATGATGTGTTTAAATGATATACTATACGTGATGTAAATGCAAATATATGATGTAATAAAATAGATGAAAATGTTGAATGCTATATGATGAAATAAATTTGATGGACTTTATGATAAAATGGATGGATTATATATGAATGTGTGATATGTGATATAAAAAATGGATGGATTTAATGAGATATGATGATGATGTATGTTTGTGAAAATGGAATGATAGAGATATATGTTTGTTGATATTTTTGTTATGATATGATGAGAATGCAAAATGATTTGATTGAAATGTATGAATGATGAAATGATGATCTAAATGCTTTTAATGTATGTAAATGAATATGATGATGCAACTATACGATCATGATGATGTTTTTGTTAATGTCAAGTATACTCAATCTATTATGAGAAAAAATAATCGTTTAATGAATGATTCACCAATTTTGTAACAAATACTTTGCAGATGTAACACTATTTAGGAATGAATCTATTTTACCATGCAAACCTATATGAAAACATAGGAATTTTAACAGTAATTTTGTGATTTGTATCATCATTGAGCTTTTAAAATGTTGAAAGTGAGTACAAGTATCAAAGGTATAATGTAAAATAAATCCATGACCCGAAAGACCACTTCTCTGCTGATTTTGGATATTGCAAGTTTTAAACACAAGCATCGAGGTATAATTAAAACCGAGATGACTTAAGCATTTTCACAGATAACAAACAAGAACAACCATTTTCCTGTGAATTGGAATGTCATCCATGATACTTTGTGGTGAACATTTCGCGGACGACCACACAAGAATTAAGTGATTAATTCAATGTAAAACGCATATAAAATAACGTACTTCTTCCTAGCTTCTCTAGTTCAATACATCATTGAGTTGCTCCAAGGAAATGATAACAATGATCAAAGTACAACTTATCCAAATTTTGCTTAAAGTATTTCAATCATTATTCAGATTAGATCATCCATCTTGATTTTGTGATGTTTATGTGTTTTTGAGTTTTGAATCAAACTAACGTAAAGACCTATCCTAGGGACCTCAAGGGCTGATCAAATATTAGCCTTGCTCAATGCTATACACATAGAGACCAATGAAGCTCGACCGGCACAAAATCATATTTTTGGATTTTTGAGACTGACTTTTTGACTTGTTTTTGGTTTTTCTATTGTGATATGGATGTTTGATGTATTTTCAGTGGTGATTGATATTCCATGTTGGTTTGTGCTTCAATTGTTGTTTTTGTCTAACTGTTGTTTTTCCATTCGATTAAGCTCAAGTTTATGTTGCCCCCAATGATTTTTAGATGTTTCCCCCAAGCTAGGGTGAGACATGATCACGTGATATGATAGGATAATGGATGTAAAATGATGGTGGAAGTAATGACCATGAAATTTATCCAAATAGATGGGAGAGCTGATTTGAATCACAAATAGTGCTTGTTACCAAGTTTTCACCATATGTTTTTATTGCACTTTTTCATTCTTTTTGATTTTTTTTTATCTTTTACTTTTTACTTTTTACTTTTTAATTTTATTTTTTATTTTTATTTTTATTTTTCTGTCACTAGGATGCCTATTTGCTAGGTTTTCATCAAGGTAAATCCATTTTTGAAACTTAATCGCGCCTGGCAAGATTCGTGCATAGAACTTTCTGAGATGGATACTATTGATAGGTTCATCAAACAGATCGCCCTTAGGTGTTGATAATTGATATGCTCCTGATCCATACACTGATGTGATTACAAAGGGACCTAGCCAGTTAGGTTCAAACTTCCCTTTCTTTTCTCTATCCTGTTGATTCCTAGGGTTTTCCTTTAGGACCAAATCTTCCACTTGAAAGATTCTAGGTTTTACCCTGTGATTGTAACTCCATGACATTCGTTGCTGGTAGGCCTTCAAATGATTAACTACTTGCTGATGATGTTCATCCAATAGTTCCAGTTCCTGTAGCCTAGAGACTCTGTAATCCTCATCTGCTATTATACTCTTTAGTGAAACATAGAGTGATGGTATTTCTACCAAAATTGGTAGAATGGCCTCTGATCCATACACCAAGGCATATGGTGTAGCTCCTGTTGGTGTTCTGATGCTGGTTTTGTAGGCCCATAGTGCAGGATTTAATTGAATATGCCAATCATGTCCAACATTTTTTATAGTCTTTTTTAGTGTTTTTAGGATTGTCTTGTTTGAGGCTTCTGCTTGGCCATTTCCTTGTGGATAGTACGGTGTTGAATATGGAATTGTTCACATAATTCTTGGATGTCCTATTTTTTAAAAGGCCAACCATTTTCTGTGATAATGGATTGAGGTACCCCATACCGACATATGAGGTAGTTGAGTATGAAAGCTGAAATTTTTTTTCCAATGATAGTTTTCAAAGGAACTGCTTCTATCCATTTTGTGAAATACTCAATTGTTGTGATGATGAACTTGTGCCCATTAGACGAAGAAGGATTTATTTTCCCTACTAGGTCTAGTCCCTATTGAAAAAAGGGCCATGTGGATGTGAAAGGTTGTAACTCTTGTGGTGATGAATGAATTAGATTACCATGAATCTGGAATTTTTGACACTTTTTAACATATTGATAGGCTTCCCTCTCCATGTTCAGCTAGTAATACCCTAAATGGAGGAGTTTCTTAGCTAGGGTTAGCCCACTTGAATGGGTCCCACAAATACCTTCATTGAACTCTCGTAAGGATGTTTTAGATTCATGGTGCTCCAAACACTGGAGAAGAGTACCATCTAGACCTCGACGGTAAAGGATGTCAGCGATTAATGTATGTCGCATAGATTGATGGATAAAGTTACGCTTTTGGTTTCTAGAGAGATCAAGAGGAAGAATTTTATCTTTGAGGTAAGTATAGATCTCTCCATATTGTGAAGGTTGAGTGTTAGTTATTTGGCATATGGTCTGTGAATCAGGATTATCGTATGCAGGATTAGATACTTGTTCAACCATAAACTCATATCGATCTTTCTTTTCTGATAATTACAAAAGGGAGGCAATTGTCGCCATGGCATCTGCAGCTTTGTTTTCTACCCTTGGTATTTGCTCGAACTTGATATCCATGAAGTACTTTTTAAGATCATCTATCATTTGCTTATAAGGCATGAGCTTCTTGTCCTTTGTTTGATACTCATCATTTACTTGATAGATGACAAGTTGTGAGTCCCCATACACTTGTATTTTTGTGATTTTCCATTCAATAGCCACTTTGATGCTGATAATCAATGCTTCATACTCAGCTATATTGTTTGTACATGGAAACATTAACCTATAGGATCTTGGAATGGTGTGTCCTTGAGGTGTGACAAATAGAATTCCCACACCAACTCCTCTTTGTGTATATGATCCATCAAAATAAAGCCTCCATTGTTGTGTTGTAATATTTAGGATGTCAGCATCTGGAAATTCAATGTTCATTGGATGATGATCCTATAATGGAGCTTCAGCTAGTTGATCCACTATTACTTGTCCTTTGATGGTTCTCCTGTCGATATATTGGATGTCAAACTCGCTTAAGATGATGGCCCATTTTGCAAGTCTCCTAGTTAGAGCAGCTTTACCAAATAGGTATTTCAATGGGTCTATTTTTGCTATGAGCCTGACTGTATGAGTCAACATGTAGTGTCGCAACTATTGGGTTGCAAATACCACTGCCAAACAACCATTTTCTATGAATTTATAGTTTATTTCATATCTGTTGAGAGTCCTATTGATGTAGTAAACTGCTTGTTCTTTTTCTTCAGAATCCTCCTATGCTAATAGAGCTCCTAAAGATATGTCAGGCATGAGTATTGGAGGTGACACCAAATACTACTTTATCTGACTAAAAGTTGTTTCACAGTTATGATCCCATTTGAATGAAACATTTTTATGAAGTAGATGATTAAATGGGCGACTCTTATTTGGTAACTAGGAGATAAATCTCTTGATGGATTGTAACTTGCCTTGTAGGGACCATAATTGACTGATACTTTTAGGCGGCGACATCTCCATTATTTCTTTAACCTTAGTTGGATCCACTTCAATACCTTTTTCTGACACTATGTAACCAAGAAGTTTTGCTGATGTCACCCCGAAGACACATTTCTTCGGGTTCAACCTTACATTGAATTTTTCCAGTCTAGTGAAGATTTTATCAAGTATTTCCAGATATCCTTCCCTAGTGTGTGATTTTTCTAAGATGTCATCCACATAATCTTCCATGAAAGTATGCATCATTTCATGGAAAATTGTGGTCATTGCCTACTGATATGTCGCAACTACATTTTTCAATCTGAAGGGCATGCAATTCTAGCAAAATGTACCCCAAGGGCAAGTGAATGCCATCTTTACTTGATCTCCAGGTGCTATCTTTATTTGATTATATACTGAGAAGCCATCCATTATAGATAACATGGCATGTCCTGCTGTTAGATCAACAATTATGTCAATGCTAGGCAAAGGAAAATCATCCTTTGGGCATGCCTTGTTTAAATCCATGAAATCCATGCATATTCTGATGCTATTATTAGTTTTGGATACTGGCACAATGTTTGAGATCCATTCTGCATAATCTATGGACTTGATAAAACCTACATCCAATAATTTCTTCAACTCAACTTTAACCATAAGGGCGATGTGGGGATGCATCTTTCTCAATTTTTGTTTGACCGGTTTGATTCCCTTTGGTAGTGATAGATGATGCATTAGGAGTTGTGGATCCAATCCTAACATTTCAGAATAAGACCATGCAAAATTTATGTGTTGTTGCTCAAAGAATCTGGTGAATGCAGGCTTCTCCTGTTATGTCATGGATGCTGCTAGATGTAAGATCTTTTCCTTTTTAGTTGTTCCTAGATTTATAGACTGTGTCAGATCTACTAGTACCGATGATCTATCATGGTAATGCTCTAGGAGAGTGTCAAATATTCCATCCTTCAGCACCTGAGAAAGGTTTTCACTGTTGGATACGTTCTTTATTTTTCTCTTTTCAAAGTCTAATGCTGCCTCAAAGAGGTTTTCACCATTAGATTTATTTTTCCTGTTATCATTTTTGCAACTGAAATATTTGGCACCCTCCTATTGAAAAGCATCGATATGAGTGTTATGGATAGTACTTGTATCAGTTTCGTCACTACAAAGATAATTTATGATGGCATCATTGTTTGAAAAGACTGGTATAAGATAAGTTTGGGGTGCATTAAAGGTAACAAGTCATTAGATTGAATAAGGTCAAATGTTGTAAGTGTCATGATAGCTAGGTGGTAAAATTTATTGGTAGGAAGTTTGAGGTCTATGACAATACTCACCTCCAAGTCTTCTGACTCACTTGATGTCTGATCATTCTCACTTGAGTCATCAATATTTGTTGATCCCATAACAAATTTTCTATTTCCTAAACTTTGTCGCTCCTCTTGTAAGGGTGTATATACTTGGATAACATCAATCTCTTTGTCAGTATAGGATGTAGTAGATAGATGATCCCATTCATATTTTTTGGAGTCTGTTTCAGAGCCATCTCTCATTTGTAGTATCATTTCTACTACTTTTTGGGTTTCTTCCTCTTTTTGTTCAGTTATGTAGCCTAATCCTATTTTGTCTTTAGGATGTAATGTTAGAGGTTGAATGGGTTCAATAATACCGTCCTTTCTCTTTCCAATTGGTCCTTGACCTTCATAACCCATTTTCTCTAAAATGGCTTTCCCTTTTCCATACTGATCTATTTTGATGCTGACATTCGCTGATGTTGACGCTTTCTTGTCTTTGTATAGCCAATTGAGAATGGCTTTGTCTTCTGACTCATCTTCGAGTGTACCTTCTTTTATAAAACTTTCATTTAGAGCTTTGATGGGTTACGATGAACTTGGAGCATTTAATATGGGATGTCCATATGTTTTTGGTGACGGTAGCAACTATGATAGGCACAAAGATTTCTCAAGAGAATATTCTCCTAAGCCTTTTTCCTTTATCTGAACCTTTTCTGAAAGTTGTTGTGATAATTCATTCATAGGACCTTCAGTGTTTGATGTGTCCACAATAGTTGTTTCTTTCTCTAAATTCTTCTTCTCAACCCATTTAGATATGAAATTGGGTTGGCTGTCAATAGTGGATGAAGTGGAAGTGTTGAATTCTCTATTATGAGGTACTAGAGTGTCTTGAGTTGCTTTCAACATGTTGTAAGTCTATGGATTATTGTTGTCAGTTGATATGGTGACCTCCTATCCGTTTATTGGAAATTTCAGACATTGATGGTATGTTAAAGGTACCACTTTCATGTCATGGATCCATGGACGACCCAATAGTATGTTGTATGTTAGATCCTTGTCTAACACTTGACAAACAATTTTTTTGACAATCGGCCCTACCTGAATTGGAAGTATAATAATCCCTTTGGAAGACCTTTCCTCTTCATCATATTCCTTTATTGTTATTTTTCTCCTGGTGTCAATGGCATTGTTAGAATAGCCTAGTGCATGAATCAGTTTCAAGGTACAAATATTTAAACCAGCTCCTCCATCTATTAGAACACGCTTGACATGGTGTTTATGGATCAAAAATTCTATATGCAAGGCTGCATTGTGGGGATGATTTAAAGATACATCATCTTGTTCAGAGAACGACAAACAATGAGGTGTGGTGAGATGTCCCACCATGGCTTGGAATTGAAAAACATCCAAATTATTAGGGACCCTTGTAGCTACCAGAGCCTGCTCCAAAACTTATTTATGTAATGGTGACATTTTGAGAAGTTCTAGAATGGATAATTTTGTGGGTATCTTTTGTAATTGGTCCACGATATTGTATTGATGTGATGGGGGAGTATTTTTTTTGGAAGAAATTCCTTTTAGTATTACTCTGGACTTCCCCCTTGTCCTTATATTGACTTGTGGATGGTCTTGTGTTTCCCTAACTTTTAGGAGATTGATTTGATTATCAAATGTGTTTGCACTTGACATTATGTTCAAAGATTCAATGTCATTGATGTTTGTGTCATCTCTTTGATTATCAATGTCATTTTTCTCTACCTCGGAAAGGCAAAGAATCATGGTGTCATAGACATAGTTTATAATTTTTCCCTTACCACTAGAAGAAGACTCTCCTTTTTCATAGTTGGGTAATGGATTGGTAAATGCAGTGTGATCATTGTTTGTCTAATACCCTTTGAAAAAAACCTTCTTGGCTTCGATCAAGTCTTGTATTAGGTGTTTTAGTTGCATATAGTCATTTGTTTTCTATCCTTTATTCTTATGGAAATTATAATAATCTGCATTGTTCCACCAGGATGGTTTTACCTTTGGGTCCCAATTTCGAGCTTCTAGTAAAGTAATAAGTTTGTTTGCAATGAGTTCTCTCATTGTTGATTCCAACGTTTTTCCTAATGGGGTGAATTTTCGTCGATTGGATTGTCTTTGGTATGATGGTCGAGATTCTCCATTGTTGGTGTTATTATTTTGAGTAGTGCTCTGATTGTTGTTTTGGTTTTCATTTTGATTTGTTTTGACAGTTGATGATGTCAAATTGAATAATGGTTTTATATTGTTAGTTGTAGGTTCATTGCTTCTAGTATTTCTATTTTTCTACCAAAATTTTGGCTTGCCGTTGTTTCCATAGTGATTTGCATTGTTGGATGTTTCACTATAGTGCTTAATAACTCCTCATTTGACTAGGGATTCTTTGATTTTGAGCCCATTCTCTATTACTTTTTCAAATGTTGGGGGACATTGCAATTCGAGTCTATAACTCATCTGATCATTTAAGTTGTCTATAAATAATTCAATCTTCTCCTCTTCAGGTATAGATCGAGGATATCTAGCGAACAACTTTCTCCATCGTTGTAAGAATGATAAGAATGTCTCACCATTTTTCTGTTTTAGGTTATATAGATCCTTTATGGTTATTCCATCTGTTATGTTGAAGGATAATTGAGAAATGAATTTGTTGACCAGTTCTTCGAAGGATCTAATCCTTGGTTGTAATTTTGAGAACCACTCTATACAATGGGCCACCAAACTCCTGGGAAATAACCTCATGAGGTATGTATCTTCTTTTGCAAACTCGAGGCTCATTGTTCTGAATTCCCATACATGGTCAATCGGGTTTGATTTTCCATTGTATTTGTTGTATTTAGGAAACTCACAATGCCTTGGGAAGGGTATCATATCCACACATGGATGAAAAGGGTAAGGATAAATGTCCTTTAATAAATATTTTTTTGTGGTTCCTGTTTGCATGTTTTGAATCTATTTTTGTAGGGTTTGCATTTGAGCTGTCAAAGTGACCACTTGATCCGTATTCTGGGTGTGGTTTGGTTCTGTTTCATTGGTTCTAGGTGTTTCCTTCAACTGATTGATGTCAAAATATTTTGGAAGTTTGGCACCTAACTCTGCTAACATCAAGAGGTATTTCTCCATGTCTTGTTCTAAGACCTTTTCCATAAATTTATGAAAATTTGGGTCTTGTTGGGTGTGTTGTATATCATCTTGTGTTATTTCATTGTTTTCATGTTTTTGGTATCAGAGAAAAGGGTTTTCTTCAGTCATGTTTAGATTTTCAGTTTCCTTCTCTCTGAGTTTTTGTCTTTGCAACCTTGTTAAGATTGGCATAAAAATTTTGGTTGTTTTACACTAAACTTAGATCTTCTATGTGGTGTTAGTGTCAATTTAATTTTAACGAAGCCTAATAGAATGATGTATTCTATTGACGAGGATAAGTTAAAATTCCTGATTGCTGAGTTTTGTTTCGTGATGGTAGGATGCCAAAATCCTAATGAAGAAACTTGACTCAATAATCTAGGTTTTGTTTTGATAATTAGACATTTTGTATTTTGCAAGATTTGGTTTTTTTTTTTGAAATAATTTGCTTGTAAGAACCTACTGGGTTTCAGGTTTTTATGACACTATCTGATCTGTAAAATCTTTCTGACTAGTAAAATCCTATGTTTCTGATGTCAATATGTCTGACAGTTGTTTTAGAAGATTCTCTATTTTTCTATTTTGTGGAAATGCTAATACAGAGGGAAGAAGCGCTAAAACATAATGCAGAAGTGCTAGAATTTCTAGTAAAAATGTTGTAAAATAGTGTAGAAGCGCTAAGACAGTACAGAAGCGCTAAAAGACCGACTGGTAATTGACACTGGTAATGTTTGATAATGACAAAGCACTATAAAATTAATCAGAAGTGCGAAAAAGATTCCAGAAGCACTATTTTTTACTATGTAAGCGCTAAAAGATGGCTCATAAGTGCTAGAACGGTGCTATGACATTGGAATTTTTTGACAGAGTTTGGTTTGTTGTTGACAGAAGCGCTGTAAGATTGCTCAGAAGTGCTAAAACAAATGTTGGAAGTGCTATTTTTTATGTTTAATGCCAGGCAGGGGGTGGAAATATGGGTCTCTTAGCTGCTATGTCTGCTTTCTCTTCTTCTTCGTCTAAGACTATGGATGCTGTGAGGAATTGATGAGGTGTTTCATTCTTTTAAAAAATAAATGTTCTCAAACTACTGATAATGTCAGTTTGAGTGCCTTCAATGTGTACGTTACCAAGCTGAAATATTGGAGTGGTTAACCCTGGTTGTTGAATGGGAGTTGTAGGTCACCGAATGGTCATAAGGTATGTTGTATGATGGTTTCAATACCTTATTGTAATGTCATTCATTACCTATTTCTAGGCAGGAGGTAGCAACATGGGTCTTCCTATTGCTATGTTTGTCTTTTCTTCTTCTTCATTTAGAACGATGGATGTTGTAAGAAACTAATGCGGTGTTTTGTTTTCCTCAAAAATAAATTCCCTCAAGCTACTAATAATGTCAGTTTGGCCGTTTTCAAGATGTATAAGTCTAGGTTGTATGATAGACGGTATAAGGCCTAGTTGTTGAATGGGAGCTGTAGGTCACCAAATGGTCATATGGTGGTAACTCCTTGATTTTGGATGTCAACCTAAGGTTTCCAATGACTTGTCTATTGTAAGAACTGATCAAGTCTAGTGGAGTATTCTGTGGTGGGTTGTGGAATGGATGATTGACGAATATGTTGACTATGGTTAGATTCCTATGAAAGAGCACTTCTTTGAATATAGGCTTGTGAATTCAAAGGTTCTACAACATAATCGTCAGTGTAACCCCTATCAAAATCATGAAACCTATGGAGGAATGTTCTATGATGAAGCAAAGTCTTCCTATTGTGATACAAGAAATGTCTTTTTTGCAAAAGATGTCTGTAACTAAGTGGTGTCTTGGGTTTTCTAATTCTCTTGGAAAAATATTTTCTAACAAACCTAGTAGTTTTCTAATCTCTAATCATATATTCTCAGTTTTTATTTTGTCTAATTTGTTTGTATTTTTAGGATGATCTTTTATCTGAATTTTAATGATTTTGGAATACACAACACTCAAATGAAGATAGTTGTTTTTAAGAGTTGTAATCAAAACAGATAGTGTAAGTTCAAAAGAACCACGCATGGTCCTATTTTCATTGGTTTGATAACAATAAAGCACTTTGGACAGACTCACTCTTAATAGTCAAAAGGTCATCGTTATACTCAACAACCCACATCTTAAAATTGTGTCGATTCACACAACCGTATCACCCCCTAGAGGCCACCGGTGTTTTTGTCTTTTCTAGGCATGTACTCAAGGTTAGATTTCTCAATCCCCTGTGCAAACGGTCCGTGGCAATTATACTGTGAGTGTCTTGGGGGTAGATTCTTCCCTCCCCTTGTACTATGAGTATTACAATGTCTGGTTACTGACTCGACTGGATACTACACTAGGTTCTTAGAAAGGGTTTCCGTTCAGAGTGGCAATAATAGAATCCCTCAGGAGACCTCCCAACCTTTAGAAAAAAAGTTTTAGGGATGGTTATCTTGCACACTTCTGATAAAAGTGGGTTTCCCCATATTTTCTTTAAATTTTATAGTGGGGTGGAAAAGCCTAGCTTTGGTTTGCACCCACTTAGGTCGTTCCCGTAGGGTGAGTACTTTTTCCCACTACGACATGCCTTCTAAAGGATGTAATAAAACTTGAAGAATGCATAAAAAGGATGAGTCTGGCTTTTTAGATCACCCAGTTAAGGGGAGAGCATATGCCTATCAACCATACAAACACAGAAATCACTTCAATTTTAGAGCCCAAACAAAAATTTTGTAATCTATGTGAAGATGTTGCTTCACAAAAAGACATGGTGTTCATTTTTAAATCCCAAATTGAAAAGTCTGGTGACTACCCTAGATTGATAAATTTTTAATCCAAATGAAAATGTGACTATCCTAGGATTGATTCATTTTTAAACCAACTGAAGAAGTGCCTATCCTAGATTGATTCTTTTTAATCCAACTGAAGAAATGATATTTATTGGCCGCAGACACGTTGGATCTAGAAAATGAATTACACATAAGCACTATGATAGTGGTCAAAAGCGCTATAGAAATAGCCAAAAGTGCTATAGAAATAGCCAGAAGTGCTATAGAAATAACCCGAAGTGCTATAGGATTTTACAAACGCACTAAAATAGATGATGGATGTGAACTATAGGCTTGTACTAGAAGGAAATGATCGAAGCGCTAAAATAGCCCTTCAAAGCGCTATACTTTTCTTTGGAAGTGCTAGAACAAAATGCAGATGCGCTATTGTTTGTCTCAGAAGTGCTATAGAATCTTCCAATCACGCTAAAACAATTTATGCTAGATTCATGTACGAAAGCTTTCTAGAAAAAATTGTTAAAAACATGGGGTTAGGCCCCACAGTGGGTGCTAGAATGTAAGTGTGGAAAAAGTAAACTAAATACAATTAAATACACCTCTTAATGAAACATTGTATCAAGATTAAACATGAATTAAACTAATTTAAAATAGAGAAAATCTTGAAAGCATCTCATTGTCTCCTATCTCCAAAGATTTATGAGTCATGGGAAGACTCTCAGATTTGATAAAGTACCGTGACTATTAAAATGTCTATTTAGAGAATGGAATGATGCTAAATGTTGTGATGTGATGATTGCTAATGATTCCTAGATGATATGGAGCTACCGTAAACTATCCTTACATAAAAACTGCTAAATGGAAGCTATAGTAAAAACTAATGATGCTACCGTGATTCTAAATCTACTGATGTTGTAATGCTATGCTAATATGCTAAATGATAATTGATGTTAATGACAATGTGAATTCTTAAGATGCTCGAGTGCTAAATCCTGCAGAGTAAGTTTGCATAAAAGATGATAATTCTTGGGATCATTTTTCATGCTTCAGAAGGCTGTATATATAGATTTCCGACAATAATTTTGCACAGGGGTAACACAACAAAGGATGAGATTCAATCTGGAGATTTGAATGGTAAGAGATGAGAAGGTGGAGCTGATCATGGGGATTGTTCCTCCCCATGAAAACACCAGGCAAGATGAGAGGAAAAATTTGAGGAAGAAGATTGAGAGGATTGCTTGCAGGTTTGTCCCTGAGGCTTTTCCTGTGAATGCGAGTTAAATTAACTAGATTTGAAAAATCTAATTTTATTGGTGAGTGAATAGACGGATTTGATTTATGCCTTTATTTAAATATTTTTGATTTATTTAAATTAGCAAAAAGGAAAATAAATAATTTAATTAAATAAACTATAGAAGTTTGTTTATTAAATTAAATAGAAGAAGTATGATAATTAAACAATAAAGTATAAAGCTTTATTTATTTAATTAAGATTGAATATGATGTAATAATTAAATAATGCCAACTATAAAGTTGGTTATTTAATTAAAACTAAAGAAATAGGATAATTTAGAATGTGAACTATTTAAATAAGTATTTAATTTATTTAATAGTAGATGAATTTGAATATGATATTTAAATAATTTTTATTTATTTAAATAAGATGAAAATAATTGAATCAATATTGAAGAATTATGATGAACTATTTAAATAAATATTTCCTATTTATTTAATAGTAGAGGATTTAAGGATTAATTAATTAAATAAGTCATATTTAATTAATCAGATTTCTCTAGACCATTTTTAGGTGTATGCAGTACATTACAGTTTAAATTTATTATAAGCCATAATTATTAATACATATATTTATATTTAATTACCAAAATACTTGTTACTTTATAATTTAATTTAATGAATCAATTAACCAAGAACAAAATTTGTCAACCAAATTTAAATTAAACAAACCAAATATCAACAACAATTACCTAACCATCATTAGGGTCGAAAAACAAGACCAACTGACTGCAAACAATAGACAACAATGATGAGGTGATGGACTAGATACTCATCCTCTTTGAGGATAATGGCTAGGGTAGGGGACCAAATGTTATCTTTGAACAACTATTCCATTGGGTTTAAGGCACTCTTAGACCTGTTAATTCAGGTGGAGTCGATGCTTGGTACTTGCAACCTGCAACACACAAAATGGTCAAGCATATACATAATCATACAACAGGCACACCATGAAAGGAAATCATAGCATAGCAGGGTACTCACAAGTGAGTAATGCGACACTATCCCTTTCACTAAAACACATCAAACAAATAACCACAGTAATGCATAACAATCAGTTGCATAACAAACAATATAAGAACAATCACTAGATAATCCTATAAAAACCATGATCAAATAATCACATAATGCTCATAATAAGATTAATCCACATAATCAATTAAGTCCATATACTAGTCATAACATAAGCATAACCTCAAGTAAGAGAAGTATCATCAAAGTATCATCAAACTATCATTGTAGTAGTAAGTCCAACATCAAACAAAGTGTCATAATGTTTGATCCTAAGTAGATCAACTACCAGTTTAATAGAGAATAGTATGAGGGGCACTGCATCCTCCCCCCAGGATCAAGCTTACTCCTAGAAGCCTACAAACAAGAAAGGGTATAACTCTCGCATCCGAGATTCATCCTCCCAAGTAAATAAAGACTCATCATTAGGATCCCACTGGACCCTCACCTACTCAACATCTCGACCCATGAAGGCAAGTCTCCTATGCTACAGAATGCCCATGAGCTCCAAAGTCAGCTGGCCGTCCTCTACCTGCAGCCTCCAGAACTGTGCCTTGATGCTCTGCTTGGTGGTTATCAACTGCTACAAAGACTTTCTGAGACCTATCTGCATCACCCACTATCAACTCTAATGTTGTCGACCTTTGACTGAATCCTGATGTGCTCTTCTGAGGACAACACTAAGTGGCGAAAAGTTTAGAAAAATCAAATTTAGGAAACTTGATGTAAAAATTTGAATAAGTTATCTATATTATTTAAAAAATATGTAAGAATATAATCTGTAGCAAATTGAATGTAGTTTCTAAACTACTAGGTTTATTTTAAAAAAAATCTATTTGCTAAAAATTTGAAATTTCAATGTAGTAGTACTCAAATTTTACGGAAAAAATAAGAAGTAGGTGTCTGTCTGACCACCCTAACCACAATAAAATGATAATTATTTTTTATAATATTTTAGATATAACTAGAGGACTCATGTCCCAATTTGATGCATATTTTTTTGTAATTTTTTTCCAAGTAAATAATTAATTATGAATTTTTAATTACAACTTTTAAAAAATATAAAAAATCGTATGTCTAACCACCTTAACTTGGTCAAAACTTCATGAAATTCTTTTTTTTAAATCCTAGAGTATGTGAAGCAAAAATGTGATACCATTTGAAAGCTATAGATATTTTTCAATCAGCCTATCAATCAGGACTTTAGTCGTAATTCAAATAGAAAATAAATAATAATTATTTATTAAATTCAAAGTAAAGCATAATTTATATTGGTGGAAAGCTAAGGATCTCTTTAAAAAACCCTTTTCATTTCATCAATTTTGGGTAAAAAAAAGTCGTCAGCCACATACCCTACACATACCCATCATATCGCCACTTTTTGGCCCATCATGATCGTGCACATACCCAAGTATCATCAAACTATCATTGTAGCAGTAAGTCCAATACCAAAAAAAGTGTCATAATGTCTGATCATAAGCAGATCAACTGCCAGTCTAATAGAGAATAGTATGAGGGGCACTACATCCTCCCCCACTAGGATCGAGATTACTCCTAGAAGCCCACAAACAAGAAAGGGTATAACTCTCACATCTGGGATTCAACCTCCCAAGTAGTTGAAAACTCATCAATAGGATCCCGCTGGACCCTCACCTGCTCAACGCCTCGACCCATGAGGGTGAGTCTCCTATGCTGTAGAATTCCCATGGGCTCCACAACCAACTGCCCGTCCTCTACCTACAGCTTCCACAACTGTGTCATGATGCTCTGCTTGGAAGTTATCAACTGTTACAAACACTATGTGAGACCTGCCTACATCACCCACTATTGGCTCTGATGTAGTCAACCTCTGACTGAATCCTGATGTGCTCTTTTGAAGACAATAGTATGTGGTGAAAATTTCAAAAAAATCAGAGTTAGGAAACTTGACATAAAAATTTGAGTAAGTTATCTATATTATTTCAAAAATATGTAAGAATAGAATCTATAGTAAATTGAATGTAGTTTCTAAACTACTAGGTTTATTTAAAAAAAAATCTATTTGGTGAAAATTTAAAATTTCAATGCAAGTACTTAAATTCGTGGAAAAAATAAGAAGTAGGTGTCTATCGACCACCCTAACCACAATAAAATGATAATATTTTTTATAAGATTTTAGATATAAGTAGAGGACTCATCCGATGTGATGCATATTTTTACAATTTTTTTCTAAGTAAATAATTAATTATGAATTTTTATTACAACTTTTAAAAAATATAAAAACTTGTATGTCTAACTACCTTAACTTGGTCAAAACTTCATGAAATTCATTTTTTTAATCCTATAGCATGCAGTATAGAATGTGACACATTTTGATTCAAAAAATGTGATATTATTTGAGAGCTATAGATGTTTTTCAATCATCCTATCAATCGGACTTTTTAGTAATTCAAATAGAAAATGAATAATAATTATTTATTAAATTTAAAGTAAAGCATAATTTATATTGGTGGAAAGAGAATCTCCTTTAAAAACCCTTTTGTTTCATCAATTTTGGGTAAAAAAAGTTACATACCCTACACATATCCATCATATCGCCACTTTTTGGCCCATCATGATCCTACACATACCCAAGTATCATCAAAATATCATTGTAGCAGTAAGTCCAACATCAAACAAAGTGTCATAATGTCTAATCCTAAGCAAATCAACTACTAGTCTAATATAAAATAGTATGAGGGGAACTACATCCTCCCCCCTAGGATCAGGCTTGCTCTTGGAAGCTTGCAAACAAGAGAGGGTATAACTCTCGCATCCAAGATTCATCCTCCCAAGTAGCTGAAGACTCATCATTAGGATCCCACTGGACCCTCACCTGCTCAACATCTTGACCTATGAGGGAAAGTCTCCTATGCTACAAAATGCCCATGGGCTCCAAAGCCAGCTACTCGTCCTCTACCTGCAGCCTCCACAACTGTGCCTTGATGCTCTGCTTGGTGGTTATCAATTGTTGCAAACACTATGTGAGACCTTCCGGCATCACCATTTATCGGCTCTAATGTTGTTGGCCTCTGACTAAATTCTAATGTGCTCTTCTAAGGACAACACTAAGTGGTGAAAATTTTGGAAAAATTAAAGTTAGGCAACTTGACATAAAAATTTGAATAAGTTATCTATATTATTTCAAAAATATGTAAGAATATAATCTATAGAAAATTGAATTTAGTTTCAAAACTATTAGGTTTATTTAAAAAAGAAAATCTATTTGGTGAAAATTTGAAATTTCAATGCAGTAGTACTTAAATTTCGGGAAAATATAAGAAGTAGGTGTCTATTTGACCACCCTAACCACAATAAAATGATAATATTATTTTATAAGATTTTAGATATAAGTAGAGGAACTCATGTCCCGATTTGATGCATATTTTTTTGTAATTTTTTTCTAAGTAAATAATTAATTATGAATTTTTTATTACAACTTTTAAAATATAAAAACTCGTATGTCTAACTACCTTAACTTGGTCAAAACTTCATGAAATTCATTATTTTTAATCCTATAGTATGCTAAGCATAGAATGTGATGCATGTTTTGGATTCAAAAATGTGATACCATTTGAAAGCTATAGATAATTTTCAATTAGCCTATCAATCAGGACTTTAGTCATAATTCAAATAGAAAATGAATAATAATTATTTATTAAATTTGAAGTAAAGAATAATTTATATTGGTGGAAAGCTAAGAATCTCCTTTAAAAACCCTTTTTGTTTCATCAATTTTGGGTAAGAAAAAAGTCATTAGCCACATGCCATACACATACCCTTTATATCACTACTTTTTCGCCCATCATGATCCTGCACATACCCAAGTATCATCAAACTATCATCATAGCAGTAAGTCCATCATCAAACAAAGTTCATAATGTCTGATCCTAAGCAGATCAACTACCAGTCTAATAGAGAACAGTATGAGGGGAACTACATCCTCCCCCCTAAGATTAGGCTTACTTATGGAAGCCTACAAACAAGAAAGGGTATAACTCTTGCATCCAGGATTCATCCTCCTGAGTAGTTGAAGACTCATCATTTGATCTATAAAGCGGAAGGGATCTATGACAAACGTTGGTTAAGTGATTATGAACAAAGGCATAAAGACATCAACAGTGGAGTAGTAGGAACATTAATCAGAGAGAATTCAAAACATAGAACCAAGAGAGAGAAAAGAAGACACTGATTTGATTATGGAGTTCGCCACAAACGTGACCATGTCTCCAGATCAAGCTCAACTGAGTGACCAATCTATTGAAATGTTCTGAAACGACAGTACAATCTCCACTAGAGCCTCTTGCAACATTGCTTTACAATATCTTGTAGCCTTTCCACAAAGTCATACAAAAAAGTTTCACTCAGACCCCTCTCAAAAGCTCTCAAGGCTAGGGATGATAAACAAAGAGTAAGGAAACTGACTCTGCCTAAAGGATCTACTACAAGACTCAGAACATCACCTTACAAATCCTCCTAATTCCCACTAAAAATCTCTCAAAAAAGGCTCTCAAAGGCCGAGAGAAGGGAATGAACAACTGAGGAAGTGATGATACCACTCAGGAGGTGATGATAAACAATGGAGAATGATCAACTAATGGATCAACTCAAGAAGTGATCAACTTAGGAAGTGATGATCAACTCAGGATGTGATGATAAACAATGGAGAATGATCAACTAATGGATGATTTGGGAAGTCTCCTATCTCCTCCTTTTATACTTAAATTTTGCATATGGGGTTAAAAACCACCATAATAAATAAAATAACAATTTAACTCCCCTCCTTTGGCTTTTATAATTATAAGCCTTAAAAAAAAACACTAACCCGTTTATAATAAAAACAATAACTCCCCCATTTTAAAAATAAAAACATTAAACAACCCCTTAATAAAACATTTGGAATTTGTTTTTTTAATCCCTTGTCTTATTATATTCACGGGCTATTTGAGTTTATGGGGTTGAGTTTTAAAAATAAAATAACAATTTAGTGTTATTTTAGGAGGTTTTGTTTTTTTTTTCACATGAGTTAATTTTGTTGATTTTTAGGAGATTTGGATCCCACCAAATCCGATTGGGATCCCACAAAATCCGATGGATTTTTGTGAGATTAAATGAGCCTCCACACTTTATTTTCATAAATAAAGTATGGTACGTGAATTTTGTGAGATTTTTTTTCCACATCACCTGCAATTTCCACGTCACCATCTAGTCAATTGCCATGTCACATGTTGACATCATCATTTTGACTAAAACTTTGACTGGCTCTATTTTCCTCATACGGCTCGATTTGCGCGAAACGAACATCGTTGGAATCATGATGATGAGACCTTCGCGATGATGCACTTCGATCATTTTTATGATGTCAAAATTTCATCCTTTTTCTCGTCCCTGGGAGCTGAGTTGACCACCCTTTGACCAAAGTTTGACTGCACATAACTTGAGCAAACCTCGCCGTTCAAGTTGCCTAGATTCAAGATTTTGAGCTCTACGCCATGGCACTGCTTCTGGGAGAAATGGGAACACCAATTTTGAAGTTCAGGAGATCCTCCTGATCATCATTAGGATCCCACCGGACCCTCACTCGCTAATGTCTCAATTCCATGAGGGCGTAGTATCCTATGCTATAGAATGCCCATGGCCTCCAAAGCTAATGCCCATCCCCACCTACAACCTCCACAACCGCCCTTGATGTTTACTTGGCGCTATCAACCAAAAAAACATGTGAGACCTACTGCACCCACTATCCGCCTGATGTTGTTGGCCTTTGACTAATCCCGATGTGCTCTTCCTCGAGGACACTATATATCTATGTGGCCCTAATATCTGCAATAAAACCATATTGTAGCTCTACCATACCCCCTACCTGAGGGTATACTGGACTACTAGAAACCACAACTACTAACTATAAACTGTGTGCTTTGAGCTAGCTAGTCAGGATGATAATGTTTGGCTTGTTGCTAACTTTGAATTTTCCTAGTATGTGAATCTCCACCTTGTGGAGACTCAGAGTTCTTAGGTTTCAACTGGGAATTCTGTTGTTGTTGTTGTTGTTTTTGTCCACCCTTAGTGGGTTCTTGATGGATCCTAGAGGAACTCACTACCTGAGACTGGCCACCTTGAGACCCGAAGCTTGCTGGAGGTGCACTGCCAATCTGCACACTTGTCTGACCTCCTAGCACCATGGACAAATTCTCCTCCACCAAACAAGCCTTCTCTACTACCACCTCCATGGTCTTCAACTCAAAGACACAAATACCCCCACTGATATGGGCATTCAAACCCCTAATGAAATTTTGAACCAACATGGCCTCATCATCCCCAATACTTGCACATTGCTTAAGCTCATTAAACCTATGCTCATACTGCTCCACAAACATAGCCATCTGCCTCAATTCATGAAAATCATCAACATGATGCTGCCTCCAATGGTTTGACAAAAATCAAGCTCTGAACCTCTCCAAAAACATCTTCTAGGAAATTGAACCTATATCCAAATGCAATTTTTGTTCCTCCAATCGCCACCATGTAGAAGCAAAACCCCTAAGGTTTATGATGGTGCATCTCGCCTTGGTGTTACTACCATACAGGTGCATGGAAAAACACCTATCCAAATCTATCAACCAAGTCTCTGCCTCCAAACCACCACTAGAACCATCAAAGGTAGGAGGATGTGCCCTCAAGAGATCCCTCATAAGACCTACTAAAATAGTCTCCCGCTCTACTATGACATATCTCCTCCCAGGAGACCTTTCTCTTTCCCTATCCACTTGCTGATGACCCTCTTATCTAGGGCCTAGGCGGGAAAGGACCTCCTCAAGCAAATGATGTAACTGAGCTCCCTCTATCTCTGGTTGACCTAGATTTTGACCCCCACTTTCCTGATCATTCTGAGAGTCCTGTTGTTCCTCATGTTAACTCTCATGGGAACTCAGAGAAGGGGTGTTCTAGCGGTTAGCCCCATGGTCATCACCTTGACCTACACCACGACCTCAACCTTGACCTCTAGGAATCTTCCTACACAACACCAACGAAGGACAAGTCTCAAATTTTTAGGCGAGAATGACATAAGGGGAAAAACATAAGTTGAAGAATCTAAGCACTAGGACAACATAATGGGCTCATCTAAAACTAGAGTACCCAGAATAGAACTTAGGCTTTGATACCAAGTGTAACGCCCCACCAAGGAACCCCAAAGGACAACACAAAACATTGTTAAATAATAAAACATTTTTTATTTTTTGTAAAAAGAAGGAAATAACAGTGTAATGCATAACATATCTAACATATAATCTAACCTAAGTCCTCTAAGGTTCCATGACTACGCTACTAACACATCTATAATCAAGAACTAGAATTATTTCATTAACAAATACATTGACATGATTTATCTAATAATCAAGTTCATTTTAATCCATCACATTAAATGATTCTACAACATACATTTCCATAACATGTCATTGGTTAAGTAACATTAAAGATCATTTATAAATAACTAACAAATATACATATATAAATTCCATTACATGAGATTACAACATAATCTGATACATTGTTTACAAAGTATACAATAATGCTTCCCTCAATACAATTGGGAAGAATACATCAAATTACAATAAATGGTACAACTAGAATGCAATCCATTACATATACGTAAAGACTATCTTCTCAAACTAGATCATCAACTAGAATCTGCTACACAAGGTATAATCTCCATACACTTGAACAAGCAACAAAGGAAACCCAATGGAGGAAAAAGCACCAACCTCCCAACCATGTGGAACCCTAAGGTCCACCCCCCATGCTAGGAGATACCATAAGGTCCCACAACAACAAACAGTCAAGAAGACATAAGGCTATACATGGCTCCAACACAACACTACAACAACACTAACATCACATACAACACATACAATTGCTTCCAGAGGAATTCACACAACAAAATGGGAACACATGACTAGGGAATGCTAGAATGTAATAGGGAAGAGTGTCATCGGATGGTCCTGGCATAGGTTATCCTAACAGTCTCTCACTAGATGCTAACCCCCATCTATGGTTATCCTGACAACCTCTCACTAGATGCCTACCCCATAGGGTGACACATGCGGAACCAACATTACCTTCATGAGGACAAGGAAGTTGACCTTTCCAACTAGGCCTTCTCAACCCATCCTTAGCCTAAATGAGCACTATAGGCATGGGTGAGACATCCATTATCTTTTTTATGTGAAAATTACCCATCCCCCCAAGTCATTATTTAAGTTATCACTGGATTAAGAAACTCACCAATAGGTTGTCTTGACAGTCTCTCACTAGACGTCAACCCCCATTGAGAGCCACTCCCCCTACTTGCAACTAGTAAACCCTACAAACAAGCAAGGCATTTAACATCATGCATACTTAACCTAACCACATGAATCCCACATACAGAGCAAGGCATCGACCATCTCGCTCACATATCCCAATCACAAGAATGTATACCCAGTGTAAGGCATAGATCTTCTTGCACACATCTCAACACATTGCCAACCACTTCCATATGAAACAAACATAAAACTCATGCAAGCAAAAATACTCCCTCCCAACCTCTAGAAGCCAAATTTAATCCACTTTGCATCAAAAACTTCTACTTAAAACAATAACCCAATACCACCTTAGTTTCACTAATCAAACACATTATTAAAACAAGAACACAAATAAGCAATGCACCCATGGAACTCATATGAATTAACAAATCAACTATTAAACGACTAAGAAGGAAATTAACATTTTAAAGATAATCTAATTTATTTATTTAGACTAACACTAATCTCAATTTCGTTTGTTTAACTGATTATAAATAAATCATTTTTTTCCTTATTTAATTTTCCCAACTTACTCATCTACATAATCAATTGAAATCTCATAGGTAGAAACATAATTTTTCTAACACCTTAATATATACACAATTATACATATACATATACAGAAATATATAAATATAAATATATACATAATATTGGTATATATATTTATATTTTTACATAGATAAATATATGTATATATATATTATGAATATAATGCAGCTTTCAATATTATAGAATTTAATATGTCCAACATACACAATCATAAATAAACAAACATAAATATATACATATATATATATATTTATATTTATATACTATAACTAAATACCACATTGAAAATACATTCACCAAAATAAAATGGAAACTCAAGATGTCAAATATCAACATATGATGTGTATAATGAATAAAACACATTACTAAGCATAAAACATAATCACCAAATTAATATATGTAAAATTGATTGGAAAAGAAATAATATAGAATTCATCAAATGATCTATGCATTCAATTTCCAACAAATCACAACATCGTCGAAGTTATATATATAATCGGTTTCCACCTAACACAAGGCATCGACTACCAGATTCAAATGTAATTTCATCAAATTTTGACATGATAAGACACAACAATTTCCAGCATAGTAGAAGTTCATCGAATACTATAATTTGAATGCCATCCTCAAAGATTATTGAAAATTATAGAATTAGATTGGTCAAACATTACAATTCAGAATCGACAGATAGAAGGCTGTAAGGTAGCAAAACAAGTGAAAGGAGGCACAGTCTAAATTAGCATTGTAGTGCTCCCAATAGAAACCATTAAATATGCACTGATTCACAAAACTATGCATTCAACATGGTAAACATCGTATGCCAACACAAAATTGCACAAGCAACAAATAACATTCTTAATAGTCATATTCATCGAATAAAGGCACAATTTGAATATCAAATGCTCAAAACTAAGAAGTCATAGATTTAAGAATGAAATTGCATATGTTCCAATATCGAATGTACAATATAGAGTCAAAAGTGCAATACATGCATCAACTTCCCAACAAGCACAATAACCATCAAAATGAAATCAAATATCTAGAATAGAGAGGCATGTGGCTGTGAGGGAAACAAGCTGAGCAAAGTAGCCTCAAATTGGCTAAAGAAACTTTCAAGGAAATGTAACATAAAAGCCAAAGCCATCGATATGGATTGGATGTTCAGTTTAGAAGAAAACACTTGACAACAACAACAATCAACTGGAGAACAATATGTTGACGCCATAATGAAAGCCCATATTGCATAATATACACAAGATAAAATTTGTAAAGAACCACTCAGTCTTTGAATTTATGAAGCATTCAGATACACTTCCAAACAATCAAGCAATCATTTTTCAACAAGCAAAGAGAGAGAATTCAATTGCATTAATTGGAGAAGCGAAACAAGGAACAAAAACAAATCCAACCTAGATCCAATGCAGGTTGGGATGAAAATCTGATGCCGACTCTGAATCCTTCAACTTGCAACTAGAACTCTCCAATTCCCAATCTAAGTTTTCCAGAATCAACAATGAAATGTCAAATGTTTGATAGAAATTTTCTTGCAGACAAATATTACTTCCCTTGCTGGGAAACAAAAATCAATAATAATGAAAATCTCTCGAAAAGGATAATTATTTACAAAAAGAAGGCTCATCTTTTTTGAAACCCAAAAATCCATTAGAATCTAAAAATCTCCAATAAAACATTAAGTTTCCTTTTCGACAATTAGTTCAAAGTTATACATGTGCTCCAAGAAAATCTTTCTATCCTTTTTAATTATTTTCACTCTTTATCCATTATCACATTTCATTATGATTCGATTCGATTTTATTTTATTTAATATTACATTACACTTTAAATTTATTATAATCCATAATTATTAATACATATATTTATATTTATGTACAAAAATACTTATTACTTTATAATTTAATTTAATGAATCAATTAACCAAGAACAACATTTATCAACCAAATTTAAATTAAACAAACCAAATATCAACAAGAATTACCCAACCATCATCATTGTTGAAAAAAAAGACTAACTAACCATAGATAACAGACAACACTGATGCGGTGACAAACCAGATACTCATCCTCTTCAAGGATAATGGCTAGGATAGGGGACCAAATGTTATCTCTAAATAACTATTCCATTGGGTTTAAGACACACTTAGACCTTCCAATTTAGGTGGAGTCAATGCCTGGTACCTGCAACCTACAACACACAAAATGGTTGAGCATATACATAATCATACAATCAGGAACAATGTGAAAGGAAATCGTAGTGTTGCAGGGTACTCACAAGTGAGTAATGTGACATTGTCCCTTTCACAAAAACACATCAAAAAAATAACCACACCAATGAATAACATTTTGTTGCATAATAAATAAGATAAGAACAATTACCAGATAATCACATAAAAACCATGATCAAATAATCACATAATTCTCATAATACGATTAATCCACATAATCAATTAAGTCCATATACTAGTCATAACATAAGCATAACCTCAAGTAATAGAAGTATCATCAAAGTATCATCATAGCAATAAGTCCAACATCAAACAAAGTGTCATAATATATGATCCTAAGTAGATAAACTACTAGTCTAATAGAGAACAGAATGAGGAGCACTACACATGGTTCGACCCACAATTAAATGAAAGCACCCTTCAAATACATTTATAAGAGAACAAAATATAGTCATGCTTCGACTCTAATTATAACACTAGAATTTTTGATAGTGAGTATGTATATATGTGTATATACATATATATATATATAATTGTATATATAAATATACATGCATAGATTTAAGCATTTGCATGGTGATTCAAATAGTTTATATACCTGCAACCAGAGATGGCCAAATACTATTTTCACAAAATAAAATCAATATTATTAGCATGCATCAAACATTATTAACAAGGTTTGATGCCATCGCATCTTGCCACCCAGATGGTGGGTGTGACATGTATGAAACAAATGAACGATGCATATTTTCCATCATTGGGAAAGTATCACAACGATATCAATCACTTGGATATCTTAGCTCGATGCCCACAGGGCATCATTGAAACATTATATGTCGAACACCATAAAGGTTTTTTCCTAAACAATGGAACATTAAACAAATTTGTGATAAAGAATGGAACATTAGTCAGGTCAAACAACCTTGACTTCCAGAAGGTAGTGCATATGGGTGAGAACCCATCACGGTAATATAACCGATACCCATGCATGCTATGTATAGAAAAATACAATCTCACTATCGTGGCTTCACCCCCAACAAAGCTAACATGATTTGACATGGGTCAACTTACAAAGGAAAATACATGAATACAAGACCACAAAAATGCATAACACAGCCTCATGAATAACATGATATTCTCCAAAATAATGCATATGAAAGAGTATTCATTCAATTTCAAAGGAAACATTAGTGAGGGGTTCGAATTACCTCTCTTTTGTGTGATTCTAGTGATTTTTCCCTAATGATTTCAGCAACTTCTCAACCCCTTTTTTCTTTTTCCTCCTCTATCGATCTTTTCTCCCTTTCAATCTCCTCCTCTTTTTGCTAAACTATCTCCTCAAATCTTCCTTCTTACCATGAATATATCCTTTCTAATTTCAGAGATAGTGGTCTTAAATTTTTGGTTTTCATATTCTTTAATTTGGCTGGACCCACTCCCTTCTATTTTCTAGGTGTTTTTTGCTATTGTCTAACATGCAAAGGGGTCAGCCCCTATCTCATTCATTATGGGAGTTACAAATTTAACCATAAATTCATTGTTTTTCAAAAAATTAAAAACAAGGAATATAGTTATATATGTATATGTATTTATATACTCATATATATATATATATGATTTTACCTATATAGGTATATGTATATATGTATATTCATACGTATACATGTCTTTATTTCTATAAATGGATTTGCAAACATACTTGTTATTTATTTTATTTATCTCATTTCCTCATTCAAAAGCATTTTTTCAAGTTCATCATGAAGAGCAAATAATAAAATCATTTTTTATATCATAATTGTATATGATAGAATACGTTTCCAATATCATTCAATATCAACTTTGAAATTGACAAAGACAAGAATACACTAAATTTGTTTCTTTCGCAAGATTGCTTCTTTTACCAATTATGATTTTCACACAATATCAATTGGTATTTATCAATTTCAAACAATGCAAATATCATGATCTACTATGGTGTGTGAGATTCCAGATTCTATTCTTGCTTACTGTGGTCATCCGGCTAAGCATCCCTACCTCAATCAAGTTCTCATCCTTCAACCTTATCTTGCACACACATTCTTACACTTTCCCAGTTATCAGTAACCTTTAACCAATAATCTTATGGAATAATTTTCTTAAATCACAAAATTGCAAGATATTAATTTTCAATATGTCATTGCATTTTATCAAATCCATAGATAATAAATGATAAATTCCATTTTTTAAATATTTCAATTAACTCAACATTAATAAATACAAGCAATGAAATTGAGAATGACATTGATGGATTCAACCTTGATCTTTTTGAAGCAAGACACACAACTCTCTCTTTCTCTCTATTTTCTTTAGCATTCTACAAAACTTCTTGAGCATACAAAACATTCTACATCTCTTCTTTACACATATCTTTTAAAGAACTCTTTCACAACTTTTAGAGTAAAATCCATTATTTCCAACATGAAGATATCATGCAAAGAGGCCACTATCATCTTGGAGACTCTTGTTGCTTCTTCATTGCACCAATAAACTACTCTACTTTTGTGCTTGGGAGTGGAAACCCTTGAATATTTTTCATTAAACATATTATCTTTATTTGTTAGCATATTATTCTTTCTATCATTTTATGTCTATTTCTATTATCTTGTTTAAGGTTGTTTGTGGAGGTGGCAATACCAATATGGGGGTTTGACTAAGGAAAGCCACCTAACCTTTCTCTTTGGTCTTATGTGTGTAGGTATAGGTGGAAGGGTTTCTTGGAGAAAGCTTATATTTCATCAGATGTCTTTGATGATCTCTTAAACCTCTCTTTTTCATTTTCATCAAAATTTCCTTAACATATTTATTTCTATCATTTTATATTTGTTGTGTAGTTGTACTTCACACACTTTCACATACAAAATCTTGTACATGATATTTTACATTTTCCTATGGTAGTTTCTATTTTCTATCCATACGAGACACTTGCATGGTGCGCTTTCATCCTACAACCGCATGTTAGTCTTGGATAGAGAGCTTACCAAGCTATATAGATGACCTCTATACCCTATACTTTTAGTTTCTAAAGTCTAAAGGGTTCACTGGTTTATATTATCTTTAAAATAAACATTTAATTAATTAATAGGTAAGCTTGAAGGTTGCAATTATCCAAAGGATTTCCTAAGTGGAGGGTTGAAATTTGGATCCTTGAAGGATTTGATTATTCTTCATAGTGGTTCACTTTTCATAATTTACAATAGCCAATGGGTTATGCTCCCTGAAGACCTTGTTGAAAAGCTAAGAGGCCCACCTCATTGTTCATATCTAAAGAATGGGTGATCCTATGTCAGAGTGTACTCGAGGTGGAGGGTTAGAGTTAGTTGATAAAATATTATTAAATATTTCTAAAACTTTCAATGTTCCATTTGAGTTTCATGTTGAGCCAATGATGGGTGTTGATATTCAAATCCATATGCTTGAGGTCCAACCTAGGTCTTGTACATTGCTTATGAATTTTCCTTTTTAGTTGCATTATTTTTATGATGAAAATGTGAACACAAGCAACCATCAAGATGGAATATTATAGATGGTAAAATAATTAAGGTCAAGTTCTAGGTGAATGGGTAACTCATGAATTAGGAGAAGATAATACTCACCTTAACAAAATTGATGACTTGTTCCTTATTTAAAAAGTTACAATTTTTAAGCTACCTTTCAAAAAAGTGATGCATATCACTTATTCTAACTAGAAGTTATTAAATAAACCTTATTTCAAAAAACATATTGTAAAATAGAACCAAATAAAGTTTATTATTTTGAAAATTATTGTATTTCAAAAAGGTAGTTAAGGTAGTTACTAGGTGGTTACTAGTTAGTTATTATGAAAAGCCTATAAATACAAGGCTATTTAAAATGGAAATGGACTTTCACAAAAAGGGGAAACATTGAAGAAGACTTTTTAGAGATATTTTATGAGGAATTTTGGCTTGACACTTTGTGCCTAAGGGTTTAAGAGATTGTATAATTTCATGAAGATAATAAATAATGCATTTGGTTTATATGTCATAAATGTGTTTTGAATTATTATTGTTGATTTCTCGCATGTTAAATTGACAATCCTTGTGTGTAATTGTGAAAACCATTTGTCATTTGTTCAAATAATATATATAATTGGTGAAGCATAATCATATCTTGGTATCTTGGTTTGAATGTGTTGAAGTGATTTATTTGCTCATATGTTGAGATATTTTATCCTTGTTTCATCACCTCTGCATATCAAAAATATTTTTTGTGATAAATCCCTTTCATAATTTTTCATGCGCTATGAAATCTTAGTTGGTATTCATATGTCTACCTTTAGGGTTTCCGTTATTCATTTTATTTTAGTTCTGTCTTTTCCCTTGATGTACTTTTAGATTAAAAGTACACAAAAATATCAAAAAACCCCATCATACAAGGGAGTTACCCCTTCCAAATGTAGAGGAAAGTAATAAATCCAATAACAACTTCTCTAACTATTGGAACTCTTTTCACCACTTTTCGAGCAAATGGGGTCATTTTTGGAGAAACAAACACAATAAGAAATATGTTTACCAACAATACTAAAACTATAATTTGAACACATGTGAACATTTAAATAATTATGAAAAAAACTATTATGAATTAAGAAAAAATAACAATTTACATGAAAATATAATTGATAGGAAAGGTTTCTACTTCTAAAATAATACAAAATTTAATAATATGAATAATTTGTGGAAATTTCCTTTTCACAATATCTAAAATATTCCTTAAAAATTAGTTTCCATCTAAATTGAATTACCAATATAATTCTTAGTTAAATCTAAATTATGAGATTTATCGCTCAATATAATTTCTTAATTAATTATCTAATTAATTTATCTATCAAGAAAATTAATACATTAAACTAGTTCAAAAGAATTGACAATTAATTAAATCAAATTACAATAGACACTCACAATCATTAACCACAAAATTACTTTACTAAATTAAATTTAATCCTACATTCTAATAGCTCTAAAAGACTTATTTCACACATAAAGTTTAATTAACACTAAGCATCATTAAGGGGCACTAAGCCATTAGAAAAATATTGAAGCCCTAAATCTAAAGTTTAAAAGAACCATCATTCCCTCTCTTTTCCCATTCATCTCAAAGTTGCAAAGTAGAGGGAGAGATAAAGAAGAGAGGACTCCTACACAAAGTGAAATATTTTTCTTCCTTTTTTAGTATTTTATTCTAACTTTGTCTTTCCCTCTCGTATAACCATTTATTTTATTTTGGATATTTTCTTAAACACACACATACAAACCTAATACTTTTTCTTATTGTGGAGAAGTTTACATGTTTAAATTTAATTTTGAGACAAATAATAGAATATATAAATATTTATGTGTGAGAACTAGCATTAATATATTAAAATAATACATGCATTAATTTTTTTGAAATAATATTATTTTATTTAAAAAATGAAAAGAAAATTTGTGAGCCTATGGAAAGCCATGAATCCTATAAATGGATCTAGAACTCTAGTATGGACTAAGCCCCCTTATATGAGGGAGGCCCCTTTTGTTCATATCTCTATTATGGTGAGTAGGGGAAGCCCCTCCAACACAAAAATCCTATAGTTAGGTTGGGGTTGATTCTCTGTTGCAAGTATGAAGGTGTTGTCATTGATGTCAACTATGTGTTGAGGAAGATTGTTGCATGATAAATATGTTGAAGACATTGAGAAAATTGTGAATAAGATAGAAACATGTTGTAGCTTGTGTGCATGTATAGTTGAGATATTGAAGAAGTGTTGTGAGTACATGGAGCTATCTCTATGTTGCAGTGTCTAAAGATGTGTTGGAATGAATTATTGTACTAATATGGTGTCTCTGGTACTTGGTTTCCAAGTGCTTTTGAGAAAACTTGATAAATTGAGAAAACAATGTTGTAGTGTTCAGAACGTGCTCCGGGATGTGCTCCACATTTCTTCTATGTTGATGCTATGCCTATGTAGATCTAACACATTGTTCAAGGTTTTCATTAGTTTCTATATCCAAAATTTGGGTTTCTAGATTGCTAAGAAGAGTGAGATATATTCACCAATGTGTGAACCATTTTTTTAGTGGTGTTTTCTATGGTCTAGGAGAAATGTATTTTCTCCGCGTTTCTCTGCATTTTGGTTTCAATTTGGGAAAATCTAGGAAGTTGCTTATAATGTTTGTATCTTTGAGAATTCATGGTTTCACTTGATTTGGTATAGTATAGTGTGTGTTCATGTGTAAGTGTGCATATAGGGTTAAGCAGATGTTCTAGGTTTAAGTATTTCTATGATGAGAATTTGATGAAGTCTTTATTGGATCTCAGGTGGTTTGTGGATTATTCTAGATCATGTTCAAATGATTTTTTTTGTTCAAAAGTTTCATATTTATTCAAGGAAGTGTGTACTTAATGTTTTTTGGTGTTTGCATGGGTATTAGCTGACCTGGTGTTAACACTATTATGGAAGTGTGTTAAGGTGTGTTAGGATTAATTTGGGTCTTAACTAAGGATTTATATGGGTCGCTTCATTCCTATCCACTGTGAGAATGTTTGGGTGCTGACCTAATTAAAAATTTTAAATGTAACAGATAGTTTCTAACCTTGGAGAAATTTTCAAGGTTGAGGATGATATAAATAAGAGCACCAGGGTGTTGTTGTAAGATGCAAGAAAGAGGAAATATAGATGCAAGATAGATGCGAGTGATGAATGTGATGAAAATTTGAGCAGAGCAATGAAAACTTCAAAGTGTTGGACTCTTGAATGCAATGAGTTGAAGGTGTCTACAATCATTCATGCAAGGATGCGAAAGTGTTGGAGCAATTGTGGTGGATTCTCTGTTGCATTGAGAAATTTTTCTCTACGTAACATTTCTCTTCTATCTTCTTTATTTTTTTCTATGGCAATGAGCCTTTTTGGATAGTGTGTCCTATTCTAGTAGTGATCCCTTGTACCTATTTTGTAATTACTTATATTGTAAGCTAATCCTCACCATGGTTTTTCCCTCATTGAGTTTTCCACATAAATATGGTGTTCTCTTGTGTATGGTGTTGCTATTTCAGTTTCTATTATCTGCTTTTCATGTGTAAATATTATAATAGATTAAGGGTTTAATGAATTCTTGTGGATCTTATTACTGTTGAGGGTTTTGGTGCTTTAATTTGATACAACTAATTCACCCCCCTCTCAGTCGTCTTGTTCATTCAACAAATGGTATTAGAGTGAGATTCCTTGGAGAAAATATTAACCGCTTGAGGTAGATCTAGGATGGAAAGCAAGATAGATTTCCCTTGATTTGATAGTACAGATTATGCATTATATTAGACAAAGATGGAAGGATATCTAGCATCTAACGAATATGAGATTGAAAATTCAATAAAGAATCAATATGTTGCACCTCTGAATGGTCCAAGCACAAGTGATGAGATCAGAGCGCATGAAATAAATGGTAAGGAAATATTTATTCTGGTGAACATTATTTCAAATTCTAAATTGGTAAAAGTTATGAATCTTAAGACTACTAAAGAAGTTTTGGATAAGCTTGAGAGAATTTATGAAGGAGATGACAAGGTTAAACAAATGAAGTTATAAAATTTGAAGGCATAGTTTGAGACCCTGTGAATGTTTGAAGATGAAACAATTACAATCTACATGTAGAGGGTTGATGAGTTGGTAAGTGCAATGAGAGGTCTTGGTGTGCAAGTCAAAGAACCAAGGGTGGTAAAGAAAGTTCTCAAATCTCTTCCTAATTCTTACAAATGAAAAGGTATATGTTATTGAGGAAGTTACAAACTTTAATACTTATTCTAGAGATCATTTGATTGGTACACTAACTTCATTTGAAATGAGAAAACTTGGCTTGAGAAATGGTAAAAAAGTGGAGACTACTTTCAAGGCTGGAAGATAAAAAAAGATTGAAGATTCAGATGGAGAAGATCTTGATGATATGGAAGCTAGCTTTGTGAGAAGGATGAAGAAGGGCACCAATAAGAACAAAGGTAAACTACCTTTCAAATGTTTTAGCTATGGAAATATAGGTCATTATGCTTCAAGATGTCCAAACAGATCTATAAATAATAAAATTAAGGAGAACAAAGGAAAGATGATTAAAAGAAGTTACTATGTTAGAAAAGATGCTGGTATTTTTGATGATGAATCTAATTATGGATATTCTAATGATAATTAATTCTTGTTCTTAGATTTAAAGTATTAATCTAATTCTGCTAACTCTAAAGGTTATGCGAAGGAAAGTGTTTTAGAGAAGAAGGATAAGGTTGAAGGTACTTTGGTTTCTTCTTTTCATGTTAAACAAGATAAAAACTACTGGGTTGTTGATGGAGGATTAGTTAAATTTGGAGATGATTTTGGAGCTAAGATTTGTGGAATAGGTTCAATCAGTTTTAATGGAAAGAATAATACTAAAGATGTTTACTATGTTAAAGGTTTAAGACATAATATTTTGAGTGTTGGAAAAATGTGTAGCAAAGGATATAATCTTGCGTTTAAAGGTGAAAGATGTGAGATCGAAAAAGGGTATGAAATTGTGATTGTTGTTGGTAAGAGGATAGATGGAAATATTTATTAGCTCAAGAGTGTTGATGTTCATTGCTTTATGTCTTAGATTAATGATAGTTGGTTATGGCACTAGAGGATGTGTCACATGAATCTTGATAATTTGGTTAGAATCAATTCAGTTTGAATGTAGTAAAGACCTACCAAAACTTAAAAAGCCTATCAATGTTGTTTGAAAAAAATATCAATTTAGAAAATAAATAAGGAGTAGTTTCAAGGGAAAGGAATAATCTACTATCGGACTATTGGAATTAATACATACAGATCTTTGTGGTCCTACAAGAGTGAGAAGTCTTCAAGGTAACATGTATTCATGCTTTTGATTGATGATTACTCTAGAATTACATGGGCTACTTTTCTTAGAGAGAAACCTGATGCACTAGATAGATTCAAAGCATTTAAAGCTATGGTTGAGAATGAAATGAATTTGAAAATCAAATGTTTGAGATCTGACAGAGGTGGATAATTCACCTCCAATGAGTTTAACATGTTTTGTGAAGTTCATGGAATAAAGAGGCATAGGTCTACCCCTAGAACTCCTCAGTAGAATGAAGTGGTTGAAAGGAAAAACCAAACTATTCAATCAGCTGCAAGGACTATGATGCAATAAGCTAACCTACTGGAGATCTACTGGTGAGAGGAAATTCATACTGGTGTTTACATACTTAACAGAGTTCAAGCAAAAGCTAACAAAAAAAAGACTCCCTATGAGTTATGGTATGGAAGGATCCCTACTGTCAAGTACTTTAGAGTATTTGAAAGCAAATGCTATATCAAAAGAGATGAAGAAATATTAGGAAATTTTGATGCAAGGTTTGATGAAGGTATCTTCTTTGGATATTCTACTAAAAGAAAAGCTTATAGATGTTACAACAAAAGGCTAAGAAAGATTGTTGAAAGTGTAAATGTTAAGGTTGATGAAGACTTGCAGAATTTAGTTGCTATAGATGGATATGTGTCAGATGAACCTGCTTGTGGAGAAGAAGAAGAGAAAAAAGATAAGGAAAAAGAAGTGTAGAATGAAGAGGAAGAAGCTCTGGAAAAGACCCCTAAGACCCCTAAGTATGTGCAAAATAATTGTTTAGAAGCACATATCATTGGAGACAAGATTGACAAGAAGTAGAGGTGCTGAAGCTAAGGAAAAACTGTGTTTACTCTCTAAATTTGAACCTTAAACAATGAGTGATGTATGCAAAGATGAACATTGGATGAAGGAAATGGAAGAAGAACTTATATAGATTGAGAAAAATTAGACTTGGAACTAGTTCCTAAACTGCTAAACAAAAACATAATTGGAACTAAGTGCGTATTTAGAAATAAACTAATAAGGAATGGAGAAGTGGTAAGAAATAAAGAAAGGCTTGTGTGTAAGGATTACAAGTGGAAGGGATAGACTTTGAGGAAACATTTTCTCCGGTGGCTAGGATGGAAGCTATTAGGATGTTTTTGGTATTTGCAACACATAAATACTTTAAAGTTTATCAATTGGATATGAAGTCTCCTTTGCTAAATGGTGAATTGGAAGAAGAGGTTTATATGGAGAAAACATAAGTATTTTAGTTGTTAGATCAACCAGATATGGTTTTCAGATTGAAAAAGGTATTGTATGGATTGAAGAAAGCTCCCAGAGCTTGGTATGCAAGATTGGACAAATATTTGATACAACAAGGATTCCGTAGAGGCACCCCAGATAGAAATCTTTACTTCAAAATTGAGGAAGACAAAATATTGATAGTGGTTGTGTATGTGGATGACATTATCTTTGGAGGAAATGAAGCTATGTGTAAGAAATATGTAGAAGAGGTGTAGAAAGAGTTTGAGATGTAAATGTTTAGGGAGATGAATTTCTTCCTTGGGATACAAATCAATCAAACAAATAAAGGCATTTTGATTTCACAATCAAAGTGTGCCAAAGAGATGTTGAAGAAGTTTGGAATGGATGACTCCAAACCGATATGCACTCCTATGGTGACTAGTTGCAAATTGAGCAAGTATGATGAATCACCTAAGGCTGATCAGATCAAGTATAAACCTATGATTGGTGGATTGTTATATCTAACTGCTACTAGACAGGATATCATGCATGCAATTTGTCTTGTGGCTAGATTTCAAGAAGATCCTAAAAAAATAAATGTTGCATTTGTGAAGAGGATATTCAAATATCTAAAAGGCACTCTAGATTATGGATTATGGTATCCTAAGGATACTGATTTTACATTAAGTGCTTACATAGATACAAATTGGGATAGTTGTTTTGATAACAAGAAAAGTACAAGTGGTGGTGCATTCTTTCTTGGATGTAGATTGGTGTCATGGTTAAGTAAGAAGAAAGATTCAATTTCTTTATCCATTGTAGAGGTTGAGTATATTGTAGCAACATCTTGTTGCACACAAGTATTATGGATGAGATAGATATTGAAGGATATCAAATTTGTGTATGATGAGCCTATATCTATGTTTTGTGATAATACAAGTGCATTTAACATTTCAAAGAATCTAGTGATGCGTTCAAGGATAAAGCATATATCAATCAGGCATCACTTTTTGAGAGAGAAGGTTATGGAGGATGAGGTGAAGCTTGAATATGTATCTAAAAAGGATCAAATTGCTGACATATTTACTAAGGCTCTTCCTAAGGATGCTTTTGAGTATCTTCGAGAGAAGTTGGTGGTTTTTTCCCCTCCTTTGAGCTAGATGCATATGAAGATGCATCAATCTAGTGGATCTATGCATTCATCCCTTTTCTAGACTAATGTTGGTGGCTACCTCTAAGTGGCAGTAGGTAGTGTCATGTGTTGTCATTGTGCAAAGTTGTTGATTTGGTTGGGTGTACTACTAAGGGGGAGTATTCATAGTGAGTATCTTGGTTTAGTGTCAAAGGGGGAGAACAATGCAAATTTTTTTATCCTTTTCCATTGATGTCAAAGGGAGAGAAATAATCATGTGAAATTTTTTATCTACTCAGGGGGAGAGAAAGTAAAAGGAA
This sequence comes from Sequoia sempervirens, assembly GCA_007258455.2. Classification (NCBI taxonomy): domain Eukaryota; kingdom Viridiplantae; phylum Streptophyta; class Pinopsida; order Cupressales; family Cupressaceae; genus Sequoia; species Sequoia sempervirens. The sequence continues at coordinate 370,609,920 of VDFB02193867.1, forward strand.
ATCATGAGAGAATGTGTTCAGAGCTGTTGTGTTTCTTTGATGGTTTTTCACATCATGTGTTGCCATCAATGACAAAGGGGGAGATTGTTTTAAGTATGAAGGTGTTGTCATTGATGCCAAAGAGTTGGTGTTGTCATTGATGTCAACTATGTGTTAAGGAAGATTGTTGCATGATAAAGATGTCGAGAACATTGAGCAAATTGTGAATAAGAGGGAAACATGTTGTTGCAACTTGTGTGCATTTATAGTTGAGATATTGAGGAAGTGTTGTGAGTACATGGAGCTATCTTTATGTTGAAGTGTCTGAAGATGTGTTGGAATGAAGTATTGTGCTAATATGGTGTCTCTGGTACTTGGTTTCCAGGTGCTTTTGAGAAAACTTGATAAATTGAGAAAACAGTGTTGTGGTGTTCAGAACATGCTCTAGGATGTGCTCCACATTTCTTCTATGTTGATGCTATACCTATGTAGATTTGATATGTTGTTAGAGGTTTTCATTAGTTTATATATCTAGAATTTGGGTTTCTATATCGCTAAGCAGAGTGAGATATATTCATTAGTGTGTGAACTAGTTTTTCAGTGGTGTTTTCTATGGTCTGGGAGAAATGTATTTGCTCTGCATTTCTCTACATTTTGGTTTCAGGTTGTGTGGATCTGGGAAGTTGCTTATAATGTTTGTATCTTTTAGAATTAAAGGTTTCACTTGATTTAGTATAGTATAGTGTGTGTTTCATGTGTTAGTGTGCATATAGGGTTAAGCAGATGTTCTGGGTCAAAGTATTTCTATGATGAAAATTTGGATGAAGTCTTTGTTGGATCTCAGGTGGTTTGTGGATTATTCTAGATCATGTTCAAAATGATTTTTTTTTTGAAAGTTTTAGATTGATTTAAGGAAGCGTGTACTTAATGTTTTTTGGTGTTTGCATGGGTATTGGTTGACCTAGTGTTAACACTACATGCGAAGATTTTTGAAGCATGTTAAGGTGTGTTAGGATTAATTTGGGTCCTAACTAAGGATTTATATGGGTCACCTTCATTCCTATCCACCGCGGGAATGTTTGGGTGCTAACATAATTTGAAATTTTAAATGTAATGGATATTTTATGACATTGGAGAAGTTTTTCAAGGTTGAGGATGATATAAAGAAGAGTGGTGTTGTTGTAAGTTGCAAGAAAGAGGAAAGATAGATGTGTGTGATGAATGTGATGTGAATTTGAGCAAACAAGTGTGAACTTCAAAGTGTTGGACTCCTAAATGTAGTGAGTTGAAGGTGTCTGCAATCATTCATGCAAGACTATGAAAGTGTTGGAGCAATTGTGGTGGATTCTCTATTGCATTAAGAAGTTGTTCTTTGTGTAACATTTCTCTTCTATCTTCTTTGTTTCTTTCTGTGGCAGTGAGCCCTACCAGTGATCCTTTTTGGACCGTGTGTCCTATTCTAGTAGCGAACCCTTGTACCGGTTTTGCAATAACTTATATTGTGAGCTAATCCTCACTATGTTTTTCCCTCATTGGGTTTTCCACGTAAATCTAGTGTTCTCTTGTGTATGGTGTTATTATTTTAGTTTCTGCTATCTTCTTTTCATGTTTAAACATTATCATAGATTAAGGGTTTAATGAATGCTCATGGATCTTATTACTATTGAGAGTTTTGGTGTTTCAATTTGATACAATTGATTCACCCCCCTCTTATTTTTGTTGTTCATTCAACAGTCTCACCTAGAAGGCCACAACTCTAACTCTTATTTAATTAATTTTGTGTTAAATTTTATTTTTCTTAAATAAAAAACCTTTTGTTAATACTTTACAACAAAATTCAATCTATTAGTTATATATAATTGTATATGCCCATATTATTTGTAGTTTTAATAAATATTATATGGAGCATGCATTTCATTTATGAGACACTATTTTCCTTTTTACTACCAAATTATTATTATTTTATTTATTAATATTAATTATTAAGAAAATAAGTTTCTCAAATATATGGTTGTGTGCTTGAACAAAAATTTTCTCATATGCTAATCTTTTGTTTATTGGAAAAATACCTCTATAAAATTTCTTCAAATTAACATAAATTTAATTCAACATAATATAATTTATATGTTCATATTTGTAACAAACCCAACTAGTCCATTGGTCAAGTGAAAAAATATGGGGGACCAAAAAGGGGTCTTAAGTGACCAATTTTTTCTGAAATCAGAAAAGACTAACCTTGGATGAGAAATTGAAGATAGGTACACTCAAAATATGAATATGCAACAAAAAAGAGAGTTGTAGTGCTCTGGATCTACTTTCTAAACTACTATTTTTTTAAAATGGTAGAGATTAAGGGGTTAAAAAATGGGGGCCAAACAAATTAGTCCTATTTTTTTCAAAAAAAATATAACATAGTTTCTAGTGTGGCCCCCCTAAAATGTTAACTTTTTTTTAGTATTTTAAAATCACTTTGGTGAGAAATCAGCTAACACCATGTAGTGTATCCTTGATTTTTGTGCTAATTTTTTAATGAATATATGATATTTTACTAATTTTCAAAGTGCACACCCTGAAAAATAAAAAAATGAGCATTATCCCCCTAAAGTTTTTGAAAATTGATCAAAAATATTTTTTTAATATGTGTAGAATGGAGTCTAGTTTCTAAAAATGTATTTTTTTAGGAATGGTTGAAAAATGAATCAAAAATACCATGCATTGGTTTTTGATAGAAAATGATTACAATAACAAAAGAAGTTAAAGATGAAAACCTTACATACTCAAAACATGAAAATAATTACATGGTTAGATAGCTAAGAGAGAACCGAACATTATCATGGTGTTTTTCTAATTTGACATTGAAACACATGCCAACTTGATGGGGAGCATGCTTGAGATTATGTCAATTTTTTTATAATTTGCAAAAACATGTCCTTGGACATTGAAAAGTCACTCCAAGCCTTTTTTTTGGAATCCCAAGCCAAATCCAAGCCAAAGTCTTGTAAATTTCCAAAGCAAACAAAAACGCGAGCGCATTACAATGTGCCCGCATTATGTTTTGCATTGAAAATAAAAATTCTCTTTCTTTTTTTCTTTCTCTTTCTCCTTCTCTATTAGTGAAACTATATACATGGAATAATCATTTACATATAGAAATTTACTTTCTTATACTTTAAGTTATATTTCATCTATATATTTTCTTAATGTTTGAAAGTGGTTTTGGATCTCTAGGAGTTATAATACAAATTCTAGTTTTTGGAAGAACTTGGTCAAATCTTAGTATTTCAACATGTCAAGTTTCAATAATTAGGAGGTCAAATGTTATTAATCACTAAGTTGTATCATATTTCCCTCTCTCTCTCTCTCTCTATCTCACTCATTGTTTATCCCTTACACTCTAGACCTCTCTCTCTCACTATCCCCACTCCTTTATCTAGCTCTCTCTCTCCCTTGAGCTTAAGAACTACCTCTCTTATTTTCCATCCTTCTCTCTGTCTTTCTATTTCTCTCTATCTCACCTCTCTCTCTATTTATCTCTATCTCACATCTCCCTCTCTCCCTCTCCCTCCCTCTCTCCTTACCTCTTTATTTCTCTCTATCTCCCCTTTCCCTCTCTACCTACCTCTCTCTCCAACACTCCCTACCAAGTTTTCTATTTATCTCTCTCTCTCTCTATCTCCCTCCATCTCTCCTTCCCTCTCTACTTATCTCTATCTCCCCTCTCCCTCTATCATCCCTACCACTCTCTCTCTACCTAGCTCTCTCTCTCTCTCTACACCTCTCTATCTCACCTCTCTATCCCTCCCTACCTCTCCCTCATTCCCTCTCTACTTCTATGTAACTCTCATACCATCTCTCTACCTAGTCCTTCCTCCCTACCTCTCCCTCCCTCCTTCCCTCTCTACATCTCTATATCTCTCTCATCCCTCCCTCTACCAACCTATCTCTCTAGTAGATAGGGAAGTAGAGAGAGAGGTGAGATAGGCAGAAGTAGAGAGTGAAGGAGAGAGAGGGGGTGAGAAGGATGGAGGGTGTAGTAGGGAGGGAGAGAGAGGTGAGATAAATAGAATTAGAGAGAGAGGGAAGGAGGGAGGGAGATATGGAGAGAGATGGAGATAAATAGAGAGAATTATATAGGGAAGGGGAGAGAGGGGCAAGGAGGGAGGGATAAGTAGGGATGGAGAGAGAGGTGAGCTAGATAGAAGTAGAGAGGGAGGGAGAGAGAAGTGAGATAGAGAGAATGAGAGAGAGAGGTGATAAAGAGAGAAGTATATAGGGAAAGGGGTAGGTGGAGAGATTGAGAGAAGGTTAGTGGGATGAAGGAAGAGAGAAATAGAGGGGGGAGATAGAGACAATTAGAGACGTAAGGAGGGAAGGAGGGAGAGAGAGGTGAGATAGAGAGAATTAGAGAGGGAAGTAGAGAGAGGTGATATAGAGAGAAGTATAGAGAGGAGGAAGGTGGGGATAATGAGAGAGAGGGAAGTATGGAGGAAAAGGTAGATATGGCGAGAGAGGGGAGAGAAGGGAGGGAGATAGATGTGAGATAAGAAGTAGAGAGGGAAGGAGAGAGAGGGTGGGAGAGGAGGGAGGGAGAATTACAAAGAGAGATAGGTGGAGAGATTGAGAGAGAGGGAAGGAGGGAGAGAGAGAGAGGTAGAGAGGGAAGGTGGGTGGAATAAAGGAAGAGAGAGAGGGGAGGAGGGAGGGAGGGGGGAGAGAGAGGTGAGATAGAGAGAAGTAGAGAGGCAATGAGAGAGAGAGAGAGAGAGAGAGAGAGAGAGAGAGAGAGAGAGAGAGAGAGAGAGAGAGAGAGAGAGAGAGAGAGAGAGAGAGAGGGATGGAGGGAGGGAGAGAAGTGGGATAGACAAAATTAGAGAGAGAGGGATGGAAAATTAGAGATGTAGTTCTTGAGCTCAAGAGAGAGATTCAGATAAATGGATGGAGATAGTGAGAGATAGAGGTCTAGAGCATAAGGGATAAATAATGAGTGAGATAGAGAGAGAAAGGTGAAACAACTTACTGATGATTGAAATTTGACCTCCTGATTACTAAAATTTGACATGTTAATTACTAAAATTTGACTGTTTGAAAAATGATAAGATCTTCCAAAAACTAGAATTTGCATTATAATTCTTAGAGATCGAAAACACTCTCAAACATCCTAAAGCTATAATATACTTGAAATATAACTTAAAGTATATAGAATTAAATATTTAGTTCATGTATATAGTTTCACTACTCAAGAAGGAGAAAGAGAAAGAGAGATAAAAAAAGAAAGAGAATATTTTTTTTTAATGTAAAACATAACGTGAGCACATTATAAAATGCTCACATTTTTTGAAAGCATGCACATGTTAATATGAGCATGTTATAATGAACTCGTGTTATGTGCAAACCAAACCATAATGTGATCCTATTTCATTATAATGTGCTCACATTTTCTCTTTTTTGAGACTAAAAAGTGGAGTGACCACTTTTTGGTCCCCCATCTTGGTGCACATGCCCCATTAATCAAATACACCAATATTTTTTTAAATCAAGTAACTTGCATAGTTAATTTCTTTTGATTTACCAAGAATAAAAGAGCAATTCTAGTCATAACTTAGGAAACATAAGTCTTTACAAATTGTAAGTACAAGATTTCATCTCTTTTTCCTTTGTAAATATCATAAAAATGAATAGTACAATTCAAAGTTAAATTTTAAATACAATACATGTCTTATCTAGACATGGAAATTTATGTCTCTAATATATTTCAATTTTATAATAAAATAATACATTTCCATATTTCATATGTGAAAGTATAATATCAAGTGAAATAAAATCTCTTTGTCTAATAATCTATTTCTTTAGCATTCAACTACAAGAGGGAGATCATCACCCAAGTTCTTTTCCTCCAACCATATACCAGTGGTCCCCCACACACCTTCCTAATAGAAGTGGCCCTACCCTTCACAAGAGTAGTAGATTTAGGAAAAATATGAGGTCATCAAGCCATTTGAGAACTAATATTATGTGCTGATACAAATAATCTATCATACGACTATAAGTTTTACATTAATTTTTGTTGGCACGAGACACTGCACATGCCATCTAGTGTTTTCATTGATGGCAACCCTAGTTAGTGATTCAATCCACACGTCAACATTTTCTCATATCGGAAGTCAGATTGAAGCTAAGCGATTAACTGTCAAGCTAGAACAAAGCATCCAACAGAATTGTGTTCACCATTTCATATGCAATTTTCTATTATCATTTTGAGTTGTGGATCTTAGGGAAGGTTTTTTAGATGTATGATCTATGTTTTCCTTGAATCATAGAGCCTCGTATCGATTGTTGTGCAAGTTAGAAGATTCGGTTGATTATTTTTTTGTTTATCAGTGCAAAAGGCTGACTAAGTGAATGTAGTGTGTTGTGGATCTTCGAGAAGTAATTGTTTGAAGTGTTTTGTGTTTGAGCATGATGATTTGGGTCCTCACTATGTTGTGGCCGACTTTGGTCAGTGCACATTGAAAATTATCTATGGATTCAGCTGATGGTTTGTAAATATTTTCTATTTTGTTGAAGCCGACATGTGGTTGATTAAATCTTTAGTTGTAGATATATATATAAGTGATCATTTATATCATTTTAATGAATGTACGGAGTGTGTTGATGTGTGATACGAAAGTCAGAAGGATTGTAGAGTGATTATGCATAGTTTCACTTGTGCATAAAAGGATTTGTGATGCGAATTAAACCAGTCAGAGAAGAATCAGACAAAAGGTCAAGGAAGAAATTAATGTGCTTAACCAGAATTGTAATCATACATTAGTAGATGTTATTCTCTTAGTTCAAATATTTTGGATGTAATCCAATATTTTGTAAGATAGTGAGTCTTCTTTTGTATTTGAGCAGTGAGCTCTAGGTAGTGTGTCTGAATGCATGTGCATTCTTCTTTTGTAAACACTTTTTGAGTATACTTAGATCATATTGTGGATTGACCTCCACCGTGGCTTTTCCCCTAACAAGGTTTCCACATAAAAAAATCCTTGTGTTATGGTGTTGTGGTTGCTTGTTTTATGTCCATGCATCTTTCTTTTGGTTGAATGTTATAAGTTATTTAAATATCATATTAATAAAGTTGAAAATTGCAGAACACTGATTCACCCCCCCTCTCAGTGTTCCTTGATTCCAACAATTGGTATAAGAGCCTAGTTCCTTGGAAGAAGTTTAAAAGCTTGGGGAAGATCTGGGAAAGTGATTAAATGGATTCAAGTAGTCTTCAAAAATAAATTTTGGTGGCCCTAGATGATCTTGATCAGTTCAAATTTGAAGTCCGAGAGTTGCAGGCAAGCCTCATGAATGTTGAGAAATTAATTCAATCATTGAAAGATAAAATCAATGAGTCAAGGGAAAAGAGAAAGGAACTTTGTGATTAGCTTCAACAAAAAGAAAGTAATAAAATGGAGGGTGAACACCTAAGTCATGCCTTGAAGGAAAAGATAGAGGAATGTGGAAAGCTTACCAAAGATAATGTTGTCCTGAAGCATGAGATGGAATCTATTGTGATGAGGATGAAAAAGGAGATTGAAGACAAAAAGAAGAATGAAGAGAAGCTTACTCAATCCTTGAAAGAAAAATCTGAAGAAAGCAACCACATTACTGATGGATTCAATCATTTGGAGCTTGAATTGGAACAATCCAGAAATAATGAGTAAGAGCTTGAAAAGCATATTGTTGATCTTAGAGATTAACTTGCTACTGCAATTGAATTCAAGGAGAAGTTCAAGATTAGCTCAACCAAGCTTGGTGAGTTGATTAAAAGTTAGGGGACTGAAGGTGACAATTGAGGTCTTGGATATGAGAAAGAAGAAAGCTCCAGATCTAGACAAAGGAGATTTAGACAAGGAAATAAAATGAACAAGGCTAGAAGGTATCTGGTAAGATAACCTAATGCTCAAAGGTTCAATGGTTATTGTTTTGTTTGCAATAAATTTGGTCATATGGCTGATCAATGTAGAAGTAGAATGAATCCAAGTGGTCCATCATTCTCAGGTCAGTGTTTCAATTGCAATAAGTATGGTCATAAATTAGTTGAATGCAGAAATATGCCAAACAAATTTTTCAATAGAGATGTCAAATGTTATACATGCAATAGATTTGGCTATATTGCTAACCAGTGCAGATCAAGAGAAAATCAATGGAACAATTGGTCTGGACAAAGAAATGTTGTGTTCTATAATTGTAACAAATCCGATCACATTGCAAGATTTTGTAGAAGCAGGAAGGGTCTGGTAAATCAAAGGAAAAACATGCAGAAGGATGAAAAGGGAAAAGGAAAAGTTACTACATATGAGATCATGAAGAAAATGAAGAAGACATGGGTGAAGAAGAGTCTCTCTGTTGTAGGAAATGATTCCACACTAGAACCAGGTTTTGGTAATTCCTCTGGGAATTAGTTTATGGCCTTTGGCCTAGGGGGAGTTCTCAAGAAAATCATTTAACCCCCTTGTCAGTAGTTGGTACCGGAATGTGGAAAATTGCAATGATTACATTAGTGATGTGTAGATGTTTTGGAATGTCTTGTGGAGAGAATTTATGCAAACTTGAAGGTTCACAAAAGAATTTTCTTTCATAGTCTATGAAAACAGGGTATCCAGAAGACCTAGGGAAAAAAAAATTATTGTGATGAAAAAGTTAGGTGTGTGAATGATAAAAAGTCATTTCTATCCCTCATTTGTCACATTGCATCTTGAGAGGAAGAAGTTTGGAGAGCTTTGAAGTGAACTTTGGTGAACTTTGGCAAAGATTCAATTCTGAAAGCGATTCAGTGATCAAACCCTAATTCGGTGAAAGGTATTTATCTACAAACTCGTGAACTCAAAAATTTTGCAGATGGATGCTTCGTTGGTTGTTGATATTAAGGATAGGCCCCGTCTGAAATTCAAATGGAACCCGTTCAAATCCATCGAAAGAAAACCTTTAGGTGCATTTTCTTTTGTTCCATAAGCCATTTTGTATATCGAAGATATTAGGGAATACATTCATGCAAATGTTGAAGAATTAGGAAGCTCCCAGTTGCTAAATTTGTACACCAATCACATTGTGGGAGAAATTTTTTATGTGAAACCCGAATTTAAGACATTGGAGGAGAAGAAATTCATGTAGATTGTGAAATTTCCCATGTTCAAATAAAATGAATGGGTTTGGTACATATTGAGTTGAGTGGATGCCAAATTTTTGTGGTTAAGTCAGCCTTTCAAGATTACAAAGGAAGCTATAAGGATTGTTACTGGTTTAAATTCATCCGGTGGGTTGCCCACATTGAAAGTTGTGAAGAATCAAATAGTTAAGATGCATCTGGTTCAGTGTTCGATAAGAGAGCTATGACAATTGATGACATTATTGAAGTAGATGTGAGATTTTCTTCTATGGTCATTGGGTATAAGATCTATCACTCCAGCTAGGACAATTTTGTATTTGGTACAACAATCTATGCAACATATCATATGGTTAAGGGAAATGCAAATTATGACCTATGTGAGTTACTCTGGAGCCAATTAATTGAAAATCTTGGTAAAATAAAGAAAGATAAGAAGAATTCCTTTAAGTATGCTAATCAGTTGTGTTTATTCTTTTATTTCATGAATGAAGTTTTGGGAGTTGGAAAAGTGCATTGGCAAGGTGATAAACCTATAGCTATTCAAATTAGAGACATCTTGTACGGAATTGGTGATAGTAAAGCAAGGAAAACTACTATTTGGGGTTATTTCAAAAACTTTTAGAATGAAATGCAAGCCAGGGAAAGGATTCCTTCTTCTATTATGGAGAAGTATAAGGATACAATTTGTTTCATGGTTGATATTGATCAATGTTTGATGGAAGCGGCTGATCCTAGAATAGTGTGGATAATGCCTATGGGTTATGAGGTTGAGGAACACATTTTAGAGCTATATGCTCAACACTTGCTAAGTAAACCTCAAGATCTGATAGAAGAAAGGTTTGGTACCTTTGAGGAAAAGGATATGCAAGTGCATGATCAATTGAAGAAGCCTATGATAATCCAGAGAGTGAGAAAAGAAGTGGAAGCTTTTACAAAAAGCATGGGCATATCAACTAAAGCTGTAAGGGAAGCTAGGAGGAAAAGAGAACAAGCTGAAGTAGGAGAGCCAGCTAGAACTGAGTCTGCTAGTCTGGAAACATCCTCTACTAGATCTAGATCCACAAGGAGCTCTGCTCTCTCATCTAGTCCTGCAAAGAAACCAAGTCCTGTGAAAGCTCAAATCAAGTCATTCGGTAGAGAAGGAAAGAGGAAGAAGGACAAGAAAACAAGAGTCTATGTTATTGTTTCTGAAGATGAAGAAACTAAATATGATGGGGTAAGAGAAATTAAGCATAAGGGCTCAAAGGCAACAAAAGTCACTAAGGATAAGCCCTCCGGTGAAGAGAAAGCAAGGAAAAAGATGGAAATTGACAAATCAGGTATGTTTGTAGAAGAAGTGGAAAAAACCTTGATTAAGGATGGTAATCTTAGACCACTTTGTGAATGGTATGACACCTTTGATAGTGTCGGTCAAAGAATTCTTGAGGAAGCCACAATGAAGTACTTGAATAATTTCAATATGACTCTCATTGATATAATGTATGAGTTACCCAAAGGTCTGTATGAAGTCTTAGAGATGAGGAGAGTAAATGCAAGAATTGAAGAAGAGAAAATGAGAGAACAAATACTTGTTGATCTATGTCTGGTGATGTCCATAGAAGAGATGAAGAATATTCTCAATGAAGCTAAAAGGGACTTTAAGAGAAAAACAAGGGTGAACAAGCTGATGATTGGATAGACTGAAGAAGTTGTAAAGGACACTGAGAAAATCCTTAAGGAAATATTGTTGAAGAAAAAATATAATGTTATTTTTGAAGAAGTGCATGTTGAAGATGTTCCATCCGGTCTGATAATAGAAGAAGGAAAAGAAGACACATTTGAGGATACTCTAAATCATCTAGATATACATGATGCTGAAATTTCTATGGAGACTGAAGCTCCTAAAGTTGTGTCGGTTGAAGAAGTTGACATTCCTAAAGCCCAAGAAGAATCAGTGACTAAAGAAAAGAAGGTTGAGGCAAAAGAAGTTCCTATGGAAGCAAGAGACATTGCTAAGGCAATGAAGGAGTTTTTGGAAGAGCAACAAGAGGAGTTTGATTTTGAACTAATTAAAGGTCCTATCAACTTGGCTACTTTATCTCCCATTTAGAAACTAAAAGTTGCATCATTTGCTCAAGCGAAGGCAAGGGAAGAAATTCTAAAATCTCATATTAAAGATAGTGAGCTATTAAATCTTGCATCTAGTATTCTAGAGAAGATTATGCCTTCATATGTCAAGGACTCATCTGATTCTCTATCTAGTCAGTTGAAGAAAGTTTTTGATTCTACAAGTACTCACTTTGAGTCAATTGAGAAGTTAGTTATGGATAAGGTTCAGAAGGAATTTGGTACTAACAGGTTCGGTAGATTGAAGGGAATGGTTGCTAATGAAAAATATTTTTTAGCTACCTATGTAAAGAATATTCAAAGTTCTTTTTCTGAAGGTGGAAACATTTATAAGTCATGCTTATCTTTGTCTAAGTTCACTGAAGACACTAAAAATAAACTGAAGGAATGTGAGAAATAGTTAGCAGATATCTCTCAAGCATTTGATCCTCTAATCATTTATGTTGGAAAGCAAGAAGGTCAAGTCATATCCCTGCTTGAAAAGATTAAAAGTCTAAAGCATGAAGAAGGAAAAATTGTTGAAAGAGTTTGTGAGCTTAGAGGATTGATTGGTTCTAATATGGAGACAATGCTTAGTGTATTGAAGGAAGCACAATATGCTATGGCAGTTAGTGATTCGACAAACCTTGAGTCAGCAGAGATGCAATCTTATCTATTCTATGGTCACATGACTATTTTGCAGAGTCTTAAAAAGAGTTGGGACACTAGTTTGAGCCTATTGAAGACCAATTTTGTAGACATATTCAAGTTTATGTAAGTTGTAGAAGCATGTTTGTACATATGCAGTTTGTTCATAGCAATTTTGTTTTATTTTTGGTATGCAGATTCCTGCCTTTGCCATTGATGTCAAAGGGAGAGAGTGGGACAGTGAAAAATGCTTTAATCATCTCAGGGGGAGTTGTGTTTTGAAGTTTTGAAGGTTGGCAGTGTAATTCATGTTGGTACTGATTCGACACTTAGTTATTTTTCACTAAGTGTTGCCATCAATGCCAAAGGGGGAGATTGTTGGCAAGAGACATTATACATGTCATCTGCTGTTGTCATTGATGGCAACCCTATTTAGTGATTCAATCTGCATGTCAGCATTTTCTCATACTGGAAGTTAGATTGAAGCTAAGCAATTAACTATCAAGCTAGAATAGAGCATCTGACAGAATTATGTTCATCAATTCATATGCAATTTTCTATTATCATTTTGAGTTGTGGATCTCAGGGAAGGTTATTAGATGTATGATCTATGGTTTCCTTGAATCATAGAGCTTTGTATCGATTGTTGTGCAAGTTAGAAGATCTGGTTGATTAATTTTTTGTTTATTAGTTTAAAAGGCCAACTAAGTGAATGTAGTGTGGTGTGGATATTTGAGAAGTAATTGTTTTCCCTTAATAGAGTTTCCACATAAAAAATCCTTGTGTTATGGTGTTGTGGTTGCTTGTTTTATGTTCATGCATCTTTCTTTTGGTTAAATGTTATAAGTGCTTTAAAGATCAGATTAATAAAGTTAAAAATTGTAGAACACTGATTCACCCCCCCTCTCAGTGTTCCTTGATTCCAAAAAATTTCCCAAATATTCTATTAATATAAAGAAAACATGTAATCTTACATGGTCGTATGTTCACACACCTCTTTCTCAAACTAGATATCAAAAAGTGATTTCAAATTTCAAATTATAGTCACTTTAAAAGAAATTACAAAATAAAAAATAATCTTTTGATTTCACAGTTTTGTACACAAGTAGTAAAAAATATTTTAATTTATTATTACTCATAAACTAGTTTATTTATTTATAAAAAATAACCTATTATAGTTTAAACATCAATAGTTTTAAATACTAAACTTTTTTGTCATACTTGAAAATATAAGTGTACAAATAAAATATAAGGTTCCAATAATCTTATTCCTATAAAATAGATCAACTTATATACTTTAATTACATACTTACACACATGTACAGGGTAAGTGCACCAATCTGTGACACAATTTTGATGCCAAATTGGAAAAAAATGGAGAAAAACATTCAAATTGAGAATTTGGAAAATGCCAAATTTGGTGTGCGCCAAATGCAAAAGTGGAATAAAAAGAAAAAAACACATTCCAAACCTCATTTTGTTTTCAACCTGCGGCTTGGCTTGGAGGTTTTCAGCTCTGTAACTCACACTCGCCAAATCTCTTCCATTTTTTGCACTCTTAGCTTGCAATTATTCACAAGGATGCCACCAACACATCAAAGAGGTTGAAGATTGTGAAGAGGTATGTATTTTTATTCTTTTTATTTCAAATTTGATTTAGAATGTAGATTGAAATAGATTTTTTTAATAAAACTTTGTTCTAATTCTCAGGGAATGAATCTCCACCTCCAAACATTGAGAATTCACAATCACCTCCTCACAAAGAGCCTCCTATACAAGAACAACCTAAAACCCCTCCATCAGTTCATAGGAATCCTCAAGGAACACAAGAAAATATCCTAAAGCAAATTGAAAACAATAAAAGACATTGAACAATTAATTGGAAGATTAACCGAGCATGTCAAAACCCACCCTTATAGGAGAGGGATTGTCGAATCATTGAAGTCAATTGTATCTCATGTAGGAGAAATGAGTGAGAAATTTTTTTTTGGTCAAATAAGAGGCATGAGATGAGACAATTTTATGCTAGTGGTTTTTCATATGTAAATGTGAAAAAACAAAAAAATATCAAAGCCGACTTGTGTGCCCTATTTATAGACCTGCGAACCAACGCACCTTTGTCTCATGCATGCAGGAGGTTCCCCATCCATAGGTGCCACCATGAGTTAATTAAAAATAATTTTTGGGAGTGGTGGTGGATGGTATTTGACCAACCTCCATGCACTAACCATGAGGTACCACAATAATTTTTGAGGAAACTCCATTGTGAGTTTGTCCTCAATAAGATGCCAAATTATTTTGACATCTTAGACTTTCAGGGTAGAGGTGGGGGCTCCACACATTATAGACCTATTGCACGACGTAATCCATAGTTGGAATCGAGACCCTTGGCCAAACCCATGGTGGAGCATGTCGTCATTCCTTCCATTGTTAAGAATAGTGTAGAGGTGGACATGTTGGAGTCGATAAGATCACTCACCCAGATCATTATACATTGTGTGATGCCTCTAGTAGAGCCTGATGTGGAGGAGATGTGTAGGCCCCGAGCTCCACCCCACCATTGTGGCACTTGTGGTGTTGTTTGCATGTATGATTATGAGAGTGCTCAGGATGTAGCTACACAACCTACATCAGTTGCAGAGGTGATTACTTTCACAAATGATTTGTTGAATAATACATTCAACATTGACACTCAGGTAAAATTCAGCAAGTTCATTTAATTTATTTATTAAATTATATTTTGAAATTTAAGAATAACTAATTAGTAGAATATCTATATGATGAAATTTTAGGGTTGGAGTGTTCATGAGATGTGCTCCATTCCTATAGACCCTTATTTGTTCTTGGTGTTGATTCCACATGTATGCAACTAGTATTAAAATATTATTAATGCATTTGAACAGTTGAATGTTATATTTGAATGTTTGTATCATAACATACTTTGGATGTCAAATAGTTTCCTAGTGAACCTTTGACCTCCACACCTCACAATTCATGTCCTCAAACAACTTTCACTCAGGTAGCCTTTATTCATTAATGGTGTTGTAAAACAATGTTGGCTATTTTTTGTAATTTTGCGTATAAAAATATAAAAAATTGATGAGAAACAAAAATATTGGTTGGTCTTGTGAGATCCTAATTATATTTACCATTCAATGTCCATATCATTCTTCCATTCCTTTCATTATGCATATTTTAACCATTTTATATCACATATCCCAATCTTTAACACCTTATATATTATACCGCCTTCCTCCATATTTCATCTTATATACATATCGATACAAGAAACCTTTCCTTCTACTCATTATTGACCAAATCTCTAATACACTATTACTACACACCTCAAGTTCCCACTTCATGTCCTATATTCAAACCTTAGACACTACCTAATTCACTTTATGGTCTAATATTCCTTCCTAATTACTTCCCATTAACCTCTAGTATAGTTCACCATAAAAGTGTTTTATTATCTCATCCTAGCTCATCCAATTAATCTCTACTAGTCCATTCTATGTTCCATGATCCCCTCTTGATCATGTCACATTATCTTCTCCTAATTCACTTTTTGTTCCTTTATTCCTTCCTACTCCCATCCCATTAACATTTAATAGTTCACCCTATCTTCCATGATCCCCTCCTAGCCCATCCCACTAATATCTTCTAGTCCATCCTACGTGTCATTATGCCCTTCTACTTCCATCTTATTGTACCCATTATTATTTCACCCTAGATGTTCCATGATCCCCTATGTTCCTTTATCCATTCTATGTTATACCATCTTTATCCACATTTCATCCTAGATAACTCTTCTCTATTATTACTAAACACAAGTCAATTTTGCACTTCATGTACTATAGCCAAACCCTAGACACCTCCTAATTCACCCTATGTTGCATTATTCCCTACTAATTGCATCCCATTAACCTCTAATTTTCCATCCTATATTTTGTTATCCCATCCTAGCCCATCCCGTCAATTTATACTAGTCCATCCTATGTTCCATTAATCCCTTCTATTCCCATCCCATTAACCTCTCTTATTTCACCTTATGTTCCATTATCCCCTCTTGGTCTTGTCCCACTATCTTTCCCTAATTCACCCTATGTTCCTTTATTCCCTCCTAATCCCATCTCTTTAACCTCTAATAGTTCATGCTATATTTTGTTATCCCATCCTAGCCCATCCCATTAATCTATTCTAGTCCATCCCATGTTCCATTATCACATTCAATTCCCATCCCATTGTACTGTCTATTATTTCACCATATGTTCCATTATCCCTTGTTAGTCTTGTCTCTTTATCCCTTCTATGCTATAACACCTCCATCCAAATTTTATCCTATACACCGTTAGAAGAAATCTTTCCTTCCACTCATTATTGACCAAAGTTGACTTCTCCATTAGTACTGCACACCTCAACAACCAACTTCATGTGCTATAGTAAAACCCTAAACACGTCCTAATTCATTGTATGTTCCATTATCCCTTTGAAAGCTTCTAGTAACATAGTAATCCTCACTTCATTCATGTGAACTTCATTGTGGAATTATCATTATGTTGAAAACATGCCCTTATTAACATTAGCTCATCAACATATGCAATATGAATCTCAATGAGCACTGAACTTTGGCATTTGCAAGAGTTTGGACTATCCTAGTGGACTTAGTACTTTCACCATTCTGTGATCTATAACCACTCTACTATAGTCTCAATTGAGGCCAACCATTTACTCTTTCATTTATGATAGTTATAAAAGGACTACTTGAAATTCTTTATATTACTATTAGATATGTTGTTTCATTTGCAGTTGTTGACATCATATAGCCCTAGTGATGTTGGTGGCACGATGGACCATGGAGTTGCTGCAATAATAGCTAGTTCTGATCCATTGAGAGAGGTATGCAACAAATTAGTCAATTTGACATTATATTTTCTCTTTTATGGTCTTTTATAGAAAATTTTCATGATACTTTTATGTAGATTAATTTCTATCTTGATGGTTGCTACAGGTGGTTGTCACTCCATATTGTGGACGTGGTAATGTTGTAAATGTGCATGATGACTATGTGTATGCAGTAAGTGATTATATTTTGTTATATGCCATTCCAAAATTCAATTTCTATGTATTAACATCTTTACTTTTTATTGTATCAGTTGAAGGTCCAGAGTGAAGAGAGGAGGACTAGTGAGAGTGTTCAAAAGACGAGAAACAACATGCACTCCATCTAGCCGAATTTCAAAGGCAACACGAGATCTTTTTCCTTCCCCTAGAGGGAAATGACTATGTAATAGGATCATTTGTTGTATGCCTATGTGGCATTTTGGAACATATGTTTTGTACTATGGATATATATGTGACATTTTATGTCCATATGGCTCTTTTGTACTAAGCCTGTATGGCTTTTTTGGATATATTTTACACTTTTATCAATATATATCATTGTATATCCTTACAACTTTTTGATTAAAGAAAATCTTATTTTTCTACTACCATTCTTGAATGATGTTATCATGCGTATTGTGTAGATTGTAAGCTTGAATGTTGTAGGAATGAATTTTTTTTACATCTAATGCTTAATTAATTACCGTCAATTTCTCAATAAACTCCATCTAATGCGTATTGTGTAAATAAGCTCCATTCCTGGTAGTTTCTATCCTTTGCAATGCTTCAATTATTTGTGCTTCACTTATTCACATGTATGCTTCACTTATTCATGTGTATACTTCTTGTATATTGCGTGTATTCACATGTATGATTCATGCTTTCAATGTATAATTCACGTGTTCATGTCTATTCTTCATGATTCATGTGTATACTTCATGTATTTGCATGTATGCTCCATGCTTCTTGAGTTCTATTGTTGTCTAGTGGCAAGGAATTTAACACCAAAGGAATTTAACTATAAGAGCTCCTTCCCATAAAAAATTATCATAGAAAAATGTATTGCTTTTGATTCGTGGCTGAGGGTGGCATCCAACAACTAATGGTTATGATTCTAAAACTTAGAAATCATTGCATTTGCATCTATAAAACAAGTGGATGTTTCAAACCTCATGGGAATATATATATACCTCTATGAACTTGTATGAATGTGCATAAAAACACATGATAGTTGTTGATCCAACCAACAAAAATTATTTTCATCTACTAATATCACAACACTTGACATCTCTTCAAATGAAATCAATGCACAGGTCAATTTTAATGATATTCTAAAGATATTAGATGTGTATGAACAACAATATAAGCTTGATTTTTGGATGCATCACCTATGTGAAATTATCACATTTCTCCCATGTTCATCATTTAAATAAGTTAAAAAACCTCCTTCCATTTTCTATGCGTGAAATAACATGAAAAATCATTGAGAAACATGGTCCTATAACTGCTGCCACATCATGTTTTATAACTCTAGAGCAAAAAAAACCATACGTCATGGATATTAAATATATGAATCCAATGTTTCACTAGTAGGATAAGTTTTGCATTTCAGCAAGAGTGCACTATTCAGTGACAACAACTATAGTTCAGAATCTTAAGGGATTAAGCTGGTTGAACATAGCCTAAAGTGATTCGACATGTTTGGGTGTGAAAGAGGACTATTCCTAGCATAAATATACCCATCCAAATGTGTTAGAACAACTCGTTTGGTTACACGAGTTGCAGAACAAAAGTTGCACCACTTTGCAACTTTGCACTAGTATTTGATAACTTTTTCCCCAACCGAAAAGTTGCCACCATGGGAGAACATCTCCGAGATAGTGAAAAATGAGAGGTTATTGTAGAGGGGCCCAACATTATCCCATAGGATCATAAGAGAAGTTTCTAAGCATCATAGTATCCGAGTAACAACATGCTGAAGATTGCAACCATTTTGTACTTTGGACTCTTAAGGGATTCTTTTGGTTGAACATAGCTCAGAGTGGTTCGATGTGTTTGGGTGTGAAAGAGGACTTTACTTAGCGTAAAATTACCCACCCAGAAATGTCAAGACAATTCATTTGGTCACATGAGTTGCAGAATGAAAGCTGCACCACTTTGCAACTTTCAACTACTTGCATTTGACAACTTTTTCTCCAAGTGAAAATTTGCCACCGTGGGAAAAGGCCTTCGAGATAGTGAAAACCAAGATAATTTATTGTATAAGGGCTCAACGTGATCTGATAGGCTCAGATGACAAGTTTATAAGTGTCACAGTGTCTGAGTAACAACCCATCAAAGATTGCAGTCATTTTGCACTTTGGACTCTTAAGGGATTTTGTTGGTTGAATGTAGCTTAGAGTGATTCAACGTGTTTGGGTGTGAAAGAGGACCATGCCTAGCATAAACGTAACCACCCAGACATGTTGGAATAGTTCATTTTCTCACACAAGTTGCAGAATGAAAGTTGCACCACTCTGCAACTTTCAACTACTTGCATTTGACAAATTTTTCTCCAATTAAAAATTCGCTAGCATGGGAAAATGCCTCTGAGATAGCAAAAACTGAGAGAGGTTATTGTAGAGGGGTCCAACATGATCCCATAGGATCATATGAGAATTTTATAAGCATCATAGTTTCTGAGTAACAATATGCTAAAGTTTGCAGCCATTTTGCACTTTGGACTCTTAAGGGATTATGCTGGTTGAATGTAGCTCAGAGCGATTCAACATATTGGGTGTGAAAGAGGACCATACTTAGTGTAAATTTACCCACTTAGACTCATTGAAACAATTCGTTTGGTCACACAAGTTACAAAATGAAAGTTGCACCGATTTGAACCTTTCAACTACTTGCATTTGACAACTTTTTCCTCAAGTGAAAATTTGGCACACAAGAAAACACCTCCGAGATAGTGAAAACTGAGAGGTTATTATAGATGGACCCAAAACGATCCCATAGGTTTGAAAGAGAAGTTTATAAGCATCACAGTGTCTAAGTAACAACTCGTTGAAGATTGCAGCCATTTTGTACTTTGGACTCTTAAGGGATTCTGCCAGTTGAATGTAGCTCAGAGTGATTTAACATGTTTGGGTGTGAAAAAGGACCATTCCTAGCCTAAACGTACCCACTCAGATGCATTGGAATAGTTCATTTTTTCACACGAGTTGCAAAATGAAAGTTGCACCACTTTGCAACTTTCAACTACTTGCATTTGACAACTTTTCCCTAAATAAAAATTTGCCACCATAGGAAAATTTCTCTGAGATAATGAAAACTGAGAGAGGTTATTGTAGAGGGGCCTAACTCAATCCCATAGGATTAGATGAGAATTTTATAAGTGTCACGGTGTTTGAGTAACAACATACTGAAGTTTGCAACCATTTTGTACTTTGGACTCTTAAGGGATTCTGCCGATTGAATGCAGCTAAAAGCGATTCAGCATGTTTGGGTGAAAAAGAGGACCATGCCTAGTGTAAATGTACCCACCCAGATGTTTTAGAATAGTTTTTTTGGTCACACGAGTTGTAGAATAAAATTTGCACCACTTTGCAACTTTCAACTACTTGCATTTGACAATTTTTTTCCCAAGTGAAAATTCACCACCACCAGAAAATGCATCTGAGATAGAAAAAATTGAAAGAGGATATTGTAGAGGGGGCCAATACGATCCCATAGGCTTAGAAGAGAAGTTTCTAAGAATCACGGTGTCCGAGTAACAACTTGTTGAATATTGCAGCCATTTTACACTTGGGACTCTTAAGGGATTATGCTGGTTGAACATAGCTCAGAGTGATTTAGCATGTTTGGGTGCAAAAGAGGACCATTCCTAGCATAAAATTACCCACCCAGATGTATTGTAATAGTTCGTTTGGTCACACAAGTTGTAGAACGAAAGTTGCACCACTTTGCAACTTTCAACTACTTGCATTTGATAACTTTTTCCCCAAGTGAAAGTTTGCCGCCATGGAAAAAAACCTTCAAAATAGAAAAAATTGAGAGAATTTATTGTAGAGGGGCCCAATGCAATCAAATAGGCTCAGAAGAGATGTTTCTAAGCATCATGGTGTCCGAGTAACAACATGCTAAAGTTTGCATCCATTTTGCACTTTGGACTCTTAAGAGATTTTGTTAGTTGAATATAGGTCAGAGCAATTTAGCGTGTTTGGGTGTGAAAGAGGACTATGCCTAGTGTAAATGTATCCACCTGGACATGTTGGAATAGTTCATTTGGTCACACGATTCGCAGAATGAAAATTGCACCACTTTGCAACTTTCAACTATTTGCATTTGACAACTTTTTTCTCAAGTGAAAATTTGCCACCATGGAAAAATTCCTCCAACATAGCAAAAATTGAGAGAGATTATTGTAGAATGGACCAACACAATCCTATAGGCTTAGATGAGAAGTTTCTAAGCATCATGGTGTTTGAGTAACAACCCGTTGAAGATTGTAGTCATTTTGCACTTTGGACTCTTAGGGGATTCTGTCGGTTGAATGTAGCTTAGAGAAATTTAGTGTGTTTGGGTGTGAAAGAGGACCATGCCTAGTGTAAATGTACCCACCCAGATGTGTTGGAATAGCTCATTTGGTCACATGAGTTATGGAAGGAAAGTTGCACTACTTTGCAACTTTCAACTACTTGCATTTGACAAATTTTTCCCCAAGTGAAAGTTTGCCACCATGGGAAAACACCTCCGGGATAACAAAAATTGAGAGTGGTTATTGTAGAAGGGCCCAATGCAATCCCATAGGCTCAGACATGAAGTTTCTAAGCATCATGGTGTCTGAGTAACAACATGCTGAAGTTTGCAGCCATTTTGCACTTTGGACTTGTTAGTGAATGGAATAGCTCTTGATATATATATATATTAAATAATGACTCTAGACCCAAATTCAACACCAATTGAAATCTACTAACAACTCTAAAAAGTACACAATTAAATTTGTGGCTTTTCTCTGAATTTTGTTGAGGTACAACTCCCTCACTTGATTTCCAATGAATTAATCTAATCTAAAGAAAAAGGGTATGCTTTTAACCAGAAAGCAGAAAAGGTGACTAACACTAGCTCATAAACAAGAAACTAATGCGGAAGCATAAGTCCCATCCATTCATAATCAACACAAAGATTGAAAAATCATGACCATCAAATCAAATCAATGAAAAATAAACCAGACTACAATAAATGAATGTTATATAGCTTATCTTTCAAAGGAGACACAACTATATCGTATGCATAATACTAAGATCAGCATACCAAGCATCATTTAATTCATAACAAACAGATTATAAATCATTACAGTCTGCAATAATTTTTTCTTCTTCTTGATAATACCCCTAGGTGTATCCAAAAAAATCTCCTCCATCCTTTACAATTTCCAATTTATATCATAACTAAAGCCACTAGAGAGGCGTCAAAGCCATTACTAAAGTAGCAACTTCTTGTATTCCAAACGTTCTTCAGGGAGTTGATCAAAATAATCAAATTTTGTAGAGGAATAGGCATCGACAAAGAAAACTAATCATGATCCCACCAACAGCTACCAAAGGACCAATCATTTCACCAACCATCAATGCAACACATAGGAATATCAAGCGGTGGCATGTGTGAGCTACCGAATGGGAAATTGTAATTCAAAGCGACACAATTCAACCATAAATGTGAATTAAATTAACATCTTATCAAGCTTAGGAGAATGCACCCATGTATAGCCAAAACTCTATAAATTCAACCAACGTCACCTTTCTTCCATAATCAGTTGCATCCAATATGGCGAGCTCTCAGAGTGATGGAAATTCTGCCAATGACTACATTGTCCTAGAGGAAATTGAGTGTAGTCCACTATTTAGGCACACTTAGGACCAATTGAAAGAAGTATTCACAGTGCAGAGGGAGGTGGAGGAAGAAGTGCTCTAGAGCATTCTTGGCGAGGTGTTTTTAGGCTAGGCCCATGTGCATAACAAAACTATGCTGGAGCACTTTATCTATATAGGCATTAGGACTTTTGGCCATCCTGACTGGGGCGTGAGAGCACTGGAGTAACTGGTGGAACTATAATTTCATCATCACATCAGGGTGGAAATTAACAAGCTCAACTACCATCCCTAAAGTGTATTAATAGCTGATGCTATCTGCATTGTGTCAGCTATTCAGGATGAGACTCTGGAGGAGGTCATGGCTCTTCTGCATGCAGGAGTAGTGAGGAATGATATGGGACTCTATACAATTTCTCTAGTTGCATGAAAAATATGCTATCACTAGCTCAAATCAAATTCCTACAGATTGTCACTGAGGGAATTTGTGTCTTGATGTTTTCTTTGTGTACCTGAGAAGAAATGCCTCTTTTGTCTTTTTGTCCACAAACTAAATTTTGTAGTTGAACTAGGTTATTTTTTGGCAATGCTAGTGCAATGCAAAAACGTTTTTATATATATAAATAAAATATCTCTTTTTGAAACTATTATATCTTTACATGCATGGCTTCATTTGTTTCTTGTTCATATCATGCTTAAAAATGTTGGTTTCTTTTCTATGTAATGCATTAGCTAAGTGATTAGATTGACTGCTATTAAGTTAATCACTAAAATTCTCCTAAGCAGCGAAATAGCTGGTTTGCAGAATTTAATAAAACCCCGCAGAAGTTTGAGAAATCTTGAGGAATGCCGCCCGAGGCATGACTTGTGGGTGAAGTTTCTAAATCTCGACACACAACTCATCAATCGGTTTTCTAACATCCGTACACCCATTCTTGGAGGAAAGGAAAGTTCTAAAATGGTGAGACAACACTACCTAGTGAAGGGAAAAAAATTCAAGCAATAAAATGAGGGGTTCGACGAACAAACAAAAACCCCTCCCAAGTTATAGGTAGACAACGAAAGGCCATCCTAACATAAATTGAGTATAGGAATTGGGCAGAAAGAAAGATAACAACCTGAATAGAAGTTAAAGGAAACTTTTATAGGTAACAGGACTCTTAAGGGATTTTGCGGGTTAAATGTAGCTCAGAGCAATTCAACGTGTTTGGGTGAGAAAGAGGACCATGTCTAGTGTAAACATACCCACCCAAATGCATTGTAATAGTTCATTTGGTCACATGACTTGTAGAACAAAAGTTGCACCACTTTGCATCTTTCAATTGCTTGCATTTGACAACTTTTTCCCCAAATAAAAATTTTCCACCAGGTGAAAACGCCTCCGAGATAGATAAAACCAAGAGAGGTTATTGTAGAGGGGCCCAACATGATCCCATAGGCTCAGACAAGAAGTTTTTAAGTGTCATGTTGTCTGAATAACAACCCGTCGAAGATTGCAACCATTTTGCACTTTGGACTATTAAGGGATTTTGCTAGTTGAATGTAGCTCAGAGTGATTCAATGTGTTTGGGTGCAAAGCAGGACCATTCCTAGTGTAAATGTACCCACTTGGACACATTGGAATAGTTCATTTGGTCACACGATTTGTAGAACGAAAGTTGCACTACTTTGCAACTTTCAACTACTTGCATTTGACATCTTTTTCCCCAAATGAAAATTTTCCACCATAAGAAAATGCATTCGAGATAGAAAAAACTGAGAGATATTATTGTAGAGGGGCTCAACATGATCCCATAGGCTTAGACAAGAAGTTTATAAGCATCACGGTATCCGAGTAACAACATGCTGAAGTTTGCAACCATTTTGCACTTTGGACTCTTAAGGGATTCTATCAATTGAATATAGTTCGGAGCAATTCAATGTGTTTGGGTGAAAAAGAGGACCATTCCTAGTGTAAACATACCCACATAGACACGTTGAAATAGTTTGTTTGGTCACACGAGTTGCAGAACGAAAGCTGCACCACTTTGCAACTTTCAATACTTGCATTTGACAACTTTTTCCCCAAGGACAAACTGCCTACAAGAGCCAAAGTTTGAGTTTTTTTCTTGTTTCTTCTTTTTTCATGTTAATAAATTCATTTTTGACCAATTTCCATCATTTGGGTTTATTTTGCAAAGTTTTTTTTCATTTGTGTAAAAGTTGCAAAAATTGTTCAATTGTTATCAATGTTGTCAATGACAACTTTTTTTTATTGTAATGTCAACTTTTTGAAAAGTTGTTAAAATTTAGTTGAGGGTTGGTTGGGAGTTGTTTATTGTTTGTACAAGAATAAATATTCTTTCTATGCATGACCCAAGGGTTGGAGGTGGGTTGGTTGAAGATTTGAATGAAATATGAATCAATGTGGAGACTATTTCTATGTTTCTTTTCTGCAATATTGTTACTCCATTGCATGCTACAAACTAGTATGGATTGATACGGTCCTGAGATTGGTCTTGTTTGATAGAGAGGTGAACTAAATTTTATTTTCATTTGGTTTGGTTCCTTTTCATTAAGTATTTTGAAAGTTATTGCAAATTTACTAAAATTCGCCTAAAATCCTACCTAGGGTTATTTGTTTTGGGAAAAATGTCATAACTTTTGTTTCCACCGTTATATATTTGTGAAAATTTGAGGAAAATTCTATAACTATGTTATCTTCAACCTCATTGAAGCAATTGGATTCATTAGTTGTGTTGTTAAAGTTATTAATGATAGTTTGTTGCATTTCACTATAAAAATCAGACTGTGTATTCATTGGAAAGCAAGCTGGGTGGATAAAGGCATGATTGGGTCTAGTTTGGAATTGGAGAAGGTGTTGGGAATGTGTGCCAACATCCCACAGGATTGTTTCAATGAGTAGTTTATCCATGATAAGAAGTTTGTGTCAATTTGATGTGACTGTCCTATTAGGACTGTACAAGGTAGTTTTGACCCTAGGTGCCTAAGAACATGTTTGAAGTGCATTTGTGAAGTAAGGATGAATAATGGATGTAATGGAAGCATTTAGCCTTGTTTCAAGAAGTTGGAAGCCTTTAAATGATCGTTTCTTTTCATTTATATTGACTTTCCTATGGGACTGTTTGACAAGGCCAAGAGTATACTGTCATAAGGAGACTGTCAAAAGGTAGTTTGTTGTGTCTAGTAGGATGCCAAAACACATGAATACGTTATTTCCCTTTGAGTCACATTTGAAAAGTCTGATCATGACATAGGAAGATCCAATTCAATAATACCAAGAAGTCCTAAGACAAATCCATGGCCAAGCCAGTGAATGGTCAACCATGTTTGGAGTCCTAGAAGCCTTTAACCATTATTGTTGTTGAAACCAAGTAAACCCTAAATTTGCATCATGGAAGCATGGTTGTATTTTTTTTTCAAATTTGGAATGAATTGAAACAAATTTTTTTTGTGATCTTCAAGTGAAATAAGGAGTGGTTTGGGTTCTTTGTGGTTGGTGAAGGTGTTGGGAATATGTGGAGAGGTCTTGCAGACCTGTACGTTGGGGTTTTGAGCATTTTGAAGGGTTAATACAAGTCATTTTATGACTGTCTCAAGAGGACTGTTTTTGTAGTCATAAGCAAGGTGCTAGTGTCCAAGAAAGTTGGTGCTTTGAATGAGTCTTGGTAGTGAATACTTGATGGAAACACCATTGAAATGTTCTACGAAGGCCTCCAAGTCAATGGTTGAGGGTTTGAAGCAATCTTTATTGATTTGGATTTAGGCCATTAATGTTGCCTTTCCTAGTTTGAACAACACAAATCTTGTAAGCCCCATGAATTGTTGCATTTTTGAGTCTCCACAAAAAAGTTGTTATGACTATTCAAGTCCCTTAGACAAGTCTTCCATGATGTTCACACTATCTCTACATTGTGTTGAATCAAGATCTCCAAGTAGGTTCATTGCTAGGTCTATTAAAAGTGCATTTAGGAGTAGCTATGAAGAACATGCAAGAATGATTTACCTTTTGGGTATGTTTTCATGTTGATTGTCCTTCCTCTACACTAGGAAGGAGTTCTACGATTTATTGAAGAACAAGAAAATATTCCTTTTGACAATAGAAGGAATTATTTCATATTTTTTCATAAATCCACATGTTTTTTCTTCAAGACAACTTTAAATGTAAACCATAAACCATTACAACTAACTTCAAATTTAATATACATATTTAATTGAGACATATATTAAGGAATATACACATTTGTATGTATTAATTTCTCATAATTTTTGTATATCAAAAAATACACTAAATGAATAACAAATATTACAATAGTGATGGAAGAACATCTTGAAAATCCTCCCATTTCTCAATACTTGTAGCAATACATGTAGGGAAATAATCATCCCATTTGCAGCCTAGATCATGAAATATATTATACAAGAAGAAACAAAAGGAGCTATTGCCCGGTTTTTTTTCTCCAATCCACCTCAGGTGGCCCAGTTATTTGCATTCCAAAATGCTTCAAAACATGTACATTCCCTACTCCCTTGGACACATGTGGGTAGTAGCCTCTTTTTGGTTGTGTACTCTCACTGGAATTTGGTCCACAAAAAACCTACAAAAGCCTAACAATTTCAGAAATGGACTCACATAAAAATCATTGAAAGACCAATGATTGAATAATGTCAGACATACACCTTCATGCATGTTGTAAGTAGATCAATTGAAGGTCCTACAATGGTGATGTGGCCCATCTTTCTCTACTTTCTCATCTCTCGATGATCGCATGTATAAATTTCAAATATATATAAACATAATTTACATAAAAAATGTAGCATATAAGAATATGAGAAATCTATGAAATGGAAAAGAAAGAGAAGATTGAAAACCAGAAAATGCACCAGTAACCGATGTTTTTCTTTTCTTAAGTTGACAATCTTTAATGAAGCCTTTCCCTTTTTTCTCCTTCACTAGTATTGCATATCTCTTCACTAAAGAAAACATGTAAATAATAAGTGGGTTAAAAGATAGTAATAAATGCATCAAAGACAGTCCTAAATTCATATGACATCAAACACCAATAAAGAATACCAAATTAAAGGTGGTCAATAGAGAGAAGCATATAATTATCATTTTGCAAATTAACAATAATGCAATTTTTCAAACACTTCTACAATCAAACTTAAACGCTTGACAAAAAGTAGTGATCAATAACATGAATTTACAAATTCATTGTGTATACTTATAAATCAATCTAGGGAACCATCTGAGTCTGCTCTACTCTTTATTGTGTCAAGTATTGCCTCGTGGTTAGACTCACGCACTTTCCACAAGTTCTTGTTCGCAGGTCTACCCTTATATTTGATCAAATGAATGTTGGTTGTGATGACAAGGTTTGAGTAGTGAATAATCTTTCGATGCATGCCGAAGTCCTCAAACAACCAAACTGCAACATTCTTAACTGGATACCTTCTAAACCATGTTCTAGTAACAACCATCGAACCTGTCAGATATTCTATCTTTTCTCCATCTATAATTGGGGCCTCCAACTTCTTTTTGGCCTTGATACAATGACAGAGGTAATAATTTGTACCCTCTTTATTGTCTTCATCTACAATCACCACATAAATGTGCCCTGCATTGATATGTTCATCTTGTTAGATGTATTTAATGAACATTAAAATAAAACCTGAAAGTAAGATATATTACCTAGTTCTAGTAGGTCTGATATATTATCAAAGTCAATGGATGATTGCATCTCCATGATTTGTAGAGCCTTGAAGAGCTGATAAGTGTCAAGTGGGGAACTCGAATTCTTACAAACCATTCATCAACCCACTCTATTGACTCATGATCATTCCATGCTTGAAGTGTACATGTAGAACAAAAGCATGCCATCTTCCACTTATGGATAGTCCATGTACCTGCACTAGAGCTTCTAAAAGAGTGTAGCTTGCTCGATCCTATTAGTGTACAGCAATCCTCATATTTTGCAATGTTAGTATCATCTACTAAATGAAAAAATATACAAACTAAATAATTACCTTCACTACCTGGACCCATTACATGATTGCACCATTTGACAATTGATCTTGCATCTGTCAACTTTACATTATCTTTGTACTTTAACTCTTCTCATGCTAAGGCTCTTTTGATACATGCACCTGCTCCATCATGCTCCCCCTTTCCATGCCTGGCCTCTGAGAAGTTCTACATATGGGGAACACCACTAATCCTATGCATTTTGCTCAACTAGTAAAACATTCTGGAGTTCTTGAAATGAAATGTACAATTATCTAACCATATGATATGCTGACTGAATGATATGCCCCTACTAGCCAGATCAACATAGAACATCTGAAAGCAACCTTGCACAAACTTTGTAGAATGTGTGTGATCATCACTAATGTAAAAGTGATACTCCATCGATACTTTCTTGTTATCCTTTGTACTATCATTTGCATGAATGAATTCTATATGCACAAATATAGCAAACTGTGTGGAGTTGTAGTACTGTGATTGCACCTCATTCTATGGATGTAGTGTGTAGTTCTTTGTGAGGTTGAAAATTGAAACAATGCTATGAAGTGGAAACATGTCCTTGCATATCTTGAACTGTGAGTCCAACCATCGAAATCTATGGGTATGCCTTGGATACTCATAGACCACCTGATCATGGAAAATTCCCATAAATTGATACACTAGAATCTTATCACTGAACAATTCACACTTCTTTGCTTCTTTCCCATCTTTTAGACTATAGGCCACTATCTTGTATTTTCCAAATTCCACAATTCCATCTCCAATTGCGTGTGTACTAGCCATGTGTTGGAAAATTTCCAAATGTTGCATGCCACCACAATGATCACATGTTCCATCCAAACATGACTTTTGTAAAAAAAATTACCATCCACTCTTTCACATAAAATGGAAGATAAGAATTCCCTTGAGTATTTAGGTGGAGGTCTTATGTTACATTCCTGCAAAACATTGTTAGTATGGATATCTACACATATACGTCGATAAACATCATAATGGTTATAAAACTCAATATGTACTCTATGAAAATAAGTAGTGTGTGTGTGTGATTTATTTTGACATAAAAAGGCTTTAGCATTTCAAAATACCTTTGACATATTTTAATTTTAGGAAACTTTTGTACAAAATCAACAAAAGATTGGGTTTGAGTGGTATCCAAATAATGCTTTGTATGTGGCTCACAGATTTTACTACCAATTCTCCTTCTTACAACATCTCTTTGATTGGGAGAGGTCCTTGTGTTATCCTTCCAATAATCTACTATAAAAGATCTCAAGGCTTGAGCAATTCTTTTATCTTTTTGTGGCACTCTACCTGAGAATGCCCATAACTCATTGCTATTTGGATCCTCCACTCTTTCACGCCTTCCTTTGGCTCTCATTAGAGATGATCTACTTATTTTTAAAGACTTACTTGTCTTTGTAAGGTTCACTTTGTTCCTTTTTTGACTGCTTAAGAGTGTCATTATCATCACACATCATGTGGCACAACTATCCTTCATGCGTGAGGTAGAACCCACGCTATTGTATGCACTCATCAAGTTATTTACAATGGAATTTTCACTTGAGTCATTCAAAACTCTTAGCCCAAGAGCCTTCATTTTGGGCCTAAATTTGAGTTGCCTCATCATTTCAAAAAATAGTTGGTATCTTCCACCCTCACTTAGCTTCTCAAAAAATAAACTCCATATCCTCTATGCATATCTTTGACATGAACGTTTTGGAGTCTTATTAGGCATCCATTTCAAAAAAATGGAATCAATATCAATAAAAAATTTAGGTTTTCTATGCAAAACTATACTATGATTTCTCAAATGTAAATTTGTGTCAACATTAGGAATGAAAACAACATTGGGGATAGATCGCGTACCTTCAATCAAAGGTGCAATTGATGACATACCTTGAGATTGACATGTAAATGATGTTGGATCTCAAACATGAGATGTCATTTGTGGAGTGCCTTCAGATAGAGATGTGTTTGCTGATGTACTTTCAAAACACAATGTTGTTGATGGTGTGTCTTCAACAGTAGATGTGATTTTTGATGTACTTGGAAAACCATATGTTGTTTCTGGTGTGTCTTCAACTCGAGATGTCATTTTCGATGTACTCGAAAAACCACATGTTGTTGTTGGTGTGTCTTCAACTGGAGATGTGCATTCAACTTCACCTATGCTTGATGAAGTGCCACCAACTTCGAGATCCATTTGTGTCCTTCCATGAATTTTTTTCATTTGTAACCTTTCTTTTTACAATTGGACATCTCTCTTAGATTGCATGAGAATTTCTGGTTGTATGGGCTGTAATTCCTTTGATTCACGAGCTACAATTTTTTATTCTCTTCTCCTTGCATTTTTAACTACATGTTCTTTTGGTGTTAGAGCCTTTGGTCATTTCCTCAGCATGACATTGAATGCTACATGTTTACAAACACACATAGAACAAAAGTAAGTAATGCATTTTATGAAACATATTGATATCATTGATTACATTGCATTTATGAGAGAAGGCAATGAGCTATTTGGAATTATCAAACATGTCTATGATAGAACATTTTTCATACATACATCTACCTCCATACCACAAGAAAATTACTTATAATGCATTTTTTCAAACATATCTGTACTGTTGTTTACATTGCATTTTATGAAACACACCAAGCATTTTATGAAACATATTGACATCACTAATTACATTGCATTGAATATCTTTAAAACTCAAAGCATTACTTTACATTGCATAACTAATGTGACTTATCAAACATTGTTGTCCCCAACCTAGGGTTTATAGCGAGCTTCAAAAAACCCATAACTTTTGATGCATCTGGGGAAAATATATGAAACTTAGTACTAATTTTCTATAGGCCTATATGTATGTGCTGACAAAAAGAGGATTGCTAAATCATCATTTTGTGTTAGTTATTGAGGACAGTTTGTTTCTTTTTCCAACTATATTGTGTAAAACCTAGTAC
The DNA here is from genome assembly GCA_007258455.2 of Sequoia sempervirens. Classification (NCBI taxonomy): domain Eukaryota; kingdom Viridiplantae; phylum Streptophyta; class Pinopsida; order Cupressales; family Cupressaceae; genus Sequoia; species Sequoia sempervirens. The sequence continues at coordinate 370,641,505 of VDFB02193867.1, forward strand.
TTTGAGGGATTTGTACAAAATTGCTTCATGTAAGCATTGATCAATTTTAAGAAGGGTTTGAGTGGAGTATTTGGAGTGTGGGAAAATGATTAGGAGCAAAGACTTGTGTGAAACCCAGGGTATAAGTTTTTTCCACCTTTGGAAACTATAGATTCTTGTGCTTATTGTTGTCAAAATCACATTGTGATTGTAAATCCAAGCCATGAAGAACATGAATTCAAAGAAGGGTTTGTGATGCTATATCTTGGAATTATTCACCATTTATTTGACAATGAGGTAAGTTAGAAAGACAAAAAGCATTTTCAATTGCAAAAAAAAATTCCCTTTCTTTTATTTCTTAGAAAGGTAAATGGTATGAATGAATGGAAACTTGCATTAACATTGATGAAAGCTCTTAAGTTTTCCAAATTAGTTGAAAATAA
>VDFB02193867.1:370642026-370668903 GCA_007258455.2 Sequoia sempervirens
CTAGACGATTCCTTAGGTAACGAGATATCTATATACAAAGCACCTAGATTTAGGTATGTATGTGCACTAGTGTTAAAGAGGATGGTTAAAAATGTGTCCTATAGGTAGCTTATCTAAATAACTCAATAATAATGTGCTCAAATATATATGGTTTTTTATGTGTAATTTATTTTAATTATTTAAATGTAAATAGATAGACATAAATTAATTTAGATTGATTAAGTTGTTAGATTGGAGTAGATTAAATTAAGTAATATCATATAGAAATTATAATATCATAAATATTGATAAATGAAGAGATAGATAGTTTAACTTTGTTGTCAAAGAATGTATGTCAATTGACGAAGACAATCGAACTCATACACCTTAAAATCTAGAGATGCCCTAGACAATTATGTGTACAAACCATGACTAAAATATTCTATGTTGCTTTGTGCTAGGTTGAATTTACTATTTTGGATCTAGCCCACAACTAAATTTTTTCTTTATATTTATAAACTCAATCTTTAATGATTTCTAGATTTTTTCCTATGAACACTTAGAAAGCAAGTTGTTAGACAATTTTAGAATTTTCCTTTCAAGCTAGTAGATTTTAAAAATACCTTCACACACAACATGCTTTAGACATGTTGCATACAGATTTTAGAGTGGCCACTAAATGAATCATGTGCACTAGGATGAGTAATTGCACCCAATTATTCTTAAATGCCCTTGTATTAAGAGGTCGTTTTTTATTGATATGTGATAAAGTGGTAATTTCAATAGTTTTTGAGGTTTCTAGGGTGATTAGAATGAATGCAATGTTTGTGGCTTTATACATAAATGTAACAAAAATTGTGAATTTTGTGCAATGACAATATAGCACAAAAGTATAAAATGGGGATAGTGGTAAGAGATTTTGGATTAATATTTGGTGGGATTGGATTATAGATTATGATAATTGTAGACACTAAAAATTGTCCTATGCCTTTGAACTCTAATTCTCCTTTGTTTCCCCTTTTCATCCTTGACAATTATTTAATTATTTCCTAATGCCATATGTCTTTTTATTAATTAAATAATTTTAATTATTTAATTAATTCATTCCTATCTTTTATTTCCTCTTTTGATTAATTAAATAAATTCTATTTATTTAATTATGCCACTAATGTCCCTTTCTACTACAATTAAATAAATTTTATTTATTTAATCATTTATCCATCTTTCAACTATAATTAAATAAGTAAATAATTATTTAATTATTCGTCAGCCTTTTCTATCATTAAATTAAATTGCTTACTAATTTATCATTTTCCTCCCACTTTTGAATTATTGTTTAATTCAAAAGTCAACCTGTCACATGTCTTCTATAATTAAATAATGCTTTTATTATTTAATTATTCATTTCCCTATTAAATCAAATAATTTCATATTTAGCCGATAGGCTCTTTATTGTGGGCTGTGCCGACAAAACTGTCTCACACCTAGAAATTGGCGTCAGAAGTTGTCTCACCCCTAATTGAAATTGGTGTCAAAAGTCTTATGGGCATTCACTTTCACTCGACTGAAGAACTACACTTCACATTCACTTCCACCCCTTACTGAAATTGGCACTGGAAGTCTCACGGGAATACAAAACTACACTTCACATTCACTTCATATGGCTTACCCTTATCTTAACAACACCTCCTCTTTTGATATCCATGCAAAAATATAGCACTTAAATTGCACTTACCAGCACCACAACATCACCTCCATTATGCTTTTAAAAAGCTCTCGCAACTCTCATTTTTTGTCATTGTGAATGGATTGAAGCAACAACCAAAAGAATCTTGAGGTAAATCATTTTCCACAATTTCTATTTGATTTTTCTATGGTTTAAAATTACAAGGTTTGAATTTTTTTTGTTTCCCTAAATGTAATTGCTGTGTTTTTAGCTTTTTAGAATTAGGTTAGGGTTTCTCAACTCCTAATGTAGGTGCTCCATTTAGATGGAGATTCATCAATGTAAACCTTAGAGTTCTCTTGTTCTTTAAAAGAGACTTGGGTTGCATCACTGTTCTTCTTTTAGTTTCAACAGAAGATATTTATAATGGATTTTTGTGGTTCTTGGGTTTTTTAGTTATGGGAGTTAGTGACTTGTGGATCAAGCTTACTATCACATGAATCCAAGACATGGGGATCATTAGGGTTCAATAGAAATTTGGTGTCTTTTCTTTTCTCTTCTCCCTATAGATGGACACCATGCTTCTTTATTAGTGGGTCATAGGTGAATCATCCTTTGTGTGCCGCTTTTCCCACAATTTGCAGTTGGATCTCCTCTTTTTTTCTCTCCTATGAATTTCCACATAGTAGGCCCATATCCTGCACTCCTCTATTCAATAATCTTTATTCCCATTTATGCTTTTCATGTTAAAAAATAAACAATCTAGAACTTACATACATTTTTGAAATCTACAAATAACAAATTTCAAACTATAGATGAGCTAATTTTAATGAAATATTTTTTATTAAAGACTAGTTGATATGCTATTATTTTTCCTTTTATGTGCAAGAATGGGTAAGTGAATAAGTTGTGTGTGTTTGTTGACATTTATTGTAACTAGAGTCCTCTACTTCTAGATAAATGTTTGTATTTTCTATTATAACATGTCTTGGAGGAATTGAATTTTTAGCTACATCTTTGAGAACAATACAAACTATGGTGATGAATGTTTCATTTGTCATCATCCCACGTGGAACTTTTTCTAGCATGGTTTATAGTTGGTCTTTGTATATGGTGGTTGTACACTGATCCTCGTTCGTAACTTTTTACAACATGGTTTATGTTATTCTTTGTATATGGTTGGTTGTAAACTGATCCCCAACTTTTGAGTTTGTTAAAGAGTTTGTCTTGAATTATATTTTTTTGTGTTGTATTATTTACAGGTAAATGCATAATTGTCTTGCAAAGGCAGAATTGGGGTTTTCAATTTTGTTGCTGTAATGTCTCCAATTTCTCTAGGTGAGTAACCTTACTTTCTTTAAATTTAATAGAGGGTTTAGAGGCATGCAAATGCACTATCTTTTAGCATGTTCACCAAGCTACTTCCCATGGAATTTTGTTACCAAATATTATGGAATTTCATGTTTAATTCTTCCAAAAGACATTTATATATGACTTGAGTTGTCTGCATGCAATTTGAAACACTCATATCAACATATTGACTAAGTTTGTTTGATTGTATAGATTCAATTCATGGATTAGGTATTCAAACCTATATCCAATCTTATTAGTGTCACTATTTGAGATGTGTTATAGGTGATTGATTTCTTCACATTCTTTGTTTAGTGAAATTCCTGAAAAAAATCACTATGATTTTGGGATGATTTTTTTTTTATATTTATGGAATTGAGTTTGAGCTTTGTGATTGTATGGATTAGATGGGTGGGTTAGTAATTGAGGATAGTAAGTAGTTTGAATATACATGTAAGTCTAATTTAAATTGGGTGAGGATTGGAAGTGTGCTATAGATGATATGTTTCTTCATATATTGTATGTAAAGTGAAATTCCTCCAAAAATATATGATGGTTTTAGGTCTAGATTTGAGTTGACTATTTAGATAACCCATTTTGAGCTAACAAATTTCTTCAGATTGTACATGTCTTGTGAAATGATTAAATTCTTAATAATATTTTGGATATGGATTTGAAATTGTGCTGAAATGATTGAGAATTTTTTTGTTTATATGTATTGGATGTGATGAGAGGGGATAGGAATTTGGGTCTGTATGCAGTTTGAGTATAATATTAGTTGTGTCTGTTTTAGTTAGTTAATATGGCTTATAGGTGATCAGTTTCTTCAAACAGTATGTTTTGTGAAATTCTTGAAAAAGGTTCATTAATTCTATTTTGGGGTATGTTTTGTGAAATGCTTGAAAGAGAACATAAGTGAGAAGACATCCCAAATCGAGTGTATTTTTCTTGAACTTCTATAAGAGAATGGAGTCAATATTGAAGTGATTTAAAATGCATTCCATGTTTGTTCCACAACATTTTTTGTCCATTTGGAACTATTAGGCTATACAAAAGATGCCTATTTTGTTTTGTTGAACACAATGGGAAATTCTTCACAAGCATTTTACAAATTTTACTTGTACATGAAACATGCTAAGAATTTTACAGTTATGGTTGCCACTTTAGTCATTGGCTTTTTTGGAATTATTTGCGCCACTTAGGTGAGGGATATTAAATTTTGAAATCTTGGAACAAAGTCATAAAATTAATGAAAGGAATTCAATAGATTCATAAACAAATTTGTGATGAATTCAAAGATCTTGACAAGGTATAAAGAATGTTAAGACCAAAACAAATCTTATCACCATTTTAAATGACCTGTATATTGTATGATGTAAGGGGAAAAAGTTGAGGCCAATCTGATATGATCCTTGTAAAATTCTACAACAAGTTGGTGACTATCCTCTTTATATGGTAGTGTATACAATATAAATACATCATATCGTTGTATGAGAGTTACAGGTTAAAAGAAGATTAGAATTTTGGGGCATTGTTACTGCCATTCAAGGAGCTCTATAATTTTTATTCTTAGACTTACAGAGTGAAATGCACTGAAATTTGAGAGACAAGGAAAATATCAGAGTATCTACAAATTTGTCAAAGGACAAGCTCCTTGTCTGATTCAAGCTTAAGTTCTTGTGAACTAAAAACCCCAAGTAGTAGAGGATCAACCATATATAATATTTTTTTGTGAAGATGTTGTCTCTTGAAAGGAAGGGAAAGAAATCTGAGAAATATGATAGCTTTAGTGTCTTTGGAAGTCAATTATCCTTATACTAAAGAGCCCTGGATGCTGAAATACCCTTAGAATATGCATTGATGCCTTTTCAGAATAGTCATATTTGGATTCATAGCAATTTTTGTACATCCAAGATTTCAGCGTAACAAGCTACATCAAAGCATATATATAGGGTTTGATGCCTGTCAAAAGGACAAGAGCCATGATGAAAGAAGAGAAATAAAAAGAGTTGGGTTTCAATCTATTGGGTATCTGGGACCTTGTATGACATAAATGTGTTTGTTAAACATGTCAGCGTCATGTAAGGCCAGGAGCTTGGATAAAGAAGACGATAAGAATAAGATCTTTGTTGCCAAGTATAAGATGCAATGAGAATGCAATATTGGAGTATGTGTGACTTTGCATGTTGAATCCACGAAACCAAAATGTAGGGGGGTTTGAAGACTTACAAACTCATATACATGGAGTCATGGGATTTAGAAAGCAACACAAGCCTTAAAGACTTGAATGATCATAAAAATAAAGACTAGGATGCAACTATGGGGGCTTTCTTAGGAAACCAGATATTCTAGTCAATTATTTGAATAAAGTTGCTCTGCATTGTTGTTATGTGGAGTGAACATTTATTTCTCTTTCAATATATTGTGTATGTCTAATATCAGAAAAGCATAAATGCTAAATAACTTGAACCAACAAGATCTAACACAGTTTGAATTATTATGAGAGGAAAATAATTTAAAATATGGACACTGAATGATATTGGGGAATTCCAACTTCCTTACTAAAATTTAGGGCATTGTAATTCAAGGATCTTAACATGAAAGGATCTCATTTGAGTATCTTGTGAAATCTAAAGCTGCATGTTTCCACAAAAAAGCTTCTTGCATGGTTTAGTTTTACTTTCTTTCATTTTTTCAGAGGAGATTAATCTTGTTTCTTGAGGCTTCTTCATACCTCCAAAATTCCCAATCTCTTTTGTCCAAAATGCATTTGTCTAAGTTTTTTTTGTTTGCTTCTGCAAGTGATTTGAGATGGGATGTATGCCAAAAGGGAAGCTTATTTCCTAAACATCATTAAGCTTACTTTATTAGAGATGGAGAATATACTAATCCCTTCAAAATACATTAGGATCTACATATAAGAAGGTTTGAGATTTCATCGATGGCTAGGTACAAGTTTTCTCTCTCTAGCTTTCTAATGTGTATTATTGTGAATTTCCTAAGAGCGAGCTATTATACAAGTTATGAGATTTTTATATTTCCTATTTAGGAGTAACTGTTACTCTGTATCCATATTGATGTAGAATATCAGATATATCTTGCTATGCTTGTTCAACTTTAGAATATGAAGAGGTTTCTTACATGTTATATTGAAGCAGATTAATGGTTATCTACTAATTTCTTTGACCTTCAAACCCAGTGAGGATATTTACAAAAAATATTTGGTGATAGAAACATTCAGGATTGCTTATTAGAGTAGTAGAGATGGTAGCCTACTGGTTGGACTTAGTATTGATCAGTATCTAGGATTCTAAATTCATGTTCTAATTCCTGTCCTATAAAAATAACTCTTAAGCATGTATCCATATTTGTAGTACCATTGCACCTGCAATTTATAATTCAAAGTTCAAACATAGGCAGGCCCAGAGTCTAATTTAACAGATCTCTATATGCCCTTCATTAGTCATTTTTCATGAAGACTCTAGGTGCAAGTGAAATAGGCACTATTCTTCTTTGTAATTAACTCAAAAATTCATCAATTTTCTGCTCATATCCAATTATTTTTCCTTGGTTCTAGTTGTAGGCTTGACATCTTGGTCAATTTGGAATCTTTTTGCATCTCTCCACTAGCTTTAAATAGCAACAAAGCCCTTTATGTAGAGAGACCAATAGATTTTACAATGGCTTTTTGTGTTCCAGTTTTCATTCTACCCATTGATCACTTATATGGATTTTTTTGTTCCAATCTCCTACTCTACTTCAACATCATTCTGAGCTTACAATCAAAACTCTGAATTCTCTCTTCTACACTGTCACAAATTATTTTCTCTCTATCTGTTGTCTACTATCATAATCTGTTATGTACATAACAGATTCTGAAAAAATGAATTCTTTTTAACAAGAAGTTGTTAAATCAAACTAAATAGAAGTATCATATATCTGAGCCTTAATCAGTGAGACCAACCATAAATTGAACATACTAATTATTTACTTAGAGTGTTTCCTGGGGAAAAATATCTCAGTGATAGATTGCAGTCATGAAATTGGAAGGGAAATGACATATTTCCTAAAAAATTTTGAAGCTAGCTTGATCTCAACATAACTTATCCCAATTTTCTTCAATCTCAATGCCTCTATATGCAGAAAAACTTATTATGCAACCAAGGTGTTAATTTAATTTGTGATTCTTTTCAGGTACCTTTCAAGAAACCTTTTGTTAGCTTCTATTCCAAATGAACTTCATAGTTGTCATGTCATCACTGCATAACCCCAAAGGAACTAAAATAACGGAACAATTTTTTTTTTTAAAAGAATATAATAACATACTTAAGTATTATAACATAACAATGTATTAAGAGGCACACTTGTTCCAATGGGGTACACGAAGTGACATGACTATTCTAACCCATAACCACGATAGCATGCTAAACCATAATTAAACAATTACATAAATCCATTCATTCTCACTTCATCATTTACATATCCATTGAACAATAACTACATTCAAGACATAAGTACATATGATAACACATGAGATGATAAAGATATAAAGTGTTGCATATTTCGATAGATACAACATAACGTAACCAATTGTTACAAGTGACAATTCTTGAATACATACAGGGCCTGAATATACATCACATCCCAAATAATAATGAAATACAAATAACTGAAGATACATCTCAATAACTACATATCCAAATTACATCGAGGTCACCCCAGCACACGTGGGAGACGATACATCAATAAGAACATTAAATACATTACAACTGGAGTATATACAACTATCTGGTACATAAGAATAACTGAATCATCAACATCCTCCAAAAGCTCTGCAATAAAGATACACCTGCAATAGAAAGGGAAACCCAACGGGGTGCGAAGCACGTTCCACCCAACCACCCCCGTGCTGAGAGTAGACAAGGAAGGGTCCCCGACCAAGTACGTCTAACAACAACAAGACTAACTCCAAGAAGATAACTCAACACCAAAGGCCACATAGAACACAACACTGGAAAATCCAAAAAGGACAACAACGAAACACTTCTGAACATAACAACAAGTCACACTCACAACATCAAAGAAACTCCAAACATAATATCGAACTCAAGACATAATATCATGTACTACATCCAACCATGTCCAAAGACAAATCAATAAAACACTTCCAGAGGACTTCAGTAACTCAACACAAACAGAATGTTAGAGTAGAGTGTCATCGCATGGTTTCACATGGATTCTCCAGACAACCTATTACAAGGTGCCGCCTCCATCTCTACATGGATTCTCCAGACAACCAAGTTAAGGTGCCGCTTCCATCTATGGTTCTCCTGACCACCTATCTCAAGGTGCCGCTCCATAGGGCTACTCATGCGGAGCCATTGACCTTTCGTGAGGACAAGGTAATGACCTTGCCAACCACGGCCTTCTCAGTCCCCTTTAGTCTATGATAGCACTAACAGGTGGACGAGGCTTCACAATTATCTTATTAGTGTTTAATCCCCACCCGAGGTTTATTACTTAAGTTATCACTGATTAAACTAACTCTACGTGGGTTACCCTGACAGCCCCTTTGTGCGCCGGCCCCCACTAGAGCCACTCTCTCTAGACACTCTAGCACAAAATATCCAACTCATAGGATTATATCAACAAGGAAAACCGAACCAACAATGGCTCAATCGTGAGGCACAACCCTCTTGCCCCAAATCACATGTATGACATTCATAAACGACATGAGCCAAGTATACATCAATACCACATCCGAAGCCAATACATAAGGGCAACATCAAAATACAAGATCGAACACAAATAAAAATATCCCCGCCTCTGGAAGTCCTAAACACAACTTAGACTCCTGTAACTGAATAAGTTAATTCTAGGTTTTCTATAAGAGCTAAACCCAAATTAAAGAAAATCAAATTAAATAAAGTGCATGATCTCGAGAAAACAATACATAATTCAGTACCCTAAAACTCATTTAAATAACCAACAATTTTCCCTAATTAAATAAATCAACTTCTCGAAAACACTCAGTTAACTAACACGTAGTTTATTTCTAATTTTAATAATTACACTAATATAATCTTCTATTTTAAAACTATATATTTTTAATAAAATATTTAACAATTAATAAATAATAATAATAATAATATATATATTAAATAATATATAATATATATAACTTAATATATATATTAAATAATATTAATATATATATTAATTAATATATAATATATATTAAAATAATATATAATATATAAAGTTAAAACACACAAATAAAAAAATAAACAAAATAAACAAAAATTTAAACACTCATCGCCCCTCGTGGTATGCTTTGGTCAGGGACCTCCAAGCCCGGTAACATTGACCAGTGACTATGGCAGGTTTGGGCTGTACGGCGCTACCGCCCCCATTCCCCAATTCATTTTTTTTTTAATAAAATTTATTTATAAAATTTCAACATTTTATATTATTTTCCAAAAACTCACTTTTATAATCAGTCGCCCATTCGGGCACGAAAATCAAACATACAGAACACATTTAAATTTATAAATCTACGTTTTTTTTTCTTTTTTAATTATATTATTTTATTTTAATAATCCAGAACAATAACTCAACACAAAGTATAATATATTCGCATGAATAGAAAACAGAGTATATATATATATATATATATATATATATATATTTATATAAGAAGATTCAGAACCAAATCGGAGAGATGGTTTTCCTTCAGAACATATTTCAAAATACAAAATATAATCACAAAATAGATCATACAAATAAATTCAATCTTCAATCAAGGATGGTTTTCGTTTTATTTTCAACAATAAATTTTCACTATTCATCTATATTGAAAAGTTTCGAACAGGTTCAATGAAAGTTTTCTACAGAAGATTTAATATAGTTTTCAAATTGTAATCGATAGATTTTTCCCTACTAATACAGATCTACATGCAAACTCAATCTTCATTCTAACATGATTTTTATTTCAACAATAATTTTCCCTACTAAGTTAAAGAATTTCAGAACACATTAGCTAATGTTTTCAATAGAAAGTCAAGGGTTTTATTCGAATATAATTTCAAACCACCGAATTTCTTTCTATAAATTTTTCAATACATGCATCAACATATATTATTCAAAGCACAATAAAATAATAAATAGCAAAGGAAGAACCTGGAGTCCTTCGTCTGAAGAAGAATCCCCTTCTGGAATCTCTTTTCGAATTCCTCCTGCAGCTCCTCCTCGAATCTATCTTCAGAACAATTATTTTCTCCCCAAGTTTTCCACAAACAAAATTCTTTTCTTTTATTTTTATCTTTCTTTTCCCAGATCCAAAAACAACAGAGTAGAGGTTCTGTCTATCCATAATCTTTTCCTAAAAAAATAATAAATCAAAATAAAACTCCATAAAGCTCATCTGCTTTCTTTTCACAAAAAGCCTCCTTCCTATTGGTCCTTTTCTAGCTTTTAAAAGCACAAATTTTATCTACAGTTTTTATTTAAAATAATTTATTTAAACAAGATATTATCTATGCAAGATTTGCTAATTTAATATTAATAAAAAGATATTATTTAATTATCTTCAACAATATTTATTTAATTTAACTATTATCAACAATAATAATTTAGAATAATTATTTATTCTTTTAATAAATTAAATCACTTTTTAATTTATAATATATTTAAATTTAACATTCAACTAACACAAAATTAAATCAAAACAATTAGACAACTTTAATCAATTATCTTATAACATAAGGTTAATTAAATAAACATGACCATAAATCAAATGTATACTTCAATAATCAAACAACACAATTAACGAGAACCAAAACTTCAGTCATAACACGACTCACAACAAACGATGGACTTGGGACGGGGACGCTTCCAAACCTACTCCCTTTTTCAACATTTTTACCCGTTGGGTTAATTTATTGCTCGCCCTGTCCTGCCGAAGCAGGTGGAATCGAGACTTATTCCTGCAATCCTGCATCCAAGCAAACGTCAAGTAGCACATGTATATATATATATATAATTCAACATCCTACCGTGAGAAGGAATTGCAGTGTAGCAGGGCACTCGTGAACGAGTGATGCTACACTGTCCTCTCACCTAATCCATTCTAACAATTACAATATCCATAACCACTAACATTTCTAACCAATTGATCATAAGATAATATTCTAATTAACTACTGCATCATAACTAATTGCTAAACCATTGCATTATAAAGTAACACAGAATTCAAATCACATGATCACCATACGATTATCACATCGACATTTAAAACATTAGAGAGAAAGCATTACCTAATAAAATAATCCAAACCCTACATATAGAGTATCATAAATCATAATAAAATATCAACTGTAGCAATCAATTAAACTACGCAACCACACACACCAAAACGATGAATCGATCACCATCACAATTCAATATCACACCAACATATAAAAGCAAACAATAGTAGTAAATAGTATCAGAAACATGGAGGTATTACATGTCACACAAATCTCTAGAAGAAAACGTTCAGGTATTTTTCTAAAGCATACAAATATTTGATTAACTGAATAATGTAGTTTGAACTTCGTTTTTCCATACATTCCTTGCTGTTTTATAAAATTAATGAAATATAGTTCCAATTGTTAGCCAATATATACTTCTAATCCAATATAGTTTTATAGGAGTACTTTAGCTATGTATTCATTATTGACTACAAATGCAATCAAGCTTATGAATGATGGGAGTAGAGGCTTGGATCCTCATCTCCAAGTATTAGCTACCTCAACCTTTGGTCATGGTCCTAAGAGAAACAATCGATATAGAATCGATCTTTCTGATGGAGAGCATAAACAAAGAGCATCATTGCCAAAAAAGTACTGCAACCACTATATAATGGCTAAAAATTTTCTCCATATTTACAAACTCAATCTTTGATGATTTCTAGATTTTTTCCTATGAACACTTAAAGAAAGCAAGTTGTTAGACAATTTTAGAATTTTCCTTTCAAGCTAGTAGATTTTAAAAATACCTTCACACACAACATGCTTTAGACATGCTTCATACAAATTTTAGAGCACCGCTAAATGAATCATGTGCACTAGGATGAGTAAATGCACCCACCCAATTATTCTTAAATGTCTTTGTATTAAGATGTCATTTTTTTATTGATATGTGATAAAGTGGTAATTTTAATAGTTTTATGAGATTTCTAGGGTGATTAGAATGAATGAAACGTATGTGGATTTATACATAAATGTAACAACAAATTGTGAATTTTGTGCAATGCTAATATAACACAAAAGTATAAAATGGGGATAGTGGCAAGAGATTTTGGATTAATATTTAGTGGGATTGGATTATAGATTATGATAATTGTAGACACTAAAAATTGTCCTATGCTTGTGAACTCTAATTCTCCTTCATTTCCCCCTTTCATCCTTGATAATTATTTAATTATTTCCTGATGTCATATATCTTTTTATTAAGTAAATAATTTTTATTATTTAATTAATTCATTCCTTTATTTAATTAAGTCACTAATGTCCCTTTCTACTACAATTAAATAAATTTTATTTATTTAATCATTTATCCATCTTTCAACTATAATTAAATAATTATTTTAATTATTTAATTCCTCCCACTTTTGAATTATTATTTAATTCAAAATTCAACCTGTTCCATGTCTTCTATAATTAAATAATGCTTTAATTATTTAATTATTCACTTCCCTATTGAATCAAATAATTTTATATTTATTTAAATTCCTCCTACAACCTCTTTATCCGTGCCATTCCTATCTCTTCCCATCTCATTCAATTTTTTCCCTTGATTGTATATATCTCATAATTTAATGTCAATCGTCCATCCTTAACTAAATCTTATCCTTGCCCTAATTTTTCCCTAACCCTATTTCGTACTACAACTTTCATTCTTGGCCATTGATTGACACATCTTTTTGACATTCAATCTCAACCCTTGATTCAAAATTGTCTTTTCTATAAAATTATTTGATTTAGGAAAGTGAATAATTAAATAAAAAAGATTATTTAATTATAGAAGAAAGGGAAGAGGTTGACTTTTAATTAAAATAAAAATTTAATTAAAAGTGGAGGAAAAGGACAAAATATATATATATTTTTGATCGGTGATAATTGTTTTATTTTATTGAAATTAAAGTAAACCAAAGTACATAAGTTTTAAAGCAATAAATAGAGTTTCCTAACAACTGTTTAACCAACACAAAACCTGAAGTAAGCTACCTATATTAGAATAACTTTGTTAAGCTACTACCCTACCATTCTATTCCCAAGCCCCAAACCAAATGCATAGATTTACAAAATCAAAGCTTTCCAGGCCTCATATCAAAAAAATGACTCAAAAACACAATTTATAGGCATTTAACTACACCTATGAAAACACTAGTATTACTTGTTCTTCGTTGAAGGTTCACCCAGCTCTAATGGAAGAATTTCCATTATCGGCTTCACTTTCTTGCGCAGATGCAATCCCTTCCCTACACGTGACTCTTCTCTGGCTATCTCATTCAAGTCTGCATTTTTCATCTCCAATTCAGCTAGTTCTAAGCATATTTTCAACACTTCCCATCCACGCTTTGCTTCCTCTCACCACCTGTCCTTTGTTCATCCTTCCAGCCATCTAATAAAGAGATAGTTTACATTTTCCATCTTTGGGCCGCCACCATCCTGTCCTTCAATTTTAACCAACCCTACTCCTGGTATTACCCATGCCAGGATGTCATCCATTCCTACTAAGTAATCTTCCAGCACCAAAGTTCTCATTACTCGCCTCACTACCATAGCCGACTCCCCTAAATCTAACCCCCACACCATCACCAAAGAATATATGTCCAAATTCGTTCACATTTTGTAAGTCAATTTTTCAAACCCATCGCCTAACATTATGTACACTGCTTTCACCACCTTTTCATCCTTACAAAGGAATAATCCTCGCAACCGCTTCATTGAAGCCTTCCCCACAAATGTGTCGAGCTTCCTCTGCGAGGACAATGTGAAATTGGCTTCCATTGCCTCACAACTTCACAAAATTCCAACTTGCAACATGCTGCCAAACAAACATCACACCAAACACCCACACCCCAAGGAGCATTTAAGGTGATGGAGTGATTAAATCACCCCACTTTGCTAGCCTACTTCATTAATGTTGAGCGTACGCTCAATGCCAGAAAAACACCTACATCAATGCTCCACTTCACACTACTATCTCCAGCCAACTTGTATGGTACACAAGTCTACTTTAGAAGATAATCAAATAATTAAAATTATTTAATTATGCAAGTAGGAGGAATTGATATGAAAAATGGCATTCAAAGGCTTAGGACATTTTTTAGTGTCTACAATAATTAATAATTAGAACTAGATAAATAAGCTTATTAGGATTTCTTGCACATAAGCATAGTGATGAGCAATAAGCATAGGTCTAGGTGTAAATAAGACTAGGCATGTGGGCCCATCTAACCAAAAAATGTCATTTATAGATGTATAAATCTATCAAGATAAATACTAAAATATAATCATGCAACTAAATGGAGAACCGCATCAAGGATGCATCTTCACCTATAAATTTGGCCCCAACTTTGAGCTACATGTGAATCTCTAAGTATATATCATTCTCAGACATACATTACATAAATACAATAAATTGGAAAACTTACAGTTTGATAAGGATGAAGATTCTCATTCCATGTTCTTCCTTTCTGCATATGTTCTCCCATTAGTTATTGTAAGTCAAGTGATAAAATATTATGTGAGTAGCATCTAACTTACAAGATAGATTGAGTATAAAAATGCGTGATTTTTATTAAAAAAGTAGGGGTTAGGGCCTTGATTCCAAACAAAGCATAAAAAAATAGGTCATAAAGCCAAAACACCCAACCACAACATAACAACAAAAATAGGCCAAACAACCAATAAAATTTTAGCTTAGAAGTAACCAAGAAACAACAAGGTAGCAGCTACAACATCATAGAAAACTAAAGAGAACAATAAGTTCTAGGTGGCACACAAGCCTAAAAGAGGATTGACACATAAGCCATTAAATAGGAAACAACAAAAAAAACTAATCTTTCTGACTATTAATCATATCCCATTTTTTAGTTAGTGTTTCCAACTTCTTGGTCCACAGGTCCTCTTTGTCATCAACTCCTTCATCAACCTGCTTGTCTTCTTCCTTAGAAGGTTCCAATCTCCACTTTCTTTTCCTAATTTTTTCTTGGCCATTCACTGTTCTAAAAATACCCTTTCCCATAATACCATATGTTATAGAAATCAACCTATTGAAGATCTTATCCAATCTATTAATCTTGTCCTACAATGATGCTATTACATCTTTTTCAGTTTGGGATTTTATTTTTATCATCACCCCTTCCTCCTCAGAACTCTACATTATGATAACATTTATTTCTTCATGTTCCTTTTCCTTTTCTTTAGTAGTTACATCCTCCTCAAAATATTTCACCACTCCTTGTGCACTACTATAATCCTCATCCTCCTCTTCAGAGTTGGAAATATCTTGGGTAAAAATACAAAGTTTTGTCACCCTTTCAGCCAACTTATCAGCACAATTGAGTTTAAGTATATCTAACTAAAAATCAATTTGGGTCAAACATATGATCTAGTAAGATTCATTCTAGCTAATTTAGATATTTCCAAAACTTTTTCAACTAAAATTGTTGGCTAAAAATATATCATGGAGCACCACTTTGAGTTCAATTTACCCAAAAATTAAGATTATTTGAAAAACTTGAAGTTTCAATAAATCCTACTAATGTAAATAACATTTTTAAAAAAATATAAAAATACCCTTTTGTAGATCCATAGGTGTAGTTTTCAAAAATATATTTATTTTAATAGTTTAATTATTATTTATATTTTATATTTTATTTTTACTAAAAGTAGGTTATCAACACAAAATATTAGGTTGATTATGTCATGTCCTCGAATTGGAGGAGATATTAAATTAATTATTTATTAAAGTTATTCCAATAAAATATAATATCAAATGAGATGACTTTATATTTAATTAATTTAATAATAAAGTGACTTAAAATAAAATAATAAATAATAAAAGTCGCATTAGGAATAAAATAATATTCTTCTAGAAGCTTCTTGGAAAGTTAATGAAAAATCTATATAAGGAGTTGTTGGCTTAGCATTTGAGCACACACTTGATTTGGATTTCATTTCTCATTACCAGTTTGGTAAAGAAGTTGAATGCTTTGCTTGCTTGAGGGTTTGAAGACTCTAGAGTACCAGGTTCAGTTGTGAAAGATCAACCCTAGTTGGAGTTGTCGAGGAATTCATCCAGGGTTTCTACAGGTGCTTCATTGTAGGTTAGTCAGGGGATTTCTGAATCATTGCAGTAGCTATTGTATTATTGCAAGGATTAATTTATTGTAGTAGCTAAGGTATTATTGCACTTACAAGTTGAATTGATGCAGTAGCTAGTTTATTACTACATTACACAATTGTAGCAGCTAGTTTATTGTTGCAATTATGGAGAGAGGTTTCATCTTGCTGATTTGATTTAAAAAATTTAATGGTCTTGTGACCAAATTTATGGAGGAAAGATAAAATCAATTTTAGGAGAATATCATTGTAGGACTTTGGTGGAATTTGGAGAAGTGCAATTTTGGGAATAAATTTGTGGACACAAAAAAAGTATCCCTTTTCTCTTGATTTGGGATTAATTGATGAAAAATTGGGCTTAATGAGGCCTTGAGTTGGTTTTGTGAGGTTTTTTACACATCCATACTAGGTCTTGGACACTTGCAAACTGAATAAAATGTATTTAACAATGTCTTGTGAAGGTATTGTAAAGTGTTGTAAAAGACTTTCACACTTCTCTAAACTTAATGGACCTATTATTTCCCTAATTCAATATTATAAAATATATTTAAATACATATTCATGTCAATCTAGAAAGCTTGTGAATTAAAATTAACTTTAATCTAGTGTTGTAATGTGTCCTACACATTCACATTGGATATTGTGCCTTTCTAGGCTATGTGGACCTCATTTTAGTTATAAAGTGTAGTTAATCACACTTTCACATTGAATTTTGTGGCCCAAGCCCTAATTGACCTTTACATCATCATTAATAGGTCCCTATTACCCCATATTGTGCATCCCAAGGCATAATTTGATCAAATACCTGATGAAATCAACATATAAGAATTGAAATTCTTCATTCCCCGACAATCTAGCTAGCAAAAGGGCTTCTCTGGGACTAAATCGCCCATCTGGCCGAATGAATCCCTGCCAGGTGGGACTAGGTCTCCCAACATGGGGACTTAATCCAATTTGGCCTATTTTTGAGGTTTGAGTAGGAAATTTTAGATTTTAAGTTTATTCTTCCTTCATGTTGGCCTTAGGGATCCAAATAATGGGAAATAAGGTGAATTTCCTATAAATACAAGTCTCTAAACCCTAAATCATATACATTCATTATTCATGCATCACTCATCATGTTCTCAAGTCAAGCAAGCTATGGTTTTAGCATTCTAAGTCATCAAGATAGCTTTCTAAGACATTCAAGGGTAGATTCTTCATCTTTTTCTGCAAAAAGTCAAGATCAATCATCATGGAAAGGTATTAAATCCATTGTTCCATGCTTCATCACATTCTTTCTTCATTTTGGTTTAATTACCTAAAAAGGGGTTTGACTAAGGCAAACCCCGATGCCCTAACATCCAAAATTTATCCTTCTTTTCTTGTGTGTTTGTAGGTTTAGGTACTTTGAGGGTTTGAAGATCCTTGGAGATGAGATTGAAGAATTTTTGAAGAGCTCTCCTTGCTTGCAAAGCCAAAATATCCATTATAAGTCATTTTCAGGCACAAAAATCTGAGTTTCATAATTAGACACCTATAGAGAATCTAAGTGCAGACTAAGGGCTTTTGTCTCCACTTTCAGATTTTTAGAAATTCAGAAGTGGACTAAGTTTCCAATAGTGGTGACTTAGTCCCACTGAACCTATTTTCTAGAAGTTTCTGTAGATTTGGATACCCATTTGGCCGAAATAGGCTTTGCAACAATTTTTCTAGATCTGGGACTAAGTTGCCTAGATTGGCACAAGTGTCCCAGTTGGCTTCTGCAACAATGTTTTCAAGATTCCAGACCTTCATGCCATCCTTTTTCAACCTCCAGGTGCACACATTTTTTTTCATAACTTTATGTCTAGTTTTGTTTGCATTTCTAGGTCATTTATCACATGTTTTCATATCACAATGTGTTTTCAAACACTTTGCATTTCTTAGGTTTTGCATCAATAATCATATTTCTTTTTTAGTCTATTGTATTGGACATCATAATTAGGCATATTACATCCCTCTGTACATTCATCTTGAATGAGGAAATTTCCTGTTTTGGCCCATCTTTCCTCTTTTAGGTGAAAAACCATAGAAATGTGAGAGAGCATTAGGGTACTAAAATCTTTGTCCACAAAATTTGTAGTTCTTTGGCATCAACCATATTTTTGGAGATCAAACTTATTCAAGCTTCAGCATAGGAAAGAAAAATTGGAGAATCTGCACAAAGAGACAAAAATTGTCAATATCAGAACCTGACAAAGGAGTTGCTTACTCAGCAATAAGACAATTTAGTTTGGAGTTGATAAAGACAAAGAGATAAAAAATTAATAAAATTTTTTTCTTTTTATTTTTGGATTCATTCAAGGTAGTCACACTTTGAAGAAAGAGTTCCCAGAAGATTTGATTTTATATTCTAAAGGTCGATATTAATAAAGCATCATTCAACCTCTTAACAAAGAGGATTCAATAATATATGAAAACATTCGATAAAAACAAGACTAAGGGAAAGGACGAATAGAATAAGACAATTTTTTAGGGAGCTAGATGCCAGAAAGTAATTTATCAAGAGATGCTTATAAAGATGAATCCAAGAAATCAATCTTAATAGAATCAATCTCTTAACATTTTTGGATTATTTGATAAAGACAGATAATTTCTAAGCCATGGTATTAAAGGAATTATCAGGCCTAGTTATATTATTCCGCTGAACTTTCATGGAGAATGTCATCACGTCTTATAGGAAAGTGAAGGTGACTAAACATCACTCGATATTATATCTGGGTGGTGTGATATTACTGAAAGAAACGATAGGAGGGAGTAAAGTGATCACAGTAATCAATAGAAGCATAAGTGATAGTGTAGTGTAGGAAAATGCATACCATTGAATTTTCACACTTGTTTGAGCACACCTTGCTTTATTTATGCTTCTTTATGGCTTAATTGGTCCTATTTTGTGTCCACAAGCCCTATGAATTACATTTTTTTGGTTAATCCCGACATTCTTCAATGCATAAATGATAATTTAATGACTTCTCAGTATGTCCCTGATTTTTGGGTCAGGACTAAAACATCACCTAGGGCATCTTTTCCCCCAAGGCTCTCAAGGCCCTAATTTTGGCATCTCTAGATTGGGCCCATTTTTGGTATTTGTGCCCCAATTTTTTCGTACTTGGGACTAAGATGCCACCTAGGGCGTCTTAGTCCTCCTTGAGTCATTTTTCAAGATTTAATTTCAAATTCTACCAGGATTTAGCCTCCTTTATTTAATGAATTAATATGTCGGCTTGGTGTGATATAATTTCAGGATATTAAGCATAGATTTAAGTATAAATACAAGGTTCATTCATTTCAACCCGTCTTTTGTGAGATTTTTTATCATAGCATAATTGAGCTCACAAGAGCATTCAAGAGTAGATTCATAAAGCATTTGGACTTATCATCAAGATTCAAGCATCATATCGAAGAGTTTTCTTGCATCATATGTGTTTTTGTGCTAACATTTGTGATGTGGGATTTTGATTCAAGCAAGAAATCCAAGCAAGATCTTTCAAGCACTCAAGATCAATATCCATTGCAACCATTGCACACAAGTTTGCAAACTTTACAAGGTTTTGGTGAGTTGTAAAATTGCATGTTGTTCATTCACCATTTCCTTCATTATTTCTATTTCATTTAAAGGTTTAATTACCAACAAGGGGTTTGACCAAGGAAAACCCCCATTTAATAACAAACAACAATTTTTTCCATCTTGCATATTTGTAATTGCAGATATAGGTTGTAGACTTGAAGATCACTTGGAGTGAAAAGCTGCAAAAGTTGCAAAGTTGCATCACAAAGTTGTCATCTTCATGAAAACTCACCTACAAGCTGAACCCAAAAGTTTCAAAACCTGAGATCGGAAAGGAAGCAAGTGCAAACCTTGGAGATCGAACTTATTCAAGCTTCAACATAGGAAAGACAAATTGGAGAATCTACACAAAGAGACAAAAATCATCAGTATTAGAATAGGACAAAGGATTTGCTTACTCAACAATAAGACAAAGTTTAGTTTGGATTCGATAAAGACAAAGAGATCGAAAATTAATAAAATCAATTTCTTATTATTTCTGGATGCATTCAAGTTAGTCACACTTTGAAGAAAGAGTTCCTAGAAGATTTGATTTTATATTCTGAAGTTTGATATCAATAAAGCATCATTTAGCCACTTAGCAAAGAGGATTCAATAATATATGAAAGCATTTGATAAAAACAAGACTAAGGAAAAGAAAAAATTGAATAAGATAATTTGTCAGGGAGCTAGACACCATAAAGTAATTTATCGAGAGATGCTTATAAAGACGATTTGAGGAAATTAATCTTAATAGAATCAATCTCTTAACATTTTTGGAGTATTTGATAAACACAGATAATTTCTAAGCTGTGGTATTGAAGGAATTATCAGGCCTAGTTATATTATGTCACAGAACTTTCACAAAGAATGTCATCGAGTCTTATAGGAAAGTGAAGGCAACTAAACACCACTTGATATTGTATCTGGGTGGTGTGATATTACAGAAAGAAATAATAGGAGGGAGTAAAGTGATCATAGTAATCAACAATAGCATACATGATAGAGACTCTTATTGCTGGAGTTTGCAGCCATACATTCCTAGGTTCTTCATAATGTCATATTGCCTTTATAATTGCATTTCCTCATTGAGTGCTAGACTATGATAATTAGTTGTTGTCTTTGTAGTTTATAGTGAATGCATTTGAAATTGTTGTCACTAGTTTACATCATCTTTTGGTCACTGGATTATAAGCATACTATTGCTATCTTGACCATTATTTGTAATAGCATAGTTTCATTTAATGTTCTTTGCATTGTAAGGCTAAACAAAATTGAGGCATTGCAATCAATTATTATAGTCTTGCATCTGCTTTGAAGTCATAAGTACTATTGTATTTAAGACATATTGTAATCACCCTAGTGCATGAGGTCAGTTTGCACCTTATGATATTTAGACAAACATTGTAATCAAGTTGTTCCATTAGTCATAATGAAGATTGGAAATGGATAGGACAACTATTTGAGAAAGTGTCTAATGGTTGTAGATGCATATTAGCACCATTGCATTTCATTTCAGTCAACTTATTGCATAGAAAAATCCAAACAAATCTTGCATTTCATCTTCATCTTTATTTCCATTTAGTAGTTAGAAACATTTGATGCATTGGAAACCATTATATATACTTCAAAATCATAAGGGAACAATAAACAATAGTGAAAGAAGCTTGCAGTAAAAGGGTTTGATGAAATTCCAAGAGATTTCAAATCAACAATTTTAGATAAGTTTTGGCAAGGCTTCTTATAGATTACCATGCCAAGGAAAAATATTAAAATTTATTAAAAATATTTTAAAAAATATGATGTACTAGATAAAAGAATCTATTTCAAGATGGTATAATTTTTTTCCATTTTAGATAAATATTTAATATGAAAGTTGACGTTTGATAGAAACAACTATTTTTTGATTCACACACATTTTAATATTTATTTAAAAATATATATTTATCAAAATTGGAAAAAAAATATATCCATGCACTAAAGTTTCAAGTTATAAATACACAAAAATTTGAAAGAAAAAAAAATTACTATAAAAAGTTTGATCGCCCTTTGCAACTTCATTTTTAGGATTTTATTAGCAACTAAATTATAGTGTTAATTTATTAAAAACTAGTTTAATATATATATATATATATTTAAAATACAAACATAAAATATAATAAAAAAATACATATTTTACTAGTTTATATCATTTCAAAATTCAAAACATATATGCCACTTTTTAGTGATTCAAGTCTAAAAGTTGGATCCTTGTTGGTCGTTTCCTATATAAAGTGTGACACAACTTTGTGCTTTTACCCTCCTCTTTTGTTTCTGCACCAAGAACCACCTCTAGCTCATTTTTTCTTAATTCCAATGGCTCCTCCTAGATAGGGATATATTCCTCATTTGAGGGGTCTTCCTCTTCTTCCTCATATGATAACATTTTCCCTTTTGTATTAACACTAACCAACCTAGTTGATCTTCTCTCCCTCTTCTTGCTACTTGAATCTTCAAAATTCCCAACATCCATTTCATTCAAAATGTCAATAGTTACTTTTTTAGTTGCACTACCTTCATTAGATGCCACATTCTTGCATTTAGTTCTAGAGAATTTTTCCAAAGGTTTCTTCAGTTGGGTGGGTTGGCTAGGGAGGTCTTCTTCATCAAAAATATTTTTTGAGGTTGAGGGTTTGGTCTTAGGGTTTGTCAAGAGTTCAAGAGGTAAAGGTTTTTCTTTAACAATGGGTCTTTTGGAAGGGGTAGCCGGGTGGGAGGAAACCTCTTTAATCACCACACTTGATTTAGGGATGGGATGAGAAGACAAATCTTTAATCACCACACTAGATTTATAAATGCCAATTTATTTTTTCTTGAGCTAGGGTTATTGTCCAACAAACTAGGTTGGTTGTTAAGTGACTTAATTAAGAGATTCTCAGCTTTGTATGGGCTAGGCAATAGAGTCAAGGCAAAAGCATAGTTATAAAACCTTTAAATCAAGCCCTAGTGAAGGGGAGGGGAAGTCCCTTTCACTTTACATTGTTGCAGAGAAGTAAGCAAAAAGTAAGTAATATTAATTCTTTCATTCCTTCTAATGTGACTCAAGGAAGGGAATTGGTAGCCATGTATAGTAGTATACTAATGTTCAAGGGTAAAATATTTCATTATATGAGTTTTATTGGTCATGTATGCTCCCTGCTTTAATCAATTACCCTCATAAGGCATGATTTATTAAAGTGAGATCTTGTTGGATGTATTAACAATAAAGGTAAGTGCAATATATTATCATTATAATACATGTGTGATATAATCATAGTGATAAGAAAGTGATAAATCAATAACTATTGATAAGGATGCAAGTGCTTATGATCATCCAAGCATTAAAATGTAAAAATCATAGCAAGAAAATACATTCTTAGAATCATGGTAGTGGATTGGAGATAGGTTCAAAGACGTGATTATTTTCCTTAAAATAGCCAAAATAATGGTGATGTGTCCCTTAATGATCATGGGAATGCATGAAATTATAATAAAATTCCCATTGTGGCATCCATGGGCATGGACACACATGCAATAGGGTCAATAGGATAAGTAGAATCAAAGACGCAAGGCTCAATGGTGATACCAAGTTTGCTAGAATAAACAAGATAAATATGATAGATGGGATAAATAAATAGGATAAATAAGATAGACATGACACAAAGGCCCAATATAGGGAAAATCTCCATATGTGAACAGTGAGTAAGAACAGTCTTGAGATTACTTTGGAAGATGTTTCTTAGGAGAAATGGAATCTTGTTAATATCTATGCCCCAAATTCTAGCAAAGATAGAGTGTTTATGTGGGAACAACTTAGTGAAGCTATTTTTGATAGGAGTGATGAACATTGGATGCTTGGAGGGGAATTTAATTATCCTCTCTTACCCTCAAAAATTTAGGAGGGTTGGATGATTTCTCAGATAGTATGATGGAGCTGGTTGAATTCTTTAATATGACCAATCTAATAGATATCCCCCTCCAAGGAATTAAGTATACTTGGTCTAATAGGAGGATTGGAAACCATCTTATCCAAGTCAAATTGGATAGATTCTTGATCTCTGCTAACTGGGATATTTCCCAATCCCTTTCTCTTTCTTCTCTCCCAAGGTCTGGATTTGATCATAATGCTTTGGTGTTGAAAAGAAATTTGGACCACAATAGGGTCCCCTTCCCTTTCCATTTTGAAGCTATGTGGGGCCTCCACCTAGATTTTTCTGCTTTAGTTCAATCTTGGTGGGAGGAGCCCATAATAGGTACCCCTATGTACTGTTTGGAGGAAAAGCTACGTAGAATTAAGCAAAAAGTGAAATGGTGGAATAAGCCAACCTTTGGCAACATCTTTGAGATTTTGAATACTTTGGGAAAAAGCTTAAAAGAGGTTTAGGATATTATGGATACTGGCATAATGGATGAAGAGATTTGCATGAAGGAAAGAGATCTTAGATCCCAATGGTTTAAGATAAATAAAAAGGAGAAAATATTCTAGAAACAAAATTCAAGGGTCCAATGGTTGATGAAAGGGGATATGAACACAAAATTCTTCCACCAATCGGCCCTTAGACACAGAAGCAGAAACATCATTAGATCATTGGTGAAAGAAGATGGTTCTATTGTGACCAATGCAAAAGAGATTTCCAAGGAAGTTGTTGACTTCTTCTCATCTTATCTTATGAACCCTGGAAATGCTCATTAGGTAAATGTTGAATTTCTTGAAGTTATCCCTAATGTAATTTTAGATTTAGACTTTAAAATGATTTCTAATTCTATTTCTATGGAAGAATTTAGAAAGGTTGTTTTCTCCTTTGATGCCTTCAAAGCCCCTGGCCTAGATGGTTTCCCTCTTGCTTTTTTTCAAAATTATTGGGATATAGTCTAGGATGATCTCTTTAATGCTACTAGGGATTTTTTTAGATTCGGAAGGTTGTTGAACCATTTGAATGCTACCTTTATAGCTCTTATTCCCAAAACTGTTGATGACTCAACCATGAAAGATTATAGACCTGTTAGCCTTTGCAACATGGGCTATAAAATTTTCTCCAAAATTCTGGTGTATAGACTCAAACTGGTGTTTCGAAAAATGATAGCCTCTAATAAAAAAAGGGTTTGTTCAAGGTAGAAACATTCTTGATGCTGTTATTTCTACCCATGAAATAATTCACTCTATGGATCACTCAAAAAATCTTGGGATGGCCTTTAAAATTGATATATCCAAGGCCTATGATAGGGTTTCCTGGCCTTTCCTATTTTTTGTCATTAAAAAGTTTGGGATTGAGGGTAGATTCGTTAAGTTGATTTCTTCTTGTGTTACTACCCCCATGTATTCTGTCTTGGTCAATAGAGTCCCTCAAGGATTCTTTTCATGTGGTCGTGGGCTTAAACAAGGTGACCCTCTTTCTCCCTACTTGTTTATCATTGTTGCTAAAATTCTGGGTAGGAATATTCAAAAGTTGGTGGAATCACAAGCTCTTAAAGGTGTGAAAGTTGCCTCCTCTCTCAGGCCTGATTCCCATCAACAGTTTTTTAATGTTACTCTAATGTTTGGGGAAGTGATTGGGAAGCTAGCTTATGGAAACTGTAGACATCAAAAATTTGTCCTCTTACGATACCTTGTCGTAACATCGCATCATTTAGACACCTTGTATCATGCTTTTCCCTAGGTACCCATGTCATCATCTATTTAATTAAATAAATTTTATTTATTTAATTAAATTCATAATCATTTCCATCCATTTCTCTAATGTTAATTAAATAATTTATATTATTTAATTAATTAAATCATTTCCATCCATTCCTTCTAATGTTAATTAAATAATTTTATATTATTTAATTAATTAAATCATTTATATTCATTCTCTGTTAATTAAATAATTTATATTATTTAATTAATGAAATCATAAATTCAACGTTAATTAAATAAATCAAAATTTATTTAATTAATAAAATCCTAAAAAGATCTTCTCGCTTTCTTTCCAAAACTGAACTCGTGTGCATCTAATTAATTTATTTAATTAGATAATTAATCAATTATCCTTCTCATCTTTTTCAGGATTTATTTCCTTTAAAAGAGAATCAAAATCTTTCTATCTTTTTGGAAATCTTATCTCATCTCGTCATATTTCCTCTTTTGTCAAAATCAAATCCTTATTGAATCTTGTCAAATCTTATCTCTGTTCAAATCAAAAATCTATAAATCAAACCTTTCACAAGCCATTTGGATCGGATCTTCTTCAGACATCCTCATTCTGCCAAAATCATTCCTCCATCTTTCATCAGTTTCTATCATTCTCCATTTGTCATCATATCAAGTTGTTACGCTGCAATAGTGAGCAATCAACATTCCTCCTCTATTGTCAACCCTTTGAAATCTTGCATCCTTGTGCAGGTGGAGAAGAGCAATGGAGATAAATCGAGTTAGCGCGGAGATCGGTTTGCATTTGTGCTTCTATTGTGATTTCCTTGTTATTTTGTACTCTATTGTGCTTGATAGGGTTTTGGTAGTTTATTGTTTTCATTACATAAAATCTGATTGATTATTTCCCTATCTACATTTTGGCGCTCACCGTGGGGCCCTGGCCCATTTTTAACATTTATCTGCAGGTTTTCTGACAGGTTTTACATTCTGGAATTCGGCTTTCTAAGAAAAATTCTCATTTTAGCGCATCTGAGGGTTTCCGTAGCGCATATAAGGTTTTAACGACTCTTCTGCAAGTCTTTGGCGCATATGGGGACTGTTTCGGCACATCCGACAGTTATTTTAGCACATATAAGGAACAAATTAGCGCATTTATCTTCACTGTTTTTAGAATTTAAAATCTACTTTTCCTAGTTTAGCGCATTTAAGGGTTAGTTTAGCGCATTTGAGGCTTTCTTTAGCACATATGGGGACTGTTTTAGTGCATATG
>VDFB02193867.1:370690501-370768877 GCA_007258455.2 Sequoia sempervirens
ATTTTATACAAGATACAAAATATCAAGTTTTTACTTCTTCTCTTTCTGATAATGATATAAATAGTGATATATCTTGGTCTAACACAATGCAAAGTAAAGACGGGTCTGAAGATATGAAGTTTTTCAAAAGAGAAGAAAATAGAGAAGTGAACACAACCGTTCATGGAAATGGACCAGGGTTGGGAGAAGGTAAAATATTGCTGCACTAGATGAAATGTGTGCAATCAGTCTCTAATGAGATCATTTTCATACATTTAAGCCACATTTTGGGTAAGCACACCTTCAAATTTATGATGTTTAAATATAAAAAATTTAAAATATTTCATTATTACAGTAGAATATTAAAAATGTTGATAAGAGAATTTAAAGATAAAGTTGATGTAATTTGTACTAAAACTGTAGAGGAAATAGCTATAGAAATTGAAATAAATTGCTTTGTTAGAGTTAATTTGTTGTGATATTAGAGTTAGGGTAGTTAGGGTTAGTTTAGTTTAGTTTTTTTTAGGGTTTTCCTTTGTGTTTTCTTTCTTTTGCTTTTGTTTGCTTGCTCCGTTTTGTTTTGTTTTTCTTTCTTTGCTCAAATTTTTCATTAGAAGATTTTGCTTAAATGTATCTTAGACATGAGAGTGAAATTCAAAAAAATTTCAAAACTAAACCAAAAATGAGACAATAAAGCCATACGCATTGAAACACGCTTTTAAGAAAGATACCAAAAAAAGGATATATATATATGTGTGTGTGTGTGTGTGTGTATCACATATATACATCAAATATCAAAATCCTTGTCAAAAATTAAAAAAGATTCAAAAGGTAAGGTGAGAAAAGTTGCAAATGATAGTAGTTATTTAGTCGATCTAGGACACCTCTTCTATCAAGGCCAAATACCCTATGCAAGTGAGTTCCTAGTGAGTTTCAAAATATTGGATATGGAGATCAATAAGAAAAGGCCAAAGTGGAACTACTTCCTCATGTTCTAGGAACCGAGGAATATCATCCATGGAGGGAATCCCAATGGTTGAATGTGCAATAGCTAAAATGGTGTCTAGATTCTCCAAGAATTTAGGCTTAACTATTAAGTTGGCAGTGACGTGAACACCTTCAATAGGTAACCCAATGTCCAAAAGTGATGCTACAAAGTGAGAAGCTATGTCAAAGTAAAAATGAAAGTATCGGCTGGATGCAACATATCTTTCCCCAAGGACTAAGCATAAATTTGGCATAGTGAAATTGGAAGTCCTAACAATAAATACCTTTTCAATTGCTTTGTGGTTTGATGCTCCCAAAGTTCAAATGTTTTATCTATGAGGACAACCCAAGAAAATAGGACTATCCATGGCTAAGAAGCAAATGAAAAAGCACATAATAGAGTGGAATTATAGAAAATACATTAAAAAAAAGAGAAAGAAATGAAAAGTGTGGAGAATTCGAGAAGAAATGCATGAATTTATAGAGAGTCGTGAAAAGAGTAGCGGTACATAGTTGCCTTGAGTAATTTTTTTTGGAAATTGTATGTGAGGTGGCAACTGAATGATAATCTTTAGAATTAAAGGTTAAATCAATAAATTCTTTACACATATTTGGTGAAATTGCTTCAAAATTGAATAGTATGAAGATTATGAATCAAGCAAGTTGGAGATTTTAGAATTAATGGGGGTCATTTCCAATTGTTTTAAAAAAATTCATAATGATTGTGGAGGTATTATGTGTGCGGATTATACAAGAGAATGAAGTTGGCAAGATGTTACACGTCATCACCCAAAGAATTAGAGAGATAATATGTGTTGAGCAAGGTGTGCAAATTTAATGTGAAATAGTGGTGATCGTTTTTCAAGGTAATCATGACATTTTGATCCATTAATGAAGTGTAGTGCCCTCAAGTTGAGATAGTTAGCAAAACTTTTAGAAGTTGCCATAAATTTAATTGAAAGGGTGGTAGCTAATGTTTCTAAATTTAGATTTAAATTTGGTGATTAAGTTGTCTACTGCTAAATTTTAATTTATGCATATTTTTTAACATATAACGAGCTACATTTAGTTAGGATTTGGCATAATTAGTGAAATTTAGCTGGAAACACACATTTACAGGGAATCATTAAATAAGTTTTTGGGAAGTAGTGAATTGATGAAGGGATTCACATTGAATGAAAAATAAAAAAGTAACCTTTGCTACCACTGTAATTCCCAACCTAATAGTGGTGCTTCAATGCTTGCAAGTTGATAAATGAGCTATTATTGCAATATCAAAAGTGAAAAATGAGATATCATTGCTATATTCTTTAAAAAAAAATGTGATATCAACTCTTTAGGCTATCCAAATAACTCTACCGAGGCTATGGACGCCTAACCAACAGTAGAGCTATGTTTAGGGAAATTATGGAGATAACCTTGTCGAGGCTATTAATGCTTGACTGGCAGCAAGGCTCTATCCCTGGTTGGCTTTGGAGGATTACTATATTATGTAGTTCAATGTTAATGAACTGATTCTATTTACTAAGTTCCGAAAATTGGAATTAGTCAAGAGCACACATGGATATTTCCAGTGGATTTTTACTTTTTATGCCAAAATCTAAGTAAAGGTAGAAAGTTATTGTTCTAAAATATGTACAAGTTTTAATTTACAACTGGTGATTTGATTTCAAGTTTAATTTTAAATTTGGTTTTATTGGTTGCAAGTTGTTGTGTGGTCTCACAACACACCCCAAGATTGAAAAGACTTGGAGACCCAAGTGAAAAAAATATAACTCCTATGGCAAGAGCTAACAAATTAGAAGATCACCGGAAGTAGAAAAGAAGAAAGAGAAATATTTAATAAAGAAATTACTTTGTATGGTAAGTGTTTTGTGCATCGGGTACTGGGTACCGAAAACACAAAAAAGGAAAAAGGTAATGTGAAGTTCAAGTGAAAGACTCTAGTCCGGTAAGATGAAGTATGGTATGATGGAGTCTAGTAAGATGGAGTTTTGGTATTAACCAAGGTCCAAGAAAGTAAGTGGGTAAAGCTGAATACCAGGTACCGGGTACCAGATTATAATGTGGAAAAGAAATGTTAAATTGTTTTATTTGTATAATGATCCGGTGATCCGGGTATATATATACAAGGGTTTATGATATGCTTTTTGAAAGCGAGTTTTATGGAATTTTGTACCAAAATTTGAATAATGGTTTTATTTACATGAGATGTTATGACACATTTGTTTAAAAAGGGATTTAATATTTGGAATTTTGTGATTGTAGGAGATATCAATTGTGATGCAAAGCTCGGGTATGGATGGTCAGGAAAATTATGTTGGAAAAAAAATTCTACTCTATTCCAGGTTTGATGATGCACTTAAAGGGCTCATGCTAGAACAAAGGTTGTTGCAAAGGTGTGCTAGTTACCAGAATACCGGGATGCTGGAGTTCAAGCATGCAGTAACAAAGTGTATCTATTCTAGGAGTGATTCATTCCTAGAATGTTCAAATCGAGGAACCTAAGATATAGGAGTTTGACTTCCACCTAATCACTTTATTATAATGGAAGGATCCTATATATCTTTTTTTTGAATAGATTTGTTTTATTTTAGAAGGAATCTTGACAAAGATGAAAAAGTAGAACCCAAAGAGCTTCAACAAGTAATTGGAGTTGACTCCCATTGACTTCAATTGCAATTCTCCTATTGGTCACAATATTCCACGTGCCTTGATGAGATTGATCCCTTAGATTTAATCTCATGTATTTGTCTCATCTATTTGAGCCTTGTGTTCTATAAAAGGCCATAGGATGCTTAATTTTTATTTAAGTTCAGAATTTGTGGATGTCGAAGGAGAAAAAACTTCTTTTAATTTTTGTTCTTTTTTCTTGTTTTCTGAACCATTTCGGCATAAAACTTTGTATGCACATAAACATTAATTGATATAAGAGCTTTATGGATAGCTACCTATCTAAGTATCTTTTGTAGTTAGTTTTGTAAGTTTGGTTGAACAAGACTATATGTCGTGTCATTTAAGGGTGCATATAGAACCTACTCAGTGTCCATAAATGAAACCCTCTCTCTTTAAAAGCTTGCACCATTTTATACATAGTTGTGAAGCAATTTAGTGAAATATAAAGTGGTTTGCTATGTTTCGACTAATTCTTTGGGGCATCCATGGAGAATAACCAAGAGAAACTTTTATTTTTTAGTATTTTTATGTTCTTTTTTTAGAAAAGACGTTTAATATTTTTGAAAATGTTCCAAAAAATATAAGTTCAAATGGAAATAGTTTTGTTGAAAATCTTTTATTTTCCATGAATTTGTTGAATGCTTAATGCTAAATCTACTTAAGTGATAGCAAAGAAATTGGTGAGGATATATGAAATTCTATGCCAAATATTTTGGTTTCATGATGTCTAAATTTATCATTGCAATTAGGAATGTTAACCTAAGATGTTCAAAGAAATAGAAAATATATATGTGTGTATGTATAAAAAAGGTCCCCTTGAGACTAACAACAGTTATCACATCATTACCCAAGAGCGACTCTAGTGAAACCATGACCTTGTTATCGAAGACTTGGGATTAAACGGAAGCCAATATTTTCTCTGTGAATGCAGAATTTCCCCTTAGGTTGTCTTTGTTGCATATCTTTCAAGAAGGATAGGCTCTTCGCAATCTTGTATGTGGATATTTTATTTGACCTATTTACTGCGAGTAAAACCATTGTCAACACTACCCTAGTAGGATAGATTTTAGAAGAGGAGAAAACAAGAGGTTCATCATATTCTATGGTTAGATTTGGTAAAGTAACTTCATCACAAATAAGGGAGTCATCAAGAGAAGAAAAACTATGATTTTATGCTTACCAATGATTGGATCCTTTTGTTCGAATAAACATTTCCAAATGTTAGGGACATTAGGAAAGAGATAAATAATTCTATAACTTTCAATAATTGGATCTATTAACACCAACATATCCTCTTTATAAATGTGATTTCCATGATTGTCCATGATTACATCCTCTTCACTAAAGCATTCTCACAAGTAGGGGAGGTGTTGGGAAATGAATGGAGACTAGGTAAAGTAGTATCAATGATCTCATCTTCTTGTGTCATAATATCTTCCCAAGGGGGAGAAGGAGAGGGACAAAAAATACCTTCATGATTCTCAATGCTTGAATCTTCTTTCATCAAGATACCTTTGTCACTAATAAGATAGGTATCGGGAGAAGAGAAATTATGATTTCTATAATTTTTTGTGCTTGCATCTTTATCTATCACATAATTCCCACAAATAGGAGAGATAGGAGGGGGTCTGGAATTAAGTAAGGTGTCAAAATTTTTGCTCTCTTGCACTAAGAGACTCTCATAACTAGGAAATATTTTGGAGGAATTACTAACATGCTTGTTGATGAACTTTTTCTTGGCATACTTGGAAAGGAAAGATACTAACAATGTAAGAAGTCATCTATCCAACTTATGCAATGTTTCAAAATTTAAACAATTGTTCAAAATATCTTTAATGATTTTAAATACTGAAATGATTTTTTGAAATGCTTTAAAAAAAATGACTAAACTAAATGGATGTTTTGACCTAGATGCATAAAACATAAATTTCTAAAACTTTCCATACTAATACTATAGGTTACCAACAAGCCAAGGAAGTGTAGAAAACCACAAAAAATCCTAGAAAAGTTGGTTTTTGTAGCCCTCCAAGGACTCATTCGCCATGTGGCGAATGGGTCCTGGTACAAGATTTTTTAAATTCAAAAGTGCAATTTCAAAGTGATTAGATTTGTTTTCTATTTCAGCTTTCAAATTGTTATTTCTGTAATAGAATTTTCCAAAATTTGATGTGTAAATGAAAGTAAAACTAATGATAAATGATGAACTATATGACACTTTTTCAAATACAATTTTGATGCAATTTTTAAATATGAATGATGAGAAGTACACTAATATGCAAACACTATGCAAAATTAATGTAATATGCATGCAAATTTCTGAATTTTTCAAATTTAAAATGAATGCAAAATGCAAGTTTACACCTAAAATTCAATGCAAGATAATGCAACTTTGACAATCCTAGAAGAAATACAAACTAATGTAATGTGATGCAAACTATTGCAAGTCCTAAATATAGGGTTTTAATGGACTCCAATTTTTAGAATTTTGATGTACAAGGTCAGGTTCACCATAATGAATCATAGAAAAATGGAGGTTCACCAAAATGAAACAAGATGATGAACCTAATTTCTCTATAATTTTATTCAATATGTGCGCTATAATATGTAATTGAGTAACAAAAGTTAAACCTAATTGATATAGTAGTCAAAAGGTAGGTTTTAAGAGGGTTAAATACTATGTACCTATTGCAAAAAGTTTTTCCTTCGGACCTCACTGAGGACTCATTTGCCCTATGGTGAATGGGTCCTAGCTAGGGATCTAGAAAATTAGTTTTTGGGTTCTATTCCTCTCAGTCGTACTTGCAGATTCTAGTCGAGCACTGTTTGGAAGTCATAAATAAATCCTATAGCTAAGTTTTTGTGATTTGATAACTTTCTTAGCAACTTTGATAGATTTTTAAATTTTTCTCTCCAAATGATCTTCAACCTAAAACATACAATCACACATCAAAGGAGAGAAAATATTGTTTGTTAGGGAATAGGGGGTTTCCTTCGTCAAACCCTGTTTTGGTAATTAAACCTTGAAATGAAACAATGCATGAAAGGAATGATGAATGAATAAAATGCAGTGTCA
Organism: Sequoia sempervirens; assembly: GCA_007258455.2. Lineage (NCBI taxonomy): Eukaryota > Viridiplantae > Streptophyta > Pinopsida > Cupressales > Cupressaceae > Sequoia > Sequoia sempervirens. The sequence continues at coordinate 370,697,217 of VDFB02193867.1, forward strand.
CAACTCACCACACCTTAGTTGAAACCTTGGATTGTAGATATGAAAACTAGAATGAAGTGGCCTCAATGAATGTAGATCTTGATCATGAACTTGATTTGAAATAATTCCTTTGACTATATTTGATTAATCTTGAACACTACATCAACACATTAGCTCAACAACATGCATGATGCATTATGCCTTTGACATGATGAAATGGATCTTGATTGCTGAAATATTCTTCAATTATATTACCTTGAATTCCTTAGAAGTGCTCTTGAATGCTCTTGATCTCATAAAATTGCTATTAGGATACTTGCATAAAAATTATATGTCAAACTAAGTGAAATAGCCTTATATTTATACATATCTTATCATTAATTCCTAAAATTCAAATATCACAAGCTGACATTGAATTATGGATTTCAAATCATTAAAATACCACCAAAAATATATTTCAAGGAGGGGTCATAGGTCTAAGTGAGGACCCATTCACCATGTGATGAATGGGTCTTAAGTCACTCACCTAGGACACACTTTGGAAAATGTGAAAGATCATGTGAAAATAGGGTCCTAGGACCTAGTGAAGACCCATTCACCAAGTGGAAAATGGGTCCTAGGTCACAAATCTAGGACACACACCTTAAAAAATTAAGTGTTGTGTAATGGAATTTAAATGAATTTCTTGTTTTATCCCTTGGAATTTGCAATTACTTAGGCTTGGATTTGAATTAAAGGGGCCAATTAAGGAAAATTAACCTTAATTAATTAATAAATCCCTAGATTAGTGTGAAAGTGTAAAGATACACTTTACAACGCCCTAAATAAGGCACAATTAAGTCCATTTAGTTTAAAAGGGCCCTAAACTTAATGTGAATATGTAAAACACATTACAACACTAAATCAAGGCAACATTAGGCTCATTTTAATATTATTTATTCCCAAACTAAGGAAAAATGGATACTTTTTTTGTTACTACACATTCAATGCACCCTCACATAAAATATTGACATCACCACTTTATCACATATCAATAAACAATGCACCTCTCAAAACAAAGATGTTCAAGAATAATCATGTGCATTCCCTCATCTTGGTACATGTGAATCATCTAACAATCATTTCAAACTTCATATGAATTTCTAAAGCATGTTGTGTGTAAAGGTATTTTTAAATTCTAATAGTTTGAAAGAAAAATCCCACAAGTGACAAGGAGAATATCATTGTCTAACGGTTTTCTTTCTAAGTGTTCATAGGACAAAATTTAGAAACCATCAAAGATTGAGTTTGTAAATATAGAGAACATTTTTAGTAGTAGACTAGATCCAAAGTTGTACACATTATAAAATTCACGGACATAGTATGGTCTGGTATACAACACTTAAAAACAAAAAATACATCTTATTATCAAAATAAATTTTAGAAGTTGAAGATTTTAATCATTACATGCACAATTATTAATTATACCTATTAATGATAAGATATATTTCTATATATTACCTATTATTATTATTTTTATATATTACTTATGGTTGATATTATTTGGTGAAAAATTTATATGGAAAATATTTATTTCTTGATAAGTGAACCTATATCATTTGTCTTATTATCACATTTTTTGTATTAGATAAGCAGGGAAGGGCCCCGATCCCATAGAACAGATACAAACCAAAAAGGAGTAGAGAGAGGTGGGAAAAAACACCACCTTAAAACCAAAAAACATCTAATTTGGCACGCATGTCCAAATTTAAAAGAATAACCAAGGTCCAACCATTATCAATCAAAAACATAAACTGTTTAACAACATACTTTAAACTACGAAGACCATTAATAAGATTGATAGTATTCTAGGTGGTATTCCACCATAACCTAAGGTAGATAATAGAACAGTCCCAGATATGATAATCAAAAAATAGAAGAGCACCAACATGAGCCATTAGTTGGATTTCTTTAGCAGGTCCCCATACTATCCCATGAGAGCAATGTATTCATGCTAGTCAAGGCCCTCTGATTCATCCAACAACTTCAGGGTATCAGTTTTCCCCTATTTTTTCAATTTCCTGGTTAGCTTGGTTTCACTAGAAGATGCACCAAGCATTGCTCTTCTCATCAACCTATTAGTTACTCTCATGAGAGTAGCTAATGCCTTCTCCATATCTTCAAACTATACCTACAAGAAAGTTAGTCTACTTTTTAAAAACTCAATACTTAAATCCTCAGTTTTGTTCTCCATACCACAGAGCTCAACATCTTGCTCTTTCCCAACCTCAAACTTTTCCTCAAAAGGCTCCACTTTCTCCTCCTATTCCTCCACTTTTTCCTCATCTAAACCATCCTCCCCCATCTCATAGGCAGTGTCCTCAAAGTCCAAGTCTTCAGACTCTTCCTCTTCCAGCACTTCAAAATATTCATACCCCAATTCCTCTTCCTCATTTGCTGACACTTTCTATTTTCCTTTTCTCTCTTTCAAGACCACCTTCGCTAGACGATCCAACCTTCTTCCTCCACTAATACCACTCCCTTTCCCTTGTATAATTTCTTTATCCTCCTCCAATTGGTTCCCTTCCTCAGAGATATGAATTACATCTCTAGGATTAATGTCACATCTTGGTTTCTTCACTTTTGGGGACTCCAATAGCAAGGGAGAGTGTTTCCTCATTGTAGGCATTGCTTTAGTAAGTTGTAATTCAAAACATCTCAAATCCTCACTCTTATACAACATAGGGGTAGAAGGATTAGACACATTAATCACAGGGGAGTTTCTTTTTGCAAGGATTAGCACATGGGGTGAAATCATAATACTATGTCTCACTTTTTTCCCAAGATGGACATTTACATCAATATTTTTAACTGAATCTTCATCCTCTAAGACCTATAGTAGCTAAACCATAAAGATTTTGAAGGTGATGTGAACTAGTGATTTGTGGAAATTTGTGTGTAGATTCTAATTTATTTTTTTTCAAATTTTCTAAAATAAATCATGAATCTTTCAACATCTCCTTTAATAATTGGTTTTAGACAGAAAACAACATTTTCAGAAAGTAGTGTTTGTGTCATACAACATAACCTTTTTCTATAAAGGAATAAATTCTAATTTTTGGGATATAAATTCTCAACATCAATATCTAGTGGAGGGATATTTTTTTATAATTTTTTGTTGCATATTTTTAAAAAAATTAATTTTAAAAGTCACTGTAACTATAATTTGGACATGTGTGTGTCGTACAACCTAACTTTTTGTGTATATATCAAAATCCAATTTTTATTTTTTGGGTGAAACAAGGAAATCAATATCTAGGGAATAGGTAGGGAATAGGTATTTTTTGAAATTTTTTACAATGGTTTACTATTTTTCCACCTCTGAACAACAAAGAGTTTGATGTTTAGAGAAAAACCTATGTTTAGTAAAAATTGAAAATTAAATACATGATAAAATGAAAATATATCAAACATATACTTGTTGGAAAGTTAATTTCAAGGGATACAATCTTGAAAAATATAATTTTTAAATGATGTTATTTAATCCCTCAAAAGGTAAATAAAAAGTGGTTCTTTTAAGCATTTTGATAGTTGTGAAGGAGACTCCATTGTGGGTATGATTTAATACTATAGGAGTTTTATCTAAGGAGGTTTGATATAAGGGGGTCTTATCTATCCCTTTTCAATTAAAACCCTTTAGATGGAGCCTCTCAAGACTTAAATCATTAGTTTTTCTAAAAACAATGATTTCAAGAAAAAATCAGCACATCCCAAAAGTGAGACAAAGTATTGTGGCAACACCCACACACCTAGTGGTAGAGGCAGGAGGGTGGTAGGGAATTGGTTATTCAACCAGGTCATCAAAAAAGGGGTTTTCCTCCTCTAGCTATTGCACATTTTCTTCATCAGCTTGGTCAAGGTTCACATTCCTATCAATTAAGGGATTTCCATGAGGATTTTGGGACAGGGAAAATTTATACAAGGTGAGCATAAGACCCTAATGGAGAGGAGGGCTAGCTCCTTTTTCAATGTTGAGCTGTAGGGAAGAAAATAGATAGAAAGGTAGATTGATATGCTTCCCGTGCCTAATATGGTTCAATAGAGTGAAGTGATATTCATGAACCGACATGTACTTACCCTCAAGAGTAAAATACGCATAACAAACAAACTCACAAGAGCAAAGGGAGGAGGGAGTTCAAGTCTCACATACCCATTCTGTAAGTGCTTGAGATTTTCACCTTCATGAAGGAAATTATCAATGAACCTTTGGTAGTTCGCTCCACTTTTTTTAGCCACTTTTAGCCTAGAATTCCGCAAACCCATGGCTTTAGCAATGAAGTGAGTGTTGAACTCAAACTTCACAGTGCCAATAGTGACACAACCTTTCCTCTAGGATTTGGTGAATTTCATCGTTAAGTTCTCATTGTATCCTTTGAGATATTGGAAGAATGGGACCACACACGCATTCTCAAACATCCTCCAAAGGTCAACATTATGTTTGAGGGCTTGACAGTTTGGCGGCTCTGTTCTTTTCCTAGGTCTACCCATTTTACTCCTCTACAAATTATTATTCTGAGTAGGGATTTTCTTCATACTCTCCCCCACAAACTTCTTTCTTCCTTGACTGGAACTAGTGCTCACAAACCAAACAGTACATAGAGACAATTAAGAATGGAAATTTGAGAAGTTTCTTATTATGAAAGCCAACTTCACATTTCCCAAAATAAAAAAATCAGCATTAATCTTGCAAGCATTAACAATCTTAATTAAATTCATACCTTTCCCCATTATAGAAATACGAGGATTTCTAACATAGGGCTTATCGACATGCATAGAAATGACAACCTTTAGGCAATCCAATAACATCATGTGATTATTGAACATAAACTTTAAAGGAAATTTAATAAAATTATCTCCTTCCAAGATCCTCCTATACCATCCCATACTCCATATGCCAGCATTACATAGAAATATCAACACCACCACTTGGTACTCTTTAGTCCTGCAAGCTACCACCTTACTAATTTTGCATGTGATATACATTTTCAAAATTTTCATTAAGAATGTCATCTCTTAAAATCAACAGCATGTTTCTATTGGTCCAACATTTCCATCCCATGTAGCTCAGCAACACATTGGCTGCACAATCGACAGTCTTGTTCCCTTCCCTATACACATGTTGAACCCAACTGTAAGAATTAAATTTTTTTTAATGAATTTGCATCTATCTATAATATTTCTTATTTCCCACAAAGGAGCAACATATTCATTTAGAATTTCCACAATTAGTTTAGAGTTCCCTTGAATGATAATATTTTTATACCCCAGTTCCTTTAGGAAATTGAAAGCTCCTAGAGTAGCCATTGCTTCAGCTTTATTGTTAGAGTTGACACCCAAATTAACTCCAAATCCCATAATGCATTCACCTATATGATTTCTTACCAGACCTCTAGCCCCAGCTTGTCCTAGGTTTCCTTTTGAGCACCCATCAAAGTTACATTTAACCCTATCTTTCAACGGAGGACTCCAAAAAATACCCATTCTATTAAGCATCTTAGACCAATTAAGATTGGTTAAGTCCCTCTTTATTCCCCAGTTTTGTTTTATCCTCATTTCTTTGTAATTCAGCCAGGTGTTAGAAAAGCTATATCTTCCATCCTCAATATTTCCTTGATTTAGATTTTAATTATCTAACTAACCTCCCAACTGCTTCTCTCCCCATCTCTAAAAATTCTATTACTCCTTTCCTTCCATAGACCCCAGGTAACAAAAGAAGGCACTTGATTCCATAGGTCCACAATTACATTATGTGGAAAAGGGAAATTTGACCAACCCTTAATAAACAACTTCATAGAATTGGGAAACACCCAATCAGAAGATAACAACTGCAGAAAGCAAGACCAAACTTCCCTCACATATTGGCATTGAAAGAAACTGTGAATTATGGACTCCTTTTCCTATTCGCATAGGGAGCACCTGTTAACTAGATGAAAGCCTCTCTTTACCAGGTTGTCAATGGTGAGAATTTTTCCATGGGCAGCAATCCACCAAAAACTATTTATTTGAGGAACCAAATTCTTTTGCTACACCCTGTCCCAAAAGTGGTTAGGAATAGCACCCTAGGCCCTCACAAGATCTTCATAGGTATTTTTTGACTAAGAAACAACCAAAAGAGCTTATTTTCTAGAGTCAGTCATCATCCCTTCCTCTATCAAACCAGTTAGCCTCCCCTATCAAATTATGAAGGTTTGTCAAGATTGGATCCCAATTCACCTAGCATTGACCTCTCAGATTGCTTCTCCTTAATAAAGTATCAAACTCCTTCCATTTTGGTTACCCTGTATCCTATTTTATATAATCACACACCTTTTTACCACAAATCATGTTTAAGCTTTGCTTGAGAGGATTCAAATCATCATGGGCTGACAGAGTGGAAACATCTATCCAAGGGTCTTTCCAAAAATTAGTAAAATTCCCATTCCCTATTATCTTCCTTGCCCCCATTTTTAGCACATTCCTTAACCTCACAAGATGGTTCCATAAATTTGAACTAGGAGGAAAATCCAATTGTGAGAGAAAGCAGCCAGTATTCATGTTCCTTAAGTACTTAGCTTGAAAATTTTTGACCCAATATTTGGAACCTTCGAGGAGATTCTAGCCAATCTTAGCCATCAAAGATTTATTTAGCATTGTAATTATTCTCATCACCAGACCCCCACATCTTTTAGGAAAACACACTTTATCCCATCTAACCAGAGATGGTCTATTTATTTTCTTCCGTTCTAAACCACAATTTTTTTTGTTGAATCTATTCAATCTTCTCCCCAATATGAGCAGGGATTTTAAAGAGGGAAAGATAATAAATCAAAATATTCTAAAAAGAGGCTTTAAGGAGTTGAATTTTACCAGCCAAGCTTAGAAGCTTCCCCTTCCATCCTACTAGTTTGTTTTGAATTCTCTCTATCAATTGGTTCCAGTAGATATTCTTTAGTTTCTTAGAAAACAAAGGGAAGCCCAAGCAGGCATCCAGTAATTCAACTTCCTGACATCCCATAATTTTTTTCACTCTATCCTTTATCTCCTTATTAATGTTGAAGAAGTAAACTTTGTTTTTTTCATAGTTTATACACTGACCAGAAGCATTAGCATAATCATTGAGAACTTGTTTCCATAAGCTAGCTTCCCCAACCAAAGCATCCCCAAACATTAGAGTAACATCGAAAAACTGTTGATGGGAATCAGGCCTGAGAGAGGAGGCAACTTTCACACCTTTAAGAGCTTGTGATTCCACCAGCTTTTGAATATTCCTACCCAGAATTTTAGCAACAATGATAAACAACTAGGGAGAAAGAGGGTCACCTTGTTTAAGCCCACGACCACATGAAAAGAATCCTTGAGGGACACCATTGACCAAGACAAAATACATGGGGGTAGTAACACAAGAAGAAATCAACTTAACGAATCTACCCTCAGTCCCAAAATTTTTAATAACAAAAAATAGGAAAGGCCAGGAAACCCTATCATAGGCCTTGGATATATCAATTTTAAAGGCCATCCCAGGATTTTTTGAGTGATCCATAGAGTGAATTATTTCATGGGTAGAAATAACAGCATCAAGAATGTTTCTACCTTGAACAAACCCTTTTTTTATTAGAGGCTATCATTTTTCCAAACACCAGTTTGAGTCTATACACCAGAATTTTGGAGAAAATTTTATAGCCCATGTTGCAAAGGCTAACAGGTCTATAATCTTTCATGGTTGAGTCATCAATAGTTTTGGGAATAAGAGCTATAAAGGTAGCATTCAAATGGTTCAACAACCTTCCCAATCTAAAAAAATCCCTAGTAGCATTAAAAAGATCATCCTAGACTATATCCTAGTAATTTTGAAAAAAAGCAAGAGGGAAACCATCTAGGCCAGGGGCTTTGAAGGCACCAAAGGAGAAAACAACCTTTCTAAATTCTTCCATAGAAATAGAATTAGAAATCATTTTAAAGTCTAAATCTAAAATTACATTAGGGATAACTTCAAGAAATTCAGCATTTACCTAATGAGCATTTCCAGGGTTCATAAGATAAGATGAGAAGAAGTCAACAACTTCCTTGGCAATCTCTTTTGCATTGGTCACAATAGAACCATCTTCTTTCACCAATGATCTAATGATGTTTTTTCTTCTGTGTCTAAGGGCTGATTGGTGGAAGAATTTTGTGTTCATATCCCCTTTCATCAACCATTGGACCCTTGAATTTTGTTTCTAGAATATTTTCTCCTTTTTATTTATCTTAAACCATTGGGATCTAAGATCTCTTTCCTTCACGCAAATATCTTCATCCATTATGCCAATATCCATAATATCCTAAACCTCTTTTAAGCTTTTTCCCAAAGTATTCAAAATCTCAAAGATGTTGCCAAAGGTTGGCTTATTCCATCATTTCACTTTTTGCTTAATTCTACGTAGCTTTTCCTCCAAATAGTACATAGGGGTACCTATTATGGGCTCCTCCCACCAAGATTGAACTAAAGCAGCAAAATCTAGGTGGAGGCCCCACATAGCTTCAAAATGGAAAGGGAAGGGGACCCTATTGTGGTCCAAATTTCTTTTCAACAACAAAGCATTATGATCAAATCCAGACCTTGGGAGAGAAGAAAGAGAAAGGGATTGGGAAATATCCCAGTTAGCAGAGATCAAGAATCTATCCAATTTGACTTGGATAAGATGGTTTCCAATCCTCCTATTAGACCAAGTATACTTAGTTCCTTGGAGGGGGATATCTATTAGATTGGTCATATTAAAGAACTCAACCAGCTCCATCATACTATCTGAGAAATCATCCAACCCTCCTAAATTTTTGAGGGTAAGAGAGGATAATTAAATTCCCCTCCAAGCATCCAATGTTCATCACTCCTATCAAAAATAGCTTCACTAAGTTGTTCCCACATAAACACTCTATCTCTGCTAGAATTTGGGGCATAGATATTAACAAGATTACATTTCTCCTAAGAAACATCTTCCAAAGTAATCTCAAGACTGTTCTTACGCACTGTTCACATATGGAGATTTTCCCTATATTGGGCCTTTGTGTCATGTCTATCCTATTTATCCTATTTATTTATCCCATCTATCATATTTATCTTGTTTATTCTAGCAAACTTGGTATCACCATTGAGCCTTGCATCTTTGATTCTACTTATCCTATTGACCCTATTGCATGTGTGTCCATGCCCATGGATGCCACAATGGGAATTTTATTATAATTTCATGCATTCCCATGATCATTAAGGGACACATCACCATTATTTTGGCTATTTTAAGGAAAATAATCACGTCTTTGAACCTATCTCCAATCCACTACCATGATTCTAAGAATGTATTTTCTTGCTATGATTTTTACATTTTAATGCTTGGATGATCATAAGCACTTGCATCCTTATCAATAGTTATTGATTTATCACTTTCTTATCACTATGATTATATCACACATGTATTATAATGATAATATATTGCACTTACCTTTATTGTTAATACATCCAACAAGATCTCACTTTAATAAATCATGCCTTATGAGGGTAATTGATTAAAGTAGGGAGCATACATGACCAATAAAACTCATATAATGAAATATTTTACCCTTGAACATTAGTATACTACTATACATGGCTACCAATTCCCTTCCTTGAGTCACATTGGAAGGAATGAAAGAATTAATATTACTTACTTTTTGCTTACTTCTCTGCAACAATGTAAGTGAAAGGGACTTCCCCTCCCCTTCACTAGGGCTTGATTTAAAGGTTTTATAACTATTCTTTTGCCTTGATGGTGTATGAAAAAATCCTCCAAAGCTTGCTTGCACCAAACCTCAAGAAGACACTTCACTGCCTTCACCAAGAGCCTAGCAATGATCTAAGCTCTGTACTGACTTGGATCAATAGCTGAACCTTGCTACAACTCTGTCCTAAGAGTTTCCAATTGTGCTTTAACTTTAGAGGATCCAACACCTTGTTTGAAACTACTAATCTCCTCGATACACCTAGAAGAGTCTAGATGCTATTTTCAACTCCATGCTTGAGTTACCTGCAGGGGAGTTAGGGACATTGTTTTGATGCATTTGGTAACCATTTGAAGCCATCTTGAAGGTTCCTTATTAATCCTTCCTACCGATTTCAAAAAAATTGCCTCTTGGAGGGTCTATCCCTTGTAGCCCTTACCAGTCCGTATTTTGAATTTTTCTCTTTTATTTGACAAACAACCTGCCAAACAAAATATACTTTTAGATACCCTTTTCAGGGTTTTAAATCTTCCAACCGGTCTCTGGCTGCCAGCTAGTCCGTACAGGTGATTCCCACCCCCTTGGAGTGGAGGCCTAATTGCCCTCAAGACTAGGGTTTCATTGTCCTTTCACCTATTTCTTGCTCAAAAGGATGGTTCAAGCTTTCAACTCCTTAGTACCTTTATATTAGACCTCATTCCACCTGGAAGTGTACGATATCCATACAGTTGTACCCTTCCCCTGCCTATGTACTCAATTTCTTTCTTCCAAACTCCTAGTCGGGTGTCTTAGGCTCGCCTAGGGTTTGGAATATCCATTTATTGCTTGGTACTTTCTATTTCCCATCACTGAAACTTTACACACTATTGGATTACCTCCCATATTCCTCCAAACACAGGAACATTCCATGATAGGGGTCTATGGGGAAGCCATTTCCTTATTTACTGCTCAAAACAATATTCACAACTCACTAATTTCTAATCTAAGAACTTCAAACAAAGATTCTACACAAGACAATCTAATTACTAAATGAACTATATTCTACCCTGTCAAATAAACATAAAAACTATGTTAACTCAATAGATACAATGCGTAAAATTTCACTGTTTCTTAAGATGCGTGGCAGAAACAGAAAAACACAAGAATCTGCCCTTTACAAGAAGAAAAACTTTTATGAACTATGCTAAATAAGGATGAGAACCGCTCAGATCTATTCTATGGACACAAAAATAGAGTTTCAACTTTATTTACACGTCTTTTATCTCCATTGATAAGAAAAAAAACACGGGTTTCTAAGCAAAACACAGAAAATTATAAAGTTTTGAAAAACGCACTGTGTTTTCAGAAAACATAGAAAATACAGAAAATTTGCTCTCTGTTTTTTCTTCACACCATAATTACATTCCAAATCAACAACCAAAACATTTACGAGTCACTCCATGCATATTTTATGCCATTTCCACTGTTTGAGGGCAGTTGATCGGCCATTTTTTTCCTGATTTCAAGGGCAACCCATAGTTATGTTGCATGCAAATGTGCAATATCCTTGCCACTTCGCCACCACCCTGCATTTTAGGATCTTTAACCTCTTGTTACCGAATCAACCACCTCCCTAACTGTCCATTAGCATCTTCTACCCATGAGGATGTGTTAAACACACACATAGGCTTCTTATCTATAACATATACTAAATAAGCTAAATCAAGCAATAACAAATAACGTTGATCAAACTAGGATATGCTAAGTCCTAGTGACCAATTTTTCACACAAACAGGACCTTCTAAGGTCTAAAGAAAACACGACAAATCCTGACTTGGTTAGAGTCAGCACAAACCAAAATTTGCAAACAAAAATATATGGTGTTAATCCAAGGTGCTCCTGCACCACTTGACTCTCTTGCCTAGCCCATACAAAGCTGAGAATCTCTTAATTAAGTCGCTTAACAACTAACCTAGTTTGTTGGACAATAACCCTAGCTCAAGAAAAAAAAAATAGGCATTTATAAATCTAGTGTGGTGATTAAAGATTTGTCTTCTCATCCCATCCCTAAATCAAGTGTGGTGATTAAAGAGGTTTCCTCCCACTCGGATACCCCTTCCAAAAGACCCATTGTTAAAGAAAAACCTTTACCTCTTGAACTCTTGACAAACCCTAAGACCAAACCCTCAACCTCAAAAAATATTTTTGATGAAGAAGACCTCCCTAGCCAACCCACCCAACTGAAGAAACCTTTGGAAAAATTCTCTAGAACTAAATGCAAGAATGTGGCATCTGATGAAGGTAGTGCAACTAAAAAAGTAACTATTGACATTTTGAATGAAATGGATCTTGGGAATTTTGAAGATTCAAGTAGCAAGAAGAGGGAGAGAAGATCAACTAGGTTGGTTAGCGTTAATACAAAAGGGAAAATGTTATCATATGAGGAAGAAGAGGAAGACCCCTCAAATGAGGAATATATCCCTATCTAGGAGGAGCCATTGGAATTAAGAAAAAATGAGCTAGAGGTGGTTCTTGGTGCAGAAACAAAAGAGGAGGGTAAAAGCACAAAGTTGTGTCACACTTTATAAAGGAAACGACCAACAAGGATCCAACTTTTAGACTTGAATCACTAAAAAGTGGCATATATGTTTTGAATTTTGAAATGATATAAACTAGTAAAATATGTATTTTTTTATTATATTTTATGTTTGTATTTTAAATATATATATATATATTAAACTAGTTTTTAATAAATTAACACTATAGTGGCATGGGGGCTAGCTCGATTAGCTAAAGCATCCTATTGCAGGCAAGAGGTCACGAGGTCTAGTCTCCCCCCAAACCCGTGGTACCGGAGGGCATGTCACACCAGTGCCACCGGTCACAAGAAAATTTTTTACCAGGCGCAATGCAGTTTATAGGGGGATGGATACTCGACCGATTCCTACAATCTAAAAAAAAAAATAACACTATAATTTAGTTGCTAATAAAATGCTGAAAAATGAAGTTGCAGGAGATGTCAAACTTTTTATAGAAAATTTTTTTTCTTTCAATTTTTTTGTGTATTCAAACTTTAGTGCATGGATATATTTTTTTTCCAATTTTGATAAATATATATTTTTAAATAAATATTAAAATGTGTGTGAATCAAAAAATAGTTGTTTCTATCAAACGTCAACTTTCATATTAAATATTTATCTAAAATGGAAAAAAATTATACCATCTTGAAATAGATTCTTTTATCTAGTACATCATATTTTTTAAAATATTTTTAATAAATTTTAATATTTTTCCTTGGCATGGTAATCTATAAGAAGCCTTGCCAAAACTTATCTAAAATTGTTGATTTGAAATCTCTTGGAATTTCATCAAACCCTTTTACTGCAAGCTTCTTTCACTATTGTTTATTGTTCCCTTATGATTTTGAAGTATATATAATGGTTTCCAATGCATCAAATGTTTCTAACTACTAAATGGAAATAAAGATGAAGATGAAATGCAAGATTTGTTTGGATTTTTCTATGCAATAAGTTGACTGAAATGAAATGCAATGGTGCTAATATGCATCTACAGCCATTAGACACTTTCCCAAATAGTTGTCCTATCCATTTCCAATCTTCATTATGACTAATGGAACAACTTGATTACAATGTTTGTCTAAATATCATAAGGTGCAAACTGACCTCATGCACTAGGGTGATTACAATATGTCTTAAATACAATAGTACTTATGACTTCAAAGCAGATGCAAGACTATAATAATTGATTGCAATGCCTCAATTTTGTTTAGCCTTACAATGCAAAGAACAACATTAAATGAAACTATGCTATTACAAATAATGGTCAAGATAGAAATAGTATGCTTATAATCCAGTGACCAAAAGATGATGCAAACTAGTGACAAAAATTTCAAATGCATTCACTATAAACTACAAAGACAACAACTAACTATCATAGTCTAGCACTCAATGAGAAAATGCAATTATAAAGGCAATATGACATTATGAAGAACCTAGGAATGTATGGCTGCAAACTCCAGCAATAAGAGTCTCTATCATGTATGCTATTGTTGATTACTATGATCACTTTACTCCCTCCTATTATTTCTTTCAGTAATATCACACCACCCAGATACAATATCAAGTGGTGTTTAGTTGCCTTCACTTTCCTATAAGACCTGATGACATTCTTCATGAAAGTTCTGCGACATAATATAACTAGGCCTGATAATTCCTTTAATACCACGACTTAGAAATTATCTATGTTTATCAAATACTCCAAAAATGTTAAGAGATTGATTCTATTAAGATTAATTTCCTCGAATCGTATTTATAAGCATCTCTTGATAAATTACTTTATGGTGTCTAGCTCCCTGACAAATAATCTTATTCAATTTTTTCTTTTCCTTAGTCTTGTTTTTATCAAATGCTTTCATATATTATTGAATCCTCTTTGCTAAGTGGCTAAATGATGCTTTATTAATATCAAACTTCAGAATATAAAATCAAATCTTCTAGGAACTCTTTCTTCAAAGTGTGACTAACTTGAATGCATCCAAAAATAATAAGAAATTGATTTTATTAATTTTCGATCTCTTTGTCTTTATCGAATCCAAACTAAACTTTCTCTTATTGTTGAGTAAGCAAATCCTTTGTCCTATTCTGATACTGATGATTTTTGTCTCTTTGTGTAGATTCTCCAATTTGTCTTTCCTATGTTGAAGCTTGAATAAGTTTGATCTCCAAGGTTTGCACTTGCTTCCTTTCTGATCTCAGGTTTTGAAACTTTTGGGTCCAGCTTGTAGGTGAGTTTTCATGAAGATGACAACTTTGTGATGCAACTTTGCAACTTTTGCAACTTTTTACTCCAAGTGATCTTCAAGTCTACAACCTATATCTGCAATTACAAATATGGAAGATGGAAAAAATTGTTGTTTGTTAGTAAATGGGGGTTTTCCTTGGTCAAACCCCTTGTTGGTAATTAAACCTTTAAATGAAATAGAAATAATGAAGGAAATGGTGAATGAACAACATGCAATGTTACAACTCACCAAACCCTTGTAAATTTTGAAAACTTGTGTGCAATGGTTGCAATAGATATTGATCTTGAGTGCTTGAAAGATCTTGCTTGGATTGCTTGCTTGAATCAAAATCCCACATCACAAATGTTAGCACAAAACACACATGATGCAAGAAAACTCTTCGATATGATGCTTGAATCTTGATGATGACTCCAAATTCTTTATGAATCTGCTCTTGAATGCTCTTGTGAGCTCAATTATGCTATGATAAAAGATCTCACAAAAGACGGGTTGAAATGAATGAACGTTGTATTTATACTTAAATCTATGCTTAATATCCTGAAATTATATCACACCAAGCCGACATATTAATTCATTAAATAAAGGAGGCTAAATCCTTGTAGAATTTGAAATTAAATCTTGAAAAATGACTCAAGGAGGACTAAGACGCCCTAGGTGGCATCTTAGTCCCAAGTACGAAAAAATTGGGGCACAAATACCAAAAATGGGCCCAATCTAGAGATGCCAAAATTAGGGCCTTGAGAGCCTTGGGGGAAAAGATGCCCTAGGTGATGTTTTAGTCCTGACCCAAAAATCAGGGACATACTGATAAGTCATTAAATTATCATTTATGCATTGAAGAATGTCAGGATTAACCAAAAAAAATGTAATTCATAGGGCTTGTGGACACAAAATAGGACCAATTAAGCCATAAAGAAGCATAAATAAAGCAAGGTGTGCTCAAACAAGTGTGAAAATTCAATGGTATGCATTTTCCTACACTACGCTATCACTTATGCTTCTATTGATTACTGTGATCACTTTACTCCCTCTGTTTCTTTCAGTAATATCACACCATCCAGATATAATATCGAGTGATGTTTAGTCACCTTCACTTTCCTATAAGATGTGATGACATTCTCCATGAAAGTTCAGCGGCATAATATAACTAGGCCCGATAATTCCTTTAATACCATGGCTTAGAAATTATCTGTCTTTATCAAATAATCCAAAAATGTTAAGAGATTGATTCTATTAAGATTGATTTCTTGGATTCATCTTTATAAGAATCTCTTGATAAATTACTTTCTGGCATCTAGCTCCCTAAAAAATTGTCTTATTTGATTCGTCCTTTCCCTTAGTCTTGTTTTTATCGAATGTTTTCATATATTATTGAATCCTCTTTGTTAAGAGGTTGAATGATGCTTTATTAATATTGACCTTTAGAATATAAAATCAAATCTTCTGGGAACTCTTTCGTCAAAGTGTGACTACCTTGAATGAATCCAAAAATAAAAAGAAAACAATTTTATTAATTTTTTATCTCTTTGTCTTTATCGACTCCAAACCAAATTGTCTTATTGCTGAGTAAGCAACTCCTTTGTCATGTTCTGATATTGACAATTTTTGTCTCTTTGTACAGATTCTCCAATTTGTCTTTCCTATGCTGAAGCTTGAATAAGTTTGATCTCCAACAATATGGTTAATGCCAAAGAACTAAAAATTTTGTGGACAAAGATTTTAGTACCCTAATGCTCTCTCACATTTCTATGGTTTTTCACCTAAAAGAGGAAAGATGGGCCAAAACGGGCAATTTCCTCATTCAAGATGAATGTACAGAGGGATGTAATATGCCTAATTATGATGTCTAATACAATAGACTAAAAAAGAAATATGATTATTGATGCAAAACCTAAGAAATGCAAAGTGTTTGAAAACACATTGTGATATGAAAACATGTGATAAATGACCTAGAAATGCAAACAAAACTAGACATAAAGTTATGAAACAAAATGTGTGCACCTGGAGGTTGAAAAAGGATGGCATGAAGGTCTGGAATCTTGAAAAAATTGTTGCAGAAGCCAACTGGGACACTTGTGCCAATCTAGGCAACTTAGTCCCAGATCTAGAAAAACTGTTGAAGAGCCTATTTCGGCCAAATGGGTATCCAAATCTACAGAAACTTCTAGAAAATAGGTTCAGTGGGACTAAGTCACCACTATTGGAAACTTAGTCCACTTTTGAATTTCTAAAAATCTGAAAGTGGAGACATAAGCCCTTAGTCTGCACTTAGATTCTCTATAGGTGTCTACTTATGAAACTCAGATTTTTGTGCCTGAAAATGACTTATAATGGATATTTTGGCTTTGCAAGGAAGGAGAGCTCTTCAAAAATTCTTCAATCTCATCTCCAAGGATCTTCAAACCCACAAAGTACCTAAATCTACAAACACACAAGAAAAGAAGGAGAAATGTTGGATGTTAGGGCATCGAGGTTTTCCTTAGTCAAACCCCTTTTTAGGTAATTAAACCAAAATGAAGAAAGAATGTGATGAAGCATGGAACAATGGATTTAATACCTTTCCATGATGATTGATCTTTATTTTTTGTAGAAAAAGATGAAGAATCTACCCTTAAATGTCTTAGAAAGCTATCTTGATGACTTAGAATGCTAAAACCATAGCTTGCTTGACTTGAGAAAATGATGAGTGATGCATGAATAATGAATGTATATGATTTAGGGTTTAGAGACTTGTATTTATAGGAAATTCACCTTATTTCCCATTATTTGGATCCCTAAGGGCAACATGAAGGAAGAATAAACTTAAAATCTAAAATTTCCTGCTCAAACCTCAAAAATAGGCCAAATTGGATTAAGTCCCCATGTTGGGAGACCTAGTCCCACCTGGCAGGGATTCATTCAGCCAGATGGGCGATTTAGTCCCAGAGAAGCCCTTTTGCTAGCTAGATTGTCAGGGAATGAAGAATTTCAATTCTTATATGTTGATTTCATTAGGTATTTGATCAAATTATGCCTTGGGATGCACAATATGGGGTAATAGGGACCTATTAATGATGATGTAAAGGTCAATTAGGGCTTGGGCCACAAAATTCAATGTGAAAGTGTGATTAACTACACTTTACAACTAAAATGAGGTCCACATAGCCTAGAAAGGCACAATATCCAATGTGAATGTGTAGGACACATTACAACACTAGGTTAAAGTTAATTTTAATTCACAAGCTTTCTAGATTGACATGAATATGTATTTAAATACATTTTATAATATTGAATTAGGGAAATAACAGGTTCATTAAGTTTAGAGAAGTGTGAAAGTCTTTTACAACACTTTACAATACCTTCACAAGACATTTTTAAATACATTTTATTCAGTTTGCAAGTGTCCAAGACCTAGTATGGATGTGTAAAAAACCTCACAAAACCAACTCAAGGCCTCATTAAGCCCAATTTTTCATCAATTAATCCCAAATCAAGTAAGAGAAAAGGGATACTTTTTTTGTGTCCACAAATTATTCCCAAAATTGCACTTCTCCAAATTCCACCAAAGTCCTACAATGATATTCTCCTAAAATTGATTTTATCTTTCCTCCATAAATTTGGTCACAAGACCATTAAATTTTTTAAATCGAATCAGCAAGATGAAACCTCTCTCCATAATTGCAACAATAAACTAGCTGCTACAATTGTGTAATGCAGTAATAAACTAGCTACTGCATCAATTCAATTTGTAAGTGCAATAATACCTTAGCTACTACAATAAATTAATCCTTGCAATAATACAATAGCTACTGCAATGATTCAGAAATCCCCTGACTAACCTACAATGAAGCACCTGTAGAAACCCTGGATGAATTCCTCGACAACTCCAACTAGGGTTGATCTTTCACAACTGAACCTGGTACTCTAGAGTCTTCAAACCCTCAAGCAAGCAAAGCATTCAACTTCTTTACCAAACTGGTAATGAGAAATGAAATCCAAATCAAGTGTGTGCTCAAATGCTAAGCCAACAACTCCTTATATAGATTTTTCATTAACTTTCCAAGAAGCTTCTAGAAGAATATTATTTTATTCCTAATGCGACTTTTATTATTTATTATTTTATTTTAAGTCACTTTATTATTAAATTAATTAAATATAAAGTCATCTCATTTGATATTATATTTTATTGGAATAACTTTAATAAATAATTAATTTAATATCTCCTCCAATTCGAGGACATGACATAATCAACCTAATATTTTGTGTTGATAACCTACTTTTAGTAAAAATAAAATATAAAATATAAATAATAATTAAACTATTAAAATAAATATATTTTTGAAAACTACACCTATGGATCTACAAAAGGGTATTTTTATATTTTTTTAAAAATGTTATTTACATTAGTAGGATTTATTGAAACTTCAAGTTTTTCAAATAATCTTAATTTTTGGGTAAATTGAACTCAAAGTGGTGCTCCATGATATATTTTTAGCCAACAATTTTAGTTGAAAAAGTTTTGGAAATATCTAAATTAGCTAGAATGAATCTTACTAGATCATATGTTTGACCCAAATTGATTTTTAGTTAGATATACTTAAACTCAATTATGCTGATAAGTTGGTTGAAGGGGTGACAAAACTTTGTATTTTTACCCAAGATATTTCCAACTCTGAAGAGGAGGATGAGGATTATAGTAGTGCACAAGGAGTGGTGAAATATTTTGAGGAGGATGTAACTACTAAAGAAAAGGAAAAGGAACATGAAGAAATAAATGTTATCATAATGTAGAGTTCTGAGGAGGAAGGGGTGATGGTAAAAATAAAATCCCAAACTGAAAAAGATGTAATAGCATCATTGTAGGACAAGATTAATAGATTGGATAAGATCTTCAATAGGTTGATTTCTATAACATATGGTATTATGGGCAAGGGTATTTTTAGAACAGTGAATGGCCAAGCAAAAATTAGGAAAAGAAAGTGGAGATTGGAACCTTCTAAGGAAGAAGACAAGCAGGTTGATGAAGGAGTTGATGACAAAGAGGACCTGTGGACCAAGAAGTTGGAAACACTAACTAAAAAATGGGATATGATTAATAGTCAGAAAGATTAGTTTTTTTTTTGTTTCCTATTTAATGGCCTACGTGTCAATCCTCTTTTAGGCTTGTGTGCCACCTAGAACTTATTGTTCTCTTTAGTTTTCTATGATGTTGTAGCTGCTACCTTGTTGTTTCTTGGTTACTTCTAAGCTAAAATTTTATTGGTTGTTTGGCCTATTTTTGTTGTTATGTTGTGGTTGGGTGTTTTGGCTTTATGACCTATTTTTTTATGCTTTGTTTGGGATCAAGGCCCTAACCCCTACTTTTTTAATAAAAATCACTCATTTTTATACTCAATCTATCTTGTAAGTTAGATGCTACTCACATGATATTTTATCACTTGACTTACAATAACTAATGGGAGAACATATGCAGAAAGGAAGAACATGGAATGAGAATCTTCGTCCTTATCAAACTATAAGTTTTCCAATTTATTATATTTATGTAATGTATGTCTAAGAATGATATATACTTAGAGACTCACATGTAGCTCAAAGTTGGGGCCAAATTTATAGGTGAAGATGCATCCTTGATGCGGTTCTCCATTTAGTTGCATGATTATATTTTAGTATTTATCTTGATAGATTTATACATCTATAAATGACATTTTTTGGTTAGATGGGCCCACATGCCTAGTCTTATTTACACCTAGACCTATGCTTATTGCTCATCACTATGCTTATGTGCAAGAAATCCTAATAAGCTTATTTATCTAGTTCTAATTATTAATTATTTTAGACACTAAAAAATGTCCTAAGCCTTTGAATGCCATTTTTCATATCAATTCCTCCTACTTGCATAATTAAATAATTTTAATTATTTAATTATCTTCTAAAGTAGGCTTGTGTACCATACAAGTTGGCTGGAGATAGTAGTGTGAAGTGGAGCATTGATGTAGGTGTTTTTCTGGCGTTGAGCATACGCTCAACATTAATGAAGTAGGCTAGCAAAGTGGGGTGATTTAATCACTCCATCACCTTAAATGCTCCTTGGGGTGTGGGTGTTTGGTGTGATGTTTGTTTGGCAGCATGTTGCAAGTTGGAATTTTGTGAAGTTGTGAGGCAATGGAAGCCAATTTCACATTGTCCTCGCGGAGGAAGCTTGACACATTTGTGGGGAAGGCTTCAATGAAGCGATTGCGAGGATTATTCCTTTGTAAGAATGAAAAGGTGGTGAAAGCAGTGTAGATAATGTTAGGCAATGGGTTTGAAAAATTGACTTACAAAATGTGAACGAATTTGGACATATATTCTTTGGTGATGGTGTGGGGGTTAGATTTAGGGGAGTCGGTTATGGTAGTGAGGCGAGTAATGAGAACTTTGGTGCTGGAAGATTACTTAGTAGGAATGGATGACATCTTGGCATGGGCAATACCAGGAGTAGGGTTGGTTAAAATTGAAGGACAGGATGGTGGCGGCCCAAAGATGGAAAATGTAAACTATCTCTTTATTAGATGGCTGGAAGGATGAACAAAGGACAGGTGGCGAGAGGAAGCAAAGCGTGGATGGGAAGTGTTGAAAATATGCTTAGAACTAGCTGAATTGAAGATGAAAAATGCAGACTTGAATGAGATAGCCAGAGAAGAGTCATGTGTAGGGAAGGGATTGCATCTGCGCAAGAAAGTGAAGCCGATAATGGAAATTCTTCCATTAGAGCTGGGTGAACCTTCGATGAAGAACAAGTAATACTAGTGTTTTCATAGGTGTAGTTAAATGCCTATAAATTGTGTTTTTGAGTCATTTTTTTTATATGAGGCCTGGAAAGCTTTGATTTTGTAAATCTATGCATTTGGTTTGGGGCTTGGGAATAGAATGGTAGGGTAGTAGCTTAACAAAGTTATTCTAATATAGGTAGCTTACTTCAGGTTTTGTGTTGGTTAAACAGTTGTTAGGAAACTCTATTTATTGCTTTGAAACTTATGTACTTTGGTTTACTTTAATTTCAATAAAATAAAACAATTATCACTGATCAAAAATATATATATATTTTGTCCTTTTCCTCCACTTTTAATTAAATTTTTATTTTAATTAAAAGTCAACCTCTTCCCTTTCTTCTATAATTAAATAATCTTTTTTATTTAATTATTCACTTTCCTAGATCAAAATTTTTTATAGAAAAGACAATTTTGAATGAAGGGTTGAGATTGAATGTCAAAAAGATGTGTCAATCAATGGCCAAGAATGAAAGTTGTAGTACGAAATAGGGTTAGGGAAAAATTAGGGCAAGGATAAGATTTAGTTAAGGATGGATGATTGACATTAAATTATGAGATATATACAATCAAGGGAAAAAATTGAATGAGATGGGAAGAGATAGGAATGGCACGGATAAAGAGGTTGTAGGAGGAATTTAAATAAATATAAAATTATTTGATTCAATAGGGAAGTGAATAATTAAATAATTAAAGCATTATTTAATTATAGAAGACATGGAACAGGTTGAATTTTGAATTAAATAATAATTCAAAAGTGGGAGGAATTAAATAATTAAAATAATTATTTAATTATAGTTGAAAGATGGATAAATGATTAAATAAATAAAATTTATTTAATTGTAGTAGAAAGGGACATTAGTGACTTAATTAAATAAAGGAATGAATTAATTAAATAATAAAAATTATTTACTTAATAAAAAGATATATGACATCAGGAAATAATTAAATAATTATCAAGGATGAAAAGGGGAAATGAAGGTGAATTAGAGTTCACAGGCATAGGACAATTTTTAGTGTCTACAATTATCATAATCTATAATCCAATCCCACTAAATATTAATCCAAAATCTCTTGCCACTATCCCCATTTTATACTTTTGTGTTATATTAGCATTGCACAAAATTCACAATTTGTTGTTACATTTATGTATAAATCCACATACGTTTCATTCATTCTAATCACCCTCGAAATCTCATAAAACTATTAAAATTACCACTTTATCACATATCAATAAAAAATGACATCTTAATACAAAGGCATTTAAGAATAATTGGGTGGGTGCATTTACTCATCTTAGTGCACATGATTCATTTAGCGGTGCTCTAAAATTTGTATGAAGCATGTCTAAAGCATGTTGTGTGTGAAGGTATTTTTAAAATCTACTAGCTTGAAAGGAAAATTCTAAAATTGTCTAACAACTTGCTTTCTTTAAGTGTTCATAGGAAAAAATCTAGAAATCATCAAAGATTGAGTTTGTAAATATGGAGAAAATTTGTAGCCATTATATAGTGGTTACAGTACTTTTTTGGCAATGATGCTCTTTGTTTATGCTCTCCATCAGAAAGATCGATTCTATATCGATTGTTTCTCTTAGGACCATGACCAAAGGTTGAGGTAGCTAATACTTGGAGATGAGGATCCAAGCCTCTACTCCCATCATTCATAAGCTTGATTGCATTTGTATTCAATAATGAATACATAGCTAAAGTACTCCTATAAAACTATATTGGATTAGAAGTATATATTGGCTAACAATTGGAACTATATTTCATTAATTTTATAAAACAACAAGGAATGTATGGAAAAACGAAGTTCAAACTACATTATTCAGTTAATCAAACATTTGTATGCTTTAGAAAAATACCTAAACGTTTTCTTCTAGAGATTTGTGTGACAACTATGAAGTTCATTTGGAATAGAAGCTAACAAAAGGTTTCTTGAAAGGTACCTGAAAAGAATCACAAATTAAATTAACACCTTGGTTGCACAATAAGTTTTTCTGCATATAGAGGCATTGAGATTGAAGAAAATTGTGATAAGTTATGTTGAGATCAAGCTAGCTCTTGAGAATTTTTTTAGGAAATATGTCATTTCCCTTCCAATTTCATGATTGCAATCTATCACTGAGATGTTTTTCTCTAGGAAACACTCTAAGTAAATAATTTAGTATGTTTAATTTATGGTTGGTCTCACTGATTAAGGTTCAAATAAATGCTACTTCTATTTAGTTTGATTTGACAACTTCTTGTTAAAAAGAATTCATTTTTTCACAATCTGTTATGTACATAATAGATTATGATAGTAGATAACAGATAGATAGAAAATAATTTGTGACAGTATAGAAGAGAGAATTCAGAGTTTAGATTGTAAGCTCATAATGATGTTGAAGTGGAGTAGGAGATTGGAACACAAAAAAGCCATATAAGCGACCAATGGGTAGAATGAAAACTAGAACACAAAAATCAATTGTAAAATCTATTTGTCTCTCTACATAAAGGGCTTTGCTGCAATTTAAAGCTAGTGGAGAGATGCAAAAAGATTCCAAATTGACCAAGATTTCAAGCCTACAACTAGAACCAAGGAAAAATAATTGGATATGAGCAGAAAATTGATGAATTTTTGAGCTAATTATAGAGAAGAATAGTGCCTATTTCACTTGCACCTACAGTCTTCATGAAAAATGACTAATGCAAGGCATATAGAGATGTGTTAAATTAGACTCTAGGTCTGCCTATGTTTGAACTTTGGATTATAAATTGCAGGTGCATTGGTACTACAAATATGGATACATGCTTAATAGTTCTTTTTATAGGACAGGAATTAGAACATGAATTTAGAATCCTAGATATTGATCAATACTAAGTCCAACTAGTAGACTACCATCTCTACTACTCTAATAAGCAATCCTAAATGTTTGTATCAGCGAATATTTTTTTGTAAATATCCTCATTGGGTTTGAAGATCAAAGAAATTAGTAGATAACCATTAATCTACTTCAATATAACATGTAAGCAACCTCTTCATATTCTAAAGTTGAACAAGCATAGCAAGATATATCTAATATTCTATATCAATATGGATACAGTGTAATAGGTACTCCTAAATAGGAAATATAAAAATCTCATATCTCATATAATAGCTCGCTCTTAGGAAATTCATAATATTACACATTAGAAAGTTAGAGAGAGAAAACTTGTACCTAGCCATTAAGGAAATCTCAAACCTTCTTATATGTAGATCCTAATGTATTTTGAAGGGATTAGTATATTCTCCATCTCTAATAAAGTGAGCTTAATGATGTTTAGAAAATAAGCTTCCCTTCTAGCATACATCCCATCTCAAATCACTTGTAGAAGCATACAAAAAAAAATTAGATAAATGCATTTTGGACAGAAGAGATTGGGAATTTTGGAGGTATGAAGAAGCCTCAAGAAACAAGATTAATCTCCTGTGAAAAAATGAAGGAAAGTAAAACTAAACCATGCAAGAATTTTTTTGCGGAAACATGTAGCTTTATATTTCACAAGATACTCAAATGAGATCCTTTCATGTTGAGATCCTCGGATTACAATGCCCTGAATTTTAGTGAGGAAGTTGGAATTCCCCAATATCATTCAATGTCCATATTTTAAATGATTTTCCCCTCGTAATAATTCAAACTGTGTTAGATCTTGTTGATTCAAGTTATTTAGCATTTATGCTTTTCTGATATTAGACATACACAATATATTGAAAGAGAAATAAATGTTCACTCCATGTAACAACAATGTAGAGCAACTTTATTCAAATACTTGACCAGAACAACTGGTTTCCTACTAAAGCCCCCATAGATACATCCTAGTCTTTATTTTTATGATCATTCAAGTCTTTAAGGCTTGCGTTGCTTTATAAATCCCACGACTCCATGTATATGAGTTTGTAAGTCTTCAAACCCCCCTACATTTGGGTTTTAGGGATTCAACATGCAAAGTCACACATACTCTAGTGTTGCATTCTCGTTGCATCTTATACTTGGAAATGAAGATCTTATTCTTGTTGTCTTCTTTATCCAAGCTCCTAGCCTTACATGATGTTGGCATGTTTAACAAAGTCATTCATGTCATACAAGGTCCCAAGTACCCACTAGATTGAAACCCAACTCTTTTTGTTTCTCCTCTTTCATCATGGTTCTTGTCCTTTTGACAGGCACCAAAACCTATATATATATGCTTTGATGTAGCTTGTTATGCTGAAATCTTGGATGAACAAGAATTGCTCTAAATCCAAATATGACTATTCTAGAAAGGCATCAATGCATATTCTAAGGGAATTTCAACATCCAAGGCTCTTTAGTATAAGGATAACTGACTCCCAAAGATAATAAAGCTCTCATATTTCTCAGATTTCTTTCCCTTCCTTTCAAGAGACAACATCTTCACGAAAAAATCTTATATATGGTTAATCCTCTACTACTTGGGGTTTTTAGTTCCCAAGAACTTAAGCTCGAATCAGACAAGGAGCTTGTCCTTTGACAGATTTGTAAATACTTTGATCTTTTCCTTGTCTCTCAAATTTCAGTGCATTTCACTTTGTATGTCTAAGAATAAAAATTATAGAGCTCTAATAGTAGTAACAATGCCCCAAAATTATGATCTTCTTACCTATAACTCTCATACAACGATATGATGTATTTATATTGTATACATGACCATATAAAGAGGATAGTCACCAATTTCTTGTAGAATTTTACAAGGATCATATTAGATTGGCCTCAACTTTTTCCCTTTACATCATACAAGATACCTCATTTAAAATGGTGATAATATTTTTTTTGGTCTTAACATTCTTTATACCTTGTCAAGATCTTTGAAATCATCCCATATTTGATTATGAATCTACTGAATTACTTTCATTAATTTTATGACTTTGTTCCAAGATTTAAAATTTTAATATCCCTCACCTAAGTGGTGCAAATAATTCCAAAAAAGGCAGTGACTAAAGAGGCAACCATAACTGTAAAATTCTTAGCATGTTTCATGTACAACTAAAATTTGTAAAATGCTTGTGAAGAATTTTCCATTGTGTTCAGCAAAACAAAATAGGTATCTTTTGTATAGCTTGACAGTTCCAAATGGACAAAAAATGTTGTGAAACGGACATGTAATGCATTTTAAATCACTTCAATGTTGACTCCATTCTTTTATAGAAGTTGAGGAAAAATACACTTGATTTGGGATGTCTTCCCACTTATGTTCTTTTTCAGGCATTTCACAAAACATACCCCAAAATAGAATTAATGAACCTTTTTCAAGAAGTTCACAAAACATACTGTTTGAAGAAACTGATCACCTATAAGCCATATTAACTAACTAAAACAGACACAGTTAATATTATAGTCAAACTGCATACAAACCCCAATTCCTATCCCCTCTCATCACATCCAATGCATATAAACAAAAAAGTTCTCAATCATTTCATCACAATTTCAAATCCATATCCAAAATATTATTAAGAATATAGTCATTTCACAAGACATGTACAATTTGAAGAAATTTGTTAGCTCAAAGTAGATGATCTAAATAATCAACTCAAATCTAGACCCAAAAACATGATATTATTTTGGAGGAATTTCACTTTACATACAATATGAAGAAACGGATCATCTCTAGCACACTTCCAATCCTCACCCAAGTCAAATTAGATTTACATATATATTCAAAATACTTACAATCCTCAATTACTAACCCACCCATCTAATCCATACAATCACAAAGCTCAAACTCAATTCCACAAATATAAAAAAAAATCCATCCCAAAATCACAGTGAATTTTTTCAAGAATTTCACTAAACAAAGAATGTGAAGAAATCAATCACCTATAACACATCTCAAATAGTGACACTAATAAGATTGGATATAGGTCTAAATACCTAGTCCATGAATTGAATCTATATAATCAAACAAACTCAGTCAATATGTTGATATGATTGTTTCAGATTGCATGCAAACAACTCAAGTCATATATAAATGTCTTTTGGAAGAATTAAACATGCAATACCATAATATTTGGTAACAAAATTCCATGGGCAGTAGCTTGGTGAACATGCTAAAAGATAGTGCATTTGCATGCCTCTAAACCCTCTATTAAATTTAAAGAAAGTAAAGTCACTCACCTGGAGAAATTGGAGAAATTACAACAACAAAATTGAAAACTCCAATTCTGCCATTTCAAGACAATTACGCATTTACCTATAAATAGTACAACACAAAAAAATTATATTCAAGAAAAACTCTTTAACAAACTCAAAAATTTGGGGATCAATTTACAGCCAACCATATACAAAGAATAACATAAACCATGTTGCCAAAAGTTACAAATGGGGATTAGTGTACAACCACCATATACAAAGACCAACTATAAACCATGCTAGAAAAAGTTCCAAGTGGGATGATGACAAATGAAACATTCATCACCATAGTCTGTATTGTTCTCAAAGATCTAGCTAAAAAATCAATTCCTCTAAGACAAGTTGTAATAGAAAATACAAACATTTATCTAGAAGTAGAGGACTCTAGTTACAATATATGTCAACAAACACACACAACTTATTCACTTACCCATTCTTGCACACAAAAGGAAAAAGAATAACATATCATCCAATCTTTAATAAAAAATATTTCATTAAAATTAGCTCATAGGTAGTTTGAAATTTGCTATTTGTAGATTTCAACAATGTATGTAATTTCTAGATTGTTTTTTTTTTAACACGAAAAGAAGAAATGAGAATAAAGATTGTTGAATAGAGGAGTGCAGGATATGGGCCTGCTATGTGGAAATTTATAGGAGAGAAAAAAAGAGGAGATCCAACTGCAAATTGTGGGAAAAGCAGCACATAAAGGATAATTCACTTATGACCCACTAATAAAGAAGCTCATGGTGTCCATCTGCAAGGAGAAGAAAAAAGAAAAGGCACCAAATTGCTATTAAACCCTCATGACTCCCATGTCTTGGATTCGTGTGATAGTAAGCACTCCACAAGTCACTAACTCCCATATCTAAAAAAACCAAGAACTGTAGAAATCCATTATAAATATCTTTTGTTGAAACTAAAAGAAGCACAATGATGTGGCCCAAGTCTCTTTTAAAGAACAAGAGAACTCTAGGGTTTACATTGATGAATCCCCATCTAAATGGAGCACCTACGAATGTAGGAGTTGAGAAACCCTAACCTAATTCTAAAAAGCTAAAAACACAACAATTACATTTAGGGAAACAAAAAAATTTCAAGCCTTGTAATTTTAAACCATAGAAAAATCAAATAGAAACTATGGAAAATGATTTACCTCAAGATTATTTCGGTTGTTTCTTAAATCCATTCACAATGACAAAAGCACAATGATAGAAAATGAGAGCTACAAGAGCTTTTTAAAAGCATAATGGCAATGATGTTGCGGTGTTGATAAGTGCAATTTAAGTGTTATATTTTCGCAAGGATATTGAAAGATGTGTTGTTAAGATAAGGGTAAGCCATTAGTGACATAGTTAAATAAATAGAATTTATTTAATTAATCAAAAGAGGAAATAAAAGTTAGGAATGAATTAATTAAATAATTAAAATTATTTAATTATAAAAAGACATATGACATTAGGAAATAATTAAATAATTATCAAGGATGAAAAGGGGAAACAAAGGAGAATTAGATTTCATAGGCATAGGACAATTTTTAGTGTCTACAATTATCATAATCTATAATCCAATCCCACCAAATATTAATCCAAAATCTCTTACCACTATCCCCATTTTATACTTTTGTGCTATATCGTCATTGCATAAAATTCACAATTTGTTGTTATATTTATGTATAAAGCCACAACCATTGCATTCATTCTAATCACCCTAGAAATCTCAAAAACTATTGAAATTACTACTTTATCACATATCAATAAAAAATGACCTCTTAAAACAAAGGCATTTAAGAATAATTGGGTGCAATTACTCATCCTAGTGCACATGATTCATTTAGCGGTCACTCTAAAATTTGTATGCGGTGTGTCTAAAGCATGTTGTGTGTGAAGGTATTTTTAAAATCTACTAGTTTGAAAGGAAAATTCTAAAATTGTCTAACAACTTGCTTTCTAAGTGTTCATAGGAAAAAATCTAGAAATCATCAAAGATTGAGTTTGTAAATATATAGAAAAAATTTAGCCATGGGCTAGATCCAAAATAGTAAATTCAACCTAGCACAAAGCAATGTAGAATATTTTAGTCATGGTTTGAACACACAATTGTCTAGGGCATCTTTAGATTTTAAGGTGTATGAGTTTGATTGTCTTCGTCAATAGACATGCATTCTTTGACAACAAAGGTAAACTATCTATCTCTTTATTTATCAATATTTATGATATTATAATTTCTATATGGTGTTACTTAATTTAATCCACTCCAATCTAACAACTTAATCAATCTAAATTAATTTATGTCTATTTATTTACATTTAAATAATTAAAATAAATTACACATAAAAAAACCATATATATTTTAGCACATTATTGTTGAGTTATTTAGATAAGCTATCTATAGGACACATTTTTAACCATCCTCTTTAAACACTTGTGCACATACATACCTAAATCTAGGTGCTTTGTATATAGATATCTAATTACCTAAGGAATCGTCTAGTTTGATTTTTGATTTTATGCATAACCATTGCATGTAGGAATCATCGAGTTTAAGAATAAAAAATAAATGGAATTGGCGAAATAAGTAGTAGGCGCCTGCAGTTGTTTAACGAAGAGGGAAGGAGATTCTATTTATGTCAATTCCACCATATCTTTGTCACGTTTGTGGACGTATCTTTGGCGGGTAGAATAACTGAGAATGAAAGGAATGCGATGGGAATGCGATTGGAAAGCATGACCGAAGACAGGGAGGTGAGTGTGATCTGTATATAGCTCAATAAGATGTTTCATTCCTTGTCAGTAATAGCAGGGAAGGACAGGAAGAAGAATTCTGGGAAAAGGACGTGAAGTTTTGCAGGATGACGTTCTGAACTCAGAGGATTTGAAGACAGAGACAGGAAAAGGATAGGCCGTCCAAGTAATCTCCCGTTATGTATATATATATATGGTGCAGTTGGTCAGAAAGAAAACCATCCTAGGAAGAGTGAAGAAGTTTTATTTTGTTGTAGATACTAGAGCTTAGTCGGATTGCAATGGAACGGTTGAGGTGTGGGAAGCTGGCCTTGATCTCCTTAATAATGTGCATGATATCATGTTCGTGTGGCAGAGTTGCTTGGACGAAAACAGGTGAAAGTCTGGGGGTGACGAGGGTGGAATTGAGTCGCAGAGAGGCAGAGTCGAGCTTTAGTGAGCGATTGAAGAGCGCTGTAGGCCGAAGCAAGAGGCGATCACAGAAAATAGACGCAGTTGTGAAGAGAGCAATAAGCAGATCCTCGGCCAAGCAGCTAGATGCTGAAACGCCCGTTCAGGTGGGAGATGGAGAATTTCTGATGAAAGTGGGAGTGGGAAGCCCTTCGGTGAGCTTCGAGGCAATCGTGGACACGGGGAGTGATCTGATATGGACTCAGTGCATGCCTTGCATTCATTGCTACAAACAACCCTCGCCCATCTTCGATCCTTCCAAATCCTCCACGTACAGCAAAGTTCCCTGCGACTCCGATCTCTGCAATGCATTGCAGCTCAAATTCTGCTCTCCCGATTGCACATACTATTATCTCTATGGCGATATGTCCTCCACCAGCGGTGTGCTCTCCTACGAAACACTCACCATCGGTAATGCCACCCGCGTTCCTCACATCGCCTTTGGATGCGGAAACGACAATCAAGGCGAAGGCTTCCAGCAGGGGGGCGGCCTGGTGGGATTGGGGCGGGGTCCTCTCTCGCTCATCTCGCAGCTCGGCTCCATGGTCGACAGAAAATTCTCTTACTGTCTCCTCCCCATCACCGACTCCCCCTCCAAAACCAGCCCTCTCTTCTTCGGCCACGACGCTTCTCTCACCGGTGCCAAGACACTGCCGCTCATCACCAGCACCACCATTCCCACCTTCTGGTACATCCCCATCACCGGAATCACCGTCGACGGCTCCGCCCTCGACATTCCTCCGGGCACTTTCGATCTCAAGCCTGACGGCAGCGGAGGCATGATCATCGACTCTGGAACCACCGTCACCATTCTCGACGACGACGCCTACTCTCCTCTCAAGGCAGCCATCCAGTCCGCCGTGCATCTCACTCCTGCAGACGGCTCTTCCACGGGCCTCGATCTCTGCTACCAAATGCCCTCTGCAAAGCCCACCTTTCCCTCCCTCACTTTCAACTTCCAAGGCGGGATCGACTACGACATTCCCACAGACAACTACTTTATCGAGATAGACGACGGGAACGAGCAGCTCTTGTGCCTGGCCGTGCTCGGCTCCTCCGGCCTGCTTGCATCCGGACCTTCCATCTTCGGCAACGTGCAGCAGCAAAACTATCACATCCTTTACAACGACGCCGACAGCACCCTCTCTTTCAAACCCACAACCTGCGATTCTCTCTAGATCTTCCTTCCATCTCCCTTCTCATTCTCACTTCTCTCTATCATTTCTCCTTGCACCTAATGCAATCTGCCCTCCTAAACTTATATCTCTCTTCTTTGTATATGGGTAACACCTAATGCAGTTCTTTCATGTATCTTTCTCTCGTTGTATAAGGAGGTAACACTTCAATATAAAATTGACCTTGCAGATCACTTCTTTCTAAGTTAACATAGATACTATTCTACAAAAAAAATCTGTCTTTCATTGCAGTTTTTCTTACCGTATATAGCTTTACAGACTATATATAAGAGAATTATTAGATGACATCTGTATTATACACTAAAATAATCTTTATATGTGAGCACTTTATACAAACTTCTTCAATGGTATTATTGGAAGAAACAAGCTGGTAAATTTGAGATGCAATGATAACATTCATCTTTTTATTATACCGTGGGATTAAAATAAATCAAATTGTGCAATGAATATTTCCACACATATATAACATTAAAATTTTGTTGAAGAGTAAAACAATAATTAGTCGAATATTTCATTTGAAAAATAACATCATAATAACATTGAAATTTTGTTGAAGAATAAAACAATAACTAGTCGAATATTTTATTTGAAAAATAATATCACAATAACATTGAAATTTTGTTGAAGAGTAAAACAATAACTAGCCGAATATTTCATTTGAAAAATAACATCATAAAACATTTTCTTAAATTGATTATTTTTGTAGAATTTTAATATTATAGTAAAATTTTAGATGGAAGAAAATAGGAAAAAAATAACTTGGATAAATATAACCGTGTCAGAGTAATCCACGACATATTAATATAGAAGACTCTCTTAAATAGTCAATTTCTAGTGTCAAGTAATTTATACTTCCTCATAAAAATCTTCATTACATAATGTTTTATGAGAAGTCATACTATAATAAATATACAATGATAATTCCATTTTCTTATTATGATGGTGAAAAGAATGTAAATCCCTTATCCCTCTATTGGTCCTCTTATATCTTATTTTCTTATTATGGTTAAAAAAGGCAATTCAAATAGCATGAACATATGGTAAGTGGGTGTGTGGGGGTGATAGTGTTGGCACAAAGGAGGGAGACGTAGTTGGGGAAAAAAGTAAGGATAATGGTAATGATACAACATAGCAATAATATTATTTAAAGGGTTTGGAGCATTCTTATAGGGTGACAATAATTGGTTTCAAACTTTGAACTATGTTATCCAAAAGGATCACATATATCATCAATAAAGTGGTGAGCATCACAAAATTGATTAATAATATTTCATTGAAAACACATAAACAAAAAAAATATAAAGAATAACTAATCAAAAAATAGGGAAGGGAGACAAAAAAGGGATAGGGATTACCATGTTTTCCTTAGACGAATACCATTGATTGCTAAGTTTCTTATACAAGAATACATATAATCTAGTAGTATCTAGTTGTAAACAACTTTTAAACATTGGAATAAAGCAATCTCCATGAAAAATTCATAGCACATATTCATGAAGGAAACCACCATAACACAATAAAAATTACTGGTGATGTATTCCACTTATAACATTTGAATGACATATCTCTTAAATTAAAAGTGTTTCTTGCATGATTTCACTCAAACTCTTGTAATCTAATAAGAGGTTCTCAAAATCAAATTGGATATTGAAATGACACCTTACATGATGTTAATCTTACAAACTCATAAAATTATAAAACCTTCCAACCCTTTACAATGTTAAACAATAAATAAATTAGTTGAATTCTAAAACATATAAAGTTTATGTAATATCGATTTTTCCATTCCATGTATTCATAAATTTTTATACACGATTAAATTTATGAATTTCCCTTTAATAATATTTATATGTATAAAATTTACAACCCATATATAAATAGTTGAAATGTATAACCAATGATATAGGTTTCTTGTATTACCTATCCTCTTAATGATTGTGTTTATTGATATCCATGTAAAATCTTATAATTAATGGTGAATAATTGATCCTCCATTAAATAATTTTGGTACATCCAAAGTTTCAAGGTAAACATTTCCTTGATGGATATAATGTCTATATCAAATGGATCACTACTTGCCAATCATCCTACACATAGATAAGCTATATGAAATTTATAGGGTAAATAATTTAAAATTATTTTAATTTTGTCTCCCATTGTATTTCATTATGTATTCTATTTTAGATTGAACTACAAAAATTATACCTATCATTAATCCTCTATTTTATTTTCTATCCCGAAGCATATTAAAACTTATTTAAAAGGAAAAATATAATGTTGCATCCACCAAGGTTACCTATCTTAAGAAAACTATTTTAATTCATCATTTTAGCATAATCTCTCATATGTTAGGTCTTTTAGACCCTCATTAAGAAAAATATATCATGTTATTTATATGATATTTTCTATGTGTTAATTCAAAAGGCTAACAAGATATAAATCTATTGGGATTTTTTCACTAGGTTTAGCCACATTGTATAGGTTTAGTGGGTTAACTATGGGTTATCAAGTTAGGTTACGTATGGGGAATATGAAAATATTTCAAATTATATAAATTTAGTTTACTTTTTGTAAATTTTGTGGTTTGAGAGACACATTAAATATTCTAGAAGAAATATTTAAATCCCTTATGATTTGACACGTTATTAGAAGAAATAATTAAATCCCTTGAGATTTTTATCTTATTAATTTTTTTAAACTGGTAGAGGAATTTTTCCATTCATTATTTTTATGCTTTACACATCTTATTGATAATTAACACTTCACAAGACATGCATTTCATGTTTTTCATAAGACAAGGTGTAAGCATATAAGGGACATAAGAGTAGGGTTGATGTCTAGGAGAGCCACATAATACAATCCTAGAGAATCTAAATAAAATAACTAGTGATATTTGAGATGATCCAAGAAATAAAAGTAATAGTAGGAAAACAAACTAGATATTAAAATACTAAACCCAACATAGGAAACTTTAATTTAATAATTTTGAAGAAATAGAACTTATTAATAATGACAACTACTATAAGGAATTTAATATAGAAAGTGTTATTTAATAGTCAATTACTAATGTTAAAAGTAATGTTGACCCCATAATTGTCGTTGCACCAAAAGGTCAACCTATTAATGCCTAATACAACCACCAGAGTTAACATATCCATAAGAGGTAGTTAGTCCATGTCACAAATCCCAAGGGGAGTGCTAATCATTTGCCAACAATCTCCCCCTCAGCACAAGCCGAGGTGATTTGAACCTAAAACCTTTGGCTCTAATACTAATTGTTGTCCCCACAATTTCTATTGCACCAAAAGGTCAACCTATTATGCCCGATACAACTTCCAGAGTTAACAAATCCATAGGAGGTGGTTATTACATGTCACAAATTTTGAGGGGAGTGCTAACTATTTTCCAACAAGTAATTTCATTTTTAGTTATGATGGTGAAAATAATGTAAACCCCTTATCCCTCTATTCTTCATCTTCTATATTATTTTCTTATTATGGTTAAAAGGGTAATTCAAATGGCATAAACATATGGTAAGTGGGTGTGAGGGGGTGATAGTGTAACTGGCATAGAGGGGGAAGATGTAGTTGGGGACATACGTAAGGATATGGTAATTGTACAACATAGCAATAATATTATTTAAAGGGTTTGGTGCATTCTTATAGGGTGGATATAAAGTGCATTTCTTCATAGGGATATTTAAGAGGAGATTTGCATGGATCAACCACAATGAGTTTTTTAGGACTTCATTGGTTTCCAAGTTGAGGAAGGTTTTTTATGGTCTCAAATAAGCCCCTTGAGCTTGGTATGCAAAGTTGGAATCCTTTCTTCTCTCATATGGATTCTCCACATGCCACTAAAATTTGAATATCTATAATTTGTGATAGGATAACTCTCGTTTGCTTTATTTTATTTATGTTGATGACTTGATCATTATAGAAAGTTCAACATCCATCATTGGCAAAGTCAAATCTTATTTGCATGATATATTTTCTATGATTGACTTGAATTTTTTGCACTAATTTCTTGAGATCAAGATCACTCATTTATATTCTAATATCACTCTTTCTTGGCCTAAGTAAACTCTTGATCTAATAGCTTAGTTCTATATTCTTAATTGTAATCTTGCACTAACTTCCTTTCTATCTAGAGTCAATCTTGAGGAAAATTGTCCTACTCCACTCATTGATGCCACTTTGTATTGTCAACTTGTTGGGACCCTCATTAGATCTAACTTGTGCACTTTCCCTAACATTTCTTTTGTGGTTGGAGCAATTTCACATTTTATGTAGGAAATACACAAGATGAACATTATAAAATAGCCAAATGTATCTTGAATTATATATAGGGTAATCATCGATATGGGATTCACTATGTAAAAGGTATAAGATTAGACTTGGTTGGATATATAATTCTAATTGTGCTATAGGTCCTAGTTATTGTAAGCTCGCATCTTTCTACAACTTTCATCTTAGTTCAAGCCTAATTTGTTGATGGAGCAAGAAGCGGTATATTATTTCTCTTTCTCTGACTAAGAATGGTTATTAAGGGGTTGTTAATGCTACCACTAAGGTTGTTTGGGTTCATAATATTTATACTTAGTTTGGATTCATCAAATTCTTCTTAAACCATCTATCTTTTTTGTGACAACTAGAGTGTCATCTAGATCTTGAAGAACCTGGTTCAACATTAGCAAAAAAAAACCATCAAGATCCACATGCACTATATTAGGGAGATGATTCAAGAGTAGATTATTGATTTGTGGTGTTACCCTATTATAGGGTAGCTTGTAGATAGCATCACAAACACTTCAATGGGAGTAAGTATAATCATTTGTGAGCTTTCTTGGGGGTGGAAGACATTTCTTCAAGTAGGTCACCTAAACTCTCTTCATTCCCTCTTATGAGGGGAATTTTTCCTCACATGATATTTTGTCCTATTCATTTTTTAGAGAGTTTTTTTTCATGTTTTTTGTCCCTCTTTAAGAGACAAACTTTCCTGTACAAGATTAGAGATTCATTTTTACACAAGTACTTCATTAGGCATTATAGTTGGGACCCATGTTTACATGTTTCATTTTCTCCATAAGTTACACTTAAGAGGGGTGTTCATGTGAACACATGTGTTTCCCTACTCTATATTTCATATCATAAGGTTAAGACACTTGCCATAATCTTATCTTGTCTTATGTCTTATCTAGGACTAATATAACCAAGGGTTTCTCATCCATAATAAACACACATTGATTATATTCTATTTACATTCTTTGGTAGGAATATGGTTGATTCTTATCATATTGATCATTTGAGTTCTTTATGATTTCCTTTTGGTCTCTAGATTTTGGTTGGCTATCTCTGTAGCCAAATATTACATAATAAGCCCTTATTCATGACATTTCCTTCTTAGACATCTAGAATATTTAAAAGGGGTATTTAAATGCTCAAATATATTTGTGACTTTGCTATATTTCAATGGTGTTCTTAGAATCATTTCAAGATCACCTTCAATATTTCTCCTAAAGACAAATAAGTGATTGAATATATTCATTCCCTTGTTCTACCACATCTTCTTATCAAACTCTCCACACCCTCACCATACAATTTATTCAAAGATTGATATTAGCTTTCATTCAAGCACCTTTCCCTTTTCCTTATTAAAATGAATCTATTTGTCCTTGCTTCCTAAGTTCCCCCTTGTCTATCAACTCAATGTTAAGTGTTAGTGTAAGTTTTCTAATGAAGCTTAGTCTAAGTTAAAAATTTGGTGGGGTATATATGTTCAAGTTGATAATACACCCTTAGTTGTAGCCTTTCCTTCTTAGGCCTCTAGAATATTTTACAAAGGTATTATTTTTATTCACAGATATTTGGGAATTCATTATTTTTCAATGGTGATTATGGAATCATCTCAAGATCACCTTTGATATTTTTCTTAATAAAAAAAAGTGATTTAACCTCATCCATTCCCTTGTTCTACCCCATCTTATCATCAAATTCTCTATAACCTCACCCTAAAATTTCTTCAAAGACTAGCATTGGCTTTCATCCAAGAACTTCTTCCTTTTCCATCTCAAATAAATCTACTTATCCTTGCTTCCTAAGATTTCCCTTGTCCCTTAGCTTAATACTAAGTGGCATTTTTTATTTTTTAATAAGTTTGATCCAAATTCAATAGTTATATTTGGAGGTCAATGGTTGCAACTAATGTTCAAATGGTGGCTCGGAAGGTTCTCCACCTTAAAATCCCCATTAGGAACATAATATATTTCTTTGAACATTAGTGCTCCAATGCCCCCACTACAAAATCATGAGCATCTTAAACATGTGTTTTGGGAATGTCCTTTCATGCAACATTTTTGGTCTATAGTGG
Source organism: Sequoia sempervirens (assembly GCA_007258455.2). Classification (NCBI taxonomy): domain Eukaryota; kingdom Viridiplantae; phylum Streptophyta; class Pinopsida; order Cupressales; family Cupressaceae; genus Sequoia; species Sequoia sempervirens. The sequence continues at coordinate 370,735,460 of VDFB02193867.1, forward strand.
CTTATCACATCTTTGTCACCTTTGTAATCTCTCTCAAATGGAAAGATAGCTTACTTGGTATTGGTACTAAAGATAATGATAAGTTATTATTTGTCACATCTACAAAGGTAGATGCAAAAAAAAAAAAATTAATGTTCATTTAGGAACTTTAGTTCAAGAGCTTTATTCTGACATTTTATTTTATTTTGGTAGATTTTCACTTTGTCTTCTTGCATGTAGGGGGCACTTAAAGCTAACAAGTGGCTAACCAAGGAGCTTGATCAAGTTCAAGAGCAAATGAACCAATAGGAAGCTTCACAAGAAAATTTAAACAAATATCTCTAATTTTTCATTAATGAAAATTATTGTTGCATCTATGTTTTGAAATTATTATTGCTTTTTCTAGTTTATCTACAAGCAATGTGTGGTTGTCCACATTATTATCAAAGAGATTTTTCAATTTATGATTATTTCTTCTACTATAAGTTTATAATCTATTTTAATGTTATTTTAGACTATAATTTATAAATTTTATATCTATTAATGTATTGTATTTCTTTCTCAACCCCATTTAATGAAATAAGTATATTTTTTGTAGATTTTGAAGGACAACATCATATTAATAAATTATGAGAAACAAGAAATGTGGTCAAATTTAAATCTTATCAATAGAATGAATTTTATTTGGTAATTAGCTTTCAATCAAATAAACTATAATAGAACAATCACACTCTAATTAAAATGAGTTATTACCTCTTTTAACTTGTAAAAATTTATAAATTTAAAAATATTAAAAAAAAATTGATGAAATATTCGAATTAATTATTTTGACTGAACTTGGATTGAATGTCCTTAATCTTTAATTCTCAACTAAAAGAATATCATCTTAAACTGATACTTCTATTGAAGAGCAAATACAGTTTAAATTTGACATAAAACCCTCAAATTAAACTAGGGTTAGTTATGGCAAGGAGTCCTCAGTGTAGAGGAATGGTTTCTGTATACACGCCTCCCTCAGAGATGTTTAGGCTGCAACGATGCTGTCCACAGAAAATGCTCCCAGGCCGACCACTGGCAATGTCATTGTGGTAGACGTAGACTGCATAAACCTCTACATTTTATACACTCCAATTACAGCCATAAAATGCCATTGCCATCCACTACTCATCTCAATCTGACAGCATTCAGTAGAGAGGGCCAGCTGAAGGATGCGCTGCGCATTCTGCTTACTACACACAAACACCCTGGAGACTCCTCTACATATCTTGAACCATTGCAGACCTGCATTCTCAAGAACCCGCTTTCACAAGGGAAAGAAGTTCACTCTTTGATCGCTCCCAGGGGATTTGCATTTGCTGAACAAACAACTTTTCAGAGTAAGCTTATTAACCTGTATGTCAAGTGCGGAAATTTGGCGGATGCTCGTAAAGTGTTTAATCACATGAAAGAACGAGACATTGTCTCATGGAATATGATTATTGCAGCATACCGAAGACATGGGTTTCCTCACGAGGCAGTCACACTGTTTCACCAAATGCAACGAACAGGTTTCCAACCCGATCAGTTCACCTTTGCCAGCGTACTCCCAGCCTGTGCCAAAATGGGAGCTTTGGAACAGGGTATGGACATACATCAGAGCATAAGGGAAGGAGGATTTTTGTCAGATGTTGTAGTTGCAAGTGCCCTGGTAGACATGTATGCAAAATGTGGAAGCATGGACACAGCACGTGAACTGTTTGACAAAATGCCTCAAAGAAATGTGGTCTCATGGACTGCAATGATTGTGGGATATGCACAAAATGGATTTGTTGAAAAAGCCTTAGGAACGTTTAAGCAAATGCAGCTGGCGGGTGTAAAGCCAGACTCGCCAACTTTTGCATGCATCCTCTCAGCCTGTGCTCAAATTGGAGTATTGGAACAGGGTATAGGCATACATCGAAGTATAATTGAAAGTGGATTTTGGTCGGATGTTGTAGTTGCAAGTGCCCTAGTAGACATGTATGTAAAATGTGGAAGCGTAGATAAGGCACGTGAAGTGTTTGACAGAATGCCTCAAAGAGATGTTGTCTCATGGACTGCACTGATTGTAGGATATGCACAAAATGGATTTGTGGAGAAGGCTTTAGAAACTTTCAAGCAAATGCAATTGGTAGGTGTAAAGCCAGACTCCACAACCTTTGCCAGCATCCTCCCAGCCTTTGCCAAAATGGGAACTTTGGAACAGAGAATGGACATCCATCAAAGCATTACGGAAGGGGGGTTTTTGTCGAATATTGTAGTTGCAAGTGCTATGGTAGACATGTATGCAAAATGTGGAAGCACAGACAAGGCACGTGAAATGTTTAATAAAATGCCTCAAAGAAATGTGGTCTCATGGAATGCCATGATTGCAGGATATGCACAAAATGGATTTGTTGAAAAGGCTTTAGAAATTTTCAAACAAATGCAGTTGACAGGTGTAAAGCCAGACCGCACAACCTTTGCCAGCATCCTCCCAGCCTGTGCCAAAATGGGAGCTTTGGAACAGGGTAGGGATATACATCGAAGCATAGCGGAAGGGGGATTCTTGTCAGATGTTGTAGTTGCAAGTGCACTGGTAGGCATGTATGCAAAATGTGGAAACATAGACAAGGCATATGAGCTGTTTGACAAAATGCCTAAAAAAAATGTGGTCTCATGGAATGTCATGATTGCAGGATATGCACAAAGTGGATTTGTTGAAAAGGCTTTAAAAACTTTTAAGCAAATGCAACTGGCAACTGCAAAGCCAGACTCCGCAACCTTTGCCAGCATCCTCCCTGCCTGTGCTCAAGTTGGAGCTTTGGAACAGGGTATAGACATCCATCAAACAATAATTGAAACTGGATTTTTGTCAGATGTTGTAGTTGCAAGTGCTCTAGTAGACATGTATGCAAAATGTGGAAGCATAGACAAGGCACGTGAACTGTTTGACAGAATGCCTGAACAAGATGTGGTCTCATGGACTGCAATGATTGTGGGATATGCACAAAATGGATTTTTCGAAAAGGCTTTAGAAACTTTCACGCAAATGCAATTGGCAGGTGTAAAGCCAGACTCTACAACCTTTGCCAGCATCCTTCCAGCCTGTGCCAAAATGGGAGCTTTGGAACAGGGTATGGGCATCCATCAAAATATAATAGAAAATGGAAATTTGTTAGATGCGGAAGTTTTGAATGCCCTGGTAGACATGTATGCAAAATGTGCAAGCATAGATAAGGCCAGTGCAGTATTTGACAAAATGCCTCAAAGAAATGTGGTCTCATGGAATGCAATGATTGCAGGATATGCACAAAATGGATTTTGCAGCAATGCTCTCAGAATCTTTGAATTGATGAAGCACTCTGGAACATATCCAGACGTTGTAAGCTTTACTTCTGTTCTATATGCATGCAGCCATGCAGGTTTAGTTGATGAGGGCTGTACATACTTCAATCACATGAGTAACCCTTATTACATTACACCTACAATTGATCATTATGTGTGCATGGTTGACCTTCTTGCCCGTGCTGGCTATCTTGAGGACACCCTAAATTTTATCATTAAGATGCCAGTTAAACCTGTGGTGGTTGTGTGGATGTGTTTTCTTGGTTCCTGTAAATCATATATGAATATAGGCTTAGGAGTATTTACAGCAACACTAATTTTTTATTTGGACCCTGAAAATGTGGCGACGTATATTCTTCTCTCAAACATCTATGCAGAAGTGGGCAGGTGGGGTGAGGTTCAAATGGTAAGGAGATTGATGAAAGATAGAGGAATCAAGAAGATCCCTGGATGTAGTTGGATTGAAGGCCATAAAATGGTACATGTTTTTTGTGTAGGAGACAAATCACACCCACAAACACAGGAGATCTATGCAAAGTTGGAGAAATTGACTTGGGAGATGAAGGCGGCAGGGTATATTCCAGATTCAAGACAATCACTTAATGATGTGGAAGGGGAAGAAAAAGAATTATTTCTTTCCCACCATAGTGAAAAGTTGGCCATTGCATATGGATTGTTAAATACACCCCTTGGAACAACTATTAGAGTTGTTAAGAACCTTCGAGTATGTGCTGATTGCCACAGTGCAACAAAATTCATTTCCAAGATTGTTGCAAGAGAAATTATTGTGAGAGATGCAAACCGTTTCCATAATTTTAAACAGGGTCAATGTTCTTGCGGAGATTATTGGTGATACTAAACAAAGCAATCTGAAAAATAGGCTTGCACTGTGACAAACCTGCCCTAATAATGAAGGGATAAAGTTTTATTTTCAGTTTTTTAAAAGTTCCTTTATTTTGAGTATTTGGCAATCTAGATCATGTTGTTGGCTTAGTAAAATTAGATGCATAGTGCAATGTAGATCACTGCTTATATACACTGTTAGGGTTTCCATCAAAGGCTTGTTTAATGATAACATGGATGTTTCATTGAATGTTTTCAGGAAATCTATGTATGAAATGAAAAGCTGGAGGAGATAGAGAATGAGGAAAAAACAGAAGTTGAGGAACTCTTCAAGTAAATAGAAAGATTCTTGACCAGCAGGAAAAGGGAGAGACTTGCAATCAACACTTGCAATTTTGTATAGTTCTATTTGGATTGATTGTATTATTTTTTGCCTATGTCAGGTTGCTCAATTGAGATTAAATTGCACATCATATTATGTATGTAATTTTATATAAGTGCATGTAGATTTTTTGCCGTGTACGGTTAGATATTTCTAATGTTGTTCCACATCTTGTTGCTTGGTGAGATAGTTAATAGATTTGTGGGTTACAAATATTATTTTATTTCAATCTATTTGATTTTAATTAGAAATAAACTATTACAATTTATATATGAAAAGTGAAAAAAAATTGTGTTTATATGATGATTAGTAGATATGCAAAGAAGGGAATCTCCTATCCCTTGCTCTTTGTTCCATTCTAAAGAGAGTAAGTTGTTCTCCCTTCCTCCATATAGAGTTTTTTAGAGATTATTCTGATATGAATTCTTCTAGAAGCTCCAAGAAATCATTGTTCTAAGAACAACTGTCAAAAAGGGGGAACAATTAGGAAGGAACTCACTTCAATAATTCTATGGGTTGGCTCTCCATTTTGATGATATAGCTTCGGGCCCAATCCTTCTATCGATTTAATAAGCAAATAAATATAGCCGTGGCTATATATTTATTTGGATCCGACTTTTGTGAAGAGGCGCTTCATTCAAATTACAATTTATATTTTATTTAATATAGCCGACATAAATAAAATGATCGCCACCTTTTTTGTAAGAGGCTGACTTTTCTTGGAGAGACGCATTGGTTGGTGGAGAACATATCGACTAGTATTTATAGAGGGGACTGCTTTTTCTATTGTCATTCAATAATTATCATTCAAGCAAGTTCGAATTTCATCAGGAGTTCACTTCACATACAGTAGATCGACATTGAAGTTTATCATTCTTCTTTGAGCACATATTTGTATATAGTGAGGTGTTGTTATTATTGCACTTGATTGGCCTCATTGTAAAGCATCTTCTTGTTGTTTCATTCAATATATAGTTGATATATTGTTGTTGGGTTTTTCTCCCTCAAGAAGGAGGGTTTTCCTAGGGTATTTGTTGTGTTATTGTGTTCATTTTTTTTGTATTGTTGCTTATATTCAATTCTGGGCTAAAACTAACATGGTATCAAAGCGGGTTGAAGCAAGATCGTGATCAGATTTGTATAAGCAGCGAAATCTTCTTCTCTTCTTCTCGTCTAAGAGCGTTTATCTTAGCTTCGAAAAATGGTGAACGGACTCAAGGTTGAAGATAGACTTGATGGTGCCTCTAACTTCACCTCTTGGAAGTTTAGAGTTCTTATTGCATTGGAAGAAAATGATATTCTCCAGTTCGTGGAGAGTGAGGTGCTCGAGCCTTCTGATGAGACTGAGAAAACACAATGGAGGAAGAATGGTACAAAGACCAAGAAGATATTGATTGATTATGTGAAGGATCACCTTGTGCCTATTATCTCCAAATTGAAGACAGCTAGGGAGATGTTTAAGACTTTGGAGGGATTGTATGAGATCAATAACACCAGCAAAGCTCTTGCTTTAAGGGAATAGCTTCATCACATCAAGATGGAAAAAGGAGATTTAGTCATCTCCTTTATGAAAATCACTAAGTTGAAGGATCAACTTTATGCCATTGGAGACATAATTGAAGATAGAGACTTAGTCATGTTGGCACTTAACGGTCTTCCTCAATCTTGGGAGCCTTTTATCCAAGGTATCAATGGAAGATCTAAGCTACCAAAGTTTGATCGCCTTAGAGCATATTGCATTCAAGAGGAATCCAGGTTGGCAACAAGAGGTAATGGTCAAAGCTCTCAAAATGAAGACAATCATGTTCTTGCTGCTCAAACTTCAAAGAGGAAAGGAAGAGAAGGGAGAAAAGGAAATTTCAAGAGGAATAGAGACAGGAAATCGGATGTTGCTCCTGAATCAAAGAAGAAGGATCTCTCCCATATTTAGTGCTTCAAATGTGACAAGTATGGTCACTATGCTAGAGATTGTGCAACAAGACCAAAGCAACATGCTTCTACTATGGATGTGGAGGATGTCTCTCCTCAGAAGGATTCAAGAGATAACTCAAGTGGATTTCTATTCATCTCTTCCCTATCAAGCAATGTTCCAACTGATAGTAGCACATGGTTGATTGATAGTGGCACTTCTCGACACATTACAGGATATAGAGAGCACCTTTCAAATTTGGTGGAAAGAGAAACCAGCATTCAAGTAATAATCAGAGATGATGCTTGCTATTCAATAAAAGGTGTTGGAGCCACCTCTCTTCACCTAGATTTTGACATCCCTCTTCATTTGAGTGATGTCTTGTTTGTACTAGGTATCAAGAGGAACCTTGTATCAATTTCAGCTTTGGAGGACAAAGGATATCAAGTTGTATTTTCTAAGGGAAAAGTTCTTGCTTGGCCAAAGAATTCTAGCATCAAGACAACCCGAGTAATTCATCCCTGGCAAGAGAGTCTATATAGACTTTCCATTCATCCAATTCAAGCATTATTGCATGATTCCACCAATTTGAGTGAGCTATGGCATAGGAGACTTGCTCACCTTCATTTCAAAGCTCTTCCATCCATGGAGAAGATGGTTACTGGCCTTTTGAAACTCAATCAGGAGCATGATGGTACTTGCAGAGGATGTGCAATGGGTAACAGTACTAAGGGTCCTTTTTATAGTAGTGAAAGTAGATCAAAATGTATTTTAGATCTTATTCATTATGATTTGTGTGGTCCATTGTTTGTGGTATCCTTGAGTAGTTTTTGGTATTATGTAATTTTCATTTATGACTACTCTAGAAAGACTTGGATTTATTTTTTTTAAGTAAAGGAATATGAAGAAGTACTTGAGAAATTCAAAGAATTTAAGGCTCAAGTGGAGAATTTTTCTAGAAAGAGGATCAAGGTTCTGAGATATGATAATAGAGAAGAATACACCTCTGGAGGCTTTTGTAACTTTTGTATTGAGGCAGGGATTAAGAGGGAGTTTTGTGTTCCTTACAATCCCCAACAAAACAGAGTTGTAGAAAGGAAGAATAGATCCATAGTTGAGGCAGCCAAAGCTATGATACATGATCAAGACTTGCAAACCTTCCTTTGGGCAGAAGCATCTAGAACTGCAGTGTATGTTCATAATTGGATCCCTCATCGAATATTGGAAAATATGACTCCTGAAGAAGCATTTACAGGTGTGAAACTTGAGGTTAGTCATTTGAGAATCTTTGGTTGTCCTGTTTATATTCATGTGCCTAAAAATAAGAGATCTAAGTTAGAACCATCTAGCAAGAAAGGAATATTTGTGGGTTATAGTGAATCTTCAAAAGCCTACAAGATTTACATTCCAGGATAGAAACAGATAGAGATCAGTGGGGATGTCTCGTTTGAAGAAGATGTTGCATTCAAAAGATCTAAAGGTTCATACAAGGAGATAGATAATGAAGACCAGGAGACTCCTCAGGACATGGATGTTGATCATCCTCCTGAGATTTAGAGGGAGTCTACTAAACCAGAAGAGGATATTTATCTAGTTGAGCCTTTAGAACCAATTGATGGGCCAAGAGATATTGTCATAGGTCGAAAGAGACCTCTATGGGCTAGGCAAACTATGCAAGAGGCAGAAAAGTTTGCAATTCCTAGAGGAACATTCAGAGAAAGAAAAAGACCACAGAAGTTTCCAAGCTATGTAGCATTGATGAGTCATATCATTGAGTCTGAACATTCCAGTGTTGCGGAAGCATCAAGTCAGCAAGTATGGAGAGATGTTATGGCTGAAGAATATCAATCTATTATCAAGAATGATGTTTGGGATATTGTACCGAGACCTGAAGGGAAATCAGTTGTATCTTCTAAATGGCTTTTCAAGATCAAGCATGCCACTGATGGAAGCATTGAGAAATACAAAGCTAGATTTGTGACTAGAGGATTCTCGTAGAAAGAGGGAATAGATTATGAGGAGACATTTGCTACAGTTGCTCGTTATACATCCATCAAGACTATTATTGCTATTGCAGTAGCTAAGGGATGGGAGCTACATCAGATTGATGTGAAGACAACATTCCTTAATGGTGTAATTGAAGAAGTATACATTGAGCAACCTAATGGCTTTGTGATTCATGGGAAGGAGTCTCATGTTTGTAGATTGAAGAAGGCTTTGTATGGCCTTAAGCAGGCTCCTTGTGCTTGGTATGAGAGGATTGATCAATACTTGATGAGCTTGGGCTTCTCCAAGAATGATGCAGATTCAAATCTTTACTTCAAGGTAGTTGATGGTGAGGCTTTAATCATGGTTCTTTATGTTGATGATCTATTTCTTACTGGAGCAAAATATCTCATTGTCAAATGCAAGGAGTTAGCTTTTGAATTTGAGGATCTAGGCTTTATGCATTACTTTCTAGGATTGGAAGTGTGGCAGAGACCCAATGAGATTATTCTGAGTCAAGGGGAATATACCATAGACATCTTGAAGAGATTTGGAATGATGGATTGCAAATCTATGTCTACACCAATGGAAACAAATTTGAAGAAGTTAAGTGAGTTTGCAGCTAGTTCAGATCTGGTAGATCCTACCATGTACAGGCAGTTGATTGGATCAATGATGTATCTAGTCAATACTAGATCAGACATTTGTTATCCATTGAGTGCCCTCTATCAGTTCATGTGTGAACCAATGCAAATTCATTTAGTTGCAGCTAAGCATATCTTGAGATACTTGTGTGGCACAGTTGGATATGGCTTGAGATATACTTCCAGTGTAGACCTAAAGTTGCAAGGCTATTCTGATTCTGATTGGGCCGGAAGTGTAGCTGATCGGAAGAGCACCTCTGGATGTTGCTTTAGCTTGGGGTTTGCGATGATTTCTTGGTGTAGCAGGAAGTAGTCTTTAGTGGCACTAAGCACTGTAAAGGCTGAATATATTGCGGCATGTGTAGCAACTCGAGAAGCAGTGTGGCTTCGGAAGCTCCTTGTAGAATTGTTTGGACAATCATTGGAGCCGATTGTTATTCATTGTGACAATCAAAGGTATGTGAAGTTGTTTGTCAATCCAACATTTCATGACAGAACAAAACATGTTGAGATCAAATACCATTACATTAGAGATATGGTACTGAGGAAAGCTATTCAGTTGAGATATATTTGCATTGATGATCAGACGGTTGATATTCTCACCAAGCCTCTCTCCAGAGTGAAGTTTATGCATTTTCGAGACAAGCTTGGAGTTGTGGAGAATGAAGCCCTTGTTGAGAGGGAGACTCAACATCATTGATCTTTTGTGATTTTCTATAATGTATCTTTCTCTATGACAGAGAAATTTGAGGTGAAAGCCCTTGTTAATGCATTTTTCTTTGAGACGAAGAAATTTGAGGTGAAAGCCCTTGTCCATCTCTGAGATGGAGATGTGGTCCTCTCCACCCTCTGGGAGTAGCCATGATGGATGTCATGTTGAGAGACTCCATGACAACATCACGTTGAGAGACTTTGTGATGATTCATTTGTACTTGTGTTTATCCACCCTCTGGGAGTAGCCATGGTGGACGTCATTTTGAGAGACTCCGTGACGACATCACATTGAGTGACTTCGTGATGGGCACTTGTACACGTTCCTTTCACACATGGGAGTAGCAATGGTGGACGTCGTGTTGAGTGACTCCATGACGATATCACATTGAGTGACTTCGTGATGAACTCCTTTCCACAAATGGGTGTAGCCATTGTGGGTGTCATGTTGAGAGACTCCATAACATAGGATATCTAGAAGGATTCCTCCCTAGCTAAGAGGGAATGTTGATGATATAGCTTCGGGCCCAATCTTTCTATCAATTTAATAAGCAAATAAATATAGTCATGGCTATATATTTATTTGGAGCTGACTTTTGTGAAGAGGCGCTTCATTCAAATAAACAATTTATATTTTATTTAATGTAGCTGATATATATAAAATGATCGCCACCTTTTTTGTAAGAGACATCTTTTTTTTAAGAGGCCGACTTTTCTTGGAGAGACACATTGGTTGGTGGAGACCATATATTTATTTGGAGCTGACTTTTGTGAAGAGGCGCTTCATTCAAATTAACAATTTATATTTTATTTAATGTAGCTAACATATAAAATGATCTCCACCTTTTTTGTAAGAGATATCTTTTTTGTAAGAGGCTAACTTTTCTTGGAGAGACACATTGGTTGGTGGAGACCATATCAACTAGTATTTATAGAGGGTGTTTCTCTCTCTATTATCATTCAATAATTATCATTCAAGCAAGTTCACATTTCATTAGGAGTTCGCTTCACATACAATAGATCAACATTGAAGTTTACCATTCCTCTTTGAGCACACATTTGTATATAGTGAGGTGTTGTTATTATTGCACCTGATCAGCCTTGAGATTGGCCTCATTGTAAAGCATCTTGTTGTTGTTTCATTCAATATATAGTTGATATATTGTTGTTCGGTTTTTCTCCCTCAAGGAGGGTTTTCCTAGGGTATTTGTTGTGTTATTGTGTTCAGTATTTTTGTGTTGCTGCTTATATTCAATTCTAGTTAAAAACTAACACTCCAGAGCTCTATGAGTTTAGGCTGCATGTCTATCTATGTGTTAGATGGTTCCTTTGGATTTAATTTGGATTGTATGTTCTATGATGTCTGCTATTTGTCCATGCTTTTCTGATTTATGATGCTTTGGTCCTATTTTTTTCAGTTTGTACCTACTAGTTTGCAGCCTTAGTGCTAATCGTTCATGCTATATTTTCTTCTTTGTTTTTTCTGGAGTTTATTGCTATATCTTAGCTAGTATTTATGTAAAGTTTGAGCCCTTTCAAAAGTCCTTTATCCTTAATAATAATAAAAATAGTACATATGCAAGACACTTGAAAAATCGCATCTTGAAGTTGATAAATTGATGTTAGAGAGAAGAGAATCATTTGTATTTGGAAAAATAAAATCACAATTTAAATTGCATTGTAATCACAATTTTTTGGTATTACAATATTGTGCATAATGAGATTTATAAATTCATGCTAACGAGATGAGGATTTGAAGGTGGTTAGAATTGGGATAGAGCTAAATAGGATATTCCATAAGTATTTGGAGTGAATATGTTGTAAACAAGAGGGTCTCAAAAAGATCAGGGCTATAATAATTTCAAAGAAACTCAATGATAGACATCCATAAGATTAAAAATAATATTACAATTATATTCTTGATATCATCAAATTGATTATTTTATTCATGTGACAAATTGAACAAATGTTAGTAAAAGTTAAATTCCATGTGACAAAATAAGAATTGAATAATTTTGCATTACTTGCAAGACTACTAGTGAAGGATAAATTGCATAGAACATTGTAAGTGATCAAAATTATATGACCCAACACAAAAGTCTAATGATGATTTGGGGAAATTCAACACATGGCCTATATGACATGATAAATCTCCCCTCATAACTTTATCTTTTTGTCTTCATGGAAGTTCTTGTGAATCTCTTCCATGTGTTTTCCATCCTTGCTAGCCGCATATCTAATTTGTCCATCCTCTTTTCCATTTGAAACTAGCATTTTGCACCTTCAATTGAGGCATTGCCTCTATCGATAAGATCCAACTTTATAAGTCTACAATCCTCTTTGCAAAGTCAATAGACAAATCTCCCATAGCTAAGCTCTAGCCTTCCCATACAATGTTGAGAAGCTTTTGAAGATTTCATTATTGCCAAGCAATCTCCATTTTAGATCTTTTCTTTTATCAAAAGCACTAAAAGCTAGAGAGTGGAAAATTCAATAAATACAAGTTGGATTCTATGAGGACTCCATCTACAACTTCAAAGAAGCTCTTCAAGCTTTAGATAGTTTTTTTTTTTTTGATTTGTTTCATAGAAATTCCCATTTATATAGCAACATCAATTAGTAATTAAATCATGAAAGATTGCTTAAGGATTGTAACATTTAGTTACTATTTCATACTTCGATTATATTTATTATTGATTTAGAAGATTTCTTTAATTTTTTTCTTTTTCTAGAAATTCAAAAATCAAAACCAAAGTTCATTCTTTGTTATACTTAGATCAAAATAATATGAAAATTTAAAAATGGTAATTAGATTGCATTCAAATCATATAGAATTGTTTAAATTACAAGTAACTAATTAGTCCTCATTTTATTCTTAGGAAAATGCAAAAAAGATAGAATAGATTTAGTTTTGCGTGTATTAGATTAATTCATTTAGATAAAACATTGCAACTCGTGAAATCACAAAAACCAAGCAATAATCCTTGATATGATCACAAAGTATTCAAGAACAAACAAATCCAACAATCAAACTTTGAGCAAACAAAATGGAATCAAACAAAACAACCACAAACTCTAAAATGAATATCTTAAAGTTTTTTATTCTTCACTCGGCCTTTCATGCTTAATGTGTCTTGGAATTAAAAATAAATGAATAGATGCAGTTTCATAGGAAATTGGAACAAACTTGCACATACAAGAAAATTTCATTGAAAAAGAAACTCAAGAACAAGTAGATATTTTAAGGAAAGCCCAAGAAGCCAATGAGAGAAAACATATAAGAGAAAACTTCCACACAAGAGAACTCACTCCTTAAAAGAGCTTGTCAAACTTATTGAGACTAGAATCACAACATTAACACTTCAAAAATTTGGAAGAGAACAATCTAACATCCTAACTATTCCAACTCAAATAAATTACATAGTCTACCACCAAGTACCCCTTCCTTGTGAGGAGAGTTAACCAATTAGTGTGACCCCCACTCCATACCATCATACCACTATCATCCACAATTCTTCTTCCATGCAAAGAGAGTAATCTAGTTGTTTTTCCACTGCTTGTTTGGATTTTATAGAATAGAAAGAGTAATTAAGTGTATGCCAATACCAAGGGTGTAGCACATATGTTGACTTGAGTCCATCTCATTCACTTATTTCATGAGTCAACTTGGAAGATCACATAATTTTGTGAACCCAACATCAAGGGAAAATCCTTTTGGGTAAGTTCTCACATCCTTCGTTTTTCTCTTTCTCTTTTGTATTATTATCCATCTCCTTTCTCTGTCATCCCATTTATTTTTTGGTGCCTATGGTACCCCCAAAAATGTTAAGACCAAAAACCAATACGAAAATAGTTCCTTCAATAAAGATAGACCTCCTTCATTTGATTTGTATATCCCTTCTACCAATCTCATGGCACTGATTACAAATAGGTTTTCAATTACAAGGATACTAATTTAGATGTAAAGGGCATAACATAACCATAATGCCTGTTGTGGCCATAACTTTATAACCTTTGATAAACCTACATGGGAAGACTATCAAGGCCTTTGCTACAACTAAATTTGTATGAAGCAAGAGTCCACAAAATCTTAGTGCAAGCAAAGATCTACCAACAACCCAATTTAATGGATACAACCACACAAATAAATAATGAGGTCAATTACCTCCAAAGGGATCTCACGGAAGCTCAAGTGACATAAAAGAACCCTCAATTAAATTCTTCTAAACAACCAAGTCTCCACCTAGATGGGGAAATTTAAAATTTAATAGGAAACATCAATGAACAAGGCCACTAAACCCCTCTATTTTGAACAAGACCCACATCAAGGTGGTGAAGCATGAAACATAGGATAAGCAACCCTACAGACACTCAAACAATTCTACTCCAAAGAACCAAGACTCTTGACATTGGGGTTGTTGAACAACCACTAAATAACTTGGCCCAAGCAAATGGAAAACCAAGATCTTTGAGGCATTAACCTCACACTAATCCTTTTTCCACCATTTCAAATGAACAAATTTAAGGGATAGCTCAACTAATCCCATATGTCAAATTTTACTCATGCACCATTAGTAATGATTCCTTTGTGCCTCCTCTACCCTCGTCATTCAACATGGTGAGCCTAAAGCTAGTATCCTTGTGATACAAAATTAGAATTAATTGCTCCCACCTAGTTTCCAACCACTAAACATGTCTCTTCTGATTTATCTAGTTTTATTTTGGTATCAACAACCTACCATGACCTTTCAAATTCAATCCATGTACTAAGATTCTACCATAAGACTCATGTTCAGAAGGACCAATTCTGTACATGATCCCATTTTAGGAACATATCTAGAATATATTAAGGAGCCTCTAGACCATGTGATTCATAATTTGATCTTTCCATGACCTCTCCTTGAGCTTCCTAAGTTCAAAGGGGCAAGAGATCCCAACTCACACATCAAGTCTCATACTACAATAGTATAGGAACTCCTTAGGATGGGGTTGTTGCAAAGATCTTTCTAATGACTCTAAAGGACATAGCTTTGGATTGGTATTATAGGCTTCTTTAGGCATCTGTCCACTTCCAATAATAGCTCATTAGTGATTTTGTTGTCACTTTCAATATAAATAGATTAGTAAAATATAAGAATTTAGGAATTCCTCACTATAAAGCAAGAATCAAATGAATTTTCTACACACTTCATTACATGGTGGAGGAAAGTCCTAAACTAATGCACCAAACATGGACCAAAGGGAGTTGTACAATATCTTCTTACATGTCCTTAACAAGGACACATGGGAGGAGGTTCAAAAACTCTCCTTCAAATTGTATGAAGAGGCTCTTGAGAGAACTCTAAGAAAAAATCAAGTTACTACTAATAGATAAAAGGAGTATGGTGCTAATGATAGATTTATCACCCATGATAACAACAAAAATAATAGTAATAACCTCTCAATACCACTTTTTTTGAAAAATAATCATAATTCCACCACTAATAGGATTACAAATCCCACCACCTAAAAATTATAACCACAACTATAAATACTATGATGATGGAAACAATTACACAAATTTGGTGAACCAAAATGTCAATGTTGTTGACTATCCTAGAGGAATAATTATGAGCAACAAGGTAGACAAAATGAGTGATCATAACAACAAATGATATGAGCCTTATCAAAAACTTGAGTGTATGATCTTACCAAGTACTGGTCATTCCATAAGAGAAGGGGGCAAGACACCAAGTTGTGTTGGGAATATTACTGACTTGTCTTAATCTCCTAGGGGAGGAAAGGCACTTATTCATAGGAATGTTCCTCATCCTACTTAAAATCACAATCATAATCATCGAGGACCAACCACCCTTAAAAAACCAAATATAAGGATCTATCAAGATCCTTTCCCATCACATCAACAAGGAAACAATTTCAACCAAGCATCATCACAAATGGCATCACTAACCCTTCTAATGATTCAAACAACCAAGGTCAATTGGGCATCAAATGAGAAACTAAAATGCTTGGGTTAATCAAGTTAGTTCAAAATGAATATCTTTGGGAGAAACCCACAATCCTTGAAGCAAAGAATCTCAAATACACTACTTTAGTGGTAGACCCCATGTTCGTTCTAATCAACCCTTGTCACTTGGTAGAAGACCTTAACAAGATGTTTGTCAAGATCTCTTTTCTTGATCTTCTAAGGAAATCTCTCTCTCTCATCATGTGACACTCTTAGAGATAATTGACCTTAAATACTTCAAACATATAAGCTTGCATATAGAAGGGAAAATTAATCAAGTGGACCCAAATAAGGGTACACCTAGTATAGAGCTACTTTATCTTGAGTTATTTTTTCACCTCAAACAAATTCCCATGGATGCAAAACTAATAGGAAGATGTGACCATAATTTGTATCTACAAGTATGGATCTATGACACATGTATTAAAAAAGTACTTTTCAATGATGGACTCACTATGAACATAGTTCCTTTATCCCTCTTAGAGAGAATGGGATATGGACACACCAAAATTACAACTTGTAGAGACACTCTGCGAGGTTATGATAGCATCAATATTACAACTATTCAAAATATTGTGCTTCTAGTTCCTCTAGGTCCTAGGATGGTGTTGAAGACATTCCATGTAAGTGACAAGGGTGTAGGGTAGAACCTACTATTAGGAAGACCCTAGATCCATAAGATGAAGGTGATTCCATGTTATGCTCTTTCAAGATATTTGATTCTTTCATATAGGAAAGATTCACATTTCCAAAGGAGATCTAGAGCCCTTCAACATGGTCAAAGAAGGTGGGAATACCAATATATTATGAATTAAGTGCCAAAAAAATAACCATTTTAAGGCCAATGCCATAAATATTTTGAATGGGAAAGGTGGACTAATCTCCAAACCAAGTTCTGATAGTCATCACAATACAAAAGGAGAAACAAGGAACTAGAACCTTTGAAAAGGGAGAGATTTATAAACAAGATTCAATTGTTTCAACTAAAACCATAACAAAAATATTAGAATTATTAAAAAATGATTAACATTTTCAAGCCTCTTTCAAAGAAATCTATATGGTTAATGTAGTACAAAAGATGAACATGTTTGTGGATATAGAAGAAGTTGAACCTATCGAAATAATTCATTATTCTCAAATGTACCTAAGAACAAATGAAATAACTTAGCTATCCTTAATAAGATTCTTTCTTTCCCTTGCAACAAATTTTAAAAAATATAATCAATATAGTTATTGTTATCTAAGGAATGAGTCCCAACATCAATACATAAGTTTTCTAGAGGTAGCACATAAGGTAGATTAACCTTACCTTTATGGCTAGTATGGGGGGGAGGAAATTTTTGTTTCCACCTGGGTAGAGGGTAGGATTCATTGATGTCAACTATCGTGAGATGGGGTAAATTAGGGAAAACCTAGTGTTGAGTGCATTGGAAAAGCACAAGAGAAGAAAGCACAATGCTAGAGATAAAACTAACATTAGGCATGTGAAGAGGCTCAAATAAATGAGGTGTATCAATGGTTTAAATAAGAGGAGGTTCCATCAAAGGGACCAACACTATCTAAACCCTTTTACGGGTCTTCTTGGTATGGACTTATAGAGGGATAAAGAGAGCCACATCAAAATCATTAGAAAAATGGGGTAAAGGACAAGGAGGGATTACTAATTTAGGAAGAAATTGTGTGGGATTGGGGGATCTTAGTATTAGGGACCTTCAACTTAGCTCACACTCTAGTCAAAGTGCACCAACAATGCTTGTGTATCTCACAAGTTGGTTCCACGAGTGATAAGATTCAGACTAAACTGGAGGAGGGAGTGGAGGGTCTTCTAACCTAGGTTGAATTCCCTTCCTTATCTCAAGGGTAGGAGGGGAAAAATAAATTTCCAATAATTGAGAGACTCTAAGAGAATGAATTGGATTACTCATTGTAGGTTTCTTTCCTCTTATTGTTGAATGGGTTGGTAGAGGAACAAGGGAAACTACTAGAAGGTGAGGATAAACTAACACACAAGGATGTTGCTACACAATGGGCTATGTTCCCTTTAATACTAAATGGGAAGGTGGGAAAACAAAGGAAACCATAAGAGGTCAAGAAACTTGAGGGGGTAGTCTATGCAATAAGGGTGTCTTCCCTCGTGTAGCCTAAAAGACATGGGGTACAAGGGAAACTAGTGAAGGATAGGAGACCACGTGGGGAATGGGAGGGAATCCCAACAAAGACTATTTTCCCTTAACAACTATAGGGTGGGTAAAGGAAATGAAGAAAATTTCAGGGGATAGGAAACTAAAGGGTAATAAAAGGACAAGTTGTTAGCAATAAAAGTGGGACACAAGCCAAAATTATGATCCCTAGGAATTTGTAGGGTTTTATTTATACCTCAATGAAATTAGTAGGAGAATAATCAAGGAGTGTGAGGTGTAGAATACTAATGTGCAGTATAGAATACTAATGTGTGGCATAGAATATTAATTTTTATCATAATCATCAATGTTATTTAAATATATATTTATCTCTTTTAGTACGCAAAGTTTGATAGAATATATCCTAGTTTCAATATCTCTTCCTCTTCTATTTACTTTATTTTTGTTCTTTCTTACTTACATTCATGCACTTATACATACATTTTTTTCATCTTACGATATCTTACTAATTCATATACATGTGCTTAAGGATGTGTCC
This sequence comes from Sequoia sempervirens, assembly GCA_007258455.2. Lineage (NCBI taxonomy): Eukaryota > Viridiplantae > Streptophyta > Pinopsida > Cupressales > Cupressaceae > Sequoia > Sequoia sempervirens. The sequence goes on from VDFB02193867.1 coordinate 370,753,945, forward strand.
CTCACAAAATATGTGTATTCCTATTTGGCCCAGTTGACTTTATGCTCCATTTTGCATTTGTAGCAACTTGTGGTATATTTTGATTGCTTCTAAGCATTTACTCCAACATCTGCCAACATAGGCCAATAGACAAGGCCTCTAAATAACTCACTTTAAATTTCTAATAACACTTAAATAAGATATTGATGTGTGGTCTACGAGTTTATGTGGGAGTGGGCCAAAAATAATCAATTGAAAAATTTCCACCAAATGCAAATGGTTGATACCCACTATGGTGGATAGTATACATGGTTACATTATGTGGAAACTTGAGGCACTTATGAATAACAGAAGTGACCATTTGCATGAAAGCAATCCTTGGATGTCTTAGCTTTGCACAAAATTGATTAGAAGAATGGGTTATTGAGAAGAGAATGTCCAAGCACATCGGTCCTACCTCTACATAGAGGGTGATTGAATCCAAAGTTGTAAGAACCATGATGTCATGAGTTCATATAGAAACTTTGGATCACACACACACACACACACACACTCCATTAATCAATTTCTTGCTGAAATGAGTAGGAATGTAGAGAGGATCATCATTGATGACAACAAGCACATCAACATGGGAAAAGTATATGATAGGGTCAGGAATAACTCACTCTTGAGATGAGAGGGGGCAAGTAGTCACCATTTTTACTACATCAAAGAAAGAAGAGAATGAAGGCCTGTCGATATTAGACTCTAAAATAGAAGAAATAGGTGCAAATCCAATTAATTTGGAGGAATGTTTAGGGAAGGAATCAATGTATATTTTCAAATGTTTATTAGGCTTGGACATTGATTGATTATTTATATTATTTCAATCAAGTACCTATATGGCACCTAAATTGATAGGGTCTTGATTTATGTGCTTTAAATGAGTGACATTTTGTATCATGGCCAAGCACTCAATTGAATTGACAAAAGGCCTTTGATTCATAAGAAAGTAGCAAGGGTTGGTTGAGGTTGGATATGAGGCAATTGCACCAAACTATTCTTGAGAAATTTTTCATAATGCTAAGAAGAGATTCAAAAAGCTTAGTAAACTATCTTCATCTTTGCGAAGGAGGAGCAAAGATAGACAAATTAGACAAAGTAATGACATTAAAATTATTTTTGAAGAATTTATTATTACTGTAATAATTATAAGAAGAGGAAAAATCTCTCGATGTGCCAATGGGAGCCTATGAGGCAAGAGCCTCAAACTAATTAATCAAATACTAATAGTTGCAAAGTGCAATATATAAATACATAAAATAAGAGTATCACATCATTTTAAGATCTTGACCCAACTCAAAATCTATAGGTTTATGATGAAAACCCACAACACATATGAATCAAGAAATTAATAAGGAATCTAATATAAAAGAGATTGATAAATAAAAAATCAATTATTTTCACATTAATTGTCTACTTACAATAGAAAAAGTTAATAACATGATCTAGGGACCAATATTAACCTAGAAGTGCTAAAGAGATTGATTGAATGAGTAGTTAAGAGAACTAATTGAATAATCAGGAAGGGAGAAAAACCAATCCAACATAGTGTATTTTAGGGAATATGGGAAAAAATTTCTTAACAAGGTTTCCTTAAATAAATAAGCACTATATAGAGCACAATAAATATAGATACGTGTATATGTGTGTTGCACTAATCGCTAGCATCTCCCTTCAAATTCGTGGCATGGACTAACTGCCTCCCGTGGATTTGTTTATCTTTGGCATATGTATCAAGTGTTAATAGGTTGATCTTTTGGTGCAATGACAAACGTATTCCAACAAATGGTAACAAAATTGTGGTCGCGGGTTTGAATCCCCTCGAGTGACACTAGGGAGGGATTGTTGGACTAATCACCAATGTCTCCCTTTGGATTTGTGACATTGACTAACCACATCCCATTGATTCATTTATCTCTAGCATTTGTATCGAGTGTTAATAGGTTGATATTTTGGTGCAATGGTAAATGTATTCCAAAAATGTGGATCTCCTTTTCCATTATATTTTTTGAATCTTGGCACCTAAAAAATAGTGGGTAGGGTGTTTCAAGAATTAGAAATAATAGTTGATTGTATCTTTAGTATGGTGTAAGAAGCAGTTGAGTGGATGTATTAGAAAGGTAATTATTTTTTTGCCACTTCCTAAAGTTTTGCATTAATTAATTTTTGTAGGGTTCATTGAATGTAGAGGAGGTTGAAGAATAGTTGAAATGGGAGTAGAAGAAGCATGAGAGACAATAGGGTGAGAGGTGCCAAAATTTAGGCCATGAAGACCTAAGTTCATAGTTATTGAAGAAATAGGATTCGTAATAGAAGAGGTATGTAATCCTATTAATTGGCTAATAATAGTAGTAATTTTTGAATTAGATGCTAAGGGTATGGTAGGAACCAACATATGAACATATAACTAAGTACTAGTAATGGTCAATTTGGTAGGTCATTCAAATTAGCAAGAATTATAGTATAAGCAGGCACATCACAATGGATGATGCATATAAGCCCATGCAAGAATTCAATACCCTCAAAATAATTTTGTAAGAAATTTCAAATACCTTTAGCCATAGGCATGAAATAATTTAACATAGTAACTCACTCCAATTACTTCTAAAAATTCATCAAATATTGATTGAGATTTTTTAATTAATAATTGAAGAGTTGTAGGGTAGCCTCATGATTGAAAACACTTTTTCATCTAAACAGGAAGAAGGAGAACCATATTGCACATTAATATAAGATGTAAAATGTATTATAGTAGTAAAATATGTTGGGAATACGATGCCATTTAATTGCAATCCTAAACATATTTCATGTATCTCCTAAGTCCTTGGAAAGTGTTCCCCAACACTGGGATTAGAAAGAGATTAAATTTGAATGAAATGAACATGTAAATTGACATTTGTAATTATTTCTAAATGATAGGAACATGTGGGGATGCCCAAGAAGAGATCCTACAAAATAGGAGCACATGGGGTGCCCACATGGAAGTTGGAACCCACCTTGAGTTCAGTTAATTGTTTGGAGAATAGATAACACTTCAATAATGCATGTGAAGATCCTACAAGTTAGGGATTGACATTTACATGAGTGGAGTTCAGTTCAGTTTAGTTATGGTTCAATTATCTTCAGTTGCATGTAGTTAGTTTGAGTTGCATGTTAGTTGACTTCAGTTGACTTGAGTTACATGACTAATGACTTCAGTTGCATAACAGATAATAGGTGATACATTCAATTAAGTGGGGATGATCAATCATGCATAATTTTGCATGAATTGATGGAGAGATATGTTTTTGTTAACAAAGATTGACTTGGACCCACCTTGGGCGCCCAAGTTGGCATCTTGGAGTTAACACCTTTTGCATGAGAACATATTTAGAAGGCTAAGTTAAGTGGGCCCATTCTTGGGCACCAACTTTGAGGAGAAGCTTGGAAGATATTTTCTTGACCAACGATCAGTTAGGATTTCAATTTGGGGCGCCTAAATTGAGGAGACATTGGCTTTGACTTCATTTTACATGATGAAACTCTACTTGCACAAAATAGGCATAGGTTTTTGAGAGGAGCTTCAAGATATTGTAATTGACAATTCTTTGGAGTTTCTAATGCTCATTATTGTCTATTAATTGCAGCAAGTTGAAGAGAGTTTTATCAGAGTTTATTGCAGGTTGTGAAGAAGAATTGTTGAAGGAAAAAGAAGCATGCCAATCAAGGATTGATACAATGTTATTGTAATCTTGTTCTAAGGTTAAATAATACAAGCACGATTGATTCTGGTGGTGGAGTTTTTTCCTAAAAGGGTTTCTCCACGTATATGTTGTGTCACTTCTATCTTCTTGTCTCATTCTTCTACAATCTTTTGTCTATTTCTATAATTGGTAAAATTTATCTAAACAAATAATCATACACAAAGAATTTGTAACAAAGAACACTTAATTAGAATCTACAATCTCATAGTTTTACAAGTTTTAAAGCTACATAATTACCTCCATTTTCAACAAAATACATAAATATAACAAAAAAAATTAGGACAAGGTTTCAACAAAGTATTTGACGAATGAGAAGTCATGTTTATATGTCTAGGACTCCTTTAAAATATTTTATATGAATGTGAGTGTTAGGATTATTAAATCTCTCAGGTTTGTAATCCATGAATTTCCTAAGTTTTGAGTCATAAGGCTTAAAGCCCAGGGCTTTATCCCTAGCTTACCACTTTATGTTCTAATTCGAAAGTGACTTCCTTAGCCCATTCTCGGTCACTTAAGTTTCCCTTTGAAGCCTTCATGTTTGTTATTATGCTAGCCCATTTCCCTACCAACCACCTATAAACCTTTATTCTCATGATTTAAAGAAAATTTATGTTACCTTTGATATGTGTTTGGTCAGTGGTGTTAGGAATTACAAGCAGGAATGAGGAGATCAAATTACCAATTAAATACATATCTAATCAACAAAACAAAGGACTAAAATTTGCAAATGTGAGACAACAAATTTAACGTGGTTCACCCTTTCCTAGGCTACATCCACAAACAACAAAATCCATTTTATTATTCAATTTCTAGAAAAATACAAATTACAAAATAAATTGCAACAAACAACTACAATGTGCAACATAAAAGTGCACCAAATTTCTCATGAATTCCATTGCTAAAATCTTCACACATTGCTACATCAAGAACCTGCAATGATCCTCACACTATTTTGTGCAAATTGCAATAGCTTCACACAACTATTCCAATTCTCATGTGTGCCTTGCTACTAGTTTTTCACAAACTATGACCTTTCATTTCCAATCTACAACAATAAAACATTATAATTTCAGGTAGTTTTTCAATTGTTTTTAACTGAATTACATTGATAATTTCCAATAAATTATGTATTCCTCTACCCCCTACACTCCCCCATTAATTTATTTGGGGGGAAACCACACAAAGAAAAGTGGCCAAAATGTTAACCAAGTTTGATCAAGCTCCACAGACCAACAAGTGGTCCCTGCCTTAGTGCACACTGGCAACATGCTATATTTTCATTGCATCACATATCTTCTTCACATCGTATGTTCTTGTTTTTTTTAAATTATTTAAAGTTGCAATGGTGTGGAATATTGAAAAGTGTATTGTTGATTATTATTTTATGGCTTGTTGTGCATTTAGAGCTAGCTCTATGTGGTGTCATTTTATAAGACTTCTTCACATTTTCATATGATCTCTTTAAAAGTAAAAGGTTGAAGATACAAAAGTGTGAAATAATGACACATGTCCCTGACATATTGTGGACCCGACATATTTCTTAGCCTTTGAAATTTCCCATATGTTGATTTAGCTTCATGCAACATTTCACAATACCTTAATTCATCACATATTCTTTAAACTAGCAATCACACCTTTGTGTGCAATGGGTACACCAAAGAGGTTTGGAAGGTCTATTATGAAAAATTTAGGTCTAATGTTTAGCAGGAGAGATAGGGATAGAAAGAGGGAGATATGGAGTGAGATAGAAAGAGGGAGGGGGAGAAAGGGATAGAGATAGGTAGAGGAGGGAGAGAGAGATAAGATGGGGGGAGAGGGATAGAGAGATAGATGGGTAGAGAGGGAGAGAGAAAAGAAGAGGGAGGAGAGAAAGATTACTGGGGAGTGTGTTGTAGTTCTCACTTTGGACCTAGCCCTAGTGTCCCTCATAGCAGTGTTGGCATTCCAATGAACAGAGTTGGCCTTTTATTACTTAGGAAGCCTTCTTGAGGTACATTATTCTTGTTTAGACATATTTGAGCTAAATCAAGGTCAATTTGTGTCCATTAGTAGTACTTGAGTAATTGTAGTGGTCATAGATATGACACGTAGAGGGTAGATGGTCATAGTTCAATGGTTGATCCCATTAATGAGCATAGTGAGTTCTTTGGATATAGTTTATTGATATACATGCATAAAATAGAGGTAGATCCTCTTACTTGCACTATAATATGGAGAATACATACAAATCAATATTTACTATTTATATAAAGTACTAATTTATTATAAAATGAGAAAAATATCTTAATCAAAATTGTATAAAAATCTACTCTATGTTAAAATTTGGGAAAAAGAATCCTTTTGATGTTCATATTTTGCATCAATTTAAAAAGTGTAAGAGTTACTTATTAAGAGTATGAATTGAGATAATAAAACCAAATTTAAATAACAAAGAAGGATGTTTTTGTTTAAAAAAAATATCACTAAATCCTAACTTGAATAGGTTAATTATCATATTCTTGACTACAAAAAGTATCATTGAAATTTAATTATCAAACAAACCTTGCTTACATGAATAATATTTGCAAGTCAATTCAAATGTCATTTGAACATGTAAATTTAGTTGGCATTGGGATTTGGGTAAGTGCACCAAGATGGTTCCCAAAAAGGGGGCTTAAGTGGCCACTTTTTTTCTGAAATCAGGAAATGTTGACCTTGGACGTGAAATTGAGGATAGTTACACTCAAAATTCTGAGATGGAACAAAAACAAGGATTGAAGTGCTCTGAGTCTACTTTCTAAACTACTAATTTATTTTGAAAATGGTTGAGATTAAGGGGTTCAACAGAGGGATGTACACAAATTGGTGTTGTTTTTGTCAGAAAAACATAACATAGCAACTCTTGTACAACCTAAGTACGGTGAATTTTTTTTTAGTATTTTTAAAATCGCTACAGTTAGAAGTTAGCTAACAACATCTAGTTGATGCACAATTTTTATGATAATTTTTTAATGAATATTTGATTTTTTACTAATTTTCTAAGTGGGCAATTCATAAAAAGCAGAATTTTGGTCGTGCTCCCCCTACAAATTTTTGAAAGTAATAGATTTTTTTAAATTTGTAGAATGGAGTCTAGTTTCTAAAAATGTAATTTATTTGAAATTTCGATGAACGGTTAATTTATAACAAAAAAAAAACTAAACATTGCTTTTTGACAAAAAACAAACATACAAAAAAAAGAAATTATGGATGAAAGGCCTAACATTGTTAGAAAGTGATAAAAATTATATCGTTGGAAAGCTAAGAGAGAATTTAACATTACCCATGTGTTCGATTTTGTCGATATTGAACTAAATGCAATCTTGATGGTGAGCACAGACCTGATTATGTGAAAAATTGTAGAATTTGCAAAAAACACGTCTCTGGTCATTGGGAATACCCTCCAAGCCTTTGGGTTGGTATTCCAAGGAAAATACCAAAGCTAAGGCTCGAGGATTCCCAAAGAAAAATATAACGCAAGCATGTTATTTACTAGTTTTCACTTTTTCCTTCTCTGTGGAACATTTCTAGCAACAAATAATGCACTTGTGTTATTTATTCCTTTAGTTAAATGCCAGCTTTTTGAATGTTTGTTCATATGTTTGTATGTATATGTACGTTGGTGTGTCACATATGTATGTATGTATGCATGCACGTATATATGCCTATATGTATGTCCCATTGTCTGTACGCATTACGCACTATGCGTCACCATTACGTACGCATTGCACGCACTAACGACACACCATACGCACGCGACCACGCTCATGACATATGTACCATGGCGATGATGATGAGAGCAAGTGGATGGCGATGCGGATGGCGATGATGAAGGCGATATTTATGGGCGATATTTTATATGGGGATGACGCGATAAGGATATATTTTCGCGATGATTTATTACGATTGTGGCGGCGAAAATGATGATGATCGAGATGGTGAAACATATTTTATTATATCGGGATATTACAGGAGATACCCAGGCGTCCGCAAGCAATGATATTCTGCAGGTGAGGAAGAAATGGAGGAGGAGTGTGGAGATAGGGAGGGACGAAGAGAGTGGAGGAGTGGATGGAAGATAGTGAGGGTGGAGGGAGGGATAGGGTGGACTGGAGGGTGGAAGGGTGGAGGAGAGTGGAGGGTGGAATGGACTGAGGGTGGAGGTCTTGAGCTGGGTGAGATGGGGATGGCAGGAGGAGAGTGGACTGGAGGATGGAATGGAGGTGGAGTGGAGGAATGGAGGATGGGGCTGGAGGGTGGAGGGTGGAGGGTGGTTAAGACTCATGGTCACGATACACGGATCCGGACATCTTTACGCCATTGATAAGTGATGAGCCGTGATGATGGCGATGATGCCCAACATGACGTGATGACACCGATACGTGACATGGTCCGACGCGATAGCGATGATCGTGATACATGACATTTTATTATTTATTACGATGGGCGCGATACGCGTGACATTTCGCATGCGTGATGATACGGCGACCGTGATGCTGACATTATCGTGATGCGATAGCGATGACCGATGATCCACGATGCATGATAACGATTATTACGCGAATTAGCGATGCTATGCGGAGGGATGGGGATGATGCGGGGACATACCAGATCCAGATTGAGTGGAGCCATGCCAAGACATCCGATGCATGAAGGAGGAGCAGGATTCCAGGAGTGGATATTTTAAGATATGGGATAATGGGATGGGGAGGAGCATGATAATGGGAAGGAGTGAATATCGGGATGGAATGGTGGAAAGAGTTTATTCATGGGACAAATGGGAGTGGCGGGACGGCTGACTGGAGGGTGGAGGTGGAAAGAGGGTGGAGCCGAGGGAGGAGGGTGGAAGAGAGTTGGAGAGAGTGAAGGGAAGGTGGAAGAGGATGGAGTGGAGGAATGGAATGGAGAGGGAGGGAGGGGTCAATGGAGGAAGACATAGAGGGGATGGAGGGAAGGAGGGAGAGTGGAGGGACAGTGGTGGAGGAGAGTGGATAAAGAAGGACTTAAGGAGGTGGAAACATAATTATTTATTGAAATAATTATTAAATGGAAATCTCATGAAAGGGTGTGATGGTTTGGAAAACCACCCCTTAAAGTTTATATAAAGCATTTATGTGAGACTTGGAAAAAAGGGAGGAAAAAAAATATTCAAGAAAAATAAAAAAGAGGAAAATCAAGTGGAGAAAATTACGAGAATAGGGTTTCAAGGTTAGCAGGCTATGAGTAGGACAGAGAAGGGGCACTCCTACAGTGGGTGTCCAACCTGGGGTACAAGTGCGTGCACTCAAGATGGTCCTGGCCAGGGCATGGTTTTTGTGGCACGAGTGTTGAGCATTGTTCCAGTGGAACCAGCACTCGTGTAGAGCAACCAAGTCTGCTTTCCTCCCAGACTGCTCACAAACGGAAGAGGCTGAACCAAGGACCATTCCAGCAATAGTTGGGGATGTAGGCTGCTCATAGACGGAATAGGCTGAACCAAGGACCATTCCAACAATAGTTGGGGATTTCTCCTACACATTTCAAAGATAAGTATTAATGCCTGATAAAGTATTTGAGCAATAAAGTTATTTTAAATATTTAAGTTTATTGAATTAATAATTTATTTATGGCATGATTGAATATATTTGAATGCAATTGTTTATTATTTTATTCAATTAGTTTAAAACTATTGAATTGGGAATTAAATATTAGATTAAAATTTGTGCATAGAATTTTTTGGGATTAATCTGTGGAAATCAATTTAAATCATTGTGTTTTAAATCTGGGAATTAGTCACGTTTCATTTGGTATCAGAGCCTTTGATCCTTGCTGCACTATGCATTTAATTACATTGCATATTAGAAAAACAAAAACCCTAAAGAAAATAAAAAAAATAATATTCTTTAAATTAGGGTTAACGCTATGTTTTGAATAAATAATTCCATCACAAATCCATATAAGATATGAATATGATTATAATTTATTTTATCGTGAAATAATATATATATATATATATATTTATAATTTGTTTTCTAATATTAATGTTTTAATTTTGATATTATTGTGAATAATATTTTTAAATTGATAGTAGAGTTAATATTTTTACACCAATATTATTGTGGATAATATTTTTAACCTTGGGAGAAATGTGAAATTAGAACTATTATTGTGTTTGAAATAAAAATATACTAACCTATAAGGGATAGTATCCTTCCTTGTGAATAATTAATTTAGGGAGGTAAAATTTTAAAATAGATCAAAGAATATGCATCTTTTACTTAGCCATAACACCTTTTGTAAATTCATTTCACAAAGAAATAATTTACGATTAATAATCACCTAGCAAAACTACTCTCACATTCCAATAAATCCACATTAGAAATTACAATTCACTTGCTTGAAACCTTACACTACATTTTTTCTAATTTGAAACTTTACGCTGCCAATTTTTACCGTAGTATTGTTTTCTTTATTACTTTTTTCTGGCTTGTGGTGACACATTATTTCTATTTTAACAATTCTCTGCATTAGTGAAAGCGGCAATAAGATGCACAATATACACTATTTCTTTGCTTTGAAAAGCTTGAACTAAAACTTTATAGTTAGCAACATCTGCTTCAAATCTTACACTCTATTTTTAGCAATATCTACTTCAATTCTGACCTTCACTCTACCTGTATCACCAGTAATGACTCACACAAGCAAGCAGTAGTCAGAGACATTGAAAGAGTGCTTAGTTTCCTGCGTGATATTCAATCACTGAGTTTAGAACTTGTACGTCTACGCAAAAATTCATCATTTTAATCAACACTGTTGTTACCATGATCTATTGTTGATTCTCCAAACTTGTACAATGCTGAAACTAGCGGTTAACTTTTTCCATCTGCTTGAAGGGCATACAATGTAAGAAGAAATAAACTTACAATAGTATACAGAATTATCTGAGACCTGTGCACATACTCTCTGGCCTCTTCGGTACCTATATAATAATCAGATTCGGAATCTTATAGCTCTTTGGGGTTGTGGTTACTATCTAGGAATTAAACTGTGTTTATTGTCCTTTTGTTCTGATGCATGGGGGTGTGACTTTACAAACTCTTCTTTTGTCTTTTATGTTTAAACTGGTGTTGCAAAGATGAAGCAATATTTGATGATAGTCCTTAATTCAATCCTGGTGTGTCTAATATTTAGATTAAGAAAAGATGGGATTTAATACAGAACCATCTATCCACTCATCTTATTTTCCTTCTAGTGACAAGTCTTTATATGGCTGCAGTCACGCTAGGTTGTCATTTCCCTTACTGAGTACTAACTATGCTTGTGTGGTGTATGGTCTCCTTGCCTTGGGACTATCTTCTAAAGGATGCAATATCGACACAATATAGTGGCATATCACTTGTTGCGGTTTTTGTTCCACATTGACAGTTATTTTGTAGAGATTCCACATAGAATATACCCTGGAACCGCAATATAACAAAGAGAGATATATGGAGAAAGTCTACTATTTTTACATTTCATAGTTTATTTATGATTTACCCTTACTGTTAAATTATCTCTGCAAGATGACTCCTTCATGTTCTTAAAAGGTAAACATTATTCTCTGGGCTCAACAGTCACTTTGCGATATGTCAATACTAGCTTATTTGGTAACCCGAAGATTCAATAATTTGATCAGAATTATTAAAAAATTTAAATATTATACTGATTGGTGTACTTAAGTTGGGCTCAACGATATCCTCTTCTTTTTTTTAGTTTGAAATCAGTATTAGTTTTTATTTTCTCTTGGTTTGCGAAGTTTGTAAAATCCTCCCTTTATGGATCACTTGTTTCTCAGAAAATAAACTTCTTTAATTTGCAAATCATTAATACCTAATCATGGTCAAAGTTCATGAGTTAATTTATAAAAAATCATTGGAGGGGCAAATAAATTGTAGAATCAATGAACAAGATAGTCCTCCAAAAAAGTGAGCCGAAGGGTTGATAGAACTTAGGTCATATGATTCATTCACTTTAATTAAAGACAAGAATTTCAAATTACTTTTTGTAGAATAGATACTTTATTTGAAATCCTCTCCATTGGTCATGAAAATATTCAGCACTACCTTTGACAAACCATAATGCTCAAATCATGTAATTATTATTATTATTTTTAGAGAATTTTTCCGTTAGCATTTATGCCTTCTTTTTGCTTTTGGTTTACATGAAATATTAATAAAGGCTAATTTACTTTTAATAGTAGTTGGTAGAATAACACTAATATGAAAGCTGATTTTCTCTAATGCTAACAAAGGGTTTAGTGAGTTCAAAATCAATGATAATGATTATTTTGGAAATCAAACTTTTAGTGTAGATATTTGGAAGTGGATAACAAGATATTTGTGTAATAATCCTTGTTTATATAGTTTGTTGAAGTTATTAGCAATATTATTTGTTGAGGAAATATTGTGTCATTATTAGTATTTGAAAACAATAATATATCTAGGATATTGATAGGGAATGAAATAATGCTTTATCAATTGCACAATAACATAAATTTTCTTATGATTAAACATAGGGACATGTTGAAGTTTTATAGGGGGAGATAACCCTAAATTATTTTTATAAATTGAATAGATATTTGTTTCTAAATTAAAATAAAATAAAAATAGAGTAATAAAGAATATTTATGAAAACTCTTTTTAAGAAAAATCTTTTATAAGAGATAATTATTAAGCCATCTTATTATGCTTATGATTGGTTTTAGATATACAATAAAATACAATGTAGGAGCATAAATAAATCAAAGATAGAGATTGTCTGACAAGCATGTGATTTTTCATATATAGAGGTATAATTCATATATTCTATAGGAATTTTTTTTTTGAATAGGTGTGCATAAAAAACCTTGACAAAAAAATAATAAATTTGATATGGTTTAAAATGTTCCAAGGAAGGATCATCTTGTCGAACTTCATTTAGAAGATTTGTAATTTAGAAATAAAACAATTTTTGAACATTGTCGAAATTCATTTAGAAGATTTGTAATTTTAGAAAGAAAACAATTTTTGAATCACATAACCACAAAGGTATGGCTAAAGGGTCAAAATTGGAAGAAAGTGAAATAGGATAAATATGGATGGTAAGAGAAGCATGTGATTAGAAGCCTTGATATAAGAATAAATATTGTTAAAGTATATTAGAAACTCTTGTAGTGGGTTGATCTTAATCAATTGTAACGATTTTATACAATATTAAATAAGAAAAGAATTAATGAATTTAAAATAAGTACAAGAAAGGCTTGGGATTTCTATTTAAATATGAGTGTGATATGTTATTCCAAGGCATACGGTGTATTCAATTAGTATTAGAGTGGCATAGTGGAAGTGTGGTGGGCTCATAATCCACAGGTCCTAAGATGACTTAGTAAATACAAGATAAGGAACAAAAATATTTTGTCATATCATCATTTTTTCATCTTTGGACTAAATTAAGAACATGAAAGATTAGACCTAATATTTTGGACTGTGCATGTTAATAGTTACTATTGTTGTATTATTGTTAAGATTTATAGCAAGACTACCGTGTTTTGATGTACTTTGTTATTGGACTTGATCAACCCAATAACTTTGTACATGTGGCTTATCCAATATTGTATATTAAAAGAGGATACTCATGTAGTCCGGAATGCATGATTATCATCTTAGAATATATTTTAAGTATATCAATTATATAGTTCATGAATGAGTGACTACATAGTATGGGATATGTATGTCGTTTCACTAGATATATGTTATGTCAACACATGATTTAATAATTTTATAGATTTAATGTTGAAGTTACATATATAAGATTTAAAATATCTATATTAAAGAAAATTGGCAACATGAGAGAAAATTAATAAGGGTGAAATATATGTGAGTAAACACATAGACTACCATTAGTTTCTTTGATTGTAAATTCCTAATATTTATGTATGTACAAATCTTGTCATTGGAAAGAAAAAAAAATGCTTTCTTGTAATTACTTAACTTAAAATACAATTAAAAAAAAAAAGGGAGATATCTATGAATTAAGAGAAGAAAAGAATATAGATGAAGTAAATATATATACAATATTATGAAGAATAGTTATATTCAATATCAGTTTCTTTAGTTATTGATTATGTCTTTGTTGAGTTGTGATGTAGATGCTTCACATGTGCTACTGAGGACAGCAGCTAATTTATAAGGGGAGAATTGTTATGTGACTTTTTCCCCAAGAAGGAAAAATTATGAAAAAAACCCTTTAAAATTAAAGGGATAATAAAGGATATTATGATCCTTTGATTAAATGAGATATTAATAAAGCATATGTGTAAAATCTCTCTTAAGGAGGTGGAAACATAATTATTTATTGAAATAATTATTAAATGGAAATCTCGTGAAAGGGTGTGATGGTTTGGAAAACCACCCCTTAAAGTTTATATAAAGCATTTATGTGAGACTTGGAAAAAAGGGAGGAAAAAAAATATTCAAGAAGAATAAAAAAGAGGAAAATCAAGTGGAGCAAATTGCGGGAATAGGGTTTCAAGGTTAGCAGGCTGTGAGTAGGACGGAGAAGGGGCACTCCTATAGTGGGTGTCCAACCTGGGGTACAAGTGCATGCACTCAGGACGGTCCTGGCCAGGGCATGGTTTTTGTGGCACGAGTGTTGAGCATTGTTCCGGTGGAACCAGCACTCGTGTAGAGCAACCAAGTTTGCTTTCCTCCCAGACTTCTCACAGACGGAAGAGGCTGAACCAAGGACCATTCCAGCAATAGCTCGGGATGTAGGCTACTCACAGATAGAAGAGGTTGAACCAAGGACCATTCCAGCAATAGTTGAGGATTTCTCCTACACATTTCAAAGATAAGTATTAATGCCTGATAAAGTATTTGAGCAATAAAGTTATTTTAAATATTTAAGTTTATTGAATTAATAATTTATTTATGGCATGATTGAATATATTTGAATGCAATTGTTTATTAATTTATTCAATTAGTTTAAAACTATTGCATTGGGAATTAAATATTAGATTAAAATTTGTGCATAGAATTAGTCACAAATTTGGGATTAATCTATGGAAATCAATTTAAATCATTGTGTTTTAAATCTGGAAATTAGTCACATTTCAGTGGGAGAGTGTTGGAGAGAGTGGGAGAGTGGGAGAGAGGG
>VDFB02193867.1:370768977-370848977 GCA_007258455.2 Sequoia sempervirens
TCCTCATAAATGGAATGTCTTGTCCATCTGATCATCCTAGTCGGCAATTTACCATGCTCAAATATCTCTTGAATTTCATCCATTATCATTGAGTCATAGCTAGGTTTTGCAGATTTTTGGCTTGGAGTCTTCATTCTTCACCAACAAAGTGGATCAATCTCTTCAACATTCGAAGCTTGCATCTTAGGAATTGGGAAATGGCCAATTTTTACATCAAATTGGCACCAATTCCCCCATGGGATCATGAGTTTGCACATTTAAATTAGGATTCAATCTAGTTTTGTCATTTATATTGTGTTCATTGTTTTCTTTCCTAGGTTGAATTTGTAAATGGATTTCATGGGGAATCCTTGTTTTTGCTTGCAATTCCTTGTTTAACTTGTTTCCTCATGTTGTTTTGCAGGTACTAGGAAGAGGGTTCGCACAGAACCACATCCTCAGTAGGAGCTGAGGAAAGGGGACACTGAGGAGGCCTTAGGCCGGCTAGGTAAAGAATTCACATTCCCATTGCTTACCTTTTCTATGGCTTCTCCTTCATTAGAAAGGATGCCAAATGAATTCTTTAATATTATCTTGTCTGAAACATTATGAGGGGACTGAGGGGGACTTGGTCTCACCGAGGCCATCCTCCCACCTTCCAAAGCCCACAAGGTTGGGGATGGGGTTCTGGTGTTCTTCATTTTGAAATGACAATCCGATTGTGAACTATTAAGTCCAGATACACTATCATGCTTTTCCTGAGCATCCAAATCCTCCATATGGGTCATAGAGGGGTTTGAATTAATTTCGGTTTTAGTCCCCTTTTTGGGCCAAGGGGTAATATTTGTTGTGATGGGGTTAATGCTAGGGTTTTCATTTGAATTAGTTTTAGCCTTTTCTTTATTAGTTTTCTTCTGAATAATGGGGCAATTATTTCAAATATGCCCCTCTTTTCTGCATAAAAACACGTATTTAGACCCTCTAAAATTTCCAAAGGGAAAACAAAATGTTCCTCATTGTCAATGATTTCAATTTTATCTAGAATGTTTATTCCAAGGTTTAGAGAAATTAGGGCATGGGTGTCCAAGTATGGTAATGAAGCTTTTGCTTCATCTAATAGCGCCACGCCACTGATGGGTGCCAACAATTGGGGAAGGATCTTCTAGAATTTGAGGGGACACTCTTCACAGGAACCCACCTAGGGTAGGAGAGAGCTAATACTTCCTTTGCAATGGCCCTGAGAGACCAAGATATTCCATTATGACTTTGAGAGGGTCTTTTCTTGCAAGCTATGATCCTTTTAAAAAATGATGAAAATACCACATTGAATCATTTTGGAAAAACTTAATTGAATGCCAAATTTATTTATCCAAACATTTGAAAACCAGTTATCCTTGAATTTTCTAGCTGGGAGTTTGTTAATGTCCACACCAATTAGAAAAATAGCAATGTCCTTCAATCTATTTCTTTCATTAAAAATTACTTTTTTCATTTCCAAATTATTAGTGATTTTTAGTGAACTAGGGCATGCAGAGGGAAGCAAGTAATTTCTTCACCTCCATTATTGTCAGGGTTGACCTCCTCACCCTCGGTCATAACACTAAACTTAGCAATCTTTGGAATTGCATACCCTCACTCCATGATGGTTTCTTTGAAGGACTTAAGTTTGTTGTGTGGGGTGTTATCATTTACCCCCCATTTGCAAGGTTATTGAGAGGCTTTGTATCCCCACTCATTAAATATTAGAAGAGCCGAGAGCCTAGAATAAATGTCGCTCATAAACACAAAGAAATGACATCAAGAATAAACAAGACTAAAACCATAAGCCAGATATAAGACACTACACACCACATACACGACACAAGGAAATAAATAACACATATAGGTTTAACGAGTACAAGGGCACCCACGTGTGCACAAACCTCTCTGGGGGCCTCGACCTCCCCTACTCGACTACTTGTAGACGATCAAACCCTAGGCTTGCTCATGCCCTTGCTCCTTAGAAAATTGAGTCAATGATGAAGTTGTTGCCAATTTATTTTACTTTCTTTTTTTCCATTTCATTAGTGTTCTCCAATTATTTTTGTTTCAAATAGTCTAAATTTATCTTTTTATAGAAAAAATTATGTTGGATAACATAATATTAATCACTAAACTATTATAAAGTATAAAAAACAAGTTATTAACAAATTTCAAAAAATGAGAAAAATTACTTTAAAATTACAAAATATTTAGAATCTTAACATTGAATTTAAAAAATCACTAGTACACATCAATTTTAGATTCTTAATGGTTTTGTTTGTGATAAGTGGTAGAGAATAAAATTTTGGTGAAAAACGTTGATTTTAGTATTCTAGTTAGGTCAAAAGTGAGAAACACTATTGTGTTATCACCCTACTATTGCCACTATACCCTAAAGATGTTTCACATATATTTGCAATGCCATACACATACTTTACTAATGTGCTCTATACAAGATGTAGTAAGATCATAATACAACCAAATGTCATGTGATTGCTATCATGGCTTCACCAAGGTCTTTGACCCCTTTAGGCCACATTACAAATTCTATCTCTCACCACATTTTATTGCACAAGCTTTCAACACTACTTCATAGTCTACAATCAAACTTCATAACATATACTCTTATAGTCTCAACATTATTCTTTCACTCAAGAATTCTTTGCAAGTAATAGCTCCCCAAACTCCCAACAACTTTTTAGGTCATGTAGGTGTGGGTTTTGATCATCATAAGA
This sequence comes from Sequoia sempervirens, assembly GCA_007258455.2. Classification (NCBI taxonomy): domain Eukaryota; kingdom Viridiplantae; phylum Streptophyta; class Pinopsida; order Cupressales; family Cupressaceae; genus Sequoia; species Sequoia sempervirens. The sequence goes on from VDFB02193867.1 coordinate 370,771,713, forward strand.
GTTCAAATATTGGCCCAATTTTTGGGCATTTATAAGAACAAAAACATTTGTAGTAGTCTCCCTAGTGTTAATTTTTTTCTTCTTATTCTAGCATGTTCTTTTTCACTCCAATTTGTATCCTTGTCATTTTTGTGTCAAACAACCATAAACAATTGCCTATATTGTTTATTGAAGATAATGATAATTGCATAAATTATTAGAGGAAGAACAAGAAACAAGATCAATGATAGACACAAAATTAACACCACACTAAAATCATACTACATGGCTACGCTTGCATACCCTATATTTTAAATCACTAAATATTCTACACATACATAAGGTTCAATTCTACTATTTTATATATTTTGTGGGGCTTGATTATGATTGAGGACTCAATCTAAAATTCAACCTCTTTAGGACAAGCCCTAGAGGCACCTACATCACCATCCTATTTAGATATTAAGATTTTATTATTTTGAGTGAAAAATAAAGAGTGCAAGGATGAAAACATGACGATACAAACATAAATGTATGTAATTACATCCAATTAATAAATAAGTACAATAACTAAAAAAAATAAAGAAAATATGACCAAATTCTAATCTAGCTCAATTTAAAAAGAATAGAATCAAATGATACTTATCTTCGTGAATGACTAAATCACTCTAAACTTTATTTCCCATTTTAAAACATCTTCTCTATTACTTGAATTTAAAATCTCAATAAGTACTTTATTATATTTTATAATTACGTTGATGTTGTAAATTAAAGGAATTGATTAGAAGAGTAAGTAAACAGAGAGTAACAGGTTGAAAAGATTAACACTGCTAGAAAAGAGGTGGTAAGCTGAAAAAGGCTAGAACTATCAAAGATTTTGTTAAATTTCATAAAAAATTCTATAAGTGGTCCTTGCCAGGCCTATGTTCTTTTTTATTTCTGAGTGTTCTTGAACTCTGATTTTTGAACTATTTTTATGCTATTGTTTAGCTAAATTTTGAGTTTAACATTTTCCTGTATTAGAATTTAGGCCTTTGTATAACCTATTTTACCCTTAATAAGAAAACATTTCCCCTTAATATTTATAATATGTATAAAAATGAACTGGTATTTGAAACATAACCAGTGAAGAATTGCAATGTTTTTCCATTGGCTTTTTGATTTTAACTCTGAACTATTTGATGCTTAAAAATAGTCCTTATATAAATCTAGTGAAGCAAAGGTATACACTTAATAGTATTGGATTCAAAGAGAATTACAGTCCGCGGGCTTGAAAGAAAGTGTGTTCTGGCCATTGTCGTAAAGGATGTGCATGTTTTGCTGCTGTACGTTACCCAAGATCGAAATACCCGCCCCGGAAGAACCGAGGAATGCCAGGCACAACAGCCCATCTATTTCAATAAAAAAGTTCTCCGCGGCAACCTCGTAATCAACCCCACCCTTGAAGTTGAATGCAAAGGAGGGCAAGCTCAGGTGACCTGAGCGTGATGGCATTTCATAGCACAGATCGAGCCCTGTAGAAGAGCCGTCTGCAGGACTCAGATGTACGGCCGATTGAACGGCTTTTTTCAGAGGACCGTAGGCGGCCTGGTCCAGAGTAGTAACGGTTGATCCAGAATCGATAACAATTCCTCCGCTGCCGTCAGCTCTCAAATCAAATGTCCCCGGAACAATATCCACGGCCGAGCCGTTCACGGTGATTCCTGTGAGGGGAATATACCAGAATGTTGGAATTAGGGGGTTCTGAATGAGCGTGACAGACTTGGCTCCAGTCAAGGAAGCGCTGCGCCCAAAATAGAGAGGACTGGTTTTGGAAGGAGGATCAGAAATGGGTAAGAGACAGTAAGAGAATTTGTTTTCCACCTGGGTGCCCAATTGGGAAATAAGAGACAGGGGGCCTCTTCCCAATCCCACAATGCCTCCCCCCTGAGTGAGTGTTGCCCCGTGGTTGTCATGCCCGCATCCAAAGGCAATCTGCGAAGCCTTGCTGTCACTTCCAATTGTCAATGTCTCCAAGGCAAGCGCTCCGCCTGAGAACGAACCATCGGAGTACTGGTACGTGTAACTGCAATCTGGATTGCATCCCGACTGTTGGAAGCTCAATGCACGGCAGAGAGAGTCGTTGCAGGGGACGGGTGAAAATGTGGAGGACTTGGAGGGGTCGAAGATTGGGGTGGTTTGTTTGTAGCAGTCATGGCAAGGCATGCACTGAGTCCATATCAGATCGCTGCCCGTGTCCACAATTGCCTCGAAGCTCACAGAGGGAGTTCCCACTGCAAGCTCGATGAGGTATTCTCCATCTCCGACATGAAGAGGCGTTTCATAAGTTTTGTTTGCCGCCTTCACAATTGCATCTATTTTCTGCAGTCGACTCTTACTTCGAACCACTGCCGACTTGAGTCGCTCGCTGAAGCTCACCTCTCCCTCTGATCTGCGCCTTATTTCCACCCTCACAGCCTTCTCATTTCCAGGTGTTGTAAACAGATTGCTAGAAGAAGATGATGATATGGCAGGAATATCGAGTAGGATGAAGAGGGCCAACATGGGGGCTACGTAGAAACGCTTTAACCAACCCATTTTCCCTTAAAATGCTGTGTCTGTATAGCTTATGATTGGCCTGCTAGCGAAGTACGGGGAATGCATTAGAATCCATTAGATTATATAGGGTGGGACGTTAAAGTAATCGCTTTTCTTCCACCTGTCGATGCCTTTCCAAGCTGTGAATTCATCACTATATGGTCTCCGGAAACACGCAACAAAATTGCTTCTAACCTAACTAATTTATTCCTGCTTTTGCTTTCAATTAATTCTCCTCCTCGTCCTATTGTGTCGGTCTTTTTCATATCACACACTAACAAGCAAGCAATGGAGATTCTGTTCTTATTCACGGGATTTATGGGCTTCAACGCTCCAGCTACAACGTTACGTCGACAATCGTGATAGAGAAATGAAGGAATAAGATGCAAATAGCATCTATCACCGCGGTGTTTAATCAACTTTCCCCGAACAATTGCAGCATTTTCCTATCCAGCTTTTTAAAAACCAAAAAGGAGAATCATACACGAACACAATTCCTCTCAAATACTCTCTAATTTTTTTTTTATATATATATATAACATCGTTGCTTTGTACATATATATGTAGTAAATACAAAAAAAAAAAAATGTTAAAGGGGTTTGTTACACATAATGTATATATGCATGTAAGAGTCAAAATTATACTTCTTATTTGTACATATTATTATATATAGTCATATTTTTCAATTCATCTTATTTGTGTACAAACTAATTTCTATTAGTCGATTGCCACTACAAATCACCCTAGTCTAGAGCAATCTACATTCATAGTCTTTTCCACCTAGGACCAAGTCACATGCAAAATCTACTAGGATCGGCTACATGAAATATAATGACTGCCTACCTCTAAGTATATTACCTTCTTATAATGATGTATGTGTCTAGAATTTAAATTAGAAATGATTTCCAATGTAACAAGAATTTATTTTCTTCAATCCCTTGTAATGTTGTCATGACACATGATGATCATATTCTCCATACAACTTATTATGACCACTCTACAAATCTTGACACTTCCTTGCATGTACTTAGTAATCCCAAAGGATTTATGTTTAGAGCAACACCTTATCATATGCATGATTATTGGGGGGTTTTAAGTAGCCAAAAAATGACCCAATATATCACTTCAATATTAGGGGAAAGAAGGACAATTTATTGATGTGATACATGAAGGTATTCTAGGTAGGGAAACATGTGCGGAGGTGGGTGGGACATTTATAAGTAAAATTATAAACCCTCTATAGATTACTTTGCATAGATCAATAAGAGGAAATGCCATTCACTATGCTAGTCTTGCTAAGGTCACAAAGTTGTATTTTTCTATACCAACATATTTTTATGTTGTGTCAAAGCCTTATCATAATTATGGGGTGCCTACTTAATCCCACCTCTAATATAGTTAACAAATAAATTAATGGTTAATCTAAGGTCATGCAAGTTTAGTACAATCCTACGTAAGTTAGAGAAAATACCATACACTATGCTAGTCTTGCTAAGGTCACAAAGTTATCTTTTCCTACACTACATAGTTTTATGTTGTGTCAAAGCCTTTATCACAACCTTATAATCCTAGGGGTGCCTACTTAATCCCCAATCTAATATAGTTAACAAAGGAAATAATGGTCTCTCTAAGGTCATGCAATTTTAGTACAACCCTACCTAAGTTTCCAAAAACTAGTTATTGAACACCTTTTGCTAATACCACCCTACCTAGAAGAATCACCTAGTATCTCTAAAACATTTTCATTATAATTTATGTTAATATGTATATTATAATTGAGATATTTGTTATTAGAGGAATTCATTGTTATATTTGGTGTGGCAAGGGTTTGGGGGTTGAGATGTATAAATGCTTTCAAAATATTTTTTTAATTGGATAACAATTTATCATAACCCATCTATGTTTTTTGCACTAAGGCTTTAATGTATGAGATGACAATCGAATTTTTTTTTGAGTTAGATTTAGGTGTGGTTTGTTCACCTACATTTCAAAATGCTAAATCCATGATTTCTTGTTTGTCCCCTAATCTTTGTGTGCCCATCATTGATGATTGATTTGAGATTTAATTTATTTGTCCCTCTTAAATCCATTTGATGCTCCTGTGTCTTCTTTCACACCTCTATGATAGTGATTTAAATTTTATATAATGACCATGTGTATATTTATTCTATATTTTCTTTTGATCTTATGATCTCAAAATAAGTGATTCAATGATGATATTTAGTCTCACAGTTTGAGTTGTGATTGTGTGATATAATGTTCCTTTGAAATGGAGTTGTGATCATATAAATTGTATGCATAAGAGGAGCTGGTGTGTTGGAGTTTGATGTTTGTGCATGGTGGAGGTGAATTTATTTTAATGGTACATAAAGTTATTGGTTTTGCAAAGCTCTTATGTTCTTGGGAGTGTGCGGACCATTAATTTCTTTTTGATCATACAACCCATACAACCCCAAATTGAGTTAAAGCTCATTATTAGTGCTTGGTTATGTGATCTATTAAATAAAATATATGTTGAATGGTCCTTGCACATTTATAGTACTTGAGTGACACATTTTATAGCTAGAATACATTATTGGTCATTTTTGAGCCATATCCTCATTTGGTGGGTTTGTTCTCTTTTTCTCACATGGTCATAATTTAATCTATAATGATTATACAATTATGCTATATTGTAGGATAATATAACCCCATTAGACTATTAGTGATCTATTGTTCCTTTATTTGTGGATATGCTAAGTCATATTTGGTTGGGCCCTTGCTTGTCTTACAAGCACATGTGCTTGCATCCTTAGTGATCTTATTGGTGTAGAGTGTTATGGAGGTTCCACAAGTTCTTATTCATATGGATAACATCATTTAAGCTAAAAAAATTCTTTATCTTAAGCTAACTTATATGATCTGATAGTTCCTACGTCTTTTTAGTTGAGTTCTTATTGTGCTGGTGTCATTCTATGTTTTGTAAGCAAGTGGAGGCTTAAGACCTTGGATCAAGTTTAGATCCACTATTGAGATATGTTAAAGGGGAATATCATGTGTTTAAATTACTATTTATATCTAGGATATGCAACATTGATCTTATTGGATCAAGGATGTGTACACACTCAATGTCCCTATGGTGTTGGAGGATATATGATGACATGTAATGATTTGTCGAGGTGTAATGTAATGAACTCAAATAATTTCTATTGGTCCTTTACATAAATCAAATATATCATTATTAGGGTTCAAATATGATCATCTGATGTTCAAAATGGTTCCATATGGATGTATTGTGGTGGGAGGTGTGATTAATGTGTTTTTCTAGCAAGAGTACTTACATTCTATTGTCATGTGGCCTGTTTTATAAGTAGTGTGCTTATTTTAAAAATACCAAGGGTAATATCACCTAGAGTAGGAAATTCTAGGATATCAAGTTGATCATGATAGTGGCGAATTCTATCCACTACCAAAATGTGGAGCTTAAGGTGTCCTATGGTGGCTAGTGCATCTATAAATGGTCAAAATGACTTAACAGGTCTTGATTTTTTGGATGTGATGGTAGTAGCTAGGATATTTAGTGAATATCTTGGGGCCTATCCCATATGTAGAGTATATAAGTGCAATATTAGATCTTTGTGGCATGGGACAATGCCCTATCATTTAATTAAGATCAAATCCTAATGTATGAGTTCACTAATATTCACTAAGAGTTAATAATATATGAATTTTGAATTCTATGCATTTTTAATCAATAATTTTAATTTATTTATTAGATTAATAATTTCTTTATATACATTGTCTTTATTAGTTAGCATGTTTTATTTCCATCTATATCATCATATCACTTTAGATCATAATGGTATTTGATTAAGTATATGTTTCACATGTGTTTGATTAAATCATGATAGCATCTAATCTAACCATACATCAACATGTATCCATAACATACATGAAATCAAAAGCATATATCAAAACACAAGTCATAGTCGAATCAAAACCTCATATATATGTATAAATGTCTCAATGTACATGTGTCATCATCACTACAACAAAATGGGATGTTTGTATACGTGTATATGACTATATACATCCAAAAAATGATCTATACATCTAAAACATAAGAAAAATAGTTTTTTTTGTGGTTTTATGTGAATTAATGGGAGACCTATTTTCCTTTGTTTCATTAGGAAAAAATATACCTACAATGAATTGATTATCAACCCTTAGGTGAATCAACCCTAAGTGAGAATCTTCAAATTTCCTTATGATTGAAGGACGTGGGGTCAAGGTCAAACAACACTTTGGGGAGGAAAACTAAAAATAGAAAATCAACACCAAAATGCAATCTAACACTTGAAACTTGAAGATTAAACTCAATATTTATAGAACCAGAAAATAGAATGTAGATATGAGAAGGGCATAAACATGTGTACTAGTCGCCAAAAGTGCTTTTCAGAAGCTGATATGAGACTCCTTCACCCAGAGGCGAATGGGTCCAAGTACAGGGGTTTCAACAATATTTTGAGAGCCTTTGGTGTAGGTATATAGCTTCTAGTTTGTCTAGGTTTCAGTGTCGAAAAGGAAAAAATCAAATATGCAGGTTAGATTATGTGATTTGACAACAACTTTGAAAATTTTTGCTACTTTGAAAACTTTGTAAATCTTGTGCTTCAAAAGGTCTTCAAGTATTCTTCATCCTAAATCTGTAATCACACATACAAGAGAGAAAAAATGTTGGTTTTGGGTGAATAGTGGTTTGCCTTGGTCAAACCCCATTTTGGTAATCAAACCTTGAATTGAAATGAAATATGAAAGAGGGAATGACGAATGAACAAAGCTATGTTACCACTCAACAAACTCTTGTAGAAACATTGATAATGGAGATATTAGGAGGTTTGCAACTTGCACGAAATGGCTAAATTGGATGTGGATCTTGACACTTGAATCTTGCTTGAAATGATAGTTTGAATGCTTGTCTTGATCATGAAACCTACATCACAATGTTAACTCCAAAAACATGTATGATGTGAGAAAAAATTGACATGATGAATAGATCTTGAATGCTGCAATAAATCTCTGATATATCTGCTCTTGAATGCTCTTGATCATACACCTTGCTATACTTTTTCTCACTTGAAAATTCTAGGTGAAACTTAGTGAAATATCTTTGTATTTATAGATATGTATCCTTAATTTCTTGAAATTCAAATATCACAAGATGACATTGAATTATGGATTTGAAAAAATTAAAATACTACCCAAAACATAGTTTAAATTTAGGTCCTAAGGTCTAGGGAGGACCCATTCACCCATGGGTGAATGGGTCCCAGGTTCCTATACCTAGAACACACATTGCTCAATGTAAAGTGTTATGTTTAGGCATTAATTATTGTTGGGTTTCCCCTTTGGAAAATATAATTAATTAGGCTTGTAAATGAATTAAAGGGCTAATTAAGGCCTATATAGGCTCAATTTAATTAAGAGGGCCCAAATAAGTGTGAAGATGTAAAGGGGTACATTTATCAACACTAAATTAAGGAATTATTAAGTCCAATTTAAATAGGTGGGCCCAAACAAGTGAGAACATGTAAGGGGTTACATTATTCTACACTATAACATCATGAATATCTCTACATAAAAATGTTTATACAATATATCTCTTAGCTTTATCCACTTAGAGCATGGGTATTGGAGCCCTCTAGTGCTGGTGGATCTGGATTTGGGTGTGATGACTAGCAACTAATACATGAGACTAATATTGTGAGATTAATCTTGAGATTTATGTACATAGTCCTCTCAATCCTACAATATGCTCTCTGGGTAGCAATATGTTCTCACAGTGTATCCTCTCTTTACCTATCCATCACTGCATCATTCATGAGTTATCACACTTAGGGATGACCACTTGATCTATAGGGGTGTTGGTTTGTGCAACCTCAACCTCCCTCATGAGCTCCTCAACCTCACTCTAAAGGGTTTCACATGCCTACTCGACACTCTCTGCTCTCATCATGGAAAGGTCTCACTTAGAAAGGATGATACAAAGCTCAATCACCCTCTAATCCCCTGGCCTGTCATTGTGCTAAGCTAAGAATCTCTCTACATGAGCTCCACATGCGTCTCCTCGTATGCTATCCATATTCATGATAAAGGCTTGAATAACTCAACATGCCTACCAACCATCTATTGTAGTCGATAGGTGTCCTAGATGGGACCCAAAGTCTGCACCACTAGTACCATCTCTGCTAGAGTTCTTGACCAAAGTATTCAAGCCACTCTCATGTGAAAAATACAAGAATAGAGAGTGGGATATGTATCAGTACTACATCATGATAATCATCATATAATCATAAAACTGAAAGCATAGCTAAATCATAAACCAAATAATGCTTGGGTCACTAGCTCACCAGCTAGGATCCATAGGTGTGTCCCTACTCCTCGAAGCCCTTGATGTCCTTGTTTTCATAGCTGGATGCACCCCCATCTACACAAACAATGGTGGCAGACTCTTGGGATGAGCACCCACTAGTGGGAGCACTGAGACAATAGGGACTACTATTGGGGATGATACCCTTTGCTTCCTCCTAGGCCTCTCCTTTGATGCCTCCTACATCTCCTCCTACTCACTCCCCTCTCTCTGAAATCCCTAAACACTTGAGTCTCCTCTGATGGAATCCTTATGGAAGATGGGAGTGGGACCTATTGTCTCCCACCATCTATCAAATCAATTTGTGACCCCGACATCATCAATTTCCAACATAGGCAGATCATCATCATTGATGTTATCCACCTTGCTTTATGGGACATCCCCAATGGTAGGACATGGAAGGTCCCCAAGTCTGATGATGCTCTTGAAGGACCTGACATAAGTAGGGACGGTGCAGGGAACCATCTACACCTATCCAAATTATCTCATGGCCTATCTCCAATAGTAAGGAAATATGATATGGTTGTGGTGGTTGGTTAAGAATCAATCGTGCTGCATGCATGGTAGCTTCATCCTATCAGTGGGACATCGATCCATACCCTGATAGGGCTACCACACAATATCTCCAACCCTTATCCGATTCACAATCTATCTCCAAAATAGTAAATCATGGAACCTCCAATACTGCACTAGTAGGTATGCATGGGATCATGGCATTTCACCTGTGATCTTCCAAGGGAAGTTGGTTGGTTGTGTGCAGGTGATATGGTCGAAATCCCACACTCAAAGGAGCATGTAGGTATTCAAGCTGTGATACTTATAATTTATGTACCACCCGAGGTTGTGATATAGATGGGCTAACATGCTTCAACCCAAAGCTAATATAGTGCTCCTCTCCTCCATCTCTTTGACATAACGAAGGGGGACCACATGTAAGTGAGAGCCTCATTTGTCTACGGCCACTTAGAGTGCCACCATTGCAATCATGATGCGATGAAATAGAGGAATTAATACTCATCCCTACTCCAACCATCATAGGTAGATGTGCTTAGTCATGTTTTAAGAGACCACCCGATCGATGCAATGAAGATGGCCATCCTAGACATCCTGCGTTGTCTATGGCTTGTCTAGTGAAACCCTCTCCTCACGGATGGGGAGGCACAAGATTTGATAGACATATATTAGTGTGATCATTATCTCCCCTATAGGGAGATGAAACAACATGGTGTGAGTGTCCCACCTCTCCGTCAATGCCATCAACATTGTAGGGTAGAATTTCATCTCGAGCATCTCATAAATCCAATACAATGCTAACCTAACACAACAAACTTCGGTCACGAGTTGTGATGTATCCTATGTAGTTGCATAGGAGCAATAGAATAAGGCTACCGGTATTCTCTCAAACCTTTGGTAAAACCTACAAATATTGCAACTCTACCATGTAAAATCCTGCATCTTTTCTATCTACACCTACTCTAAACATGTCAAACATTGAATTCTTAGAATAATTTTCATTTCTAACTCTAAGGACACTAGCACACCCTCTTAGACGATAACACATACTTGGGATGCTAGTGTGAAACCATCTCTTGGAAAAATGTGTGGGGTCCTAGATGCCAACATGGGTCCAAGACACTAGCGTGCACTTGGGATGCCTGTTCTACCCTAATTCTTCCTATTGAAATTAAATTTATGAAATAAAAGTAAAATTAAATTTTTTGGCCTACCTCATCGAGGGGCTCGTCGCTCTCCACAATGATGCATAGTTTCTCTATGTGGAATGGCCTAAACCCTCATTGATGAGGAATTTTCACTAAATCTCTATAGAACCATGAGAAAAACTTCTCATTGTGAATAGTGAAAATGACCCTTTTGGGGCCTACCTTATGAGTATATAGCCAAAATTTCACCCTTTTTTGAAATTTTTTGTGGCAGTTTGGATTCAACTACCTTCCTATTTTTACCCTCTTGACTAGGGGAAAAAATATGAGGGGGAATTTGTTCACACCGTTTTTAGTTTTTTCTTTTGACTCACTAACGTCTTCTTAAGTATTCTTCTCTCCAAAGTAGCTTCTTCCATTTTTAGAATTGTTTTTTTTTAATTTTGCAGTCAAATTTTCATGTTAGATGTAGATTTTCATCGAGTACTGGGGGAATTATTTTTGTTGACCTGTATGGCCTCTATAGGTACCTTTTTTAGGGAAACTAATACACTTCTTGTATTTAAGATTTTACATCTTTTTAGCTACTTTAGTCTAGCTGATCTATCTGAACGATCAACTCACTAAAGTGGGAAAAAAATATAGTGTCAAAAATTGCACCCTAGGTCAATTTCACACTTACTCATTACACCTATTGCATTTATGACAAAATCCATAATTGGGATTTCATGATTCTAATCTCATGGATGGCAATGATGAAGCATTTGTAGCTTGTAGTTTTAATTTCAAAGGAAATTGGTCAGACAAAAATGTGGTATGTAGATGTTTACATGTGTAAGAGAGAAAAATGAACCACATCAAGGTTCCAGGTCACAGAGAACTGAGACTGGAGGGCTGCCCTAACTTACCTCACTCTAAAGGGGTGTTTCAGATAGGGATCAAGAATGATGAGGACTATAAAGTAATTCAATCACCCTTCCGACCCAAAATCCAAGTTTAGGCTAGGCGAGTTAGTTTTCAGAGTCAATATTGTACCTCATATAGCTCTTTGTCTGAGGACGACAACACATTTCTAGGACGATAGTGCTATGCATTATCGTCCGTATGACTAGAGGATGGAAAGTATAATATAAACTACCAAAAAACAAACTAACAACCTAGCTAGTTATTCTTAAATGAACAAAATAGAACAATAAAGTACAAAAAGTACAAATGAAGATGATAGAGTAGATAGATAAAAACAAGGGTTCAACGAAGATGATCTCACCAAAGCACCAGTGTGCTAGCTAGCTACAAATGCACATTCACCTACATGCAAGAAAGAGGGGAAAAGGTTGGGGTTGTATAGGGGTTTTCCTTAGTCAAACCCCCATTTTGGTGTTTCCACCTCCACGGACAACCGGATAGCAACGAGATAGAAATATGTGATAAAGAAGTAAAGAAAGTAGAGATTGCAATAAACACTACAAAAAAATAAAATTCTACTCAACCAAATCACAAAGGAGAGGAGTGAAACATTACCACCTCCACCCAAAAGCTCACTAGCCAATGGAGGAAAATGCAGACTTAGCAAGGTCACCACAACCTCAACTGTGATGAAAGGAGGTGTCACAAGACTCCAAGCCCACACTGCTATAGCTTATCTCACATTTGCTATGTGGAGTTGATGGAGTGCTACTGCTGTAATGGAGTGTTGAAGTGTTGCTTGAAAGTGAAGTGAATGCTAGAGAGTGAAATGACATGCTTAGAAGATTCCAAGAGATGGATTGAATGAAGAATGGATCAATTTGAAGGAAGAATGAGGAAGAATAAGGAATTTTCAGGTCGGTTGGTCAAAAAGGGATGTTACAATTCATTCCCAATTGGGAGTGTAACACCTCTGCCAACTTCAAATGCAGGAATCTGTCAAGGACAACAGCATGCCATACGGACGTCTACGCGTAACGCACACGTCCCCAACAAATATTCTCTCACCAACACAAAAAATAGATGCCAAGTGGAAGGAAGGCAATTGGGTGATGTGGAATTTCTCCTTCGGATTTGATTTTCTAAGGCAAGGAACTTGTGTAAAAGGGGAATTTGCGTAAGGGGTGCAAATTCACTCCTATACATTTTCCCCCCACTTTAGCAAGCACGAGTACTGATGAGTGCTTTAGTAAAGTAGATCGAAAAGTTAGTTTGGTTAGAAATGTATACCTAAACTATCAAGGAAGGAGACCACGATTTGGTGAGCTTGAAAGCATAGGGTGGGCAAAGGACTCCATAGGTATGTTTCCTAAGGAGTTTCGAACAAAAGAATCCATTGCCCTGCAAAACTATGAAGCTACACAAGCTTCACCGAAGGCCCTCAGACAAATGATGGACAAATCTCACAAGATGAAAGCATCTTATAGGCTCGCAGACCTGTAAGGAGGTAGCCCCCAAGATCTCTCACATGAAGAAAGGCCTGCAAAGTATGTGCCTTACAGGCCCACAAACTTGCAAGAAGGTATCTCACAAGATCTCTCACATGAAGGAAACCCAGATGAAAGCGACTTACAAGCCTGCAGACCTGCAAGGAGGTGTCCCCCAAAATATCTTACATGGAGGAAACCTAAAGGAGGAGACTTTGTAGAGCCAAATTGGAAAGCAACTTCATAGGCACACTTGTAAAGCGACATGTTTACCTGCAGATAAAGTATATCCGAAAATAAAGCGGCCACACATGCAATCAAGCAGAAAATCACACATACCATCAACAAATTGGAAGGCTTTCAAAGGGGTCCCTCAAGAACCCAACGTGAAAAGGGGAGGTCCACTCAAGGGAAACACTGTTTGAAAGTGAAAACAAGACATTTTTTCTCAAATTGATTCGTCATCAAGGAATCCTTTTGAAAGATGTTCACTTCATCAAGGAATTCGAAAGGAAGAAAATGCCCCCTCGTGAAGGGAAGGTCAAAGCTGCTTCCACCCCGAAGGAAAGTTCTCAATTTCTTTATTTGCAAACCCATGATGAAGGAAACACGTTCTATTAGGGGTCCTAGTTGTGAATGTAGTTTTGAAAAAGAAATGTTCATGAGGATTTTTAGGAAAAGATTCGTTGGCGACTATAGACATCCAAATTTGACCACTCCCATATGGTCAAATTTATCTCCTTTATCCATCTTCTTCATCAATATTAATTAAATAATTTATTTAATTAATATTCCCCCTTCTACCTAAGGTTTCTAAAGTATTTAATTTAATCCTTTCCCCTTTCCTCTCTAAATTAAATAAAAATATCAATTTATTTAATTTAGTCATTTACCTTTTTGAATTTAAATCAGTTTTAAATTCCCTCCTTTTCTCTCATGTCACATTCTCCATAACCTTTCTCTAATATGGATTAGTGTAATTAATCCATGATTAGGATGTGCACACCTTTAATCAGGATTAATGTCACATCCTCCATATTTGTCCACTTGCCTCTAATCCCTCATTAATCTTCTTAATCACCTGTTTGCACAACCTTAATATAATCACATGCCATATTTGGCATGTACTCCAAGTCAACCTTTCAAAAGTGCTCTCATTTTTGAGCCTTGACCTCTTCCCCATGTGAATTTAAAATTCATATTTATTCATTCAATGCATTTCTCTTCCCCATGCAAGTTGTTGGGAAATTCTAAATTCTCTCACTTGTCACATCAGTCACATGGGACAAGGGATTCTTTTATAAGGACCTTGTCTTATCCACAAGGTACTTATCATCATGTGAATTTAAAATTCACATTTATTCTCCCAACCACTTTTCCCTTCCAATCATGTGAATTTAAAATTCACATTTATTCTTCCAACAACTTCTCTCATCCCCATGATGATAAGAGAGGACTTTCTAAAATTCTTCACTTGTCACCATCATCCTCATATGGGGACAAGAACTTCCTTTTTAAGGAGATCTTCCCCTAATCCCAAGGTACTTACAAGTACCTCCACCTCACATGTCCTCTTTCCAACTCACCTATCCTTGTGACACATCCTCTTCCACATGGCAAGATGTGAGGGCTTGTGAGTCCTCAACTCACCACAACCCTTCATCTTGCCCATGTTGGCAAAGTCCTAACCGTTGATTCCTCTAGAGAATCTTCCTTTAAAATGGAAGATTTTGTTTCACATTCATACATTCACACATTCACAATTCAAGCATTCAAACTCTCCAACTTTCAAGATCTCAAGCATTTTTGCATTCACAACCTCCATTATTGAACTCACCAAACTTTCATTTTGCATTCATCAATCCAAATACCCACATCTTTCATTGCATTCTACATCAAATTTGCATCACTTTGCATAGCATTTTAGTCCATTTTCCATCAAGGAGCACACATTCAAGCTCCATCAAAGGGCCAACCAAGAAGATCAACTTAGACAAGGTATAAATTGTTGTTTTATCTTTCTTTGTTTAAGTTCAACTTAGGCTAATCTTGAGGTGTTGAAGTGTTGTTTTTCTCCTTTGCATTCTATTGTTTTGCATCATTTTGGATAGGTAAAATAATGCTGCATCACATTTCTAGCACGCCCGATGGGACCCACAAACAGGTCTCTTTCTTTTACGTTTTCTGTTGTTTGACATTTTGCAGGTTCAGGTTACACATAGGCGACTCTGCAATAGATAAGGCAAACCTTGTCCTCAACAGGGGAGACCCTGGCCTAGGATAGGCTACCTTGCCCCAAGACAGGTGACCTTGACCTGAATAGAGGTGATTCTACCCTTGTAGAATCACCCATCTATGAAACAAGAGCAAATTTTGCTCTCTGTTTCTTGAACAGGGGCGACTTGGTCATTGACAGGGGAAACCCTGCCCTGAACAGGGGCGACCCTATCCTAACAAGGGCGATCCTGCCCTAATAGAGGCAATCCTGACCTAAACAGAGGTGAATGTGAGGTAAAAACAATGATTTAAAGTTCATTTCCAGAGTCTGTTTTTCATTGTTTTGGTTAATATTGACCCCCTAATTTGTCCTGTTGGTGATTGTGCTAGTTTTTACTAACATTTGTGTAGCTGTTTTGTGCTTGTCGAAGAATGGAGGTTAAAAAATTCTAACGTATTTGTTGTAGGACGAACGAGCCATGTTTATTAGTCAGTTTGTTTGCTTTTCATTTTCATACTAGTTAGGCACATAGTTTAAAGTAGGGGGGAGTCAATATTCTTGTGTGCTTTGTTTGTAAAGTGGGCTATTTATGTATCCAATCCCCTTGTGCCATTTGATGATCTTGAGTGAAGAGAAATCGTAGCTCACTTAGTCTTTTTTGTTACCTAGGGGGCACTACTTCATTCAAACTTTCCCCTTGCACTTCATGTGAGCCTGGGGAGTAGCTGAAAATGTTTAGTGTTTTCCTTTTAGCAGGACCTGCTTAGGGATTTCATCACCCCAAGGGACAATGCCAACCACGTGTACCGACGGGATATAGAAAGGGGGGAGAGCTAAAGCTGTACCCCAATCTAGTCACGTCATGTTTGGCAGAGCATTGAAGCTAGGGTGATGCCTAGATAAGACGTGAAGAGTTCCAGTCTGAGTTTCCAATACCTCACTAGGGTTTCTGAATCACACTTGTAGATAGGTTGGTGTTCACGGTTGTGCCTCACGTATCGTGCGCATATCGAGGACTCCCTAGTTTTCCTTGTTTAGCCTAGTTAGAGGACCGTGTTGGCCATACCCTTCATACTAATCTTAAGATTGTGCTATTTGAATTGTATTTTCTGTGCAAAACCAATGAATTTATATTTAGTCAAGTTAGCCTTACATTCTACTTGTTGTTTGTTGTGTTTTTGGTCCTTTTCCATAGTCATTTTCATCCAAGTCAAGTTCAGGTCTATTGACAGAGGTGACCTTGCCCTGACTAGGGGCGACCTTGCCCTTAACAAGGGCGACCTTGCCCTCAATAGGGGTGACCTTTCCTTCTGTCTCAATCATTTCCCAGCCTATTTATGTCAGAATTTCCCATCTTTCACTGAATAGGTGACCTTTCCCTTAACAGGGGTGATTCTACCCTTTGCTTGAGTCACTGTCAGTAAAACAACCCATCAAATTTGCCTGTTTCATCAAGAGGGGCGATTCTACCTTGACTTCGGTGACCTTGCCCTCAACAGGGGTGACCCTACCTCATAGTTGGGAGATTTTTCACTCTAAACAGTTAGTCTTGCCTCTCGTTCGGTCATTCTGTCAGTCTGTTTCCCTATTTTGAGTGTCCGTTCGCCCATTCCGAGTGTCCGTTTGCCCGTTTTGAGCATTTGTTTACCTATTTCGAGTGTTTTTTTCCCATTCCGTGCATCTGTTTTCCCATTTTGAGCATCCATTCCTCATTCCTTGTGTTTGTTTGCTAGTTTCGAGCATCCATTTCCTCGTTCTATGCGTCCGTTTTCCCATTTCGAGCATATGTTTCCCATTCTGAGCGTCCGTTCCCCATTCTGTGTGTCCGTTTTGCCCGTTTTGAGCATCTGTTTCCCCATTCTGAGCATTCGTTCCCCGTTTCGTATGTTTGTTTGCCCGTTTCGAGCATCTGTTTCCCCATTTCGAGCATTCATTCCTCGTTTCGTGTGTTCATTTTCCCGTTCTAAGCATCCGTTTCCCCATTCTGAGCGTTTGTTTGCCCATTCCAAGTATCTGTTGCCCGTTTCGTACGTTCATTTGCCTATTCTGAGCATTCATTTCCTTGTTCTGTGCATCTTTTTGCCCGTTTCGAGCATCTGTTCCTTGTTTCGTGCATCTGTTTGTCCGTTTCAATAGTCTATTTGACCCCTTCTCTGATTTAGATGAGTTCAAAAGCTGAGTTGGGTGACCTTGACCTCTAGTTGGGTAACCTTGACCTTTAATTGGGTGACTTTGACCTCCAGTTGGGCGACCTTGACCTTAAGTTGGGTGACCTTGACCTTAAGTTGGGTGACCTTGACCTTAATTTGGGTGACCTTAACCTTCAATAGGGCGACCTTGACCTGACCTCCACTTGGGCAACCTTGACCTCCACTTGGATGACCTTGACCTCCACTTGGGCAACCTTGACCTTAAATTGGGTGACCTTGACCTCCAGTTGGGTGACCTTGACCTCCAGTTGGGTGACCTCGACCTTCAGTTGGGTGACCTTAACCTCTAGTTGGGCGACCTTTCCACCTAGTTGGGTGATCCTACACCTTGGTTAGGTGAGTCTAATCTTTATCCAACCATTTTTCATCTTTCGTTCACCTATAATTTGCATCTGCATTCTCCAAAGGTCATTCGTTCATCATCCGAATCATATAGGTACATCATAAAGCATCTCTAGGTTACATATCCCTCATCGTTTTCTTAATCCCAATCCTCTAAACTTCATTTGAAGTTATTATCCAAATTTACTTAGGTGTTTGAAACCGATCATCATCCTACAACATCTACTTAGGATCATCATCTGTCCTGAGTCAGTCATCATCATTCGGCCCAATCAATCCACTTCCATCTCAAGTTGGATTCAGTGCCACAATCATCTATCTATCCTTAATCTGATTAATTAGCACCTTAAGTCACCTAGGGTGATCTCTGAACCTGGTTTAGTATCCCTTTCATCATCCAATCTCATCCCAATAACGGTGCTTCATCACAGTCCAATACTGACGTTTAGAACACCTCATCGTCTAGAGATAAAAACATGGTCAATTAGTCTGAAGTCATCGTTGACAAATATCTAAGCAATCCTGCTAATGTTCAGATGATAGATTTCCTTCTCAATGAACGCGGGGATAAGATTCTTGCTACTCTGATCATGAAAGAAGTCAAACCACCGCCTGATTTTGATATGTCATAGTATACTGGCACCTAGTCTCTTCCTATATTACAAGAACTGCAAACCTCACAAGATGTTCCAGGAAATTCGTATATCCCCGAAGGTGCACCTATAGCCAATTGGTATCACCCTGAGTTTGAAAATGGTGTGATACTTCAAGTCCCTAGTTATCCTCACCTCCCATCCACAACCTCTATGGTGCCACCTGATCCTAATGACCCCTATGCCTATGGCATGTTGCAAAACATTCCGTCTACTCCACCACTCCCACCTTAGCATCCTGGTCAACCACCCTTCAACACTGGGGGCACTCCAATCCTTGCATTGATACTAGTGCCTCCAGGACCTGCACTCACTAGAAATCTACCACCACCACCTCAAGGTAACATCCCGTCATTTCAACAGCCTCCTGTTAATCCTCATCAATCCACTGTGATGCAAGAACCACCACAACACACTGCTATCCCTTCACAAGCGTAACCACAACATACCGCTACCGTTGCTGTTTCATCTCAACCACCTCATCAACAACCTTCATAGCAGAATGTCACAATCCTGCAACAAAATGTCACCATTCCGCAACAAAACATTTGATTCCTCAGCAACACACTACCATTCCTACACAACCCCCACATCAAGTGATGCAAACTACATCGCAGCTGCCGCAACCACCTCATGGAGCTTTTGCAGCAGTCCCACAACAACATCATATCCCATCTCACCCATCTTATCAGTGGCCACCACAACAACAACAACCATCCCAACATACATGTACGTTCCCATGTAAATGCAACAAAACCCTCTCACACAAAATCTCTACCATCCATCTAGCACGTATACCGCTTATGTTGCTACATCCAATCCTAATCCAAACATCCATGTGACCACTCAAAATTCACCACAGACACAATTGCCTCCTTACGCTAATCCTCTGCAATCACACACAAATCCATACTAACAATCCTCTAACCCACAACAAACTCCATACGTCACACAACAACCCAATGTTGCGTACAATTACCAATCCAACCCATACTACTCTCAGCAACAACCTTCATACCAACAAGGTGCTTCATCCACATCCTACATGCAACAACAACCACCTTATCAACAGGGTGCTCAATCCACCTCCTACTATCAACAACCACCGCCTTACTAGCAAGGGGCTTCCACGTCAGCGTACTATCAAGCTGCTACACAATACTAGCAGGGTGCTCCATCCACTTCATATTATCAAAAACAACCACCATACCAACAAGCAACTTCCACCTCCTACCATAAAAATCCATCATCCTCTTATCCGCCTTATGTTAATCCATAATCCACTTATGCTGATAAGTACCAACAAACACCTCGATATACGCCTCAACCCGCTTATGGTCCAACTGCTTCAACACCATCCTCATCATATCAACATTATCCTTCGTACAATCAGCCTAATCCATCCAATCCAACTCCCACAACACCTATCAATCAAGATCTAGAAGAAGTCAAAGCTATGTTAAAGGACTTACAAGTAGGGACCGACAAACAATTGTTTAAGTTTGAGGACATTTGTCCCTATCTGTTTGATCCATCTGTTTCATTGGTTCCTATCCCGAAGCATTTCGAAATGCTAAAATTTGATAAGTATAAAGGGATAGAAGACCCCAAGGCTCACCTTCAAGAGTTCTACGCCCACTATCAAGAAGTCATGCATAATGACAATTACCTCATGAGATTGTTCCCTAGGAGTTTATAGGGAATAGCTCTTGACTGGTTTATGGGTCTTAAGAAAGGATCTATCAAGTCCTTTTCTAAGCTTTCAGAAGAGATTGTCTCCCACTTCTCCTTTAATCTAGAGAAGGATATCGATACCTTAGATCTCTTGAAGGAAAAAATAGTGTGAGGGAGAAACCTTTGTGAGCTATCTTCAAAGATGGCGAGCCCTAGCCAGTCGCACAAAATCTCCGTTAAGGGAAAAGGACATGGTCACCTTGTTCATCAAAAAATCCCATCTGGATATGGCCCACAACTTTAGGCTCCATTGTGTCATGACCTTCGCGGAAATAGTGGAAAAAGGTCCTATCCTTGAGAGAGCCCTCATCGCCAAAGGGCTAGTGAAAATCTTTAACTCTAATAGGGAGAAATTGTTCAGAGACAAGCCTCGTTATTGGAACAAAAACAAAAGCCCCATCAATGATGGTGTCATTGACACCAACACACGTCCAAGTGGCTAATGCTTCATAGAAGCTGCAATATCCTCCTCAATAGTCAATGCCTAATGCCATATCAGTGCCACCAGGGGCACCTCGATAATCCAATCAGAATAACCAAGGGAATAGAAAATGTCAATTCACTCAACTAGGAGAACCCCTAAGTGTCGTGTTTAACAAGCTTCTTCAAGCCAATTACCCGATTACATATCCTATGACCAACCCACTCGACAAATCCAAGCCCAAACCAACCTGGTTTAAGGAAAATGAATATTGTGAGTTCCACAAGATTAAATGGCATACATTGAATAAGTGTCAAGGTTTGAAAACATACATCCAGGATTTCATAGATTGGGGTGACATACATGTGGACGCCAACATTGCGCCATCGTCCAATCCTCAATTGCAGATATATAAGAATGCTTTCCCTAAGCATAACCAAGGTCCTAGCACATCAAAATCAAACCCAGGGCCTAGCAATAACAATAATCAGAATAACAACACCAACAATATCTGTTACAAAAATGTGCCACTTAACTATGAAGGTCTCATCATGCACATCAAACAAGTGGAACCATGTGTATCTATGATACACGTAAAAGGAAAGGATCCACAATGTGCTATTACCACCCGTCAAACCCACATCACAGTCCCTAAAGCCTCTGCATCCACCCAGCCACAACCTGTGAATTCTCAATACAACATTCTTGACCATCTAGGAAAGACTTTGGCATAGATATCCATTCTAGATTTTCTTAAGTCTTCTCCCGCACACCAAGAAATCCTAAATAAGGCCTTATGGGACACCCAAGTTCCTAATGACATAGACCCTATGCAATTTCAAGCATTGGTAGGATACCTCTCAGGAACCTATCAGCTAGGTTTCAGCCAAAACGACATGCCCTGCATTGACTCCAATCATAACTGTCCCCTCCATCTAGAGGTCCTTGTAAACCATAATAAAGTAAAGAGGGTCTTGGTAGATAATGGTTCTGCCCTGAACCTTTGTACATTGAAATTCATAAAAGAGGTGGGATACACCCATGTTGATTTAAATAATCAAGTAATCACCATCAAAGCATATGATAATGCAGAGTGTGATTATGAAGGAACAATATGTCTTCCGATCCAGGTTGGTCCAGTTGTGCAATATACTACATGTCATGTCCTTGATCTAGAATTACCCTATAACCTCCTCCTTGGCCATCCATGGATCCATGCCATGCAAGCTGTACCATCCACATACCATCAATGTCTGAAATTCCCATTAAATGGGGTAGAAGTTACCATTCACGTGGATCCTCAACCATTCAAATATTTCCGTGCATTAGAAGCTTCTTTTCCTTATTCCCACTATTGTCCTGGAGTGGAAATGGGACCACCATAGACATCATCCTCCCATTCATCTACCAACGCATTTTCCACCACTTCATCCACTCCATCATCCACATCTGATTCCATCCTTACCAATGTCCAGATCATCAACAAGGGGTGTGGTGAATATGAAATGCGTACAACTTTGAACGTGGCAACCCTACCACCCTCACCACACACATATGGCCAACCTTCTCAGTCAACATCGAAGGAAGAAGATAAGACTCACTTTGAGCTCCAAGAATGTGGGAACTAGCACTTTCTACTCCCTTGGCCTTCAACAGGATACACCAGAAGATGACATAAGCCAATGGGTTTACTGTGAAGAACCTAAATGCTCTCCTCCTTTGAAAGAATATTTCCAGGAGAACTATCCTTGGCCCTCTAAGTTTGGGAGAAGTAAAATTATTAGGGGGGAGGCCTTGGCGCCGAAGAGCAAGGAAGGAAACACCATATTGAGGCTAGAATAAGGCCAAGATACTCAGGCTTGGGTCATGAAACCAAACAAAAGGGACCTACAACATCATCTAGTACCTCTAACAATGTCAGTGAGAGCAACGGTCTCCTTGAAGACATACCAAAGGAGGAATCCATCATACACACATACGATGATGTAGATCACACTGACCTTTCTTCCATGTTTGACTACTTATACATCTGCACCATTAGCCTATCCCTTAAATATATTGAACTCATAGACTGGGACCTACATGACAACGCACCTATCAACACCTTTCCCTTAGTGGATCAATATGTACATCTTATGGTATTGGGGGAAGATGAAAACCCTAACTGCAAAAGTAAAAAGAATCAAAATAAAAAAAGGTCACCTAGCGAAAAATTCCTCGAGGCACTTCTTGACCTAGAAAAAGTAGAAACAAAGGGTGTATCTGATAGCAAAAACCTCGATGAGGCGCTAGAAGATGGGGATGTTCATCTTCCCCTTGTAGGAACTCAACTCTCTGAACGATCATCCATCTTGATAGAAGAAACATAGGAAATAAATTTGGAAACTGAAGAGGATCCCAAAATTACATATGTAGCCAAAGCATTGTCAGAGGAAGAATATTCTACCATCCCCAAGCTTCTCAAAGAAGGCATCATCAATTTTGCATGGACATATTCAGACATGCCAGGCCTTGATCCTACTTTAGTAGTACATCACCTGGACGTACGTCCTGATGCAAAACTTGTCAAGCAAAAGCTTCAGAAAATGCACCCCAAGTAGCTCTATTGGTTAAGAAAGAATTGGAGAAGCTATTGGACGCTGGATTCATAAGACCCATTGACTATTCAAAATGGATCTCAAATGTAGTGCCTATAGACAAACCAAATGACGCTATTAGAGTTTGTACAAATTTTTGTGACCTCAACAAGGCTTGTCCCAAAGATGATTTTCCTTTGCCAAACATCGACATGTTGGTTGACCTCACTACAGGGAACAAGATGCTTTCTCTCATGGATGGCTTCTTCGAATACAATCAAATCAGAATTGCACCTGAAGATCAACATAAAATAGCCTTCACTACACGTTGGGGCACATTCTGTTATAATTTCATGCCCTTTGGTCTCAAAAATGCGGGGGCAACCTACCAACGAGCTATGACTGTTATCTTCCATGACCTCATCCACATCGTAATGGAAGATTATGTTGATGATTTACTAGGGAAATCAAGAACAAGGGAAGAACATCCTGTGGTCCTCAAGAAGATATTTGAACGTTTAGAGCAGTATAAGCTAAGGCTAAATCCTAAGAAATGTGTCTTTGGGGTCACATCAGGAAAACTACTGGGTTTCATTGTCTCCCGAAGAGGTATAGAAGTCGATCCAACGAAATTCAAAGCAATTATGGATATGCCTCCACCACACAATCTCAAATAGTTAAGGAACCTTTAGGGTAAGTTACAATCCATTTGATGGTTCATTGCTTAATTAGTCGACAAGTGTCAATCATTCACTCATCTCCTGAAGAAGGATACCGCCTTTAAGTGGACGCAACAGTGTCAACTTGGCTTTGATAAGATCAAAGAATACTTGGCTCACCCACTGATCCTTATGCCACCAATTCCTGGTAAACCACTCCTACTGTATATTTCTGCTACTTCAGTGGCACTGGGGGCATTATTGGCACAACATGATGAGTCATCAAAGGAAAGAGCAATCTACTAAATTAGCCAGACCCTCGTGGGTTATGAGCTTACCTATTCCCCAATGGAAAAAGCTTTCCTATCCATGGTCTTTAGTTTGCAAAAACTCTGACATTACATGCTTAGTCACTCAGTAAAGCTCATCTCCAAGATTTATCCACTCAAATACCTGTTATCAAGAAAAACTCTGACTGGTCTCATGGCTAAGTGGGTCATGCTGTTAAGTGAATTTGATATAGAATATGTGGATTGGAAAGCTATTAAAGGATAAGTGATCCCTGATCAGTTGGAAGATGCTCCCCTGGTGGTTGCCTATCCTCTGACAACAAAATTTCCTAATGAAGGGGTCTTTGCAGTAGCAGAAGTGGCCACATGGAGACTATACTTTGATGGGTCATACACACACAATGGATCAGAGGCATGAATCTTGCTTGTCACCCCCCAAGGTGATTATATACTGAAGTCATTTAGGTTGGATTTTTCGTGCACAAAAAACATAGCTGAATATGAAGCTCTTCTTACTGGTCTTAGAATTACAATCCAATGGCATATCACTCACCTTAGAGTCTTTGGTGATTCTCAATTAATCATCAAACAGGTCAACGATGAGTTTCTCACAAAAGATGATAAGCTATTGCCTTATAAATGCATGGTTGATGACTTCAAAAAGTATTTCACTTCCATCCAATTTGATTAGATTCCAAGAGACCAGAACAAAGTGGTAGATGCCATGGCTACCATTGGTTCCTTAATTGACATGCCCAAAGACAAAACAAAGTGCGAGTTCCTCGTTGAACAACTATTAATCCCAACTTATGATATCCTAGAGAGTGAGATGGTGTGTGACATTGTAGGTTCCACATCACCATGGTACCATGATATCTACACTTACCTTCATGATAATATCCTACCTCCTGATCTCACATGCAACCAAATAAAATCTTTCATCCAACGAACATCCGATTACATAATTGTAGGTGATACACTTTATCGACGTGGGTATGATGGAACCCTCCTCTGGTGTTTGAACGAGACTGAAGCCCATATTGCGTTAACGGAAATACATAGTGGTGTATGTGGGGCCCACTCAAATGGCATGGCCCTGGCTAAGAGAATTCTTAGAGTAGGATACTATTGGCCTACATTAGAACATGATTCTTGTGAGTTTGTCAAGAAGTGCCCACCTTGTCAACAACACGCGGATTTGATACAGGATTTGCAGCCCCTTATAGCACCATGGACCTTCTCTTAGTGGGGTTTCAAACTAATCAGGAAGATATATCCCCCATCCTTCGATGGCCATACCTTCATCATCACCGCAACTGAGTACTTCACCAAATGGGTGGAAGCAATGCCACTCTCACAAATCACAGGTACTCAGATTTCCAAGTTTATCCTTTTCCATATTCTCTCCAGATATGGAATACCATCCACCATCATTTCCGATAACGACAAGCCATTCAAGAACCAAGCCATGAAACACTTTTGCGACACTTTCCACATCCAACATCGTTGGTATATGCCTTATTACCCCCAAGGTAATGGTCACACAAAATCCACCAATAGAACCCTCATCAGGATCCTTAAAAAGGTGGTCAATAATACTGGTCAAGATTGGCACGTTCACATCCATGCCGTCCTTTGAGCGTACCACACCTCCATCCACACCCCTACTGGTGCCACCCTGTATTCTCTCGTCTATGGTGTTGAGGCCATCTTTCCAATTAAGGTAGAAATCCCATCATTGAGAATCTCCCTGAAGAATCTTATCAGCAATGAAGATGCTCAAGTCGCAAGACTCAACTAGCTAGAGCTCCTAGATGAAAGACGGATCAAAGCATATGACCACCTTCAAGAATATCAGAATCATTTGAAGAGAAGCTACAACAAGAAGGTCCATCCTTGCTAGTTCAACATTGGTGATTTAGTCCTCAAGGAGAATGAACACACTCAACAAGATTGAGATAAGAAGGGAAAATTTGAAGCAAATTGGCTTGGTCCCTATGTCATCACAACAAAATATGGATCAAGGGCATACAGACTTGCTATGCTTGAAGGAGAGCCCCTAGAGGAGCCCATTAAAATCATGCACTTGAAATGGTTTTACACTTAAATTAGCTGGGGTACCGTATCTTGCAAAAATCCAAAAAATACAAAAAAAGTAAAAAATTATTAAAAATACAAAAAAAGAGAGTAAAAAATCAGAAAAATCCAAAATAGAAAAGATAAATAATTCACCCTCTGGTGAAAACCACCCTTGGTGGCGCCTTGGATAAGTACGTTTGGTGAAAACTTGGTCACAGGTGCCATTTGTAGCGGGGCTTAATCAATATCTACCTTGCGTCCTAGTTACTTTATGCTTCCATCCATTCTGATCTCATACCCTATCATCCCATTGATCCTATCTTCCCATCCACATGCATTATCCGACCGCATGGTATATTTTGGTTGAGCATTGGATGAGCTTCACTTTATGTTCGTCATTATGAGCTTTTCTCCTAATCTAAGCTTGTGTCATCAGTCTTGTCATTTTGTTAGTCCTTCACTCCCATTTGGGCTTTGCATTGTGTCGGTCTGCATATAGATCCATCCTCTCATGTCGGTCCTTTTCATCTTTTCCGAACTACGTTTTCCCTGCACTTTCACGTAGGAAAGGCTGATCATTTGATCCACCCTCGAGGAATTTTTTCCATCTAGTTTTGGTCATCCATCCTCTGTCTCCATTGTCCCCTTTACACTCTTGTCCCTAGTCAGTCATTTGTCCTTTTCGAACTACGTTTCCCCTACGCTTTCACATAGGCAAGGTCGATCATTTGATCCACCCCCAGGGATTTCTCTTGTCTATCTTTGTCATCGTTTTCCATCACTCATCTCCATTAGTCCTCTTTCCACTTTTATCCATGGTCTTTTCTTGAACTACGAGGGCTCTGCGCTTTCACGTAGGCAAGGCTAATCTTTGATCAACCCCCGAGCCCCTAGGTTGTTAGGGTGTGTCAATATTGTGTCTTTTGTCTCATGTCTTGTGTCGTGTCGTCAAGTATGTACTTATCTGGCTGCTTCTTCACAAATAAGATCCACTCATATCATGAGATTCAATTGGTTTTGGAATTTCCTGCGTCATAATCGATCTCTTAGTTTAGTATCCATATTTTGTCTCAATAGGATGCATCCTTCCTAATAGACCTCATCAACCCGATCCATCCTCCTGATCCTATGGAAAAGGATGTTTTGAAATTGATTGCAATCTTTTGATACTTTTGGCTTTTATCTATCATTTGAGCTCCCTAACACAACTTGTCAAGGCTGCCCTGATCTATCATATTATGGTGTGTTTTGATCAGTTAACATAGGGGCATATGTGATCCGGTGGATATTTTTAGAAAAAATTAAAGTGTCTCCATTCTCTCCAGAATCTACACCATCAGAAAGATCTCGGCGTCCTGATTCCAATGCAATTCGAACGGAGTGAAAAGGAGTCCGTTTGTGCAAGTTATGGCCAGTTAAACCTTGGGTCAAACTGGGATCAGGGGCGTCCAGGAAGTAGAAAAAATGATGTCTTCAAAAGTTGTCGAAGTTGGCATCATCGCGAAGAGCTCGTCAAGACGATTCCGATGGCGTTCGTTTCGTCGAAATCTGACATCGTATGCGAGAGTTATCAGTGGTCAAAGCTTTTAGTTGACTTTTGAGGTGGACCATACGGATGCTGACGTCAGCATTCCGTACTGTGGGGACATGGAGTGGACGAATTAGAATTTGACACGTGGCATCCATGTCATCATTGTACGGACCAATCATTGTGCGACACGTGGTAGTCATTACATCCGTACACTCAGTCAGCGTTGAGGTGGCAGCACGATCAGCATCCAGTCAGCAGTACGGAGTCCATGTCATCATTCGAGTCAACAGAACATGTCATTATCTGAGTCAGCACTGCATCATCGTCCACGTCACCTGGAAGGGCCAATCAGTGTTCGACACGTGGCCCATCGGTAGCTCCTCCTCCGTCGTCGGCATTTGTTATATTGTTGAGTAAAAATTTAGGATCGGCCGGCATGGGATTTGAACTCTCCACCACCCATGCGCGAGTATTCCGGTTTACCAACGAGCCACTCAACCGCCGCCAATGGATAACTGTCACAATTTTGTTTTGTTAATAGTTTGTTGAGAAAATGCCGACGGTCGGGAGTTGAACCCGGAACCGCCGGGCTTTCAAAATGTCTAAGCACCGTTAGACCATGGAGTCTGTTCGGGTAATAAGTGGCATCGATTTGTTTTGTTGTGTGTTGAAAACTGAATGCCCTAAAAATTAAAAAAACAAACTCCCCTAAAATAAAAACAAACAACCTTTTATTAAAATAATCTCCCAAATTTGTAAAGCCCAAGTCAAGAATATAAGGGGCTAAAATATTATTAAAGATTATTATGTAAAAAAGGGAGATTTTTAAAGATTTTTATGTAATTTGGAGAGATAAGGTAGATTTGTAAAATCAATTGGTTAAAGACCAATTTGAGAAATTTTTATGTATTTAAAGGGGAGAGAGTGAGTGAGTTGGAGATAGAGAATTTTCAAGTGAAGGGTGAAGCTATGAATCAGAGAGCAAGGGAGTTTTCGTAGAGATCTTGTGAAGACTATTCCACACATCGAGGGCATGTTTTTGCTGATGTGCTTCAAGGGAAAAGTCTTGGTGCAATTGTAATTTTGATTTGGAGATTAATCGGATCGGTCGTACTCTATTGGAGCCGGCCCAGAGACGTAGCCACGTTTGTGGCAAACTCCGTAATCAAACTCTGTTTGCATCTCTCTCTCTATCTTTCTCTCGCTTTCTTTCATTCTGTTGTTATCACCTCGTCATTTTAATTATTGTAATTATTTCAATGAGTTAATTTTGTTCTAATTAACTTGGATAAATCATTGTAAAAGTTAAGTATTCAAATTCAGCAAAGTTGTTTTAATTAAGCATTCAATACTGCATATAGTCTAGATCCTATACAGATCAATATGTTAATCTTTTTGTTTTGTTGTTGTCTTCTGGGTTGTCCCACGTAGTACCCACCAAGATCCCTGAGGTCTTGTGTTACGCTAGGGAATCCCTTTGTGCTTATGGTTATCCCAATGCCTGACCCGACCAAAGTCTTCATGATTTTGGGGTGTTGGGATAGCCTTCTTGTCTGTTGTGCTTTTTTTATGCATTGTACACTAATTTTTCCTTGGTTTACATACCCTGGCACCTGATGTCTTATTGATAGGTGCAGTTTCACACCCATCTTCCCTTCATTTTATAATGATTGCAGGGAAAGTACTTGCCATTAAACCAACAATGCACCTACCATCTACCCTCATTACTATGCAAGTCCTTATTGACACTCATGTTCATGATACATTTCATTTCACGTTAGGCCATCTCACTCCCATATCACACACCTTTATTTTTTATAAGCTAAAGTAAGTATGATTACAAATAAATTCCATTTTCCATCCACATTGCATTTCATTTATCTATTAGTGTTTGTAAGGAATTTAATTGTATCTCATCCCACATTATAGGTTCATTGCATTATCATCTCGTATTTATTTTAAGTTGTTTAGATTAATCATATTTGGTTATTCTAAGCATCTTAGATTCATTTCATTATCCATTCATTTCCACATTAATCCATATCATTAATACATTGCATACATTGCCACCTGCATCACAAATCATTAGATCCATCCACATAGCATATAAAGTCATCAATCATCCATCACATCCTGTGCCATACACGTTAGTCGTTATATATATCATCTATCTCATCCATATAAGCATCAACATACATCATCACAAGCATATACATACATTGCATTATAATGATCATCCATAATAAAATCATAAACACATACATATGCATAAATAAAATCATCCATCACATAAACATCACATAGTGTCAATAAGGGGTGTTGCATATCATGTAAAAATCAAAATACAATGTCCATCACATAAGCCATAATAATGTCCATCATATAATCAAATACATATCCATCACATATATCATCAAATAAAGTACAAATACAAGGCTTGAGATCAACTCTGATCTCTGCTGCTTTATACTATACACCCATCCTACACTTGTCAAAAAATGGTATCCTGTCCCCTGTCCTCTGTCCTCTCTACTGTGAGCTGCCCACATATTACCTTTGGGGCGAGTTTGGCACTCCCCCTTTGCATGGAGGGGTTTCTCTCCAATTGTTGTATCCACGGGTATGTGTCCCTGCTGATTGGGATAGGGCTGGCATTTGTGGCCTTGCTCGAACGTAGGTAGGTACCCCCTGCCCCTCTAACACTGCTGTAAAGTAGGCCGCCATATAGTAGCTGGCCTCTCACATATACTCATCCCGCTCTGCAGCCTGATATTTGGCTACATCCCACTCTACTCTATATCTATCCTAGAATCCACATATGGATCTCCTCTCCTACGCCCATGCGTCCTATGCTAACCTCAGTTGATTAATCTCTGCTCCCATCCATGACACCTGCTCTGCAGCCATGTCCCTCTCATCCCCCATGGCTTGTATCTGTGCCTGCAATCTATGCACCTCTACCCCCACCTCGCCACCCTCGCCTTGCACTGCTTGTGCTTGAGACTGTGCTATATCTCTCTCTCTGCAACCTATTCTCGTACCATCGCCACATCCCTCTCCCTCTATAGGGTCTGCACCTATATCTGTGTTGCATCCCTCTCACTCTACAGGGTTTGCACCTATGTCTGTCTAGCGTCCCTCTCACTTTGTAAGGTCTGTACCTAGGCCCTCATAGCCTCCTCTCTCTCCTGCATTAGCCCCATGTCTCCCACTATCTTATCTACTACCTCGACTTTGTCGCAGAGCTCATCTCACTCCCATCTCAGCTCAGTCCTCTCTCTTAGTAGCCCCTCCACTTGTATCCTCAAATCATCTAGGTCCTTCTCTACATTTTCCATGGTCGATGTTGATACCTGGTATGTCACTCCTCCAAGCTCTCACTGTCCTCTCACCTGCAGTATAGTCACCACTGCTTCTATCCTATCTCGCCCCCATCTCATAGCCACCCCCTCCTCATGCTCTCTGGATACCTCTCCCTCAACCCAAGTCACCTCTACTTGTAGCTAGCTCACCTCAGCTCATAGACCATCCCTCTCTACCTGTATCTTCTCCTCATGCCGTGATACCGCGTCAACTAAGTCCCCAAAATACCTCTCACCCTCTACCCACACTCTAGCCACCTTTGCTCATAGCATGCTCACCTCGGCCTCCAGTCTGCATCTCGCTGCCTTTGTATCTCTTAGTTTCTGCTTGGTGATCTGTAATCTCACCATGACCCCTCTCAATAGTATAGCTAGATCCTCTGCTATAGGTAGTACCATGGCCAATGGGGGAATATCATGAACATCTATATCCATCACCTCCACCTCTGCTTCATCTCTCCCATCCATCCCATCTACCCCTGCCTCATCTCTCTCATCCATCATCTCCACCTCTACCTCATCTCTCTCCTCCTCCGCCTTGATCTCCACCTGGGCTCTCCTCCACTGTCACCTCCTCCTCCTCCTCTGCTGACCTCCTACCTCAACATCCTCCTGTCCTCTCTCTTGCTGACCTACTGCCCTAGCCTCTCCCTGTCCTCTCTCCTACTACCCTATTGCTCCAACTACCTCCTACCCTCTCCTCTGCTATCCCCTCCTCCTCCCTCTCCTCTGGCCCAAAACCTAGTGCCTCCATAATTGGCTCCTCTATAGTAATTTGTGGGGGTAGGTGATAGGCATGACACATGGCGAATCAAACCGTCAGTCCTGCCTCTACTTTCCCCCTGTCCTACCTGGGTAGGGTACCAACTACAATGTCTCCTAATGCTCTATCGTAAACCTAGCCGTAATCGACTCCCCCCATGGCCACTTTCGCGAGATCCATTGAAATCTCTTTGGTTCGCGAGGAATGTCCTGTATCAGCCCAAACTGTCTGGTCACTCTGTTTGGCCTATGAGCCTCCACTGTACATGGCTCCCTCCCAACTATGTAGCATCTGGTACAAAAATAGCCTCTATGTCTCTCTTCATATCTCCTCCATCCGGAGAACCATCGTGTCATGTACGACCTCCACACTATATGCTCCTCCTCAAGGTCATCTAGTGTCCTCCATCTGTCCAGATCCCTGAAGCCCTCATAATGCCACACCCAACCATACTCTGCCCCATACTAGTAAGCTATTGATGCTGTCGCATCCTCCAATCCTGCTCTCACCACTCTTGGCTTGGCCACACTAATGTACTCCTAGGCCCATACTTGTAGTAGCGTCACCTATGTCAAACTAAGCGCCTCTCGGTAGCACACAATGTGCATGTCTTTGTACAGTTGCGCTAGTACACATGTACCTCATGTGAGCTCCCCCTCTCTCCCCTCGACTATATGTCGTATCACTTCCATGTAGCTAAGGCTGCAAAAACACCCACTCCGGTCTGGTATCAACAATCCGCTAATCAACCCACACAAGTGTAGTGGTAGTGGTGGCACCCCCAATGCCAGACATCTGTCCACATCCAACCCCTTCCTCTACATAGGAAGGTCATCTCGTCCAAACAAGACCCAGAGTGTATGATCTAGCTTTGCCCCCTCTGATGTCGTTGCACTCACTAGGCACCCTGCTATAGGTATCCTCAGTATTTGCCACACGTCCTCCAATGTCACAGTCATCTCCCTTGTCGGGAGATCAAAAGTCAAGGTCTCCGAACTCTAGCGCTTTATAAGGGCTGTCAACATCGCCCGATGAGATCTAATAGTAGGGTATCCCAACAAATGTAGCAACCTTGCTTGTGACAAAGCCTCATAGTCCGCTCCATTCATGGCTGCTATCATCGCCTCCAACACCTCTAATCGCCTCTCGCGTGTTTGCAAAGTATTGAACCCATGCATCCATATCACACACATGTTAGTCATCTCATCCTTTTCCTCATCTCCCCCTCTTTTCCCTTTCCCGACATTGGGCTATCTTTTCACTAATTCCCCCCCTTTTTTCTGGACAAATTTACCCGATTTTCCCAAATTTGTCTTATTTTTGGCTCTGTCTCTTTTTCTTTTTCTCCCCCCCTTTTTCCGTCCCTTGGGTGAGTGCACCCTCCAATAGGCGAACCCGCCCTCTGGATGGGTGAGCCTACCCAGGCGTAGGCAAGCTCGCCCTCTAGTGGTGAGTGATCCCGCCTTGGTCGTGGGGGAGCCTGACCTCTGATGGTGGATGATCCTGCCCTGGTCATGGGCGAGCTTGCCCTTTGGTGGAGGGCGATCCTGACCCAGCTGTGAGTGAGCTAGCCCTGGTGGTGGTGATCCCACCCCGGCCGTGAGTGAGCTAGCCCGGAGGGTGGGCGAGCCCGCCCGGAAGGCAGGTGAACCCACCCCCGGATGGGCAACCACGCTCGGGGGAGGTCGCCCCTTTTGGAGCAGGGTCACCCCTCTTTTAGGCGGGGTCGCCCCTCTTCCGAGCAGGATCGCCCATGTCTCCTTTAGCCCAACTTTTTGGGTGGATTTGTCCAATCCTAGGGAAAATCTACCCTCCCCTGCTTTCCCCTTGCCCTTTTCGGGCATTTCTTTCCATTTTTTCTGGGTGTATTTACCTTGTAATTGGGAAAATTCACCCCCCTTTCCCCTGCCTGTAACAGGCGATTCTGCCTACCCGATGGACGAAATTGAAATTTCACCCTCAACCCATTTTTCTAAATTACTCCAATCCTAAAACCCATGTTTTCAAAATGCATTAAAATTCAAAAGTATAACACAAAATTCTTAAAATCACAAAGGGGGTTTTTGACCTAACCTGGCATGGAACCGCGCGCTCATGAAAAAACCGCCGTACCTCATCCCCCCGGTGGATGATGTCATCATCGTAATCGTCTGGCATCCTCGTCTCCTTCCTCTCTTCTCTCTCTCTCTCATTCAACTACCAGCTGTGCAAATGAGGAATAGTAATTTTTAAAATTACTATATATAGGTTTTCCCTCCTTTTTTAACTTTTTTAAGTTGAGGGTATTTTTTACCCGTTATTTAAAGTTCTTTTTAATTCAACTAATCCTCTAACTTCTCGGAGCTGCCATTTAAGCACCCTGTGTCCGTTTGAATCCATTCAAAAGCCACTCTTCATGGTTTTTCGAGCTCTATCCAACGATACCTTCTATTTCCTCATATCAAGAAGTCGTCTAGGGCCCCTTTTTCTTCCTCAACTACCCTCTCGAGGGGGCATACCCTACCATTTTCCTCCATTCCTCTGTCATGGTCATTCTCTTGCGAGACCGAGGCATCTCCCTTCATTTCCCTCCATTCGGGCAGCTCATGCAACTTCTCCCATGCTAGGGCATCATTTTCTAGTCGTTTCCTCTATAAAGTCATCTGCATTTTATTTTTCTTTGAAACACTGTTATTCTAACAATATTTCAAAGGGGAAAAATGTAGACATCCAAATTTGACCACTCCTATATGGTCAGATCTGTCTCCTTTATTCGTCTATTTCATCAATATTAATTAAATAATTTTTTTAATTAATATTCCCCCTTTTTCCTAAGGTTTCTAAAGTATTTAATTTAATAATTAAATACTTTACCTTTCCCTTTTCCTCATTTACCTTTTTGAATTTAAATCAATTTTAAATTCCCTCTTTTCTCTCTTCTTGTCACATCCTCCATAACCTTCCTCTAATTTGGATTAGTCTAATTAATCCATGATTAGGATGTGCACACCTTTAATCGGGATTAATTTCACATCCTCCATATTTGTCCACTTGCCTCTAATCCCTCATTAATCTTCTTAATCACTTGTTTGCACAACCTTAATCTAATCACATGTCATCTTTGGCATGTCCTCCAAGTCAACCTTTCATAAGTGCTTTCCTGTTTGAGCCTTGACCTCTTCCCCATGTGAATTTAAAATTCACATTTATTCATTCAATGCATTTCTCTTCCCCATGCAAGTTGTTGAGAAATTCTAAATTCTCACTTGTCACATCAGTCACATGGAACAAGGGATTCCTTTATAAGGACCTTGTCTTATCCACAAGGTACTTCTCATCATGTGAATTTAAAATTCACATTTATTCTCCCAACCACTTTTCCCTTCCAATCATGTGAATTTAAAATTCACATTTATTCTTCCAACAACTTCTCTCATCCCCATGATGATAAGAGAGGACTTTTTAAAATTGCCCACTTGTCACCATCATCCTCATATGGGGACAAGAAATTCCTTTTTAAGGAGACCTTCCCCTAATCTCAAGGTACTTGCAAGTACCTCCACCTCACATGTCCTCTTTCCAACTCACCTATCCTTGTGACACATCCTCTTCCACATGGCAAGATGTGAGGGCTTGTGAGTCCTCAACTCACCATAGTCCTTCATCTTGCCCATGTTGGAAAAATCATGACCGTTGATTCCTCTAGAGACTCTTCCCTTAAAATGGAATATTTTGTCACATTCACACATTCACACATTCACAATTCAAGCATTCAAGCTCTCCAACTTTTAAGCTCTCAAGCATTTTTGCATTCACAACCTCTATTATTGCACTCACCAAGCTTCCATTTTGCATTCATCAATCCAAATACCCACATCTTTCATTGCATTCTACATAAAATTTGCATCACTTTGCATAACATTTTAGTCCATTTTCCATCAAGGAGCACACATTCAAGCTACATCAAAGGGCCAAACAAGAAGATCAACTTAGACAAGGTATAAATTGTTGTTTTATCTTTCTTTGTTTAAGTTCAACTTAGGCTAATCTTGAGGTGCCAAAGTGTTGTTTTTCTCCTTTGCATTCTATTGTTTTGCATCATTTTGGATAGGTAAAATAACGCTGCATCACATTTCTGGCATGCCTGGTGGGACCCACAAACGGGTCTCTTTTTTTTATGTTTTCTGTTGTTTGACATTTTGCAAGTTCAGGTTACACAAAGGCGACTCCGCAACAGAGAAGGGCGACCTTGTCCTCAACAGGGGTGACCCTGCCCTAGTATAGGCTGCCTTGCCCCAAGACAGGGGACCCTAACTTGAACAGAGGCAATTCTGCCCTTGTAGAATCGCCCATATGTGAAACATGAGCAAATTTTTCTCTTTGTTTCCTGAATAGGGGTGACCTAGTCAAAACAGGGGCGAGCCTGCCCTAACAGGGGCAATCTTGCCCTAACAAAGGCAATCCTGACCTAAACAGAGGCAACTGTGAGGTAAAAATAATGATTTAAAGTTCATTTCCAGTGTTTGTTTTTTGCGACAGACATGACCGAAGTATTTGACATGTCCACAGGTTTTGAGAAAGGTGGGATGTTTACAAGGGACATAAAAAAGGGTGGCTCAACTGAAGGAGTGATGAACACTTGCACCTTTTTGGGGTCAGGCACACTCACAATAGGATCTGAAAGTGATACAGAGCTTGGTTGAACGAAGGTAGAGGGGAGGAGAGAGGAGGACATAGGAAGAGGTCCCGATAAAGGGGCGGTCGACTCCTCTTCCTTCTTCTACAAATCGTCCTGCTTAGCTACAAGAGCCTTTCACTAATGCTTGCACTCACACGCAAGGTAGTTTCTGTGACTCTTCGAGCTAGAGGCTAGGAACTACGAAGGGATGAAAGAATCCTGCTCAGCCATAGGAGTGTCCATTATAGCCATTTTTAGCAGAGGGACGAACTCTTGAATGGGAGTAGGGGTGGGTTGAGAAGCAACAGGGTGAATTGGCTCTAGTGCCTTGACAACGAGCCTCTTTCTGTTCACTACTTTTGCAACATAAGTAGTAGGAGGCTGTAGAGGCCAAGACATAGAGGATTCCCCATGGGGACCTTTTCCCTTTCCATACAAGTAATACCAAGGTCTAGGTGGTTTGGTAGGGAGATTCGATATCCTAATCTTGGGTCTACGCCAAGCAGTCACCATCGGAATCAGAGGGTAAAAGCCAGGCCTACTCATCTAAAAATATTCTCTAGAAAGAGTAGTGGGAGAGCCATCTCAAGGATGAGGTAGCTTCTCTTTTCCCTTTCAAGAAGAGGAGGCAGCTAGATGTTGTGCTAATGGAAGGATCAATTTCAGCTGTCCCTGGCCCCCGGTCTTATACTTCACATAATTCTTATAAAGTAGGTCCGTTCTTGGAGGAAGTGGATTGACTGGGGTGGGCCAAAAGCGATCCAATGAATATCCCCTATGGGATACCAAAGACTTGTACCCAGTGTCATGCACTACGTGCATGAAACCTTCATGGGAGAAATTTAAACATTTGTGAATGATGGAGGCGATGCCATTCATGGAAGCTAGCCAAGGTATGCCTAGCTTCAGCCTGGACAAATCTGACTCTGAAATGAAATCAACGAATGTGTCTACAACCCTAGGTCCAAATAGGATGGATAGAGTTATCAAGCCATATGGCTTGAGAGATAGACCATCGTGTGTATGGATGGTAGATTTCATTTTTTATGTACTCTTCTCTATGTAATGAATTAAGCCACAATGTCTCTTCTATAATGACATTCACTTGAATCGCGGGATCAAATAAGACCCCTATTACAATGTTCCCATTGAGGTGAGCAAGAATGTAAAGGGAAGAGGGCTTATTGTTCAAGGGCATATCCAGTGAAGTGAATGTCACGTTCGACAAGCCAGTTGCAGGTTGCGTGGTAGGATTGACTGTGACCATGTTAACGTATGCCTCAGGCCGAGTGGTAGAATCAGAGGGATTGATAATCATGTTGGTAGAATGTGACGAAAATGGGTCTATGCATATCTGCAACTCACTATTCACTTTCACCACTGATTTGTTTGCATTTTGTTTATTTCCATCAAGATGAATAGTAGCATCCTCGATGCGATCCTGTATCTCGTGACACAGGTGCATACAACATTCAGTATCATGTTCATTAAATCGATGGAGCTGATATAAGGTATTCACATCCTACCAACTAGGGTAAGGTTCCTTGAGAGGTTTAGGGTTCTCCAAGGTTATGATCTTATCCTTCAACAAATTTTGTAAGATGGAAGAATAATATTCTGCTAGCTTTGTGAAATTCCTGTTGCGTCTAAGGCTATTATCATTCGTAGCGGCTACTACATTCACAATAGCCTTACCTTTTCTAGAGATCGATAAAATGGACTTCCCTTCTAAACGAGAGCGCGAGGAGGATCCCCTAAACTGGACTACCATTTGTTGATACTCTTGTAGAGCTGCACACAGATGCATGAAAGAAGGGTATTTCATAAGGGAAAACTTTTCTTGCCAAGGCCTTGGCAAGTTCCCTATGAATACCTTCTACACATCAGAATTGGGTAGCGAGTACAAAATTTGTGAGAAAAGTACTTGATACCACACTATGAAATCAGTAATATTCTTGTTATACCCTTGTTTACATCAGACAAGATCCGAAAAGGTCATCTTCAGTCTGATGTTGGCTTGGAATTGTTGGAGAAATTGATTAACTAGTTGATCAAATGAGAAAATAGAGTTGTCAGGTAAGGAACAATACCATTTGAGCGTTGTGTCCTTAAGAGATTGAGGGAATAGTTTTTCCATTAACGCATTGTGATGGAAGAAATCTATACATAGAGCATTAAAGGCAGACACATGCATTTGTGGGTCCCCTTTTTCGCCATATTTCTCAAATTTGGGAATCTCCATTCCTTGTGGGAAGGGAGTTCAGGATTGCTACCAACAATGGACTATGTTAGAAGAAGGGTTGAAAGATAGGCTGGGTAGAGGATTGGGAGAGATTTTCCAAATGGCTTTGTATCTTACCCATATTCTGAAGAAGAGTGTTCAGAATAGGGTCTTGGGATGACAAAGGTCCAGTGGGACCTCCTCTAGAACCACCACCGAAGCCACCTCCGGAACCACCAACAAGGCCATTGCCAGAACCATTGTTAGAGCCACCGCCACCAACAGGGCCTCCGTCGGAGCCACCTCCACAACTAAGGCCACCACCATGGCCTCCACTGGAACCACCTCCATCAGTGCCACTATCGTTGCTGAAGCCACCACCACTACCAAAGCCCCCACCACTCAACCCACCAAAACCTCCACCGCTAGAGGTGACAAGATGGGTGAAGCTAAAACCTAAGGGTATTTTGTTTGCTTTGATAGTTTTGGATCTTTCAGAGGCAGAGGGAATGCTGATTGATGGGACTATGTCAGCCATGTACACAAACGTGGGAGACATCAAAATTTCTAACTATCTCTCATGGTCTACGGGAGTAGCCCCTTGTATAATGTTAGGTTTGTTTGGAGGGGCACACGCTTTAGTCAGACTAGAGAGACTAGCCAGTAGTTCTATGCTTGTTCGGTCTTTTCCCACCATATACTTTGTTTCGCTAATAACCCAAGTGACTCTAGCCATCTTTGGGTCCTTTTCTAGGTGATTCTCCAAGTCACCCAGTCCTTTGCTAAGGGTAGAGATATATTTTGAAGGAATGTGAACAACCTCATGCTCATCTATCGACGATGGTGTAGGAGACGTAGGAGGAGTGGGTACATGGTTGTTCTCATTGGAGAAACCTACCTCGCCCCTCAATAATTTCTCTTGGGCAGATAGACCAACGACATATCTAGAAAAAAGTCTTGTAGAGAAACTAGCAGTGACCTTCGTCCTCTCCATCAGAAGGTGTCACACACTTCTCCTAACAATGTACTCGAAAGTCATGGACTGGGTTGTGATGCTCATAAACCTTCACTACACTCAGGCTTACAATGATCACAAGGTACAAGGGAGAAGTTTCAACACCAACGAATAGGCAAACATTGGTTCACGTCGAATTTTCCAAAAATGTAAGAGATGGGGACCAACCACGTCAAGGCTGTAGGTCACGGAGAGCCGAGAGCGAAGTGCTGCCCTAACTTACCTCACTCTAAAGGGGGGTTTTGGATAGTGACCATGAATGATGAGGACTATAAATTAATTTAATCACCCTTCTGACCCGAAATCCAAGTTTAGGCTAGGTGAGTTGGTTTTCAGAGTCAATATTGTACCTTAGATAGCTCTCTATTCGAGGACGACAACATAGTTTTAGGACAATAGCGTAACGTGCTAGCATCTCTTAGATGCATTAGCATCTGTACGACCAAAGGATAGAAAGTACAATATAAACTTCCAAAAAATAAACTAACGACCTAGCTAGTTATTCTTAAATGAACAAAACAAAACAATAAAGTACAAAAAGTACAAACAAAGATGATAGAGTAGATAGATATAAACAAGGGTGGCGAAGATGATCTCACCAAGGTGACAGTTTACTAGCTAGCTCCAAATT
This sequence comes from Sequoia sempervirens, assembly GCA_007258455.2. NCBI lineage: Eukaryota > Viridiplantae > Streptophyta > Pinopsida > Cupressales > Cupressaceae > Sequoia > Sequoia sempervirens. The sequence goes on from VDFB02193867.1 coordinate 370,812,094, forward strand.
CTCGTTCACCTACAAGCAAGAAAGAGGGGAAAATGTCTGGGCTGTATAGGGGTTTGCCTTAGTTAGACCCTCGTTTTGGTGTTTCCACCTCCATAGATAGCCAGATAGCAACAAAATAGAAATATACGATAAAGAAGTAAAGAAAGTAGAGATTGCAATAAACACTACAAAACAATAAAATGCTACTCAACTAAATCACAGAGGAGAGGAGCAAAACGTTACCACCTCCACCCAAAAGCTCACTAGCCAATGGAGGAAAATGCAAACTTAGCAAGGTTACCACAACCTCAACTGTGATGAAAGGAGGTGTCGCAAATTCGCTCCTATACAACATGACACAAACATCTTGATAAATCTAACATTCAAATGAGAATATTTCATATAGTTCATTTGTGATGTGTGTCCCAACACCCAAGTATGACTGTAATGACTATTCCCACCCAATCCTTGAATAAAACTTTATTTTCTCTCATTTTCACAAGTCTTCACATTTTTGAAGGAATTTTGGACTTGGAGCTCTCTATCACTCTATCTAATAAAAAATTATCAAAATTCTCCCACGTCTTGGATACTTGTAGCAGTAAAGACTCCTCTTGCACACAATCTCATCACATCTATCATCTCAAGAGAGGGGTCACAACTGCTGGTAATGCTCTCCTGCTTGTCATTTGATCTCGTCTAGCATCTTTTAATCATGATAGGGGTTCTCCTCCACAGTGAGGTTTGTTTCTATCACAAGTCTATTTTATTTTCATGCATTTCAATCTTGTCTAGCTATCCATGGAGGTGGAAACACCAAAGCAGGGGTTTCATTGAGGTAAACCCCTATAAAACCCCAACATTTTTCCTCATCTCCATGTGTGTAGGTGCTAAATAGGTTAAACTAACAAAGAATCTCACTTTGGAAACTACTGGGCTTTATTCATCATGACGATAGCACAAGTGCATAGATGTCCCCACGGCGTGCTAATGTCCAAGGCTGAGACTTTGTTTGACTGGTATCACATTCTATATATTTTGTACTTTCTATTTCTGTAGACTAAATATTTTTATCCTTTAGTATTTGTAATTTATTTGATATTTCCAGTCATATTTGTTATTAAACTTTGCTTAGATTTCAGTTTTAAAACATTTTTATTTCTAGTTCACTTGATCTAGGTCAATTGAGGTAGTTGAGAGACAATTTGCTCCTTGAAATCCTGTGATCTTGTGGTTAGAAAATTTCATCCTCTACAATTATTTATACTAAATATATATAAAAAATGAAAAGAAAAGCTAATATATATTAATAAACAATACAATCCATATGGTAGGGATGTACAATTGTACAAATTTTTGTACCATCAAACTCCTAGTGCGATGCAAAATCACAAAATATTTCCTACAACAAAAGTATGACATGTTATATGTCAAAATTCATTTATCGATCCTTTTAGATGCAACTATGATATCTATTTTACAATGGGAGGTTCCTAGAAAATTTTGATCTTCAAAACTTCCTAAAAATGCAATAGACCTATAGAAGAAAAAATACCAAAAACCTTTCACACACCACAATTAGAAAGTAGGTTAGCGTGTTCACATTAATTTCACCAAAATGAATGCACAAAAAAGTGAAAACATCAAGACAAACACTTTAAAATATAAAATAACAATAAAATAATTACTAGATTTTATTACAAACCTTAAGATAAAGTATATTTTCGTGAATTACTCATGAATGGATGTGGATGCAACTTAGCTAATACTATAAATTTTGATAATATAATTTAAAAAAGTAAAATTGCTTAAACACTTCTTGAAAATGATGTGAGAACATTGTATTTATAGATTTTCTTGAGAGATTAGATGAAAGATGAGGATAAGATCAAATGCTAAGAGTCAACTGAATTATTGTAGTGTCAACTTGAGAAAGTGGAGAAGATATCTCAACTAGTTATGGAATGAGCTCCTAGGAGGATAATTTTAATTCATTAAATGGATAATGAGAAGGATAAACTACCAATTTTAAAAGATAGCTCTTAAAGTTGGTGAGGTGATAAACATAAATTTTATTTATTTATTAATATTGGATAATTAGCTCATAATAATTAAATAATGAATATCATTTAATTAATGGATAAATTATGGGAATGAAAGTAATTAATAAATGATGTGATAAATAATCAATAAATGATAAATTTGATGATATGATGATGATGATGATGATGATGATGATACACTAACAATTAATAGTCAATGTTTAGGAGAGTATTTCAATGTCTACACATAGATGCCATAAATTGCAAGAACATTATTGTGAAAGTTTTATAATTTTTACCTCTCAAGACTATTAAGAGACATCATCAGAATGATGTAGTCCAAAAGGATCGAGACATCTCTGTAGTGAAATGATTACTCTATTTGTATCTACCAACCCACATAGATTTTTTTTTTTTTTTCGCATGTCATAAGATTCATAGAAAAGATGATAAATATAAGATGAATGACTTTTGACGACTTAAATAATTTTTATTTTCTGTATTTACAATTTAAAGCCTTTCTTCTAGTGAATTCCATTATAATAATTTAGAATTCCTAAAAAAAAATTAACTCCTTTAAAATTTGAATCACAAAACTTTTATTCTAAACTTTAAAAAAATGAAAGTATTTTTTTAAGGCTAACCCCACCAACTATAGGAAATATAAGCCTAAATGTTAGTATTTACTTTAGGTTAATCATTCAATTATATTCTTTCTTTACCATGCAATATTAATCATTCTAAAGCTATTTACTTTAGTTGTGCCATTATTTTCTTTCATTTTCATTTATGTGCATTTTGATGTAGAATTTATCTTACATTTTATCATGCATCTTATATCATTTTTGAAATGAGGATAACATATACCTTTCTTTATAAATTCATCTTATCATGAATAGATGTAATTAATAATAATTCATGCAATGATTAAAGTCTTCAATTTTTATAAAGGCCTTTTAATAGTAAGATGTATGTTTTGTTCTTTTAAGTGTTGTACACCTGTTCATAATATGTTCATAGATCTTATAATGTGCACAAAAGTAATACCTATTATTCTTTAACTTGAGTTTTGAGGCACGATTCAAAGTATTTCACATGTAAGTTAACATTGGGAGAAAATGTAATTGTGAAAATGTGTATTTTATAATTTTCTCCTTCATTTTGGATACACTTTGACTCATTTGTCCCATGTGTAGTGAATATCATTCAAGTAGCATTATTTTTCATAAAACTTAGAAAATGGCATGATCCTAAACTAAATTTAAGTACACAAATCTTGATGGTCTTAATATGACCTATAATCTTCCAATTTCCTCAAGTGAGCTGAATTTTCTATTGTAGGCTTCAACCTATGTTATATCTATAATTTAGATTTTGAGTCCCAAAATATTATGCTCAAATTTAATCATGTGCCAAAGATGACTCCCTTTTAGCTAGCTATTATTTATCAAATCAAGCAAGAAATATATTATTTAACCATTAGGTGGTTGTATAAAAAGAGAAACTCTATTTTATTTTGTGGACTTTATTAATTAATTAATTTTACTAATCATGTAGTATAACTTGAAGAGCATCATAAAATATCATTGTATCATTATTCATCACCAAAATTTTCACTCAATATGTCTACAATATTTGTTCATTTGAACCATTAATTTAGCTTAATAGGTTTAACAAAGGATAATAAACCTTATGAAAAATATAGAGGTACCACTACATCTTAAAAAAATTAGATGCTCTTGGAAAATAATTTCTTGAGATCAAGATTGTTTGTGGCATTTATGTTGAGAGAGGATGAATGTAAGGATTAGAGGTTGGATATGCAACCCTAGAATAATCAATGTTGAAGTGAAATAAAGAGTAGAAAAAGTTATTCTATATTTTGTTTAAATGTCACAATTAAAATGTGATCATATAGTACTCAATTAGACCACTAAGAAAGGTCCACAGTATTTAATGTTACTGATTCACACATAAAGCAAAATTCTTATTGATACTTTTAAAATTAGAAAGTGAGTTTAAGATTGATTTATCATCTCAATTAACTTTTCTAAACTTATTCACTTAATATTGTTGCTTTATTTCTATATTAGGCTAGATGACATTAATTAAATATTGTTTCTCTTATTTTCAACAAAAACACACGCATCCATCACCATTATAATCCAAAATTTAAAAATAATTTAAAGCTTATGAGATCTCTTATAATCATATCATTGAAACCTAATTTAATGCTCAATATCTTTTATTGATTAAAAATTAGATAAAATCATTAGTTAACTAGGAACAATATCATGTATACTTAAAAATGATCTGCATTATCAATTTTATAATAAAGTGTTATAGAAAGATACATGAAAGAAACTAACTATAGATTGCATTAGGTGTTATCTGAAAAAAGTACATAAAAGAAGCTATAGATTAGCTTAGGTGTTACCCATACATATATATGATGAGAAAAAGGTACATGAAAGACGCTAGATTGTATTAAGTATTACTCGTATATATATATATATGATGAGAGAAAGGTACATGACAGAAGCTATAGATTGCATGAGGTGTATGCAACCCGTATGTATATGAAGGAGAAATGAGATTGCATTAGGTGTATATAACCCGTAGGTATACGAAGGAGAAATGAGAATGGAAAGGAAGATCTAGAGAGAATCGCAGGTTGTGGGTTTGAAAGAGAGGGTGCTGTCGGCGTCGTTGTAAAGGATGTGGTAGTTTTGCTGCTGCACGTTGCCGAAGATGGAAGGTCCGGATGCAAGCAGGCCGGAGGAGCCGAGCACGGCGAGGCACAACAGGTGCTCGTTCCCGTCGTCTATCTCGATAAAGTAGTTGTCTGTGGGAATGTCGTAGTCGATCCCGCCTTGGAAGTTGAAAGTGAGGGAGGGAAAGGTGGGCTTTGCAGAGGGCATTTGGTAGCAGAGATCGAGGCCCGTGGAAGAGCCGTCTGCAGGAGTGAGATGCACGGCGGACTGGATGGCTGCCTTGAGAGGAGAGTAGGCGGCGTCGTCGAGAATGGTGACGGTGGTTCCAGAGTCGATGATCATGCCTCCGCTGCCGTCAGGCTTGAGATCGAAAGTGCCCGGAGGAATGTCGAGGGCGGAGCCGTCGACGGTGATTCCGGTGATGGGGATGTACCAGAAGGTGGGAATGGTGGTGCTGGTGATGAGCGGCAGTGTCTTGGCACCGGTCAGAGAAGCGTCGTGGCCGAAGAAGAGAGGGCTGGTTTTGGAGGGGGAGTCGGTGATGGGGAGGAGACAGTAAGAGAATTTGCTGTCGACCATGGAGCCGAGCTGCGAGATGAGCGAGAGAGGACCCCGTCCCAACCCCACCAGGCCGCCGCCCTGCTGGAAGCCTTCGCCTTGATTGTCGTTTCCGCATCCAAAGGCGATGTGAGGAACGCGGGTGGCATTACCGATGGTAAGTGTTTCGTAGGAGAGCACACCGCTGGTGGAGGACATATCGCCATAGAGATAATAGTATGTGCAATCGGGAGAGCAGAATTTGAGCTGCAATGCATTGCAGAGATCGGAGTCGCAGGGAACTTTGCTGTACGTGGAGGATTTGGAAGGATCGAAGATGGGCGAGGGTTGTTTGTAGCACTGAATGCAAGGCATGCACTGAGTCCATATCAGATCACTCCCCGTGTCCACGATTGCCTCGAAGCTCACCGAAGGGCTTCCCACTCCCACTTTCATCAGAAATTCTCCATCTCCCACCTGAACGGGCGTTTCAGCATCTAGCTGCTTGGCTGAGGATCTGCTTATTGCTCTCTTCACAATTGCGTCTATTTTCTGTGATCGCCTCTTGCTTCGGACTACAGCGCCCTTCAATCGCTCACTAAAGCTCGACTCTGCCTCTCTGCGACTCAATTCCACCCTCGTCACCCCCAGATTTTCACCTGTTTTCGTCCAAGCAACTCTGCCACACGAACATGATATCATGCACATTATTAACGAGATCAAGGCCAGCTTCCCACACCTCAACCGTTCCATTGCAATCCGACTAAGCTCTAAGCTCTAGTATCTACAACAAAATAAAACTCCTTCACTCTTTCTATGATGTTTTTCTTTCTCACCAACTGCACCATATATATATACATAACGGGAGATTACTCGGACGGCCTACCCTTTTCCTGTCTCTGTCTTCAAATCCTCTGAATTCAGAACGTCATCCTGCAAAACTTCACTTCCTTTTCCCGGAATTCTTCTTCTTGTCCTTCCCTGCTACTTGGTGGTTATTGACAAGGAATGAAAGATCGTCTTGAGCTATATACAGATCACACTCACCTCCCTGTCTTCGTCTTGAGCCATTCGCTTGCGATTTTGTCTTCAGTCATGTTTTCCAATCTTATTCCCACCGCATTCCTCTCATACCCGCCGAAGTTACGTCCACAACTGTGACAAAGATCTGGTGGAGTTGACATAAATAGAATCTCCTTCCCTCTTCTTTAAACAATTGCAAAATTGCTGGCGCCTACTACTTATTTCGCCAATTCCATTCATTTTTTATCCGATACTACTTATATAAAGACTGCATAAAATCGAACTAGACCATTCCTTAGGTAATTAGATTTCTATATGCGGAGCAGGTATGTATGCGCACAAGTGTTAAGAAGGATGGTTAAAAATCTGCCCTATAGATGCTTATCTAAATAACTCAATAATAATCTGCTCATATTTTCGAGGGAAAATATATATGGTTTTAGATTAATTAATTAAATCTAAATAATTAGACATAAATTAATTGGAATGGTTGAGCTGTTGGATTGGAGTGTATCAAATTAGGTAATATGAGATAGAAAGAATAACCATGTCATAAATATTGATAAATGAAGAGAGGGACAGTTTTACTTTGTGGTCAAATAATTTATGTCAATTGACAAAGATAATCAGACTCATGCACCTTGAAATTTAGGGATGCCCTAGACAATCGAGTGTATAGAGCATAACTAAATATTCTCCCCTACTATATGCTAGGTCAAATTTACTATTTTGGATCTACCCTATAGCTACAAACCTACTCTATATTTACAAACTCAATCTTTGATGATTTCTAGATTTCATCCTATGGACACTTAGAAAGTAAACAATTATACACTAATATATAATGACTAATGGTAAATTGTCAAAATAGGAAATGACAATGTAAGATCAAGGCATATTATATGTACAAGGAAAGATAATTGTAATAATCTCATGTAAGATAGTAGATGCAACATATAGCTATACATTGATAATAAAGAAATGTAGTGTCAAAAATTGCACCCTATGCCAATTTCGCACTTACACATTGTGCCTAGTGCATTTATGATAAAATTTATGATTGAGATGTTACAATTTTGATCTCATAGATGGCAATGATGAAGCATTAGTAGCTTGTGGCTTGAATTTTGGAAAGATTTGGTTGGATGACCACATAGCATGTAGACATCTATGTGGCGTGCAAACTTCCCTATAAAATCTGATTTAAATGGAAATATCCTGCATAGTTTATTTGTGATGCATGTCCCAACACCCAAATACAACTATAAAAACTATTCCCACCTATTTCAAGAATAAAACTTGCTTCTCTTCCTCATTTTCAAGGGTAGTTGGATCTTTTTGGACTGGGAGCCCTCTATCTCTCTCTTAACAAAACCACCAAAATACTCTCATGACTTAGACATTTGCAATAGTAAATAATCCTCTTGCTCATGATCTTGTCACTTCTATCATCTTGAGAGAAGGGCCATAATTGCTAGTAATGCTCTCTTTCTTATCATTAAAATAATATCGTCTATTATTATAGTTTTTTGAGCTTGTCTAGTGTCTCTTTATCGCGATATGGGTTCTCCTCCACAACAGAGTTTGTTTCTATGATGTTGTAGAATTGCACCTAGGGACAATTTTAAATTTTTGCACTTTTACCTAGCATTTATGACACCTTAGAGCATTAATGATAAAAATCCCATGAGTCAGAATTTCGCGATTTTGATTGCATGTAGACTTGTGGCAGAGCAATAGAAGCCTGATGACACGTTTCTTGAAAATATAGGCTTTGGACGCCTGTGCGACGTGTGAACGTCTGTGCGGCGTGCTAGCATCTTGGTGGTTTTTTGAGTTTGAAATAGGGAATTTGAAATATTAACTCTCTTGACATGTGTCCTAGTAGTCAAATTTTAGATGTAACGACTCTTTTCCGCCCTTGCATGCATCAAAAACCCCTTCCTTGCTCTCATTTGGGGTTGGAAGTCATTCATTCAAGCTCTCCGACATTATCTGCCGTCGCTACGGGGTGGTAGATCGTGGTTGGGATCATCATCATTAGAAGGGACAAAATCAATGATGGTGGGGTGGGGGCAATCCCTGGGTCTCGTTGTGCTCTTGTAAGCCCTAGTATATGTGGGCACATCTGGTGGAATTGTCTATACATGACCATGCTGTCACATGACCCGAATCCAGTAGTATGGTACTATAATGTAATCATGGTGACCTACTAAAAAATGGTCCTGCTGCAGGTTCCTCAAGTGCCCGCTATCATCCACCCATATGAAAATCAATGGGATCTCCATCTAACCCTATATGTAGTAAGAGTATTAAATTGTAGCCGCCAAAACTATAAGTCTCCATACCTCCACTACCCCGTCATATCATACCAATGGGCCATGGGGATGCGATATGGCTGGTTTTGGTGAAAATCTACTGGCCTAGTGGACATGACGTGGGAAAAGGCCCACACTTGCCAAAGTGTGCACGTAGTAAGGCTATGATACTTGTAATGGATGTATCAGCCTAGCTCCTAGTAGAGGTGCACTAGCATGTTGCGCCCCTAGAAAAAACTTGTCTTGCACTTTGGACCATCTCTTTGATTGTGTGGAGGAGGCCCCCATGCAGATGCGAACCTTTCCTGTCTATCATGATCCAAAAAGCAATGGTCACAACCATCACCCAACACAACAGTGATGCAGTGGCCCTCGCCTAGTCATACCAATGCGTGTAGGTGTGGCTCATGCCATCGCCGTCCATCCGTCCATCCTAAGTAGTAGAGGACTCCCTCTGTATGCTTCTGTGCCGATTGGGTATCATCTAGGACCACCCGTCATCCACATATGGGTAGTATGAGGATCTGATAGACATCCTCTAGTGTGATAGTCATCTCCCTAGAGGGTAACTAGAAAGATGACATAGTGGCATCCTACTGCTCCATCAATGTTGTAAGCATCCGCTTATGGTAGCACATCTTTGGCATGGTGAACACATGCCAAAGATTGACCCGCTCTAGGTGTATGACCTCGTCCTCTATGCGATGGCCCCTTTGCTCGCGAATGATTCAAAAAACTCACCCTCTTGGATGCTCACAAATCTCTAGATACTCTTGGAAAAAGTGAAAAAATTCAAAACATCAAATTTCACTGTGAAAACAATTTTTTTTTCAAGACCTATGTGTGCCACGTAGACGTTTGTGTGCTGCACATGAGTCCCTGTTCGCCATGGACACCTCAAGGACGCTAGCACATGATCAGGACCTCGACACACATTCTAGATGACAGTGCACATTTTGGACATGAGCACCCAAAATGGACACCTGCACACCTTGCTGAATAAAAAATGCTCAAAAAGGACCTTAAATCATGAAAAATGAGGTTTAGAGGCCTACTTCCACTCCACCTCACAACCCTTGCCAATGTCATCATGCAGTTCCTCCAATCTAGGTGCCTTGTACTCCCTCTTGCTCAAAATTTTGTTGACTTTTCTCTCACAAAAGTCAATAATTTGCTCATAGTGAATAGTGAAAATGAGTCTTCTAGGGTCCCACCTAGGTATATATAGGCCCCCATGGGGCCCATTTTTACTAGAGCTTGTGGTTCCCCGGTTCTCCTAAATTTACCCCACCAAGTTGGGAGAAAAATCAGGAGGGGCATATATTCACCTCTTGATCATATTTTTCTTCCGAATCAACAAATTTTTCTTGATCATTCTTCTCACTATTGTAGTTTCTTTTGATTTTTGAGGTTGACCTAAAATTTGAGTTTTGTAGGTTAAAGTCTTGAGTGTTTTTTCATGACTATTCTCTTGTTGTTTGTTGAGCTTGGTTGCTTGGGGCACCTTCAGTACTGGTTAGCTCGACTTCGATGGTCTTTAAGGTCCCTTTTTCTTGGCATGCAAATTCATAAAATTCAAAGTTTAGGTAAAAATTTTCTTCTCTACTTTAGTGAGGCTGATTTTTTCCAAAATTGAGCCCACTAAAGTGGGGGAAAAATGTAATGTCACAAAATTGGGCAATTCCACATTTTTGTACTTTTTCCTAGCATTTATGACACCTTAGAGCATTAATGACAAAAATCCCATGAGTCAAAATTTCATGATTCTTACTCCATACAAACTTGTGGTAGAGCAACAAAAGCTCGATGACACATTTCCCAAAAATCTAGGCTTTGGACGCCTACACGGTGCAAAGATGTTTGCACAACGTGCTAGCATCTTGGCAGTTTTCCGAGTTTGAAACAAGGAATCTAGAATCTAAAATCTCTTGACACATGTCCTAGCAGTTATATTTCAGATATAACAACTCTTTTCCCCCCTTGCATGCTTCAAAAAACCCTTCCTTACTCTCATTTGGGGTTGGAAGTCATTCATTCAAGCTCATGTAACATTTTGCTCCATCTTTGAGTTCTCTTCATCCTTGATAGCAACACTTTCACAAGTAAAGCCATGTTGGACTAAGGTCCTTCTAGCAGCAACAAATCTCAAGCAAGCACTTAATGGTGCATTCGTGTGCTCCAGAGAGGGTCTAGGCCCGTGCGTAACACACTCTCTCTCTCTCACACTTTTCTTTCCTACTTGTTTATTTACTATTTAGTGGCGTAGGTTCTACTCCTGAAGTGGGTTTTTCTTTCACCACACACTTTTTCCATTTCATTTACTTTCCTATTTGGCTGTTCGTGGAGGTGGGAACACCAAAATGGGGGTCTGAACAAGGCAGACCCCTATACAACCCCAAAATTTTCCCCTCATTCTTCTATGTGTAGGTTGCAAAGTGGAGCTTGGAGTGAAGACTCGAATGTCCAGTAAGAGGTAAGCTTTCTCCAAGTCCCCTTGTGTTTGTTATAGCTTTTGGCTTCCTATTTGGTTATTTTAGTCAATACATCCTAGATCTAAGCCCATAAATGAAACTTGGTTCTACCCGCTTGATCTCCTAAGTCCTCTACTGCTTAGGACACTAACGCACCGTGCTGGCGTCCTAAAACTATGCTGCTATCTTTTGGCTAAGAGCTCACTCATCTGAGGCAAAAATCTCAGAGTTTCACTCTCTTAGGATCCAAAGTAGTTTTCTCAGAAAAATAACTTGGGTATACTTTACCACTTCATCAACCTGCTTATGCTGAGGTGTATAAGGGAAGTTCATTCCTTGGTGATCTCTTGAGAATGAAGAGACCCATATGCAACAAATCCCTCTTATATCACAGTTTCTATCACACGCCTACTTTATTTTTAATGTCTTTCAATCTTGTCTGGTTGTCTATGGAGGTGGAAACACCAAAATGAGAGTTTGACTTAGGAACATGTTCAACAAAAAAATGGTTTCATTCTACAATTTTTTTGGCTCTATCCATATAGACGATAACATGAGTGTGTAGAGTGCTGACATTCAATGTCGAGACTTCACCCAACTTGTATCACATTTTGTGCATTTATAGCTCTTCATTTATATGTGAAATAAATAATTTTATCAATTTGTATATGCAAGTTATTTGACATTTTCAATTATATCTAATATTAAGCATAGCTTAGAATTCAATTTTAAACATCTTTATTCCTAGTTCACTTGAGCTGTGCTAATTGAGGTAGTTGAGAGCTATTTTTTTAGTCAAGATCTTGTTGTATTGGGAGTAGAAAATATCATCCTCTACAAGAATTATCTAATTATGTAAGATCAAATAGCTTGATAAAGTAAGATATGCTCTAAAGTAGAAATATTTATCAATAAAAAATCATAATTTTTTATAATAGCTAAAAAAGGTAATGATAATACATAAATAATAAACAAGGCGCTTATGATATTAAAAAATAATTATTAAAATTTCATAAGATTTGACAATGTAAAATAATATGAGAAGTAGATATAAGAGGTCAAATGATAAAGGATGAAAAAATGAGAGGAAAAGAGGATCAAAAGGATAGGAAAAGATAATAGTTAAATAATAGGATGAAAATAAGATACCAATCATACAAAAAAATAAGGATAAAGGTCAAAAATAAGATATCAATCATACAAAAGGAATGATTGTGACATGGTAATGGGATCATTATTTGACAAACTCTTCTTCATCATCCATGATGCCACCATTTTCTATCAAAATTAGACCATCAATTTACTCTTTGTCTTTGTTCTTTTAATGTTCTTATTATTTGGCCATTTAATTAAGATGTGATTCCTCTTGATATACATTTCTACTTGGTGAAAACACTTCATCATTTCAAATAAAATTATTTTTCACCCATATTCAATTCATTTTATATGGTTTTATGTTGATATTTTGATTGTAGCACAACTTGTTTCTCTAGTTTCTATATTTCTTTCTTTGCCTTGAACATAATAACTTTCTTTTCATTTTTCTTTAGAATGTTCTTTAAATTATTTTCTTCCATGTTTCCTTGTTCAAATTCTTCTTTCTTTAGAGCATGATCATCCCTCTCAACTCTCAAATAAATTCTTGATAAGTCATCTAGAGGAATAATATACAAATCATGAGCATAAATGTCATAGGCACATGAAACATGTTGGTAAATGTGTGTTGTACCCCAAGTACATAAAAATACAACTACTAATAATATAAATACACATATTTGATTGAGGTACATCCTAGGGATGCATGTATCACACATGTTAGGTATTCTTTTGGACTCTTTATGTTGTATGAGACTTTGGTATAATTATTTAACATTGTCTATGTCAAATTAGAAAATAGTTTTATGTTTATTTCTTTAATGAATGTGTTTGCACCTTTCCTTTTTTTTTTCATTATCCTAGTATGTAGGTTGTATACAAAAAATAATTTCAAGGTTATATATCCTTGCACATAAGAAATCTAACAACCAATGGTGTTCATCTAAGAAAAATATTCTCATGTATATCATTTTTCTCTCCTTTCCCTTGATATTTTAATTATTTAATATTTACCTTTCTATCTTTTTGTGCTTTTCAATGAAATATTTGTTTTAATCATTTATGCTTTCTACTTGATTGATAAAGGGCCTAATCCCTTTTAGAAAGATATTTTAATCTTAGATCCAATGAAAGGCATCATTTAAGCACACACTTATATCCATTTAGACACTTATACCATCTTTGTAGAATTCTTATTTAGCATTTTTAAATAGACCCAATCCAAATTGATTGACTACGAATCAAAACCTCAACAAAGTAAAATCTCTTTCAAGTGGGGACTCTACCCCACCTTTGTTACCATGTCAAAAAAACATAACAATAAAACCTCCACCATTATCATTCTCCTATAGCTAAAATTCGTCCTTAGCAAGAAGTATCACCACTAGAATAGGAGATAAAATTCCTTTCTCTAAAGATGCATTTAAGTTACAAAATTCCAATTAACATTAAAAGAGATTAGCAAAATATATCCACTCCCTAATTTAAATATTACATTCAACAAACCTCCACCATATATTATCTCTTTAGCCTTATTATAAAAAAAATATTATTTCTTGGAAGACATAAAGAATACTCTCTAAAAGATAGGATGTCTACTCTTATACTTTAAAGTATTTTAAAATGCTACTGCTCAACTACAATGTTTCCCTTCCCAATCAACAATTTAAGAAGTCTTAAATTTTAAAATTAAAATTTCGTATTTGTATTCACATCTTGTCAAGGGTTCTTGTTATGTTACATCATTACCATATCCTTACTTATGTCCCTAACTATATTTTCTTCCTTTGTGCATACACTCTCACACCCTCACACCCTCACACACACTTACCATATGTTTCTATTAATCTAACTGATATTTTTAACCACCATAAGAAACCACGATATAAGGTGAAGAACTGAGTAATAAGGGGTTTAGATTCATTTCACCATAATAATAATGAATGGAATTGTGATTGTCTATTAATTTTATGACAACTTAGAAATCATTGCATAACCAATATTTTTATGAGAAAGTAGAAATTACTTAACATTAGTAATTGAATATTTAAGAGCACATTGTATATTAATTAGTCGTGTATTAATTTTTCATGGTTATATTGATCTAATATAAATTTCACTTATTTCTTAAATCTATATTTTTACTAAAAATATATATTTTTAAAATAAATAATTTCAGAAAATAATTTATCATGTTATTTTCAAATAAAGTATCTGATTAGCGATCATTTTACTTTCCACTAAAATATTAATGTAAATAGGAGATGTATTAACCTTAATAAATGATGTGAGTTAGAATAAATTACTTTTTGTGTTTCCTTTCCATGCTCATGATGTGGGAACAATTTGTGAAATATATTTGGTAGATGTTCAAGGCTCCCTACATTAGTCAAACTTGAAATATATGTAAAACATTATTATATTTTTATATTACCACATGATCATAATCATGATGTATTTTACTCTGGTCTAACTACCATTAAATATTTCAATATAATTGGAATGGCTCACCATATTAATTCTAAGGCCAAGGATTTTTATGAATGGAGCACAATGACTGTGTGAATGAAGCCTTTGGCATAAACAAATAATATTGATGGTATTAGGACATCATATTTGAAAATATTCTAAAAAACTAAAACCTATTTTAATTCAAGGGTAGGTAGAGAGGGGGACAAATAACCAACAAATTGAATCACCAATCCCTTGAAATAAAAGATATAATAAGTAATTTATTTAATGACTACTGATGAATTAAATCTAGAAAATTAAAAAATAGACTAACTATAGATTTAAAACCTATCTAGGGTTGCAAGGCTAGTGTCAAGAGCACCCAAATGAAAGGGATTATGTGTGTGTGGTTTCATTTATGTATAATATAGGTTAATTAAAAAATAAAAATAATTATTCACAAGTTAACCTAGTTTTATTGAGTTGCTAGAGTGAAGACCAAAGAAATTGGCATAACAAAAAAAGTATAAGTGCACCATAAATAACAAATGAAAAGAGAGATTGATTATATTTATTATAAAATAAGTTGTTCCAATTGATGGATCTAATGGGATTCATGTGCCTTAGAATCTAGATATTCCCTATAAAATAGCACAAATGAACCATGCTCATAATATTATCCTTTGTTTTATGTTGATCATGGTTCATTCATACTATTATAAAATCACTGTTTTAGATCTATACAATGGACATGAACTCATTTTATATGTACAAATTTTATCACTACTCCCATGACATCTATAGTGACAATGATAATGCACATGGTAGGTGGAACCATCTGCATCACTATCTCTTCCAAAGCATAGATCTTACAATAGTTTTGGAATATATGAGAGCTAGGGACACTAGAGCTAGATGGTTGAGTTGGTGCATCATCCTATGAGGCAAAAGGCTGGGATATTTATGTGCGATGCTCTATAATGGTGTCTATCAAGCTAGCAATTTCATGGAGAGTCTACACCTCCATACTCTCCCTAATGGATATTGGAACCATCACATGACTTGAATAGGTCTTTATGCTAGCGTTCTTCGATGTATATAGTTATCTACTTGATGAGCTCTTGGTCTATTTTTGGAAGAGCCTCTACCTATACCTTGAAACACCCTCATATCAAAGTAATTAGGAATATGATGAAGGATAAATTCATAGTATAGTTTTCTTAGAAAATATAGCAAAATCTCATAATTATTACATGGAGGCTAGTCAAAGACCATCCACCACCTATCCCAAAAATTATTTCTTATCTTTGCATGATTACACCAATCTATTGGAAACCTAATTCAGAGGAATAGGTTCATTGGTTCTAGGATCTGGATTAAAAGAAGACATATGATTTCTTTCCTCATGCCTTTCTTTTTCACAGATCATCATATGAAAGTTTAATTGCATAATATTGATGACATGAATCTCTATAAGTTTTAAATTGGTTTATTTGATTTGTGACAATGTAAAAATTCATCAACATGGCTTCCGATGTTGAGGCAAGGGATTGGTGATGCTCATTTGATATTGAGCCACTCAAATTTGAAACTAATTCATGAATTGCAACTTTTTTTGCTCTAGATTCCCTAACAAATCCTCTTCGCTTTGTCAAAGGTTTGTTGGAAGGGTAGATGAGGGTTAGGCATCTAGGGGTTTTCCTCAAGAAATTCATCATTTAAATTTGCTTGTGGCTTAGGGTTTACATGATCTATTATATAATTTTAAAAAACATGAAATTGATAAAAAATAATCCATTTTTCCTAATGCAAACAAAATTTAAATCTAATGCAAAAAAATCACTTACCTCTTCTCCGACATGGCATTGTGAGCAAAGTTGAATTTAGGGAAAAACACGTTTGCATTATGCAAAGTTGACAGGAGGGAAAAAGTTGTAGAAAATGCGGGCTGTGGGTGAGAAAAATGGATAGGATTTTTCATTTTATAACTTTATTGAGAAAAGCACGTACACATTTTTCTTTCATAAAAATGCATATGCATTTTTCTTTCATAAAAATATGTAAGTGTTTTGCTTTTATAAAAATTGAAAGAACCAGGAGATAAAGATATAAATCAAGCACATTAGAGATATAATGCATAAACTCAACCTCATATTATTAGACAGTCAAGGGTCTCCTTATAAAGGAGAAATATCCAAGAGTTGGAAAAAATATTAGGAAAATATCAGGAGGGAAAAATATCAGGTAAATATCTAGAAAATATCTAGTCCATGTCAATGAGTCATACAACAATAAATGCCTAAGTACTTGTTTAGGTCAACCTATGTGTATGAAAGCATTTAATGTTTACACTGACACCCCCCCTTAAGCATAACTTAGGTGGGTATGGATAAAATGGGTCTCGAATACTAGCTTGGTGAGGTACCCATGTACAAAGTAATCTCTCATGAAGTGGAGGAAAGTAGAAAACCCCGTGGGAAAAAACTACCCTCCAAAAGAGAGAAAAGATGCATGAAAATTATACACATGAAGAAGTACTACTTCTTTCACTGAGTATAATATATGATTTCCTTCATAAGAGAGAAAAATAATAGGTATATGAGACCCCCCCATAATACATGTCCTGCTACATTAAAGTTGGATAGTGAATAGAGGATGCAGATGTAGTTCCAAGAACGCTTCACAATGTTCCTTCCCTTGGGAAGAAATGAAACCAATTGAAAATGCAAGATATCTTCCCATGTGAGAAGATGTTGGTATGATCTTGAATAGAGTTGGAGTTCATCCAAGAATGATGATGATGGTGTCCATGATCTCTTCGAATGTTGCTTAGGAATCTCCAAGCCAATCTTGACATGTGATGAATATTGATGGAATGAATCAAGTATCATAGACGATTCTATAATAGGGACCATAATAACCATAGATGTATGGGAATAACTGGAACCATAAGAATTTGATATTGTCACTATAGAAGCCGATGTAGGTGAACGAAGAGAAATCATATTTGAACAAGACAAGGCTGATGCAACTTTATTGAAGTTGTCATAAAAAAGAAGACTGATGTCCTCAATGTGTGCTTCCATGTCATCAATGCGGGACTCTATGAAAAGAAAAGAAATGTCGGGTAGATATGATTCCCAATTAGAAATGCTAGGAAGACAAATATCTTGTTGCAAAGAAGTGTTGGAAGCTCTCGAAGAAATGACTCTTAAATCTGATGAAGCAACAAGAGGTGGTGGACGAATGATGATTTCTTTTATGTCAACTAGACGCTCTGTATCTGAAGATCATGATGTAGGATGTGAGTTGTGATCATAGTAGGATCATGCAGGAAGGGAGAAACATTGGAGTCTCCATGTATTTCCCAAATTTTGATCTATAATGCATGTGGACATTCAATATCCATGATGACATATAAAGATTCATTTGGAATATATAAACTAATTAATCCATGAATATTAAACCATTTATCCTTCTGAGTTTGTTTACCTGGTTCAGGGATAAGTCCATACAAATATGGCATGAGATTATGGAACCTGAGATGTTTTAGGATTCCTTCACACCAAAACTTATAGTTTCCCAGTTTTAGGTTGATTACAGAAGAATGGGTTTCATATCCCATGATTACAAATAGGTTAATTCATTAAGACAATAGAAAATCAACAGATTAAGAAACCCCCAAATTAGATGACCCCCCTTTTTTAATATTTTTGATTTCCTTGTTTGGCACTTTATTTTAGTGCATATATTTGCATACAAGAATAATGGTGAAAAAAGACACTTTATATTTAGTGCGAAATCACCATCATTGAATAGAGTTTGAAAATATAATTTCACTCTATTGCAAATTTACACCAATAAAAATTTGCATTTACAAAATTTAGAAAATAAAATATTTTAAAAGAAAGCTAGAGAGAGAATTTTACAAATTTTTAACAATGGCAAAACATTGCACCTCCCCCATACACATCCACTTTGTCACATTCATTGTAAAAGAATGTGACTCTTTTACAAATTTTTAACTATGAATAAGATTTTCAATCACCCCTTATCACTTTCTCTTTGCCACATTCATTACAAAGAAGAAAATGACTCCTCTTTGATAAAATTTTAACTATAGAAAAAAAAAAATCCTCCTTTACCAATTTTGACAAAACCACAATAATCTCCCCTTTTGAAAACACTTGACAAGTCATTAAAAAAAACTACTAACATTAATGTAATTGCTAGTAATTTGAATAGTGATTTGCATTAAATGCCAAAAAATAAATATCTGTCCATTTTAATGGACTAAATGGTTTGAGGGAGACGTAGTCTTTGCCTGGAAATGTGGACAACACAAGTGAAGTCGAGGTTGAGTAGACAGCCTACATGCCATTCAAACACATGATTCAAAAGAAGAATTGTTCAGCCTACACCAAATACCTTTGCTTGCCGAGTCAAATGGGCGTAGCTGGTGTAGAAGTGGCGACGTAATGATTGCAGGGAGTCTGTTGAGGGGAACTTTCACTTATCTCTGGTGATAGCTATGAGGAGGAGGGCATGGATGCTTGACTGAATCAATGGCAGATAGAGGACAAATAGAGAATGGTTAATGCACACCAAATTCCAATGCAACTGTGAGAAACCAAACGTAGGTTTTGTGAGGTCGAGGCCTTCAAAACCGCAACCTCTGTGCAGCGCCCATGTTCAACGTAGGTCTTCACAAATAGCCCGCGCCCTGGAAAATGGATGTTGTGGGTGATCTACTGAAGCAAGTCAAAGCCACCATTCTACACTCAAAATCTTGGCTCCAACAATAAAATCATGGCCTACACATGGAGATCTGTGTGGGTTTTCTGTCGACTGCCGACCCTCAAAATAGGTGAATCAGCTGCTTGAAACAGATATTTTCATGCTTGGGTAGATTAAACACAGATCTTTCCCTTGATATTCACATAAACAATGCCTCTATTTGTAGGTTATGCTGGTCTGTGAACCACCATGGGCTTGGGTAGAATGCCACAGGTCTGTGACCAATCTCAACCCCCAATCAGGCTTTTGGATTTTTGCGTGGCCTCTCCACACACAGACACTTCCACAGATCCAAATTGTGGCCTTTTCGCTGCTTGCAATGAAAGAGCTTTCAACCTTGGATTTTGTTTGTAGATTGGGTCCTTCTAGAGGTGAAACATAGGCTACATATTCAAGTGATAAATGTTGGCGCCTTCATACAAGTGACTCACACCTCCAAACAACACAGAGAAACAAAGAATTAAAGTGCTAAAACAAAGGGGTTAAAACTATATGGCCTGAGAACTCTCTGTTCAGCTTTGATATGATGAAAGAATCAGGAGATAGAGATATAAATCAAGCACATTAGAGATAGAATGCATAAACTCAACCTCATATTATTAGACAGTCAAGGGTCTCCTTCTAGACGAGAAATATCCAAGAGCTGGACAAAATATCAGGAGTGCAAAATATCAGGTAAATATCTAGAAAATATCTAGTCTATGTCAATGAATCATACAACAATAAATGCCTAAGTAGGCTTAGGTCAACCTATGTGTATGCAAGCATTTAATGTATACACTGAAAAAAATGCACATGTGTTATGTTTTGATAATAACACATATGCATTTTATTTTCATAATAATGTGTGCACATTATTTATTTAAATAATGCACTTGTGTTATGGTTTAGATTTTTTCAGCCATAACACAAGCACATTATTTGAATTTCTTCAAAACACAGGTACATTTTGCTCGTTTTTAGGCATTTGGTCACTTTTTTGTGCCCCATCTTGATGCACATGCCCAAAAATATAAGGACAATTATAATGATTTCCTCTTTCTATTAGATTAGTAGTATACTAGTTTCTTTCTTAAATGAACTAGTTGACCCTATTGTAGTGTTTAGTGAAATCATTTGATAAAGAGAACTAGTTTTTTCTTCATTAGATCAAATTTCATTTACATTGTTAGTAGTTAGAAATTTCCCTCATTTCCAATGCAATTCTATCTTTTAGTTTGTACTAAAAGTTTATTTTTAGGACCCATGACAACTAGATGGCTTTAAAATTTTGACATTAAAATTTCACAATGTAGAGCTCATCTTCTAAATTTGAATGGTAAATTTTATTTTTATTTTACAAGAGTATGCATGCTTGATTTTGTGGCTACCAAATGAGTTTTGAGGGAAAATTTAATGTGTTGTTGCTTTTGAATGAGTCCATAAGGTCCCATAAAAATTATACTTTCTCTAGATTTTGGTAATAACCTAGTTACTTATTTGTCTTCACTAGCCGAGCTAGTTCCTGTTTTTGTGATGATCAAACAAGTTTCAAGGTTCAAACCAATTTTTTGTTGAATTGCTTATCAAAATGTCTAATTTACAAAGGATGTCCCAAAATTTGGCATGTTATGCACAAAATCTGAGATAGGACAAGGATTAAAATTAAATAAAATCCTCTCTAAAAATATGCATGGCCTTCGGATGTTGTTTGCACCTGTGGTGATGATTCCATCATTTAACCTATAGAGAAATTCAATTACCAATTGCATCATACATTTAATTTTTTTTATTTTTATTTTAATGTTTTAAATGTTTAAAGATGGATAAATTAATATTTATAAGATACTCAAATATTCCTAAAGTGAATGTCACATAAAATTTCTTTTAGAATAATTATTTTTAAAAGGGGTTAAAATGTGAAAACATAAAATTAAAAATGGAACACCTAGCCCCAAGGCACACCATCATATTGCCTATGTATTCCACTCTTTTTAATTTATGATACACTAATGGGCTAGCAATAAAATTGGATTGGATTGCTTTTATTCATTTCATGGTGAATGAGATGTCTTAATATTCATTTTCTCTGGTTGGGCTTAACTCACACACTCTAAGCATTGAATGCTTAGGTGGTCGAGCCCATAACCCCTTTAAATCAGAACTTTCCCATGGTCTTTCTCATTTCTATTTACACATTTACCTTCATCATTGGAATGATTTTATTCAAGTTGTTTCTAGCATTACCCTTTTATGGGAGCTATAAAACTTGAGTCAACACCGTCTCAAAAATTTCAGCAACAACTTTGGAAACGATCATGCCTTGCAATGTCTATCATACAAAACAAGTGGATCCAATCTTTTCATTTCTCTATCTACTATCTGAAAGATTTTATGTATTTAATTAGTCCCACATGTGTTGGGTGAGAAAACATAGGTGAGAAGGGGATTATAAAATGTATAAAATGTTGAGTCTAATTCATTAAAACCATTATGTAATGCATGAGATTAAAATATATAAAAAGTAAACCTTTTTTATATTTAAAAAAACTATGCATTTTATCCTTTTGTGACTTCACCTTCAAGAGATTTACTTTTACTTTTTAAATTTTGATATTTTAATAATTAAAAACAATAAATTATTAATAATTAATATTACTAAAAATTAAAAAATAAATCTACGAATAATAAATTATTCATAATTGATATTTAGTTTAAAAAATAATTTAATTTTTTTTAGACACTAATAATAAAGTAATCAACAATCAATAATAAAAAGGTGAAAATCCTGAACAATTATTTTAATATAAAGTGAAAATACATAGAGGCATGACGATGCCATCAAAGATTACATATTGAAGCTTACAAGGGGACCAAAGCTAGATAAATTATCCCATAAAAATGTGTAAAAAGTAGAGAAGCCAAAACTAGACCCTGGGTCAAAAAACAAAAGTAATCCAAGAACACCAAAAAATCCAATTGACCAGGGGTTTGGGTATACCCAACACTCATACAATACCAAGGGAGAAAACAAAGTCTAGAATCCATTGGAAGGAAATCATTTGTTCTAGGTTGCTAACTTTCTTGAGAAAAACACTACCAGATTCCATGTTCCCATATTGTGAAAGCCGTTGCTATGAGATACCAACACCAAGCCTTACCGAGGTAAGGGTTTCATTCAAACCCTAAAGATTTTTTTTTAAAACAAAATGGAGGCCAATTCATTCACCATTTCCTTTGACTCACCAAGGTCAAGCAAGGAGGCCACAAAACGTGAAGTGATGTCTGTATTCACCCTACAATGCTTAGAGGCCCTAATAAAACCAACACCTAGGACAATCTTCACTACTTTTAGGTCCCTACCATACAGGTGTTTCATTATTACTTTCAAGTGCTAACCTATGAGATGAAACCATCAAAGGCCATCTGGAGACATGAGAACTTAAGGTGGATGGGATTGTCCATACTAAATGTGCTCATAAGAAAATAAATAGAGAAAGGATGAGAAAAATGGGTGGTTATAATGTTGGAAATTGGATTGCATCAAATGGTTGTCATCAATTTCAACAGGTTTTGATTGATTTCAACCTAGTACTAAATGTATGAGATAATTACCAGAAGAAATTTCCTATTGAAGATGACCATTATATGTGGTTTGGTATGTTGGTTGGTCTGGTTTCTACCGTGAGACAAGCTATGATTCTGATATTTGAAGATCTTGGCTGACTTAGCGTGTGCAATATATTATGTGGACTAATTATGTTTTATGGATGTTTTGGCTGACATAAGAAATATGTTAACCTTATATGATGCCAACCTAATTGATAAATAAAATATACATACATACATACATACATACATACATACATACATATATATATATATATATATATATAGGAATCTTTGGAAAAGAGAAGAGGACACAAACAAATAGAGAGATAGAAAGAAAGAGAAATAAAGAGTGTAGAAGAGTAGAGTAAGCAAAGAAGGTGAAGACAATAAAGTGTATGTGTAGAACAAAATTATTGAGCGACTATTGAAATGTAGTACTACTTATATAGAGCTTCATTTAGAACTGAACTTAGCACAAGAAAGGTGTAATCCATTAGTTTGAACACTTTTGGCAGTGAGCCATCACTCTTGTATTCTAGCAGTTAGCCATCTTTTGTATCTCTGGGTTGTAGCAGTGAGCCTTTCTTGTAAATGGTTTTGATATTCTCTATCTAGTGTGAGTTAATCCTCACCATGGTTTTTCTCTAATTTGGTTTTCCATGTAAATTTGGTGTTGCTGTGTTTATGTGATGACTTTCAGTTTTGCACTTAATGTTTAATCAATTAGGCAGTATCAAGATCTTATTCAGATAAATGATTAGAGTATCTAGTTTGGTAACAACTGATTCACCCCCCTCTCAGTTGTCCTATTCAAAAATTGGTATCAGAGCAAAAATTGATGCTATTGAGCTTGAACTAAATTATATTGGAAAAACATATGATATCCTTAATGACAAGGATGGAGCACATAAGAAAAGGATCAATTCCTTATAGTTTGAACTTGCAATCATTGTGGTGTAGAGGGATGGTATTGTGAAGAATTTCTAGAAAGTTAAAGAGATAATTGATTTGAGATTGGAACAAATTTCTAGGATCTCCTGATGGAAGTTGAGAAAAATGAACAAAATATCACTATCCTAGATACTATTCTAGAAACAATTCATTCAATAGAAAAGAACAATAGTATTTGTTTAAACATCAAGTTGGCAGTGGATTTCTGGAAGACATTTCTTCTGGATCTGAAATAAAAATACAAGGAGGTATTTTGAGGGAAGAAGGATTGAGGTAAAGAACCATTTTTTTGATATCATTTTTGAAGACTATTTTTGTAATTTTTTTTGAAGGGGGAGATAGATCTTTTTTTCTTTGCCATTGATGTCAAAGGGGGAGAGGAAGCATGTGAAAAGAATGAAAATCATTTCAGCTTATCAAAAGAATTACAAAGGTTGTTGTTGTTGGATTTTCACATCTTGTGTTGCCATCAATGACAAAGGGGGAGATTGTTGGAAATTGGACTGCATCAAATGGTTGTCATTAATATCAATAGGTTGTCATTGATGTAAACACAATACTGAATGTATGAGATGATTACCAGAAGAAATTTCCTATCCAAGATGACCATTATATGTGGTCTAGTATTTTGGCTAGTCCAGTGTGTTGGTTTTTAGGTCCAGTTTTTTCCGTGAGATAAGCTATGATTTTGATATTTGAAGATCTTGGCCAACTTAGCACGTGTAATATATTATGTGGACTAATTATGTTTTATGGATGTTTTGGCCGACATAAGAAATACATTAACCTTATATGATTCCAACCTAATTGATAAATAAAATATACATATATATATATATATATATATCTATATATATATATATATATATATATGAGACTCTCCGAAAAAGAGAAGAGGAAATAAATAGATAGAGAGATAGAAAGAAAGAGAAAGAGAGAGTGCAACAAAGCAGAGTAAGCCAAGCAGGTGAGGACAATAAAGTGTATGTGCATAACATAATTATTGAGTGACTACTAAAATGTAGTACTACTTATATAGAGCTTCATTCAGAACTAAACTTAGCACAAGAAAAGTGTAATCCATTAGTTCACACTTTTGGCAGTGAGTCATCACTCTTGTATTTTGGCAGTTAGCCATCTTTTGTATCTCCAAGTTGTAGCCCCATGGACAGTGAGTCCTTATTTCAGGTAGTGAGCCTTATTTCAGGTAGTGAGCCTTATCTCAGGCATTGAGCCTTCTTTGTAATCGATTTTGATATTCTCTATAGTGTGAGTTATTCCTCACTATGGTTTTTCCCTCATTAGGTTTTCCACATAAATCTGGTGTTGATGTGTTTATGTAATGACTTTCAGTTTTGCACTTAAAATGTTTAATCGATTAAGTATTATCAAGATTTTATTCTGGTAAATGATTAAAGTATCTACTTTGGCAACAACTGATTCACCATCCCCCTCTCAGTTGTCCTATTCAACATTGTAAAGAACTTTAAAAAGGGCAAGCTGCTATAGGCACACACAAATCTAGCAAGGGGAAATTAATTCCAAGATCTTTCAACAAATGAAGTACTTGAAAATTTGATGAGGCTTTTATTACACTTTATTTTTGTTGTGCCAACACACCTATGAAGCACTTCAGAGAAAATTTTGCTTTGATGAAAAGACCACAAAATAACTAGTAGTTTATTTGGAAATTAATGAGCAAGGATCATCCATATTGAGAGTTACTCTTTGGAGGTGGCATCAGATTAATACTATATCAATGTGGCTAGAAATAAAGTATAATAAATATATATCCCATCGAATTAGGAGTATGTGAGGCCTTAGCTAATGCTTTAATTAATTAAAACATATGCGAGATGCTTAGCTCAAAGACTTACTACCATGTGGTAGTAATTCACAAGTTGAGAGGACCAAGATATGGTGAGGATGCTCATAGAAGCACATTAATGGCATGTGTTGAAAAGCTAAGTCAGTTGGTTGCATTTGGCGATGATTGTATTAGATCTATGAAAACATAAGACACTTTGGTGGTCACCACCATCTTTTATCTACTTAGAGATCCCAACTAGCATTTCAACTAATTGTCCTTCATTGGTTATATGTTGAGGTTAAAGACAAAGAAAAAATGCATTGGCTATCCTAAATATAGATATATGATGGAGTTCAAGAATAGATGTATCAAATATTGCATACAATTCAAGTTGAGACTCAAATGACAACTATCCACTAGCACAATAAATAACATCCTATGACTATGGAACCTCCCTAGACTTGCATCCAATTGACATTTGGCATGGATGGAATTGAAGCTCCAATTATAATTTTTTAGAATTGCTCTCGGGTTCCTGCGGTGGAAGGCATGTGGCAATATCATGCCAACATTAAGCTAGATTTTATGGATGTATCTCGATATTAAGAGGAGTGATGTAATCCTCCCCATTTTACAGCCTAACTACTAATGTTAGCAACACTATAATATACCTTTTCAGCTCCTTCAATGATAAAACATTCCTTAATTACACTTTTAATGCACATGGCACCAATGGGTATCTAGCTAGTGAAATGCAATGCCATAAACAAGAGGCTCCCCATGGGATGGGCCCATACCACATATTTCAACTACCTTTACCTTTAGGATGTTCCTAAATTTGCATAGGTATGAGATGTGGCCCAAAGTAACCATAATGAGCAATGTTTGGGTCATCAAAAAAATTGAAATGGCTACCCAATAATACATCCCTCATGAAACTTATCTAAACACTAGTAATATTAGGGGCCAAATAGTGCACCTTTATACCTCATTCAAGGTCAAAACATTCCTTGATTGTGCTTTTGTGGCATGTGGCACTAATGTGTATCTAGAGCTGGGGAAATTCCATGCCAAGAACAAGAGGCTTCCCACAGGATGGGCCAATAGTGCATCTTTCCACTAGATTTACCTTTAAGATAATATTCTTGAACTTGTGTGGGTATGACACATGGTCCAAAGTGACCATAATGGGCAATGTTTGGTTCACTAGCACAACCAAAATGGGGAACCGACAATACATCAGTCCTCATGACACTTATCAAACCTCACATGCAGAGTTGATCTTCTATGATTCTCTTAGAGGAATGCAACTTAGAGTGCATGATATTTCATAATGGCAGTATGGTCTTCTGCACCTTAAATATAGAAAAAATCAACTAGATTTGCGCAGGTCATATCTATGGAGAAAACATTATCTTGTAGCTTTGGAAATTCCACACCCTTTTCCTTTTTCATAGATAATTTATGCAAAATCCTCAATCACAAGAAATGTAGATGAATCAATTTGGAGAGTTTCAACCTCCATTTTGCAGGCATGATTTTCCATGGTGTCTACTATTGAATTAGCTTCCCTATAACAATATGTGATTGTTACTAATGCAAAATCTTCAAGAAGTTCCCAAACTGGTCTCAAGATGTAAGAAATGACCCAATTATTTTCTTGCCTATTTCTACATGCATTAATAATGTTTAAGGAGTCTCCTTCAATGCGAATTTTTTTGAATTGCATTTTGTGTGCTAGCTTTACTCTTGCTAGTAGACCATGAGCCTCTGCTATATTATTAGTAACCTTAGGAATCCTCAAATACAAACCTTTTAATAATTATCCTTTATCATTATAGATTACACAACCTATCCTAGAGATGCCTGGGTTACCTTTAAACGCTCCATCAAAGTTTAGTTTCACACTATTTTGGGGGTGGAGCATTCCATTTGATTTTTTTCTATTGAATTTTTGGACATTTGAGTATGCCTATTGATTAGGAACATTGAGGAGGGGCTAGTAATTTACAATTTCATTATCCCAATGAAAATGAGTTGTGTGGATCTTTGATTTCTTCACAACATTTTCCATCACTACTTCAGATATGTTCCTTTCTAATTTACTAATGAAATTGTTCCAATCTAAGATTTTTTATAAAATATCCTTCTATTATGCTCGAGCCAGATATTCCAAATTAGTAAATCTAGGATCACTATCTATACTACTTCGAAAAGTGAGCCTTTATTTAGGAATGACCAATTTTGAAATAATTCCAAGATAGTGTTTGATAGGGAGAAACTGATGAAGTTTATTTTGGATCCAAACCTAGCATGCTTGAGAAAAACTACATTGAAGCAAAAGATGGTCCACTGATTATTGACAAGACACACATAATATATAGTTGAAAGTCTAGGCTAAACCCAATTTAGAGAGCCTGCGGCTTGTGAGGATTCAATTATGGATAAAAAACCAAGTAAATGTGCTTGATTTAGGGAGAATTTAGGAGTGCCAACAAAGCTTATATGGCCATATACCTAGTTGAATCCTATCCCTAGAGGTCAAATATTTGTATCCCTATTTAACATTATATAATTTCCCTAACTTGGCTAGGGCCCAAACGATTTTTTCTTTTGAGTTTGAGAGAAAAACAATTACAATTTTTGTTTTTGGTGTTGGGGAAATGCTCAAGATTATGAAAGTTATTCCATGATATGTTGGATTTGAAATTTTCATTATCTTTTTCCATATAATCCTTAAACTTTAAACCATAAACTACTTTTAGGCAATCCCGAGCCTCCAAACCATTAACTGAAGATAACGGTGGTGTAGGAGCACCAAATCCATTTCAATGGTTTTGTACTCTAGATGTTTTATGAAAAATGAGTCATGGTAATGGAGTATAATTTTTTTAGTATTTTTGAGTCTAAATAAGGTCTAATCAGGCCATTCTTGATGTAATTGGTGAACTTTGATGTCTTTTGAGTCTATGTTATAAAAGTTGTAAATCATGATTGAAGAATTGTCAAGGTTGACAAAAGTTGTCAAGATAGTTAGGATATTTATTTTATCATTTGAGGTCATTTTTTGGAGTTGAATAAGGTCTAATTAGACCATTTTTAATTTTTTAGGAGTCTAGGAGGGTCAAAAGTGAAAATATTGCAAATATGCAAAAAGTTGTCAACAATAAACTTGCAACAATGCAAAATTTGTAAAGGCCAATAGTTAGTTGGGATTTTAAAAGTGGTTGGTTGGTTTGGGGAGTTAGTTTTGGGTTGGAAAATATTTAAAAGGAATTTACACCTCGTGGTGAAGATTGGAAAGTTGCATTTTGAAAGAAATACCACAAAATCTATTAGTTTCTTTGCATAAATTCTGTGTTCTTGAGAAATCTGTTGCTATAGGATGAATTTCTCATCCATAAAAAAATACCACAGCCCAAGGGTGATTGAATGTGTTATATTTCATTTGAATCAATTGGGAGGTTCTAATATTGAGTTTTGAGTGAGATATCTTCATTTCTCTAGAATTGCCTGTTTATAGCCTATTAAGGGTTTTGATTGGTGTAAAAAATGAAGTTTTAGAAATTCCACCTATTGTCACAACTTTTAACTCAATGGAATGTCTTGTTTCATGATAATATAGGTGTGTAAATGGTTTGGGATTCAAGGGATACGTTTTGTATGGTTTTAGGGTGGTGCCCTAGGGTGTTTTCATGAGTTTTCCATGTGAATTTGAGGAACTAAAGTAAGGTTTTCACAAAATATGAATAGAACTGCTTGTGTAATGGTGTTTTGGGTTTTTTTAGATGTTTTTATGAAGATTTGAGGTAGTGGAAAGTTATGGTAACGTGTGGAACCATTACTTTCAATAAACCCTCCTCAAATTGGCTTAAAATGAGGGCTTTGTGGTTTGGTATGTATAGGTGAGTTTCTCCTAAAACAAATTGTGTTTTTGAGGGTCTAGACACATGTAAATTGATTCTGCAAAAAATATTGAGGGTTGTGAAGAGTTTAAAGGGTAGTTCCTTTGTAAATTAGGCCTAATTAGCCTAATTAGGACAACGGTGAAGGCCCATTTTGAGGCACATGTTCCAAAACAACATATGATGATTTTGAAGTATGTTTTGTAGCTCACT
Organism: Sequoia sempervirens; assembly: GCA_007258455.2. Taxonomy (NCBI): domain Eukaryota; kingdom Viridiplantae; phylum Streptophyta; class Pinopsida; order Cupressales; family Cupressaceae; genus Sequoia; species Sequoia sempervirens. Next base: position 370,841,991 of record VDFB02193867.1, read on the forward strand.
AAGAGGTATCTAAATCTATAATTTTTTTTTGAATTAATTTATGATGTTTGTGAGAAAAATCCCAAACAAGGTCAACAAACATACTAGGAAAGGCCTAGTTGAAAAGTAAAATTTTAAGAAGTTCAAGAGTTGGTGTTTTGAAATTTGTTTGAGGCTCATTGAATTGAGTTTTTTGAGTGATCCTAACCCATTTATTACATCAAACGGGGATTCAAATTCCATGAATCTTCCCAAAATTTAACCTTTTCTCTATTGTTGATAGTCCATGATAAAAAATGAGAGAGAACCTCTTGACATGTAGTAAGGAAATTTCATACTTTTGATCCCTCAAGAGGATTTTTAAGAGTGAAGGCTCTCTCTAGGGCCATTGAATCTATATATTTAGATCTCATGATTCTACTTCATTTTGAAGAAAGATTTGCATACATCTTCCAAGTTAGCTTCACTCCTAAGGCTAGATTTCTTAATACCAGATTTTGAATGCCTACACCTTCAAAAAATTTATCTTTCTACAAATTTTCCATGGAGACTATAGAAACTTTTCAAGAATTTTCTAAATCACCTTTCCATAGAAAATGCCTAGATGCTTTAACAATGTTCTCATGGTCCCCTTTTGGTATTTTGAGCATTGATAAGAAATAATTTGGAATGGTAGATAAGACTGACTTGATCATGGTAAATATTCCTACCAAGGATAGCCACTTGCCCCTTCATGAAGCTACTCTAGTTTGAATAACTGTAAAAATCATGCTCCAAAATGAGGCTTTTTGAGCCCTTATAAAGAAGGGAATCCCCAAATGGCTGTAGGGTAGGATATTCTGTTTGAATTCTAAGACATAAAGGATGTGACCAATTACTAGAGTGATTGTATTCTAAATTTTTTATTTTTTATTTTTCAGGATTAATCATTTACCCCAATATTTGATAGTAGTTTTCTAACACATAATGTTCTTTGCTTCTCTCATTGATGGATGGATAAATAATAATGCATCATCTACAAATAAGGAATGTGTGTAGGAGATGTTTGATATAGGGATATTGATACCATACCACTTATTTGATGCATGGAAAGATGTGATTTCCCTACTCATTTCTTCTGCCATTAGGATGAAGAGGAAGGGAGAAAGAGGGTCCCCTTGCCTTACCCCTAAAGAAGTAGAGAAGAAACCAAATAGAGATCCATTTATGAGGACTAAGAATTTAGTTGAATTAAGGAAAGAAAGGATCCATTTGCACCATTTTATTAGAAAGATGATCCTTGACAAGACCTTTAATAAGAACTCCCAATTTACTTTATCACAGGCCCTTCATCAAATCTAGTTTTATGATTATGGATGAGATTTTGTCTTGATGGATTGAATGCAAAAAAATCATGGGCTATTATTGCTCCTTCAGTTGTCTCTTTCCCTAGAACAAAACCTCCTTTTTCCTTTGAAATTATGCCTAGGATGAGTTTGGCAAGTCCTAATGAAATTTCTTTTGAAAATATTTTGTAGATGGTATTATATAGGGATATAGGTCTAAAATATGCAAATGAGGAAGGGGATTTATTTTAGGTAAAAAGGAAATGTGACTAGCATTAAGCTCTTTGATCATATTACCATGTTTCCATGATTCTTGTAAGGAAAACTAGAGATCTCTTCCCACAAAATCCTAGCATTTTTGATAAAATAAAGTAGTGAAACCATCCAGACCAGGGGCTTTATCTGGAGCAAGTGCAAAGACTACAATTTTAACTTCCTCTAGGGTGAATGGAGCTAGGATAAACTTATTGTCATCTAGACTACGCATCCTTGGAATGTAATGTAGGAATTCTCATTCTATTTCATCTAATTTGGACTCTAATTTTCTAGTTTGGTGAGGAGGTTAGAGAAAAATAAGACAACCTCATTTTAAATTTGCAGCTCCACTTTTAATAGCTCATTGGAAGCAGATTATATATAAAATATTGTATTAGCATTGTGTATCACCTTGGATGAGGTGTGGAAGAAATTTGTATTCTTATCTCCCTCTTTTAGCTAGGTTTCTTTTAATTTTTGTTTCTAATATTTTTCTTTTCTGGTAAGAATTTTTTCTAGTTCTTTCTAGAGTTGATTATTCCTTTGGAAGGATTCATGGTTTATGCCCTTTTGAATGACTTGTTCATTGAGTAAATGGATTTACTATAACAAAATATTTTTTATTTAAAAAATATTCTTGAAGTGGAGTTGATTCCATTGCTTTATTTTGATTTTATGTCTAGTGATGTTTTTTAGCTATTTGGAAAAGTCTAGAGCCTATTGTAAAGGGTGTATTTTCCCACTATTTTCTAGGAAAAATCAAGAAGTTATCATCCCTAAACCAAATATGTTCAAATTTAAAAGAGGATTTAAATTTCCTTGGAATATAATTCCAAACTATGTCCAACTAGATGAGATAATGGTCTGATCTAGTAAATGTTATAATGGAAGAGGCATATTTAAAATTCATGTTGGTTCAAAATATAAAGAGGAGAAACTTGTCTAGCATTTCTATGATGAGGCAAAAATGTTTTCATTTTCTTGTCTAGGTGAATTTACCTTTAGTTGGTAAGTAATCGACCAATGCATTATCTAGAATGAAATTAGAGAAGTCCTCCATTAATTTTGGAGGGGGAATGATACCTCCATTTTTCTCTTTCAAGGAAGTGATAGTATTAAAATATCCTCCTAATACAACCAATTCCTCCCCCCAAATTTTGGATTGTCTTGATTGTTGATGATGGAAAAAATGTTATTGCCAACTCACAAAAGACTTCCCATTCTTCCATGTCCTTGAGTAAGATTTTGCATGACTCGTGCCCATTAGTTGTCTTCATAGATGATGTTTTTTTTCTAGTATGTAGGCTTCTGCTAATCCTTGTCAGTTGGAAACCATCACCATGGTCCTTTATGGGTCAAAATTTTGAAAAATGACCATTATGGTTGTTTCACGCTTGGAGATCTTTCATCATAACTCAAGAAGAAAAATAAGATCACCAATATCAACAATGCAAAACTATGAACTAAAATTAGTTTTAAAAAATAATTTTAGTTAAAATTAATTTGAAGAAAATGGTGCAAGGTGGCAAAGAGGAGCGAAAAAATTTAGGAGATATGGAAAAGAAGCATTGGGGTGATATTGTGGAGGATAGTCGATCAAGAAAAGATGGTGTAGATGGAAGCAAAACAAGAGAAAACACACACAACCCACAATGGGTTTTCATGAAAGAAAATTGGGTGGAAAAATGCCACTTATTTTATCACAGGGAAAAGATTTCTATGAAGAAAAACCAAAACCAGATTGGGTGGTAGACCTGAGGCAATGGTCCAAGAGAAAGGCACTTGATCTAGGATTGAATCCAAACAAATGGAATAGGAGCAGAGAAGGAAGGAGCATGTGAGGCAAGGGGTGTGGGTGATTCTGGGAAAAAAAGAGTCCTGGAGAAGTGTCACGTCAAATTGGAGAAGCGAGAGGAATGGGAGATCGAAGTGAACCAACAAGCCTTGGAAAGGGAAAGGCTATGGAAAACATAATATTGAGAATAGGGAAAAAAAAAACCATGGGGTGACAAAGATCCAGGAGGAAAGGGATGGAATCAAGCAGGATGAAGGATGGACCGAAAAAATATGAATTTGGATAGAAGAGGATCTAGAAGGAGGAATTTCCAAGGGAAAAGGAAAGGAAAAGATGCAAAATCCAATATGAGGCCATGAGGGAGTAAGCTATTCACATTGTCATCAAAAGCGATAGAAGTGAGGGTTTCTAGGTTAAAAGATAGAGCCTTGTTTGCAAAATGGTGTAGACTGGGATGCCTTAAGGAGGAGATTATGACTTGGTGGAAAAGCAACTACAAATAACGAGTAAGCATTCACCAATTATCAAAATCATTCTTTCTCATAGAATGCATAAACTTGAATTTGAAGTAGGAAATTATGTATGGAAATCCCCTATTTTTAAATAGTTATAGTTTTCTTTGTTTAAATTGGGAATCAAACTTTGATCCATGGAACTACTCCATCAAAAATTTCCCCACATGGATCAAACTGGTGGACCTCCCATCAAAGTACTAGAATTTGGGAAGCTTTGGTGAAAATAAGGGATACATTAGGGCTATGCTTAGGGCTAGCTGAAGATTTTATAAATGACAAAAATGCAGAAGCCAACATACTAGTGGAAATAGTAGGAGTGGGAATTTATAAAAACCTAGAGATCCTGACGAAGTTTGGAAGCTGGAAACATAAAGTGGAAGTATGTGAAGGAGCACACATGGGGATATGTCTCTTCAAGAAATCAATTTAGGAAGGTTGTTCTAGAAAGGGGAAAAAAAAGGAAGATAATTTCGGAAAAGGAGGGAAAGGAGGAAAGTTAGATCATAGTGAACAAGGTTGAAACTAGGAAGGGTCAAATCAGAAAGAGATGCTAGGATGTAAAAAGAGGAAGTTGGATTGGAAAATTCTGGGTAGAATTAAGGAATTTCACCTAGTGCTAGCATGCTCAAAGGAGGCAACATCACATGCTAAGATAGACTTAAATATTATACTAGAAGAAGCCAAAGAAATTAAAAAAAACATTAACCTACAGATAAGAGAATTATCAAATGAAGCAAATAACTTGAGAGTGGAAGTGCAAGAGGAAATAGGAGAAGAATTGAAGATGTTTCCAGAAGCAAAATATAGCGGTGAAGAAGATGAAATAAAAAATGAAGGAAAAATTACACAAACTGAGGATGAAGGGAGTGATAAAGATCTAGAATCAGAGGAGGAAGATTAGGTGGTTGAGGAAGGAGAATTGATTGAGGAAAGGATGCTTGAGAAGACTCAATCAAAAATTAAAAAACCAAACATTAAGAGAAAAGGAAAAAGGGGACCAAAATAGAACAAAGCCAAGTTGGAAATTGTAGCCAATGCAGTAGGACAAAGGAAACTCAGGACTGGGAAGGATGTGATCCTTCCTAGATGTCAATGAAGATCATTACATGGAATGTTAGGGGCATCAATGCCCCTGATAGGTGGTGCATGTTGAAGAAGAAAATTGACCAATCAAAGGCTGACATAATACTAATACAAGAAACCAAATGGAGTAAGGAGGAAGGAAAAAAGGATGAAAAATTGGAGGCAATGGAAGGGGAAATTCAAGGAAGCAGAAGGTGCATCAGGGGGCCTTGGCACCATATAGAATCCACTATCAGTAGGAGGTGAAGTAGAAGTAGAAGAAAACAATTGGAAGCTAATAGGATTCAAGGGTATGATGAGAAATGAGCAATTTTTTGTCATCAATGTATATGGACCAATCTTTGCTATGGAGAAAAGACAGGCATGGAGGAGGATTTCAAGTGAGTTGGAAAACCATAGGAATGGGAGAGGCATAATAGCAGGGGATTTTAATGCGACCCTGAGCACCATCATCCAACATGAATTTCAAGAGTTTGTAGACAACAACCAATTATTGGACCTTCAAGCCAAAAATGGATTATTTACCTTGTCAAATAGGAGGAAGGGCTTCACTAATATAGCTGAAAGGTTGGATAGATTTATGATTTGGGGAGATTGGGGGGAATTATTAGGCACTCATGAGGTTCAAATTCTACCCTTCACAGGTTCAGATCACTTCTTGGTACAGTTATTCCTTGGATAGGAAGACCCCCCAAGAGGAAGCCCATTCAAGTTTGAAAACATGTGGCTAAGAGATGGACAACTTCCAAAACTAATAGATAAATGGTGGAATGAAATCAAGTTTGGAGACAAATTAAAGCTTTATAAAGTCAACAAGAAGCTGGGTTTCATCAAAGTCAAACTCAAGGAGTGGAATAAGATACATTTCAAAAACTTATTTCAAGAGAAGGAACGAGTGGAGTAGGAAATAAAAAATCTAAATGAACATATAATTCAAAATGGAATGGAGGCAGATGACTTTGAGAATGAAAAAAGCCTAAAAGAAGAGCTAGCAGAGATCTTGAAGAGAGAAGAATATTTTTGGTGCCAAAAATCAAGAAAGACTTGGCTAAAAGAGGGGGATAGGAACACTACATACTTTCACAAATCAACAATTTCCAACCAGAGTAGGAATAGAATAGTAGAAATTAGGAAAGGGAATGGGGAGATTGTATAATCCACAAAGGAAGTAAATAAAGAGGTTGTTAGATTATTTGAAGCAATCCTAAACAAGGAAATCCTAGAAAACAAAGCAACAAGAGAAAGAGTGCTAAGCACAATACCAACCATCATAAATGAAGAAAATAATAAATAGTTGTTTCAAAAAATTAGTAAGGAAGAGGTCAAAGGAGCAATATTTCAACTAAATCCAGACAAGGCTCTAGGACTAGAGGGCTTCCTAGCTAGATTCTTTCAATTTTTTTGGGATACTGTAGGTGATGACCTATCAACGATGATAGAGGAATCAAGAAGAAAAATGGTAATGTTGGGGGCAATAAATCACACATTCCTTGCCTTAATTCCCAAGAAGAAAGATCCACAAGTAATGAGCAATTTTAGGCCAATAACATTATGCAATACAATGTATAAGGTGGTCACCAAAATCATAGCCAACAGGCTCAAGAGTGTAATAAATCAGGTCATATCAGAGGAACAAAGCAGATTTTCCCTAGGAAGATCAATAGTTGAAGGCATAATCATAGCCCATGAAACCATACACATAACCAAGAAGACCAAGGAAGCATGTATGGCATTGAAGTTAGACATTCTAAAGGAATATGACATGGCAGACATGTAATTTTTTCTAGAAGTTTTGGGGAAGTTTTGGTTTGATGAAAAATGGATCAATTGGATAAAGAGCTGCATTTCAACTGCCAAATTTTTTGTACTAGTGAATGGAGCAAAACATGGCTTCTTCCCATCAACAAGGGGTCTAAGGATAGGAGACCCCCTCTCACCCTTCTTATTCATAATCATGGCAGAGGTACTAGGAAGAGGCATACAAACATTGAGGAGAGAAGGAAAATGGGATAGAGTTCATGTAGCAAATGGCATG
>VDFB02193867.1:370853977-370863073 GCA_007258455.2 Sequoia sempervirens
TTAAATTAATGCTCGCCCTGTCCTGCCGTAGTAGGTGGAATCGAGACTTATTCTTGCAATCCTGCATACCAATAAACGTCAAGTAACATGTATACATATATAATCAAAACCATCATATCGTGAGAAGGAATTGCAACATAGTAGGGCACTCGTAAATTAGTGGTGCTACACTGTCCTCTCACCTAAGCTATACTAACAATTACAATATCAAATATGAAATAACATTCCTAAGTTAACTGATCACATCATACCTAATTATTAAACCATTGCATTATAATGTATCACTGAAACCAAATAAACATCATAGAATCACAACATCGACATATATAATATTAAGGAGAAACCATTACATGATAAAATAATCCAAACACCACATAAAGTATCATAAATCATAATAATAATGTCAAATGTAGCAATCAACTAAACTACGCATCTGCACACACCAAGTCGGTGAATTAATCATCATCACAAATCAGTATCACACTAACATATAAAAGTAACAAATAGTAGCAAATAGTATCAACAACATGGGGGTATTACAACCTTCACATTCACAATTGCCTCATTAAAATCTCACTATCTTCAAAAATTGTTCACCACGTATATATACTCAATCTATCCGCAAGCATCAATTAGGTTAGCCTAATTAGATGCATTTCCTTCTTTACCAAAAATACCAATTTGTCGGCTTCAAGCATTCACAAAATATTTCAAAAAAGGAAATTCAAATTCTCAACACGCTACATCATGTCGGCATATACCTAAGATAGGTCACACATATATCTGCATAACAAAAAATGATTCACCATATCACAACTTATCCACGAAGTTAGCCAAAAATAGACTTAATTGCAAAAAGTAATCAACAAGATAATGCCAATATGTCGTACAAGCACCAGAGCACAAGGGATTCTGAACATACATTCTTTCAACATCCATAAATTATTTCCCAAATCTGCAAGCAACAACTATCAACCGTGGAGGATTGTAGACTAAGCTATCGGAGGGTGTAGCTTGAATACCAATTCAAATACTGGACCAAAATACCAGATCAAGTTCTGACTTAGACTTGCAATCACAACATAGTGACATCAATGAAAACACAAAACTGTAAAGATGATCATTCTTCTTCATTTTTCCAATAGTCTCCCCCTTTGTCAGTGATGAAAACATGTGCCAAATTTTTTCAAAAACACAACATAACACAACATTCTCTCCTCCTATCCCCTTAGCATGATTCTCTCCCCCTTTGACGTCAATGGAAAAGGGCGACCAAAAAGGTAGGATGTAAACATATGTATATGATGTCTTTGTATATACACAATAATTCCATCTTCCCATTTCAAGCATTCAAACAAGAATGACACTTTTTACATAAAAGTTTTTCTTGTACCTCTCTCTTATGATCGGAAGAGTTCTTTTCCAAGAAAGCACAACCAAATTCATTCTTGCACTCATACCTTCCAAAAAAGATAACTGCATAAAGGAGGATATCTAATTAGAAGAAAAACACAGTCGTTCACAATTTTCTACATCAGAGAGAATTCTAGAGAGATGATCTAACCATACCTCAACAACTTCCTTAACCAACCAAAATGTTCTAACCATATCTTCTCTTGGCCTCTGAGTAGTCAAAAAATCCGCTTGTAATTCACCACCTCTTATTCTCTGCTTTCTATCCTTGTCTTTGAAGAAATCAAAGTTCTTCCCAATACTGTTCATCTGAGCTTCAATGGCTTCAATTCAGATTTTGAAATTGTCAACAGCTATAGGCCATCAAAGACAATACTTGTAAATGTCAAATATTTCTTTGATAAATTCTTTTGTCTCACTCATATGTTTAGATAGCACTTGCTTTGCTTTGTTACATATTCTTTCAAGCATAGCTTTGAACTTATGACCTTTGAGTCCTTCCAATAATTTTCTCTCTTCAATAATCTCTACTAGATTATCTGGCAGGGAGTCTAATACATTTGAAACTAAAATACCTTTATTCAACAAATAATCAACCAACACATCATCAATTTTAAGTTTATCAAATGGAGAGAATGCATTCCACATTTCACCAATCTTCTTCATCTCACCCTTGTCCAACATCATTCGTATATCCTCTAGATCAAAGGAGTCAGATCTAGAAAAAGATTCTTCTTCATTCTTCTTTCCTTCCAAGACATCTGTTATAATAGCTTTCCTCTTTTTCGGTTCTAGAGGAGACTCTCCAATGATAAGTTCCAACTCTCTCTTACCGAAGGATGAACCCACTTCAAACTGACTGGGTACAGACATACCAGAGCATAAATTTGTTTTTAAGGATATGAAATATGATCTAAAATAACTTACATTATCCACCAACAATTCCAATTATTTGTAGACTTGTTTCCCAATAGGAATACTGGATTCCCACACAACCTTTTCTATTCTCGACAACGATTTCAAAAAGTAAAAATCCAAGCATACAAGAAAAGATCCAAATTAAAAAAGATAACCCTCAACCAATGAAATTTAGGAATTTTGAGTTAGGTTTTCAAGTAATAGGCTACATAAATCAAACTGTCTGTTCTCCTTAACCATCATATGTGGATGATATACAACAATAGCCAACAACGAACCTTCACGATTTCTGAAATAGATTTTGTAAGAAATGTTGTATGCAACATACCTTATAGCAGAATCCACAAGAGTGTTTATCAATAGAGCTTGAGGGTCTTTATCAATGCCAGTGAGTTCCTCCACATTTTTGTAAATTTCACTATTGTCTTTCCAAGGAGATCCCAAATATTGCATAAACCAGTAATTTCTTTGATTGCTTCCTTCGTGATCAGGTAGGGTTTGTCCAACAAAATATTTCCATTCTTGAACCTACTCAACAAGAACAAGATGAACTCTTTATTAGCAAACCAAGGAAATTCTCCCCATAACTCCATACCTATGGTTTTTATGCTCTGTAATTAATTTTCCTTTAGCCCTAGTTTCATTTCCTTCATCTTCCTATGATCAAATTCTCCCAATTCAACTCCTTTCAATTTCAATGCAATGTTGCCACTCGATCATTTGTCCATTGTCGTGCTTAACTTTCTTGAATTCGTTGTTTAATAGTTTATTTTTTTTAATTTCCCTTCTTCCTCTTTAAAAACTGAGAAATAATTCCTAAGTATTTGTAATAATTTCTTCAAATTACCTCAGAAATGCTTCAGATTGCTTCAAGATTGCTCCAAGACACCTTTCACACTCTTCAAGTGCTCAAATGATCAAAGAGGATTACAAATTTAACCTTATACACCATCAATTTGCACTAAATCACATTAAATGCGTTAGACATCAAAATGCTACTAAAAGCATTCTTCTCAACACAAAAAAACCCTAATTCAGTTTGCAAATCAACATGCCAACATGTTTTCTTCCGGTTTCTTTTCCAAAACCTCTGTTTTCTTATTTTTCACATTCCATCCTTGTGCCAACCTTTAACACACCATTCATCAAAGGGGTTTTATAGTTTTTTGATAATACTCCCCTAAGACCATGCTAGGCCTAATTCTCGAAGGAATTGTCCATACTAGATGAGGGCACAAACACATCAACAATTTTAGGTTCTTCTTCTTCTTCTTTCTTCTTCCATATATTATTCATCTGTTGCTTCATCTCTTCATTGTTGATCTTCTTTACCGGCTCATTCTTCTCTACTAGAGCAAACTGCTTTCCCTTCTTACTGTTATCTCTCAGAAATGCACCCTTGCTAAGTTACAAAACTCAGCTTTCTGGAGGAACATGAAAACACTCCTAGGCATGGAAGACCTAAGGATTGGAGTGAATCTTCGGATTAAGGCCGACTCCTAGCATGTATATCACCTAAACTACTTTTTTTTTTTTAAGAAAAAAGGAGAAGGATAAACTTAAAAATGAAAACTGATAAAAATACTATTCCTATGGTGATATACCTAACTTGTAAAGACTTGAAAACTTTAGAGGAAAGACACTTTATTTTCAATGACTGAGAACAAAACACTTACACAACTTATTTCTATAAGTTTATGCATAAATATTTTGAAAAAAGGCTTGAATTCACTTATCTTTCAGAAGGGAAAGGTCACTTTCACAATCTAAAAGCTATGTGCAACTTTTAAACACAATTTCCAACCTACATAAACATAACTTTGTAGAAAAGGCATAATAATGTGACAAAATTACAAGGAAGTTAAAATACCTCACATGTGATTTGATCAATCACTTTGATAACACACAAAATTGCAAGAATAAGAAGTAAAAATAACTTCAAGTACTAATATTCAAGGTCCTTTTTGAATTCATGTCCAAAATGAGTTACAAAAGCTTGCAAAAATTTGACTATGGACTCCAAAAGTCACTAAGTAGGAAAAAATCAAGTAAGAGCTAACTCTTGAAAAGAGTTAAAATGAGAATATATGCATCAATTCTCCATCTCCCACTAAAAAAGGCTCTAGAAGCACTTGGGGTCAGGTACAACAATAAGCCCCAAATTTAGCATGTAAATCTATCTCCAAAAGTGATCAATAAGGTTGAAATGGTCAATCTTGACCAAGTCCTCCATAAAGGCAAGCTAAAATCACTCCAAGATGCTCTCCCAAGTCATTAAAAAGGGGAAATAGTCTCCTATATCCTTGCCTTATGTTTGTAAACTATCCCCAACTCCCCAATATTCTTGGCATGTTATAAAAGCCAACCATATTTCTCTCCTGACTTTGGTCATATCATAAAGATAAGCACATTTTTATTCTTCTTCCTCATACACAGATAACCTCCATCATTCTTGCATTAAAAGAAGACTAAAGTTTGAATGATTTATATAATATGATTAAGACTTAGTGCTTTACAATTACAAAGTTATCAAATGTATGCAAAAAATAAAAGTAAATAAAAGTCTTTTAAAAGACATACATATAGAAGAAAAAAACACAAGTCATAGACTTGTTTCCCCATGGCTCAAAGTTTTTCATGTATTTTAAAAAAACAAATTAGGAAAAATACCTAAAATCAAGTCAACACTTTTAGGGTTTCAAACCCTAAACAAAGGTAAAGTAAACAAAAACATTTCATTTACTTATGAAACTTCTTGAAGAAGTTGTGGCTAACACCATGAGGGTTTGTAGAGCTCTCTGTAGATGATTTCCATGGAGGATTGTGATGTCTTAGAGTGACACAATCAACAAATTTCTTAACAAAATATCAAGGAAAACTCAAGGTAAGGCCTTTTGACAACATTTTCATTCATTGTATTTATTTTCCTATAGAGAAAAGGACCCTAACTTTGAGTTTTTTTGCAGAAATTTATATTATGTTCTTTTCACATTTGATTTCTCTTGTAGAAGTTTAAATTCTTTGTGCATTTCTCTTTTATTCTATAGTAAAAAGCTCAAAATCGAGCTAGGTTTGTATTTCTCTAAAAGAAAAAAAATGGCTAAAGCTTAAGCATTCTTTACAAAAGAATATACTCTTTGCATTCTTCTAGAAATTACATGCATTTATGAGAAAATGATGAGATTGGCTACGGCAATAACCTTTTCCTATATATTTTAATTCAATGAAAACATGTGGGTATCCCTTTTTTTTCCTTTCAACTAATAGATTTAGCAAGAATATCATATAATTTGAATGAGACTTCGTGAGAGGAAATTATCTAGAACAAGAGCCATCTCAGTCAACTTCTCCACAAAGGAAAATGCTGTCCCTGTGAAGAAAAATGATTTGCAAAATGATTTAATGCTAGACTACCCAACACGGGTGTAAATCGAGGCTCTACACATTTTTCCATTTTTCCATGAACACTACCTTTCATCCATGGCTAACTGCCACTCTTATTTCTAAAAGTCTACGAGTTATTTAAATTCTCATTGTTAACTCACTTTTATTTAACCTAACCTTCATCAAGGATTGCCAACATAGTTGTTTTTCTTTGTCCAACTGTAACCTTCACTTCCTTGATATTTCTTCAATATTAGCTCAAAAATATAATTGGACTTTGCAAAAGAACTGCCATTTAAAGGTCTACCATGACTCATGTTACAAATATTGCTCTTGACAAGTTGGAAATTTGTCACAAACTAGTTCCTCTAGGACTTCCCCTATTCTTTTTTTGAAGTCTGATTACAATCATATAAGATTTAGCATACATCTCTGTAATCATAAACCACAGTTAAAGGCTCCATTTCATGGTCATTATTAATGACCCTTATCACAATCCTGAGACTGAAACCAAATGATTTGAGTCTGTCATCATTTGACTACCCATGTTTTGCACTCTTCCCATTTGTCACATGAAAATCTATTGCAACATATTTTCCCTTTTGGTGATGTAGTTATGCTCCTGTAGATATCATATGAGCTTCTTTATGTTGAAAACCCTCTATTATAGCATTGGTGGTTGCACATTATCTTGACCTTGCTAATTGCATTTCTCATTACTTATATATATAAAGGTTCTCTTAGCAAAAACAACATAGAATAGTTATTTATCTTGCTCACAACAATGTCCTTAGTGCACATATTTCACTGGTTAATGATGATTGACAATGCATTTTAATCACTCATTTTCCACAATGTGCATTACTCTTTGGGATGGAAAATACAATGTGCCTCCTTGAAAAATGTTTTGTGAATTTAATATGTATGCCTGTTGCTATCATTCCATGATCATTTTGATATGATGACTTTTTTAACATTCTATTTCCTTCTTAAATAAGCTCGAATGAGCTCATTATTTGATAACTTAGTATGCCAAGATCAACCCTTGCGAGAGCCAAGTTTTAACCTGACACATGCTGTAATTTGATGAAACAAATCAATAACATTATTTTTCCTATATCTAAACATGAAGAAAAAATGTTAGAAAACAAAAATGCTTGTTTTAGGTGTGTATGTTGACCTGATGGTTTTCCTAGACACCTAAAGCATGCATTTTCTATTTAATACACATTGAGACCAGTCTATACATGCATAGGTGAATGTTCATATAATGTTTGTGATCTTTCATTGCTTAGAGCATTGCTCTAACACCATTTCCATTGCCAGATGTAGGAACTAGGAACAATGAGGAACTAAGAGGGACAAACAGCTTGGATTAGCAGCAGGGCAAGACAACATCGTGAACCAGTCATTCTCAGGAAATGACTGGTCACTCTTCTTATATGCACATTTTCTTTCATTTACTTATTCATGTAATATATTCTTTTCTCAATTTGTATTGAATAATCAAAATTTAATCTCACAACTTGTGTGAGACAATGAACATTCTTACATTCAATAAAGATTGCTTTTTAGAAAGATTTGTGTAAATATTTTCTGTGTTACATGCACTCGTATAAATGCAATGATTTGTTACAATAATCTTGTAATCTTTCTAATTTTTCTATTTATACAACTGAATGTAATGTAGGAAAGCTATTAAAATGTACCTTTTCTCTTAGTTTGAAATCTAAGGGCTCTACTTGAATGAGCTATTAGTGAAATTTAGGTAACAATTACTTCTACAAACCTTTGAGATATGTCTAGGTTTGTTTTTGATAGATGGGGAAAAAAGGTTTTGAATGGACCCGAAACCATGTACAACAGGTTTTGAATGGACCCGAAACCATCAAGACTTACATGGGTCCTAGACCCACACCAAGACGAACAAGCTGCACAAAGGATAAACTAAAATACAACCAGCAGCAAACCAGGGACACAACAAGACAACAACCAGCCAAAAGCTAGCAGGTTGCCAAGAAGAGCATCAAGAAATCACTTGAATCTTGATTTCGTTGGTTTTGATGGGCCCAACAACCCACTACACTCCATTGTTATAGACAAGACCATCAGCCCATAACACAAGGTTTTGACAGGGACCTTAAACCCAATACAAATTTTCACAATACAAATCATGATCAGAGCTCCACCAGCAGAAGTAGCAGAGTCCAGCAAAGCACCTCTTCCCAAATTATAGGAAAGGTAAACACAAAAGGATAAAGCTCCAACAGTATCCTTCAAAAGTCGTTTGTTCTTTCCACCTGTATAGAAAAGAAAACCCAGCTTCTCGTAGCTGCAACTGTCAATGATCGTGGGATTGAAAGTCTCAAAGATCTGCTTCCAAATCAATATCTCCACCTCCATAAAAGATAAAGAAAACAACACAGCATGAAGGTTCCCATCAAAACCCAAACCACCATAAAATAGGGCTTCAATAGACCCCCAACAGCTTATCCAAGCACAACAAGCTGCATCCCACTCCACCTCTATAGGAGAACAGTCACTTCCAGCCACATCCATCTCCCCCTCAATAGAAGATAGGACCACCTCCATAGGAAAGACCAGAATAACCCAAGGATGCACCGAAAGCGGCTTGAAAATAAAAGCCATGGAACCAAGAAGGCGAGGGACAGATAAACCCCCATTGCAAAAAAACCTAGAGGTCAGAAGAAATAAACAGAGACACACAGACCCCATCCTAAAAAGGAAAGCACCCCAAAGAGGCCCCGAAGGACTCCATGGCAGAAGTACCTCTCCCAATAAAACAAACAGCGCTTCAAGCAACAAGGAGAGACAAGAAACAATGAAACCAACATTTTCCTGCCAAAGGGACAGAGTTGAAGCTGAAGCAATCAAAGCAACCCTCAGATAAACAAAGCCCGAGCTCTCCTAGTCAGGGTTGAAATAGCCACCAGATATCCCAATAGAAAAAACACAAGCAACGAAACCCCCAAGTAGTAAAAGGAAACCAGATGAGAACATGGGCCAAGAAGGGGCAGAGAAACAACCAAAAATCTGTGAAACAGACTGAGAACAAGCAAAGGTAACAGAAGCCCTAAAATACATAGTTATGAAGCTCAACCTATCAGGGCAATGCCATCTGCCACACAGTCCCACAGAAAAACAGGAAGCCTCGAAACACCCAGGCAAAAAAAGAAAATCAAAAGAAGGCAGGGGCCCAAAATAAGAAAAGAAGCCGACCCATCCTGAAACTGCCTTCACCAACAAAGGAGGAAGGTCCACCCACCAAAGGGGAGAAAGAGGCCACCCCTCGGAAGAAGGAACACTACCCACCACAAGAATACTATCGCCAGGCACAAATCTGGCCTCAACCAAAGACCA
>VDFB02193867.1:370863173-370896507 GCA_007258455.2 Sequoia sempervirens
AAGAGTTTGACTTAGGAAAACCCCTATATAAACCCAACAATTTCTACAACTCCATGTGTGTAGGTGACGAACATGTTCAACGGAAAAATGGTTTCATTCTACAATTTTTTTGGCTCTATCCATATAGACGATAACATGAGCGTGCAAAGCATTGACATTCAATGTTGAGACTTCACCCAACTTGTATCACATTCTATGCATTTATAGTTCTTCATTTATGTGAAATAAATAATTTTATCAATTTGTATCTGCAAGTTATTTGACATTTTCAATTATATCTAATATTAAGCATAGCTTAGAATTCAATTTTAAACATCTTTATTCCTAGTTCACTTGAGCTATGTTAATTGAGGTAGTTGAGAGCTATTTTTTAGTCAAGATCTTGTTGTATTGGGAGTAGAAAATATCATCCTCTACAAGAATTATCTAATTATGTAAGATCAAATAGCTTGATAAAGTAAGATATGTTCTAAAGTAGAAATATTTATCAATAAAAAATCATAAATTTTTATAATAGCTAAAATGGGTAATGATAATACATAAATAATAAACAAGGCACTCATGATATTAAAAAATAATTATTAAAATTTCATAAGATTTGATAATGTAAAATAATATGAGAAGTACAGATATAAGAGGTCAAATGATAAAGGATGAAAAAATGAGAGGAAAAGAGGATCAAAAGGATAGGAAAAGATAATAGTTAAATAATAGGATGAAAATAAGATACCAATCATACAAACAAATAAGGATAAAGGTCAAAAATAAGATATCAATCATACAAAAGGAAAGATTGTGACATGGTAATGGGATCATTATTTGACAAACTCTTCTTCATCATCCATGATGTCACCATTTTCTATCAAAATTAGACCATCAATTTACTCTTTGTCTTTGTTCTTTTAATGTTCTTATTATTTGGCCATTTAATTAAGATGTGATTCCTCTTGATATGCATTTCTACTTGGTGAAAACACTTCATCATTTCAAATAAAATTATTTTTCACCCATATTCAATTCATTTGATATGGTTTTATGTTCATATTTTGATTGTAGCACAACTTGTTTCTCTAGTTTCTATATTTCTTTCTTTGCCTTGAACATAATAACTTTCTTTTCATTTTTCTTTAGAATGTTCTTTAAATTATTTTCTTCCATGTTTCCTTGTTCACATTCTTCTTTCTTTAGAACATGATCATCCCTCTCAACTCTCAAATAAATTCTTGACAAGTCATCTAGAGGAATAATATACAAATCATGAGCATAAATGTCATAGGCACATGAAACATGTTGGTAAATGTGTGTTGTACCCCTTACATAAAAATACAACTACTAATAATATAAATACACATATTTGATTGAGGTACATCCTAGGGATGAATGTATCACACATGTTAGGTATTCTTTTGGACTCTTTATGTTGTATGAGATTTGGTATAACTATTTAACATTGTCTATGTCACATTAGAAAATAGTTTTATGTTTATTTCTTTAATGAATGTGTTTGCACCTTTTCCTTTTTTTTTTCATTATCCTAGTATGTAGGTTGTATACAAAAAATAATTTCAAGGTTATATATCCTTGCACATAAGAAATATAACAAACAATGGTGTTCATCTAAGAAAAATGTTCTCATGTATATCATTTTTCTCTCCTTTCCCTTGATATTTTAATTATTTAATATTTACCTTTCTATCTTTTTGTGCTTTTCAATGAAATATTTGTTTTAATCATTTATGCTTTCTACTTGATTGATAAAGGGCCTAATCCCTTTTAGAAAGATAGTGTAATCTTAGATCCAATGAAAGGCATCATTTAAGCACACACTTCTATCCATTTAGACACTTATACCATCTTTGTAGAATTCCTATTTAGCATTTTTAAATAGACCTATTACATATTTTTCGCCTCAGCTTAAATGGAGGAGCCGGATGATTGTTATTTACCATTAAGTGAAATTGCAGATTGTTTTTTAAATGCTGTTTCACATTACTTTGTGCATTGAGTAACAATTATGCATTTTTGAAGTTATGGATTTGCAGAGTGTCATTCAGATGTTGCAGTTTTAAAGGAAATACAAAATTGAGTACATGAGCAAAATAGCATTTCAGATGCTTTTATTTATTTTGAAAATAACTCATATTTTTACAAGGCTTAATTTGATTTCATAATCAGAATAGTATTACAACATTGCATGAAATGCATTTTCTTTTCAGCTGAAAAGCAAAAATTGAAATCAAAGATCCACACAAGCCGTGGATATAACTATAACTAATCCAATACATTTCTAACAGCACAATGCACTACTGAAGATGCGAAAGGAAAACATATAAGTAACAACATAGTCATCATTGCCTGAGTATCGATGTTTGATGTTCAATGGTGCACCTCATCGCCTTGAGCTTCGTTGACCTGTAAGAGGAAAAGAGGGGTGTCAGTGGCTCTGACTATGATGTAACTCATATGATGTACCTACAATAGTATAGTATACTATTAGCAATACATTGAAACAATCAATCAAATGCAGTACGAAAGAAGTGAGCTGAAGGAGAAGTATCAACATCATAATCAACATGTTCTATTTTTTATGCTAACGTTGTTTGCTTCCTTGTGCAGGTATAGGTTAAGTCATGATGCTGAACATTGTTTGAAGACCAAGCATGTGGAGTAAAACGGGCTCCCACAAGGGTAGAGCTCGACATGCTGCCCTATTTATTAAATGGGCCGATTTTAAAAGATAGTTCATTATATACATTGAATAAAATGAAATACAGCTGAAAGAATAAAATAGATAATTCATCAACTAACGAAACCAACTGTTCATTCATAACAATTAGGTTTCTTTCTGTTGGTGTAATTAAATGCCTTGTACCTTGTCCTAGGTCATGATTACACCTTAGTTAAGTTTACTTAGGGACCACATAGGAGGTTGTTGGAGATTTTCCACTTTTGGTGGACTTGACATGTCATTACTTTATCACCTCCACCTTTTGTGGACACATCATGTGATTATCTCTCCACCTTTTGTGGGTGACCTTTTGTGAGATTATCACATTATCCTTTCCCTAATTTTAGGTGGAGTGATAACTTTTCATTGTTGTCTCATGTCATAAGATTACGACACTTGTCATAATCTTATGCCCTTCTATGTTCCACCTTGGCTATATAACCAAGGGGTCTCTCTCATTTGTAATCAATCAGAATCCTCTCATATCATTGACATTAAATATAGTTTATTCTTGTCATCTTGTTTCTATCTCTCTTATGCTTGTACTTTCTATTAGGCCTCTAGATCTTGGGTGGCTACCTTCATAGCCAATTCTTACATGGTATCAGAGCTTTTAGAGTGCCTTTAGTTAGTCTTTTGGAGAGATTCTTGGAGGGTTCCATCTTTGGCCTTGTATTGTAGGGGCATTTTGGGAGCTTGTTGCATCAGATCTGAGCTTGCCATTGCGTCTGGAGTGTCCGAGATAGTTAGATTTTCCCTTTGTTTCGTCTTAGTTGGACATTAGAGGCCAAATCTACAAAGGGT
This sequence comes from Sequoia sempervirens, assembly GCA_007258455.2. NCBI lineage: Eukaryota > Viridiplantae > Streptophyta > Pinopsida > Cupressales > Cupressaceae > Sequoia > Sequoia sempervirens. The sequence goes on from VDFB02193867.1 coordinate 370,866,706, forward strand.
TGAAGATTGGAGGTGGTTGCCAGATCTAGGACCTAGCTACCACTTCAGAGCATTTTCAGCCAAAAAGGACATCGCCATCATGCTTAGAAGGGCCAAAAACCCTAAGATTGACTGCCAATTCGTCCAAATCGAAGCAAGTTGTCCGTCGAGGCAAATTTTTTTTACTGGCCGAGCCGTACGACTCAGCCATTATGACAATCGGTACAAATTTTTAATTTTAGAAAGTTTTTTTTAATTTATGCGAAAATATTTAAAAAAAAATAATAAAAATAAAAAAACTCATAAAAAAATTATTTTTTGCAGTTTTTTTATTAAATGTAAAATTTTTAAAAATAAAAATAAAAATTAATTAAAACATAACCTATGATGCCTTGAGGAGATGCCCGATAAGTACACCTTTGTAGGCCACAATGCGGCCGCATACCATGAAGGTCTGGCGTGTGACCGGTACGTCTGCTTATTTGTAGCAGGATAATGACGATACGTGACCGCTATGCATTGCCCGAACAATGTCTATAGGGGTGACAATTTGCACCCGCGCTGGCATCAATGCCGTATTTGGCCATCCCCACGACATACCGGCCCCAGGTATTTTCCGGTCCCTCGTCGGTTCACGACATACTGTTATTACCCGATCGCGTATTTTCTGTCCCTCGTCGATCATTCCGATGCATACAGACTTCCGATGCGGGAAAAGATTAAGCCTAACTTCACGTCGCGGAGTTTAATTTTTGAGTTTGAATTTTAGTTTAATTCATCCCCTTCCGCCTGCCATTTGGAGTAATATTTTTATAACTTTTTTATTTTTAGTTAATATAAATTAAATATATGTAGTTTATTTTTATTTTTTTAAAATGATTTTAATATATTTTTATTATTAAATATTTATTGATTTTTTATTTATATGAATTTTTTATTATTTTTTAAATATTTTTTCTTATAATTTTTTTATTAATATAAATTATAACTAAAATTAAATATATGTAGTTTTTTTTATTTTAAAAAATTGATTTTAATATATTTTAATTACAAAATATTTATTGATTTTTTTATATATGAATTTTTATTTATTTATTTTTTATTTTTCATAAATTTAATAATATTTTTATAAATTCTTTATTTTTAAGTTACTATAAATTATAACTAAAATTAGATATTTTTGGATGCAATATCAATTTTTATTTTACAATTTATAAATTAGTTTTTAATTGAATTGTGTAATTTCAAAGGGTTGATGATGAATAGAATGTTATGAGAGAAAACATTGATATTCATGAATGTAAAATAAAAATCAATAAATACTTTAAATTATTCTAATTATCAAATTTTCACCTTTATATATTTTTCAATCTAGATTTAAATAAATGTTCTTGGCATAATGTAACTTTTGTATGTTAATTATTTGTTAATATAATTATAGTTTTATAGTATGAATCTAAGTTTAAAACCCATCAATTTTATCTCTTTGGGTCAATCCAAAAGTATGGCTATATTTATTGATTTATTGATTTTTTTTATAGCCATACTTTCCCCCATTTAGTGCCTTACGTTTTATTTTATCTTCTTTAAATTTCATTCTTAACATGTAATGTTTGTATAAATTTTATTTTTAATATGTAATTTTTTTTATATTTAATTTCATTGATTAATAATTGAAGATTAGTTAATGTTATTTTTTTTATTTAATAGTTGTTTTTTTAAAATAATTATTTTTTAATAATGTTTTAGATTTTATTTTGTAAATAAGAAATAAAGAATAATTAATATAGATTGTACAAATATCTTAATCATTTTATTTATTATACATAATACATAATTTTAATCTTTTAAATTATTTTATTTTATTTAAAGAGTATTTTTATTTATTTAAAAGTTATTTTAATTTTTTTATTTTATCAAAATGTGCAATAATATTGAAAAGTAATTATTTTTTACCGAAGATTTAAAGTGCTTGTGTTGGGAGGTAAGATAATTTTATCGAATTAGGTAATTATTTTACCCAAAAATATTTTTATGTGAAAAGCCAAATGAATCAATTTTTACCAGAGGGTTATAAAAGGGATAATTATTTTTACCTAAAGAGCATACTGAAGATACATACAAGAAAAAAGTGAAGTGAATTTTTCCAACGAAAGAAGACTATTATTGAATTAATTTTCACAAAGACGAGGATTAAAGATTAAAATATTTAATTTTCCAAAAGGCAACTAATTAAATATTTTATTTTTTCCGAAGTGTTGCACCAAAAGGAAGAGTTGTACCAGATAGATGCCAGATAGCCCATGGACTGTCATGGGATGGTAACAGTCATTAAAATTTTATAAAATAATTGTCATGGGCTATAGATAGTCATTAAAAATCAAAATCTTAAAATTAAAACTTAAAAAAAAGAAGCTTAAAAACTAAAAAATTGAAAACATCATAATACATACCTGCACAAAAGAATGAAAGGAAGAAATTAGAATGAACGTATGAGTAATGATAATACCTAAATTTTTGAAAGTTTGCAGACCCACACAATAATGAAAATCCAAACATGAATGAAATTTAGTGAAAGTCATCTACATAAGCATGCTAAAATAGAATGCACTCAAAAAGAAGAATAGATTTGACCCAAAACCAAGCAAGGGACTACTTTTTGTTCTATAAAAAGCATGTTTGGTAAACTCTTATCAACTTCATTTGTCAAGATAATAAAATAATATCATTCTTTTCAACCAAAACCTTATCACTTAATTATTCTTAATCATAAGCAAGCGTTGAATGCCCTTTCAAGGCCCCTCTCTCCACCACTTTTATATATTATTCTTCATTTTTTGTATTCAAGGAGGTATAAGGTAGAGATTGCCACATAGCTTAGATGGGGGTAAGTAGAAACATTAAGAATGGAACAAGATAGCCAATAATGAGAAAGAGAAAAGATACCTAATTGAAGAATGACTCCTATTTGAGGATGTTGGTGGAAGGTTTGTTGAGTTACTCTTCTTTATTAATATATTTATCTATTGACTTGTGTATATTTTTAACCATTTAGTTTTGGGTTTGTCTTTTTTTAAGGTAGATTAGATGAATTTTTTATTGGGGTTTTGGTTTATATAAGCAAGGTCATTGTACACTCTTGTAACATACCTCATCATCATCGAAACGAGGTATTGGAAAAGGTGTTGCATGAAGCCGAGCTCAACCTCGAGTGGGCTAAAGAACATCAGGCAGACAACGAAGGTTATATCCAATTAATGACTGATAAAAATATGTCTATCAAGGAACTAGATGTGGAAAAAGTTAAAGAATATTTCCATAAGAAGATGGAGGAGAGTGCAATGGACGAAATATCTTCGCTCTTCATGAATTTTGTTGCTAGGGCATTCACTTGATCGAAACAAATGGTGGAAGCCACTTCGAAATGTACCAAGCATGGAGAAGAGATGGTTGTTAGATGCCTTCTTGATCCATACTTTTGGTTGTTTGTTGATGACATACAGTTGTGTAAAGTTAGTCTGGACTTAGATTAACGGCTGCTCTAAATTTCTATTGTTTGCTCATGCTTATGGTGAATGAATAACTGAATATCTGCAGTCCTTTGAAGCTTGCACAAATTTCATGAGATTGTGTAGTAATCTGGTTAAGTGAAATTCTGTTTTAGGAAGGTTGTCCATAGTAAAATCCTCCATGATCACTATTCATTGCTGAATTTTAGGTCTAGGAACCTTCTCTCTTCCTTGCCCTTTTCCTTTTTTTTTAATAAGTAACCTATGCTAAGGTTCATTGCACATTGTAAAGCCAAATCTTAAGCTAAAGATAGGAGTTCAAACTGATGTTCGAACCTGCAGCAAATTGCGCACTAACTTCCCACTTCGAGGAACTCCATTTTGTGATCCTACTTCCTTCCAGCCTAACTTCATGAGTCCACCCTGTGATTACCACTTATTACAAGACTTTCTTCCAGCCTAACTTCAGAGAAATTGGCTTGGCAAATGAAGGTAGCAGGGTATTTTTCCTTTATGTTGTATATAAAATGTTTGCATTAGCTGTAGCACGATCATGTTATAGTGAAATTTTATTATTTTGCCTCTTTTTTCCCCCAATTCAATGCACTAGCCCCCTTAGGTTTTGTTCCCTTCTTAGTTGAGTTATTCCTAACTTGCTAAGTATGCATGATAATTTATTTAATCAAAATAATAATCAACATTGTATTGTCTAGTATGCTAGGGTGACCCATTGTGGTTTTAGGTAATTAATTTTCTCTTTTCCTAAGAGATCCTCTCACATGCCATTGGTGGTCCCCAAACTAGGTAACAAGATTCATATCTTGCTAGTTGAGCTAAAAGAAAATCAAAAGAAATTAATACAAGAAAAAATAAAAAATAAAATGAGAAAATGTTTAAAAAATTAAAAAAAATAGTGAATTAGGTATCTCTACTAATTCTTTAGATGTTTAAGTAGCAATGGAGTTATGCTTTGAGTGTGACTAGAGATAACTCTATTAGGGCTATAGATGCTTGGCTAGTAGCATTGAAATAATGTCTAAGCATGTGTTAGGAATAATTGTTTTTATGTGCCTAGTATCCCTTTCTAAATGGCAATTCAAAGTCAACATGAAAATGAGTAATTGAATCATGCACACACATGATTTGATTAATAGAACCTAGTTCCTACTCTAAGTCTACTTTTATTGAGACATTCTTAGCATCACTTATAACATGATTTTATCTTATTTATTTTTTCACTTATAACATGATTGTGTTGCCTTTGACTAACCCTCTTTGTATTTCTACTTATATTTTTTTGGAGTTCTTTCCAATGCATCTAACATAAGATCCACCTTTAACTCTTTTAATTCTTTATGATGGATTTACTACCAATACTTTTTGAAAAAATATTTCATATTATAACAAGGGGATACATACCTGACACACAAAGTAGGATTTGTGCCCCTTGAAGATATCATGGTTTAACCACCTAACCTTACATGCCAAGAAAAATATTTAAAATGACTATAAAGAAACAAGACCCCTTGTGTCAATCCACAACCTCACCAACAAGGTCACAATATAGAGACAAATTAGCAAAAGTTCCAAGAAAAGGTATTTCAAGACATGATGAATATGTTTGCAAAAGCTCTCAGCCCAACAAAAAAGCATGTCCATCATCATCCATGTTCAACAAGAGAAACAGTTGAATGCCAAAATCACTACCCCTTTAATGAATCATTAAATGGAGAGCTATTACATTCATATATGTCCCAACTTCAGAGCTTTCTTTAAACATTACCTCATCTCACAATCCATCATAAATAATACTTAGTGAAGTCCACCTTCTAAAGTATATCCATAGTCTGATTGTCCATTCATGAGATAATGGTGAGGATATACACTGCTACCATATACTTAGTTACCACATAACACACTTACACTTCGAAGAAAATAATTTAATGCACATAAATAAATAAGCCAAACAAACATATGTTTGATACGAATACCTCATGCCAAGATCTGATCCAAGTGTCAATTCCAGGACCTCCTCTTAAACCAACCACCTTGTTGGAGTTGCAATTAGTTTTAGATGATTTCAAATTATGAAAACATAAAATATGTTCAAAAGCTTGGAATTTTCTCAAAGTCATTTCTCTTTGCTATGGGATGTCAATTTAAAAAAAATACAAAATACAGAAATAAATTAAAAATCCAGAAACAAAAATCTTTTTAATGACTATCTATAGCCCATGACAATCATTTTATAAAATTTTAATGACTATTACCATCCCATGATAGTCATTTTTAAAAAATTAATGATATTCATGGGCTATCTCACATCTGTTGTACATCTAAAAAATTTAGATCAACATATAGCCCTATGATGAAGAGATAAGTGTTGAGAAACTTGATCAATAGGTGTCTTAAGAGGGAGGTATATTTCAATTTGCATAAATTATCTCCTCATCACCAAATTTATTTTGCTAGTTTAAAGCTTATGTGTATGATGTTAAATAGTATGAGAGTTATGCTCAATTTTTGGAGATTCAGGGCTATGTCATTTTCAAGGCTAGACAGAAAAGGATTTCACTCAAAAATAGTAAATATCCATCATTTCATTCCCAAACACCACCAAACACTTTTAACAAGGGAAGAGCACTTGAAACCTCATAAACAAGCACCCCTAAAGCTCTGGAATCATGTTGCAATAGTCTTGGGCTCATTGTAATAAACTCCTCTTGAATCTGGAAAATCCTCTTGTAATAAGCATTAAGTAAAAGTCTTGAATTTGGAAATACCCTGCTACCTTCATTCGCCAAGCCAATTTCTCCAAAGTTAGGCTGGAAGAAAGTCTTGTAATAAGTGGTAATCATAGGGTGGACTCATGAAGTTAGGCTGGAAGGAAGTAGGATCACAAAATGGAGTTCCTCGAAGTGGGAAGTTTGGTTTGCCCGCAACACCTTGCACTATCTGGAACATTTTTTGTTCCTATTAATAGTGATATTATTGATATTATATATGTGTGTGTGTATGTATATATATATATGTGTGTGTGTGTGTATGTATATGTATATATATATGTATATGTATGTACATATACATATGTATATATATATATACATATGCATACATATATATATATACACACACATACATATATATATACACATATACATATATATATGTATGTACACACATACATACATACATACATATACTTATACATACATACATACATATATATATGTAATGCAGAGGCAGCTTGGACTACCATAAAACAAGGCCAAACACATGGAAGGGCATGATGAACTTGAACTCAACATGTTGCTTCTTCACACATTTCTCCATATTGCTTAACAAAAGGGCTTCAAGACTTGATTCAACAATCAAGGACAGCATCATTAGCACGAGTATGGGTCTTAAAATAGTGGACAGATCACTTGTAGGGAAGAACAAAAAAAGCTTTCATGAAGACTAAGACCTATTGCTGCTCCTCTAAATGAAAATAATGCTAAATGACCAAAACAGTCCCTTACAAGAGCATTCAAACATGACACAAGTTGAGGTACCTCCCAAAATAGCAAGAATAAGATAATTTCAAAGAGGCTACACACCATGCAATGCTTAACTTCATGAAACAACACGGGCTCAACCCATTCTTGCACTACTTGCTTATGCTGACTTATAAAGACAGCCCAAGTTAATGAATTATAATGCAAATAAGTTCATGGGTATGAAGAGGGAACTTACTGAATTTCATAAGAAACTCGCGTTCCTCAATGTTGCTATGCAGATTTCGGCTCAAATTGAGATCTCTCCAACTAATTTGTTGCGCCACATAAGGGGTGAAACAAGGGCCGTTAACAGAGATCCAAGGTCGTGTAGACAACCACTCCACCTAAATGGAGATGAATCTGTTTGTCTTCACAGGGTGTTGGAAGTACTCCAGAAGGATGTCAACAACCTAGATAGAGATACAGGTATGGTGCAGCCTGATGATGAACCCGCAGCTGATCCCAATCTGGATATCGCTGATGGTGATGTCCCTCATAATGATTCCCAAGCCAAGCTTTATGCTGACTAAAGTTCCTCCAGGTTACCTACCCAGGATGTGGAGGATGTTCAGATTCCCGGATCCAGTTGATTTTTTTCTTTCCTTTTGTGCTTGTTCATAATGTGGAAGTTTCGCAGGGGAAGGTTGCCAGTTCTTGCTGAGATATTCAAAGATGTTGATCTTGATATTTGCTCTGATCTTCTTTAACTTTGTAATGTAGTCTTTTTGCTCATTTCTCCCTTTGAGTTACTACTAGAAACAAATCTAAGTCTAAAGGAGAAAATATTAAAATTACAATCTTGTGATGAGCAAATATTTTCTTGACATACATTTCATTGCATCACAAGATCAATTTATTATATTTGAAATATTTTTGTTATTATTCCGAATGTCGTAATAATCAATTTGGGTAACACATTTTTTTCTTTGGATTATCATGTTTGGCCTGTCTTCACACACTCGATTGGAGGAGAGGCTCAACATATTGATGAGAAGGATAACTTGGCTAATCACAAAAGATGCTAATTGCAAATTAGACATAGAAACAAAGTTTCATAGGTCCATACCAATATTGGCGCTAACATAATAAAGATAGTTGTATTGAATATACAATGTTTCAACATTAATCTATTTTGATTGTTTATATTTTTGGGAACCAATCACTAAGCTAATATTGGAGCACAAACTCCTTGGTAGTGCAAATCCAAGTATAATTGTTATCTAATTTTATTTTGTCTCCTATTCAACAAAGTTTGTTTCTAAATGCTTACGCTTCATTTATGGATTTATGTGCACGTGTGAAAACTATTAAGTCAAAATTGTTAGCAACAAGAACACACTTCAATATGATTCTTGTCACACTCTTTCCATGAGTTCATATACTAATAAGTTCTAAAATAAGAAGAATTCTCAACTAGGTGGTAATAAACAAGTGGAAAATTCTACAACTCATTATGTTTCTAGTTCTTCAAATGTTCTTACTTTTGAGACTCGAGTTTACAAAGTCTAAAAGTATTAAGAGATTCCTTGGCTAATATGCACTCTAAGAATGAATGTAGTAATTCACTGAAGTCTGATTCCTTAGCTCCATAACATGAAACCTAAATTGAAAGCATAAGTTTTCATATTTTTATGAAGTCTAGTTTTTTAAAGGCTTTAAGTTAAACTCCAATCCTTGGACTTGAAGAGGAAGATACAATCTAATTGATTGGATGCGCCTAGGTTTGTTGCCCATAAATTTATGGCTTTAAGATCTTTGATGTGAACTTTACTTAAACTTTGACTTAGGATGTCGTTCGGTGTATCCAATGAAAAAATCAATAAACAATCGAACTTTCATTAAAATCAATATGCGTATAATTTCTAAAGATGCTCTTTCAAAATCCTGTTTTCCAATAGTTCAAAACATCTCCAATCTGCTATGAGTCAAATTGCTTAGTCAAATCTAATCGGATATTACTGAACCCTACTTAGATACCATGTTAATTTTAGAATCAGAAATGCAAATAAGCAGAAAATACAACATAGAGAACAATGAACTTAGAATTTTATCCTAGGACTCGACAATGAACTTCACTATTCCTCTCAACAATGCAACTTGACTCACACAACCAGACATATCAACAGGACTTGGGGATGATGTAAACACTCTTCACACAACACAACTTGACCAAACAAACAGACCTTGCACCCAAAAAATCCATTCTTCCATCGCTCCTACACAAGCCCATGTAACTTTGCAACATTCACCAATAGGATAGTCAAAATAAAAACTGATTAAAGGCATTAATTAGACAATGAAACATGGTTTTAGACTCCTTACACCATCCTCCACAAGTTCCCAAAAGCATAGGATCAAACACCCAAAACAAACGTATCAAAAGATTGATTTACAAGCCACAAACAAGGCTTAACTAGGCCTGCATAAGGAAGCTTTCAACTTTTCAAGGCACACCCCAACACCCTTAATGCCTTTAAAAGACTCCAACAGGTTCCTCAAGACCTGTTCCATGCTTTCCATCCATTAGTATTGCACAAATACTCAGAAAACTATGAAAAGTGCATTCTAGAGACCATTTTCATACATTTACAAGGAAAAAAATTGACCTAGGGCATCAGATAACTTTTGCAAACCTCCATCTTTCGCTCTAAAAAAAATTGCAACATGAAGAGGACCCTTAAATCCACCATTCCACTAGGTTTCATAATTTTCCCACGGTGGAATGCTGAGTTATAAGCATTTTGTGATCAAAACCCTTGATTTGTAGAGTTTCAGACCCACTTTCACTAAAATTGATGTAACTTGCTCAATTCATAATGAAATTAACTCAACTCACTACCAAAAGAAAGAAGACTCTCCCCTCTATCGAACCATATGCATTAGAGGGCCACACAATGTTGCTACAGGCCGTACTAATTGAAAAAATAGTCAAAAACACTGTAAAAACAAAGTTTCTTCTTATTAAATGCTTGAAAACTTAAAAAATGCCAACCAACCCCAACCCTCGACCCAAGGGAGGCTTTTTAAACATTATCCCACCTTCCCCAATAGCCCTCAACTGATTTTTTAAAAGAGGGAACTGTTGTTTAGTGAAATTACACCAACTTACAACGTGAAAACTTTGCAATTTTGGAGCAACTTTCAATCCTAAAGACCTATGACCTCAAAAACCATTCAATCCTACTGTTGTTTAGTAAAATTACATCATTTTGGGTGTGGGTTTTTAGCTGTGTGTGAGTTTGTCCAAAACTTGCAAAAGTTGCTATTTTGGGTGTCATGCATCTTGGCAACTTGGCAAAAATGATGAAAACTCATTAATATTAATGGGAAACATCTTGAACTGCTAAAATTGATTGTAAAAGGCAAGTTGGAGCCTGGAATGGTTGAGCATTGAACATTTGAAGTGATTTTTGGTGTTTATGCAAGAATTTTGAATAAGATTTCCATTGTTTTCTGTAGTTGCAGCAAATTTTTGGCTCTTGTACGACATGTACGGCCATGCTTATGGAATAAAACCAATTGCATGTTATATTATTGTGTTCCCTCTTTCATTTGGCATTGGTTTCATGCATTTTCATCATGTTTTGAGAAAGTTATTGAGATTTTTCCAAAAATTGTCCCAGTTTTGTTGTGATTTTCTGAGTTTCAGGTCACTTTCTTGGTTTGGTATGAACTGTACGGCCTTGGTAATGGCTTGAAACTAGTTGCATGTTAAATATTGTTGAATCCTCTTTCAAATGGCATTGATTGCAGGAGATTTCATCAAGTTTTGTTGAAGTTATAGTGATTTTGGTGAAAACTGTCTAAACCCTAGCTAGGGCGGGCAGCAAGCACTAAAAATGTAATAAATTTTTTTCTAACTGCTCAAAAACCCTGAAATCTTGAGAAAAATTCTGTCTTGATCTATATTTTAATTTGGCTTTGGGTTTGAGTCTTCATTTTTTTTGGATTGTGAGAAATCTATGATAGTCCATAGGAGGAAACTAGGGAAAAACAGTGATTTCTCTCTTTTTGCTACTAAATCTCTCAACCCACGTTTGAAAAACTTGATCCATGGCTTGAAAAACATTTATTGATGTTTTTGGTGAGTGTGTAGACCTGGAGCAAGGCTTACTTTGGTTGTTTGAAGCTTGGTTTGTTTCCTTCTAGACTGTCCCATTAGAACAGTGAAGAGAATCTTTCAAGAAAACTGTGTATTTTGATCTTTTAATGTTGGTTGCCTAAAACCCACGTTGGATTTCCAAGTAACTACTGCTGTCTCATGTTGTTAAGGGTCTTTGGAGTCTCTACAAGTCTAGGGCAGGCATGGCTTGGTCAATTCAAGCCTAAGTTTTCTTTGTTTGGGGCTATCTCCATAGGACAGTATAAGCAAAACATGCAAAACAGTTTGAAACCGCATTAGTACTTGTCATGGGTGTTGAAACAAAGTAATTTCTCATCAAAATCCATCCCTAGTATGCTGTTTAAAGATGGATTTCATAACACATATTTGGTGCATAAAGATGCTATTAGGTATAAGTTGGTTCCTTTTCCTTTGGAGCAGTCTAATGAGAGTTTTGTGATCTGTTTTGAGAAGAATTTGCAGGCGAAAGTGCAGGGTAAGACAGGGGAAGATACTGGTTGGTTGAAAAATAGTAAGTTGCAGCAGAGATTTGAAGCACACAGTCCTAAAAATCAGAATTTGTGGGACTTGGACAGTATTAAGGTTGGAGGCATTGAATGCCCTATAGTTGAGGGTGATAGAGGAGGTGTTCTTTCCCAAAGAAATCAGGGGATTAAGGGAAAAAATAGGGCACAAGATCAAACTGAGATCAAGCAGCAAAAAGGACAAACAAAACACAGTTTTGACACTAACATGTTGAGTGACATGAATGCAGGTTGGCAGAAAAGGAAGAAGGTAACTTTGGGAGATTTCATGCTTGGTAATCAGAAGGTGCAAACATACAGGAACAAAGAGTATTATGGCAGCAACAAGTTGGATACTTCTTGGGGCAATAACTTTTTCTTTCTTAGGGAGAATGGTGCAGGAGCACCCAAGCTCTTCAAGGAACACTTCAACAGACATGAGGATGCAGGGGTCATGAAGACCTATCAAGGAACTCAGAAAGTTAATTATGACATTTTGAAGCCTATAATGACTTTTGAAATGGTTAAAAACATTAAAGGAGTCAAATGTCCTAAGGGTCTTGATAAGGACCATAGGACCAAAACGCATTGTAATTGCACAAATAATGTCCTAAGAGTCTAGATAGGTTTTTAGTGTTTTAATCATGTTAATTAAGGTTGAATAATGCCATTTAATAGGTTTTAAGTATTTTTAGTTAGTAGGAGTTAATAAAATAAAAGTTGGAAAATTCAAATTTTAAACTTCCAACTTTGGGCGGGAAAGTGATTTTTAGGAGTTTTAGCAACTTTAATGTAATCAAACCAATTAAAAATGGTTTGAGCAGTTGTGGGATGGGTCTATAACCCTAAAGGAATCATTTTTAGGGAGTTTGGGTTGCTGGTACGGATTTTGTACGGACTGCTATAGGAAGAAGCAAAAAAACAACAATTTCTTGCATTCTTCTTGTGCTCTTTTGATGATTTATTGATTTCTATTGAAGATTTTTTTAGTAGGATGGTTTAGGGACTTGTATCAACTTTTTTTGAAGTCATTTGAATGTCCTAAAAGCAACAGCAATCAATTCTTTGTATATTATTGCTGACTGTCCTCAAGAAAGTGCAGATTTTTCACTAATTTTGAGGTTTTTCATGGATGTTTGATCCATTTCATGAGGGAATGATGATGTAACTTGTGAAATGGATCTATTATAACATGTATAATATATATCTAACAAGTTATTGTAGAGGAAAGAGTGATTCTTGGGTGTACACCGAGTTTTAGCAAGAAAAAGTGCATGGAAATGGAGGCTAAGGTGTAGCAGCAGAAGATCTGCCTTAATGAGGGGTATATTTTTGAGTTTAAGGTGTTTATATATGTTGATTTATTGGTGAAAAGTCCAAGATAAGGTTCTGGAAGTGTTGGGAAAGCTAATTTTCAAGAGGCCCTAGTTTTGGAGCAATTTGGTGAGGGTTTTGTGTTTGAGGGTGTCAAGGGTGTCATAGGCGCCTAAAAACTTGAAAATCCTTGGTTTGGAAACATTTTAAGATACTGTTGAAAGTTTCATAGTTAGGGGATAAGTTTAGAGAGGGGTTGCTTTGAAAAAGTGGGCTAATTGGGCCTTAAATTTGAGGAAACAATAGATTTTGGTAGGTCTGATCCAAAACAAGTGCCAACAAGGTTTTGGTATGTTGTGTAGCATCAAAAAATACATTTTAATTAGTCATTTATTTTGGGAGTCCTTTAGAAAAAATTGTTAGAAAAAGTTGAGTGAAAAGTAAAAAAAAAAACCATTGCTAGAGGCCTAGTTGGGCTAGAAGCCTAGTCAAGGTGCAAAAAGTGAGTTTGTGTTTAAGTCAGAGGTTTGGGGCTTGAAACAATTCAAGACAAGTTTTTTTGAGTCTTTTAAAAGCTTCCCAAGGGTTTGGGTCCATAAGTGAAGGTTTAAAGTCATAAGTGAAACTTTGAGGCTTATCTCATGCAGGGTGCCTAGAAGAGGGTTTGAGATTGCTTCATAGAAAATCCTCAAATAATTGTGTGTTTCCAAAAGTCCCATAGCCTCTGCATAATTTTGTGACTAAAAAATTTATGTTTCCTTTGTGACCATACCAATAGAACTGAGCCTTCAATGAATTACAAAAATGTATGCAAAAAGGTATCACCAGAAATGTACCAAACCAAAATGAACCTCGATGATCATTAAATACAGAAGACCTCAGAATATATGCCAACACTATAAGTGTCAAAATCAACCCTTCACATCAATGTCAAAACCTATGTGAAAGGGGTCAACAAAAATTATATTGTATATAGACTTTTATATATAAAATTGTAGAATAATTCTCTACACATATACAAAATTGGCATTTATACCAACTCAAAATGTTACATATGTCATCTCAAGATCTACATACCAAGTGTATGTAGAATAACTACACATTCCAATAGTCGAATTGATCTTATGTCTCAGACAAATCTTACATTTGTGGTGGATCATCAAAATCTAGCCTCCTCATGCCACTGGATGGATGAAAAGTTGACTACACAGTAACAAGACAAACCATAAATTTGATTAATTAGCTAAATGGTAAATAAATTAGACCACCAAATAAAAACTTATTTATAATTTAGAAATTTCAAATTACCATATTGTTACCATCTTTACTTTGCATTACATCCATTGTTGTTGCTTCTTGGTTAAGATCAATAGAAAATGGTAACATATGTTGCTGGGTGTTTTGTTGATCATCTAAAGCCACAATAACATGCACATTTGAGACATCAACATAGAAAAAAATAATTTACAAATTAAAAACATAAAATTGATTGAAGTGTGTTCTATAATTTTTATACCATCTCCACTTTGCATTGTCTCCATTGTCATTTCTTGGTTAAGATCAATAGAAAAAGGTAACATGTATTCTCTACTATTTTGTTGATCCTCTGAAGCTGCAATGACACATATTTAACACATCAACATAGATAAAGTTTTCAAGTGTAAAACTACATTATGTAATTAATATAAACAATAGTAAATTTATAAAGATTAGAAATTTGATTAGAGATAGGAATTGACTAATTTCCTATAAAGTTAATAAACACACTTAATAGTTAAAAAATTACCATCTATAAGTTGTATTTCATCTATTATTGTTTGGTTTAGATCAATCGAGAAAGGTAATTGATGTCGTTGAGTACTTTCTTGATCATCCAAACCTACAATGACATGTATTTAACATATGAAATAAAAACAAGAAGTATTGTTATGCAAATTACTAAAATTCTTTTTAAAAAATATACTTACTGTGTTGTTGCATAATACTAACTCTTTCTTCTTCTATTGCGATGCTTGAGCATTTAATGACCTTTTTTTTCTTTTTCTTTCTACATCCTGTAGAGGGAAATTGAAAATTTTCATAGTCCTCAATTGTTTCATTCAAGTCTTTAGAAATGGCATTGTCTCTTTGATGAATTGAACGACGTTTACACATTTTGCTTGGACTGAACCATGGTGATATTCGTCTCGTAGATATGTTATCTGAACCAGGGATTGATGTAAATGTGGAAGAGGAAGGAAGAGATGTATGAATATCTTTTCGCAATCTCCCAATACATTGACAAAACTTTTCTTTTTCATCTTCACTGGTTGGTAAATTTTGGAGTAGATGATTTAAATAATCAATAGAATTTCGAAAGTTATCATTCAAAGCACCAGATGATTTCCAGCCATCTGTAATACAAATAAAAATGATTAAATCTAAAAATATCTTAATATTTTATTATAAAATGGTGACATTGAGATTTACCTGTTCTTTGGTCTTCACCAATGGCAATCCTAAGCACCTCTTGATCTTCTATTTGATTGCAACCATCTATAATTCGATTAAGATTTAATTAATTTTGTGAACCATAAAAAAAACTAATATTTAATTGTAAATACCATATCAATATTACCAATGGTATTGTTTCCATGACTGAATCTCCCTCTGACATTCTCATCATCATCAAGCAATGGAGTAGTGCCATCTATAATTCAATGAGATTAATTTAGTTATTTTTGAAAAATAATAATAATCATTTAACATATAAATATTAAAATTAAATCTCAAATGACCCTTACCAACAACTTGATCTTGCTCATTTATTTTGTTTCGCTTTAGAAGATCTAAAATCTTTAACACATGTTTGCATGTGTTTCCCTTCTTTGCCCACTGACAGTCACACACATGCAAATCTGGTCCATATTTTCTAACAAGGTACCATTTTGTTGGAGTTGTTTGGCTTCTTATTTGGTATGTGTTAGGGACGAGATCATATGGGCAACAATCTGTATCTGGTATTTTTTTTGACCTCTCTAATGCAGTTGTGTAATATCGTTCTTTTTTGAAGTTAGTCAGAAACCCAGATAATTGCAAATATCTTTTATTTTTGTAGAATGGCTCTACCCTATGAAGAAGTGTATGGATAAGCCAATCCATTCTCCTCGTGCACCTCTTAGCACGATCACTTAAATAGTGACTCTTGATGTGGCAGTGGTATGACTCTATGGAAGCATTGGTTTCTTGATTTGCATGAGGGAAACCTCTATAATTTTTTGCCCACATTGCTATACAAACCCACAAAATGATGTCTTAGTATAAATAAAAAACAAGTTAAACAATATAAATGCATACAAAATCATAATGAATAATTCAATGAGCTTACCAATACGAGTTTCATCATGACACCAAGTTTGTTGAAAGTAATCAATAAATTTCTTCTCCTCTTTGAATTCCTCCATGAAATTTGTTATTAGATGAGTAGTGATGTCTTCATCATCACTCATTGCATACATTATCTCACCCAATCTATTGAACATATTACTCCCAACATCCTTATTACTGACATACCTGGATTATAAAACATAATATCAAGCTATGAAATTCGAACATGAAATGTTCAGGTATTCCAAGTATTTTAATAAAAGAATGACTTACCTGTATACATTCTTCAACCATGCCCTACGTACATGCCAAATACATAAAAGTACCCGGCAATGAAAGGATAATCTACAAGTTACGAGGATAAGTGTAATGTTCAGCTTTTTATAGACTAAATATTAAGCAATTACAACGAGTTAACTTCAGTTTAAATAAAAGATTAAGGCCAATAAAAACCTGATTGCTTCAATCTCGGCACTAGCATCATCTGTCATAAATGCATTGACATTCCAATCTTCTTTACATTGTTTCCCTCTTTTATAAACTTTTATCAACCATTCATTTATATCCTCAACTTTATTTCTTGAGGATATGGCCCATGCAACAGGTATACCAGCCTCTTGTTCATCAAATACAAGCAAAGTATATAACTGATACTACACATGAATAAACCATAAATTAGTATATTTTTAGTAGAAGAAATTAATAATTTCATTAAAATCCATAAATACAATTAAAATTGTTTTACTTACACCATATTTATTTGTTGAGAATGTGGAATCCATAGCAATAATTGCATTATGTGAATGTTTCACCATCATTTCTTGCATCCATGGAGTTTGGATGCCTACCATAAATGGAATATTTTCCACATTGTTTGGTCTTTTATAATAAAAAAAGTTGTCTTTCTCCTCTATATGCCACATGCTTACACTTTTTGCATCATCTTCATTCTTTTGGGATCGAAGTGAGCGCACTCTATTCCATGCATTCATGACATCTTTCCTTAACAAATATGTGTCCCTCTTATTCATCAACTATGTCAAACTAGGGTCTAAATAGTGTTGTTCACATATTGTGTCAATTCCCACCCCATTAGCAATAAGGATTCAATATATGATTTGCATTCATTTGACAACCTTGGTGGAACACTACTCCTTGGATCACCAGAAGGGTCATCTTTTCCATGACAAAATTCACCTTTAGCATCACAATGACTAAAATCATTATATCTAATAATCGCAACATCTGGTCTACCATACATAACCTTAACAAGAAAGTGGGTTTGACAACCCCTTTTTTGGATAAACCTTCGTTTCCTTTTCTTGTTTTCAGAGTTATTTTCAAAGTTGTTCTCAGAGTTGTTTTCAGAGTTGTTTTCAGAGTTATTTCTTTTGTCCTCAGGGCCAAAAGCACACCAATAACTATTTTCACATGTACAAAATATATATATTAATTAATATAACAAATAGAAAATATAAGTTTTGACATGCTTCATTATTATATTAAATATAAGCAAACCTTGAGTACATCTTCATTGCCTGGTCGTTAGGTTGTATCAAGTCGGTCTTTCTATTCAATTTCCGTACAAATGTCGTCTCTGTACTATCCAATAAACCTTCTCCTTTGACAAACTAAGGGAGTCTTTCAAGAGGGATTGCAGCACATATGTCTATCTGACTATTGTCACCTCCAATAGGTGTCCATTCAAGGTCAACACTTGAGAAATGATTTCCCTGGTTGGGAATGTCTTGCACATGTAGAGAAATAAGTGATTCCCATTTATTTGGCCTACCCATTCTGAATAATATTAACATGGTTAGTGGACCTCTATCTTGTTCAAATATGTATTTAAAAAATTAAATCTTCTACCATAAATTCAAGAATATAAACAAACATGGGAATTATTATCATCCTAAAATTCAATTGAACCCCAATGAATTTACAAATAAGATCATTTCTCTAAAAATGACTTTTACCACAAATTCAATTTACAAATAAGATTATATGGGACAATGTTATGATTTGGGATGATTTAAACTACATGATTTGTTCCCACAACATAATTTTTACATTAACATGGTGTCTTAATAATAGACCTACTTGTACCCTTAACAATGACATCAATGATCCAAACCAAACATACAATTATTTTATACGATGACTTCAATTCCATTGACACAACACATTATTACTTGGATAAATTTGTGAAATTTCTTTATACACTAACACTCATAAGCCTAGGATTGTAAAGGAAGCTATTGGTATTAATGATGTAGATTCTTGGAAAGAGGCTATGGATGAAGAATTGACAACATTAATAAAAAAAGTTAACACATGGGAGATTTATTATATTTTCCAAATGGACATAAAATTGTTGGATATGAACATATGTTCAAGAATAGTAAAAGATAGTAAAAGAAATGAGGCTATTGGTAAAGGAAGCTGGTGATATTGATAGTAAAAGATCCATTAGTGATAGGAAAAGGTGTCTCAACTTTACATTCCTAATGCTCATTTTAATATATTTTCTATGCACTTGCTATTTCATATTCTAGTGAATTTTGTTCTTGTGGGAGAGTTCATGTCCAATGCGAAGGATCCTAATTTTAAGTGTTTTTTTGGCCTCACCAATGGGATAGATAAGGATTTTATAATAAAGCATGCTCTCATTTGTAAATAATTAATAAAAAAGCCTTGAACCTCATCTTATTTTAATGTGAAACTCATAATAGTAATCAAAACTTGAAATCTTAACATATAATCATGAACTAGTTAGTATTTTTCTTTCTTGCATTGCATAATTTTAGAAACATTTGTCATGGATTCAGTGTCATAATGAGAATGTTCGATATAATAATAGAATGAGGCAATAAATAATCATGTGAATGCTTGGTCATTCAAGGTTGTTGGAAACGATCTAGCAAATAACTTGTCCTTATGAAAATAAGTAGCATGAAGTTTACAAGGATTATAATTCTATTAATGGATTAGATCTACCATTATACTTATAAACATGGTTCTAGAAATCTACTTGGTGAGGGAAAGGGCGAAATACCATATTTTGAAGGATTATGTAATATTCCATTACTATAATCTCTTTTTAAATATTTTCTCATAATGATAAATATACCATCTAGATTTTTGAACATACTCATGGTGGAGTACAAATAATGTGAAATATCATGCTCAACATGTCCAATAGCTTGATGTGTAGATAAATCACTAGTACTAGTAGGGGAGGATTTAAGAGATAAATCACTAAATAGTTGCACACAAGCTAAATAAATAATCTAAGATATCTTTACATAGTTCTCTTATTCAATGAATGTATACTCCATGTGTTTTCTCAATATGATATGTAAGAGAAGGTACTCCACAATTACAAAAATATATATCATATAAAGGCATAAAAGGATTTGAAGGAGAAACCGTTGTTATAAAAAAGGCATATAACATCATGATATGCATGGACATGTCTATGAGACTCCCAAGGAAAGGACACCAAAATGTGAAGAACTATAACTATGTGTAACATTTTTATAAGAGTCATGAGAATTATCATTAAAAAATAAAGAATTGTCACCATGATAGTCACTTAATATATCATCAATATAGCATGAGCAACATGAATGACAAGAAAGAATACCAATCTTGTATGAAGGTAAAACATGTGTATTAGAAAAAGAGAGACACATGTAGGAAAACCAATAGAGATAAAAGGAAACTTTTTTTGAGATGTACAAAATATATGCTTACTAGAAAATATCACCACATGAAGGAATATCCCTAGATATATTATGGGAGATGAGATGCACATAATATATGCTTACTAGGAAACATCACCATATGAAGGAATATACCTATATGTATTATGGGAGATTAGGACTAAAGTATCGCCATCTTTTATCTCATGAGATGAAGAATCATGACGAGTCATGGAGATAAATAAAGTAAAATCCTCTAATATAGATGGGAAGGCATGCATAAGTCTAAAAAGGATGGAACATTTCTCAAATACTCTACAATCTTATGCATGAAACATGTAGGATCATTTATGTCATAAAATAAGGAAAAATAATTAAGGATAAAAGGACGAGAATCAAGAAAGAATGAAAATAGCTCATAATCCATGATGTATGCATGAGGGAAACCCCAAAATAAAAATTCGTAAGGATCCATGGTAAATGATATAATAATGAAACTCAATCAATCAAAAGATGGGATGGTGGTGATGGGATATATATAAAATAATGAAAGCCCGAGACTCTAATAAAATCTGGAATAAATGACATAGTAATAAAAATATCAAATCTAAAAATTATAGATATAAGAAAAGTCAAAACCTTAAGGTAAAATTTTAGAAGGTTTTGAGTGTTGGGTTCATTTAAATTTAAGGAAATACAATTCACCTTTGTATGAAAAATTAGGTTGAAAGAACATAACAAGAAATAAAATTGAATTAATTTGATTTCAAGTTACAATAGGTCATATCATAGAAATTAAAAGAAATAAAGATACAAGTTGATTTTAGAATTCAAAAGTTAGCTATCTACTACTTTGACCATAACTTTTGAACTAACTCAAAATCACTTATTCTCAATCATGTAAGAAATAAAATAAAAAAATATATTAGATCATTCTTAAACTTAATTAGATCGAATTCACAAATTATAAAAATAATCTAGATTGTATTAAAAATTCATTAATTTGAACCTTATACACAAATCTAAATTTGTAGTTATGAATATTCTATGCATATAACTCCACAGAAAAATTATATGCCTATAAGTACAATATACCAAAACATATTTTACTGTCCTATTTTATCATCTTAAAATAAGTAAGCTTTCCTTAAATTATTTGAACCTCAACTACTATATTATAAGCTCTATATGGTGGCACTTCCCTAGGGCTAAAAATGGGATTTTAAAATGATACAATTATCTCTTAGGAAAAATATGGATAGGCCAATATGATAAAGAAATAAAAAGAATGCACATTTAGTAAATAATTACCCAAACTAATGTGAGGAGCGGAAATTTAAAACAAAAAAATTATAAATATTAATATAGATATTTTCAATACATTTATCTAAATTATGTGGAGAAATTTCAATTTGAAATTATTTATATTTATTTAAAAATTATTTTATTTATTATATATAAAAACATAAATTTTATGTGTTGTTAATTTTGAAAATATTATGTTTATTATTAAATATAAATATTTTAATATGTAAATTAATTAAATTTAAAGTGAAAAATAATTTTTTTTACTAATACATTCAGACTATTATAATCCACACCTTGCTACCATTATAAAAGGCCTCTTGACATTTATTATGACTATTTTTTTTAAAAAATTATGAAATATTTTTTTTAAAATGCCACTATTAACAATTTATATATTATGAATAAAACTTACTCTATTAATAGAATTTTTTTCATTTACATTATAATATTCATAATATTTAATATTTAGAGTATAATTTGTCCATGTATCTCTTTTTACTCAAAAAGAGATATTCATAATATTTAATATTTTTGAACTTAAAATGTTAAATAATCTTTAGAGTATAATTTATCCATGTATCTCTTTTTACTCAATTTCCTCCTTTTCTTTAAAAAAAAAATCCTAAAATGTTCAAATGGTGACAATTGTATATTATAATATCATTTTTTTTATGGGTCTATTTTGATTAGAGTGTTCTAAATGTAATAATGTAGTGATTTATCTTTACCATTAAAAAAAATGAAAGTGTAGATGATAATAAGTAATTAAAATAATTAAAAAAATTAATTATTATTGTCATTTATTTATTCTAAGAAGTTAAATAAAAAATTAAAAAAAATATAACAATCCACTTAAAAACTATTACATCATAATAATCATGGAAAAAAATCCAATCAATATAATATTCTTAATTTACATTACAATATTCTTAATTTTCATGGACATGTCATGTGATTACTTTTATAATGTGTATATTCAAAACTTGTATATTCAAAACATTACAATATACACATTAAATATACAAGTTTTGAATATACACATTATAAATATTGTAATGTATATTAAGGATATTGTATTGATTGGATTTTTTTTCATGATTATTACGATGTAATAGTTTTTAAGTGGATTGTTATATTTTTTTTAATTTTTTATTAAACTTCTTAGAATAAATAAATGACAATAATAATTAATTATTTTAATTATTTTAATTACTTATTATCATCTACACTTTCATTTTTTTTAATGGTATCACTAAATATCCCATTTAAGGCTAGCATGAACAAAAAATGATAATATAATATACAATTTCGATGAGCTATTACAAGTTACAAAGAAAAGGACGATGAATAAAAATACATGAACAAGTATACTCTAAAGAATATTTGACATAAAAAATTAAACTAAAAAGTTCTAAAAAAATATGTAATAAGTAAAATGTAATCTAATTGTCTTAAAATAATTTATTATTAATTAATTTATACTTATATTTAAAATAATAAATATTATTAATATTATAATGTAAATGAAAAATATTCTATTAATAGAATAAATTTTATTCATAATATATAAATTGTTAATAGTGGCATTTTAAAAAAATTATTTCATAATTTTTTTTAAAAAATAGTCATAATAAATGTCAAGAGGCCTTTTATAATGGTAGCAAACAATGAATATAATCTGATATTAATAAAAAACATTTTCACTATTATAGTAATTACGATATATATATATATATATATATATATATATATATATATATTACGATCGGTAAAAGTTTATATTTTATTAAATAAACAGAAAATACAAGATTACAATGACGACGCCCCATGGGCTTTACATCCAGTCAGATATTACAAAAAGCACCCCAGTGCATATACAACAATGAAAGCATTAATAAAAAACACCCAGCCAACAAAAAACCTCGAGCTAGGATGACCTTTACGCCAAAGCATCACCCATCAAACAAAAGTCCACTAACCCGCCGCCACCAAGCCACCGACAAACGCCGCCACACTACTGCCCCAAAAAACTTCACAACGCATCACCCACGCCGCACGCTATCTGTGCATAATTCGACGTCCTCCATTCGCACCCAGCTGCACCCAACGCCCTTCAAAAAACTGTGAGATTGTAACGCAGATGAAGCCCGGCCCCAAAAAACCATCACCGCTTCCACCTTAAGCCCTGCTCCCAGGAGCACCCCCTCCATGCCGATTATTCCTACTCTTACCCCGCTTCTTATGGGGAAATTGACTTGGCACCCTTATATTCACCTGGCATGGCACCCTGACATTCACCTGGTGCAAATTCACCCTCGGGCGGTGAAGTTCCAGTTTTAATTTTTCCCAAGCCACCGACACTGCATGCTTGTAGATTTCTTTGTTCGTTCGCCGCCTCCACCTGATAAAAGGTATCAGGCCTTCATCTGTCGCCTCGTCCATGTCTTCGATGCCTTCGGAGATATCAAAGCCAACCCCCGGGACTGCCCACTCCAAAAAAGACTCCAGTTTTCCAAGCAAAGCACCATCGAAAAGTTTAAGCAACACCCACTTAGTTTCTTTACCGTCTTCGCCTAATTCCATTGCCCACGCAAAGATCATTGAAGCAATATCAGTGTTTAACCGCCCCCTATGCGAAGCTTCCATGAAGTGAGGGCCCAGAACCGCTACCACCGCTTCCACAACCTCCATCCGCTGGATTTTAAGCACTTGTTTCATTCGTTTCATTGTCGGGGGCCCAAAAAATCCCCTCTGCTGCAATTTTGTCGAAAATCCCCACATTGCCTCCATCGTTCTGCACCTTACGCCACTCGACCAGAAAAAAAAAACTTTGAAAATAATGAAACAATCCGTTCGGAATTGCTCCATTTATTACTCTGCCAGTTAGAGGCCCGCACCAGGTACTTCCGTCGGCTGCAAACTCACAAACAAAGGACAATTCGTACATCTTACGCCAGCGCCTTGGATGAAAGAAGGGATCCTTAGATGCCCTCCTTAATGACAATCCGTCCACACTGCCCATACCGTCCTTCACCAACTAGTTGTATCATCCATTACCCGCACCAACAAGAAAAGAGCTACCACTTGAATAGATCAAGTTAATAACTGTCCGCCCCAACAGAAAAGAACACCTAAACACCATAAAAGAGCCATCCACATACAAAGGATCCCGCCACCTTACAATTCAAACAAAACAAAAAACACACCAAAGAGACACCTCGGACCAACAAAGGCGCCACCCCCAACCAAACTTGTCCAAAGACCACCACCGCCACCTCAGAGAGGATGAAAATTTCTAAAATCTACAATAGACAAGTGATCAACATCCACAAAAGAAACCGCCCACTTAGAAAGAATATCCGCCTCCTTATTCCCAGCTCTCTTAACATGAGTGACCAAAAAATCATCAAAAGATGCCAAACCTTGAACCACTGAACTAACTAAATTTTGTAGATGCCATGCTTTTAAAGCACCAGATTTAATAGCATGGATAATTATTAAAGAATCTCCTTCTAAATGTAATTTTTTGATACCGAGCTGCATAGCCAATTTAACCGCCATGAGAGCCGCTTTGGCTTCCGCTACATTATTCATCCCATCTTCAAGCTTTTTTGCTGCCATTGCAATTGTGTTTCCAAGATGATCCCTAAGAATCACCCCAGCACCAGACGGGCCAGGGTTACCTCTTGCAGCCCCATCAAAATTTGCTTTAATCCACCCATCCAACGGCTTTTCCCATTTCACCATTACACTAGAAGCTTCCTCAAACTTAACATTAACCGAGCTCGGCCAAGACTTGATTCGAATGCCAGGCCAAGCCCTTTGAATTCTAGTATCCATCATAGAGAAAGGTTGTTGATGAGAATTAGGATCTGAAACTGCATTACTCATAACTTCTTCAATACCATGATCAATCCGCCATAACACTCTTTTCAAATCTTCTTTTTTCTCAACAAAAATTCGCCTATTCCTTTCTTTCCATACTTCCCAAATCACCAAGGAGGGCGTCACCTCCCAGATACTAGATAAACAGGAACAATGTAACTTCCTCGGCCAGCTTTCGAAGACTTCACGCACCGTCCTTTGCAAAGGGCCCTGCCACCCCAGTTTATGACGCACATGCTCCCAACACTTTGAAGCCATTTCACACTGAACAAGCAGGTGATCAACTGTCTCTTCAGCCTTATCACATAACACACACTTAGAAGGACCCACAACACCTAAACGTTTCCTCCTTTCACCAGTCAGAATTCTGCCCTTAACCGCTAACCAAGCAAATGTCCCTGCTTTTGGAAGAACATGCTTATTCCAACATAAGTCTTTTGCCCAAAAAATCTCCCGTTCCATCGCATCCAGGAGTTGATAACCAATTTTCACCGAGTAAGAACCAGATGAGGAGCCACACCAAATCAATTTGTCCTCCCCCCCAGAAATGTAAACCTTTCTTTCTTGAAACAGCCTCTGCATAGATTGAATTTGCACCTCAGAAAGACCATCCCCCTCTACATCCTTCCACACCCATTCATTACCCAACGGTCCCTGCTTTAAGGTTACATAGTCTTTGACCTTCAATCCCCATTTCTGTGAAAAGTGTTGTCTAAGAGCACCAAGTTCCGGTCCTTCACCAATATTTGGCAAGCCTTCCCAAGAATCCTCCCAGAAATTAGCTTTTTCACCATTACCAATCTGCCACGTAAGGTGATTTAGAATCACAGGTCTACATGACACAATAAAATTCCAGACAGCCGATCCTGCAGGGGGATTTCGAATTGTGAATATTCTATGGTTCTCAATAGAATCTAGATATTTGGCCTTAAGGATTTTAACCCATAAAAGATCAGGGTTTGCATAAAGGTTCCACACAAGCTTCACCCCAAGAGCTTCATTGAGAAGCTGCCAGTCCCTCAGCCCAGCACCTCCATTAACCTTAGCCCTACAGATCTTATCCCAGGCCAACAGTGGGATTTTATCATCTTCATTAGCTCCATTCCAAAAAAAATTTCTCATACGCTGCCCTATAGAGTTCAGAATCTTCTTTGGGATTTTCATGCACATCATGGAATAAATAGGAATGGCAGAGATCACTGATTTCAACAAAAGGATTCTCCCAGTAGAGGTCAGCCACCTACTCTTCCAGCCTTCCATCCGCTTCACACAAGAGTCCACAAGGTCCTTCCAGAAACCAGATTTATTCCCCCCTCCAAACAAAGGAATGCCCAAATATTTACTAGGCAACAAACCAATTTTCATAGCTAGAGCACGGCTAATGTCAATTTGACGTTGGAGAGGAGTGTTAAAGAAGATTTCAGATTTTTTCCAATTAATGCACTGCCCCGACGCCAAACCATACTCATCGAGTGATTTCTTCATCACCCTGGCTTCTCTCAAAGTGGCATCCCCCAATAAGAGAGTGTCATCAGCAAACTGCAAATGTGAGACAGCTTCAACCCCTTCAGCCACTTTAATACCTTTCCACAGGCCTACACACCGTTTTTGAGAGACCAACCTACCCAAAACCTCTGCCAGAATGATGAAAAGAAAAGGCGACATAGGGTCACCTTGCCTGAGACCCTTACTTGTTCCAAAGAAACCCTGGGGGCTACCATTTACCAACACCGAAAACCGCGGTGTACTAATACAGCTTCTCACCCACTCACGCCACGACACCCCAAAACCAAATTTTTCCAAAACTTTCAGCAAGAAGCCCCTATCCACCTCATCATAGGCTCTCCTTATATCCAACTTGACCAACATCTTCTCTAACTTTTCCTTGTCGATTGTGTGTATTGCTTCATGGGCTACAATAATCCCTTCAAAAATTGACCGGTTCGGAGAAAAACCACTTTGTTCAACAGAAATTACCGATTTAAGAACCAACTTTAACCTGTTAGCAATTACCTTTGCAATTACCTTATACAGCGTATTGCATAAAGATATAGGTCGGAAGTCCTCGAAGGTGTTAACCTCATATTTTTTTGGAATTAAAGCTATAAAAGTATTATTTAACTCCTTAAGAACCACTCCATTTTGCCTGGATTCTTCAACCACCTCCCTAATATCATTACCTAAAAGCTCCCAGAAACTTTGAAAGAAACTAGTAGGGAACCCGTCTGGTCCCGGGGCCTTGTCCCCTCCTAGTCCAAACAAAGCCTTTTTCACTTCCTTCAAGGAAACCTCCTTCATCAGCATCTCATTCTGTGCCTCAGAGATACAACAGGGAATAACATCCAACAGATTAGACCCTGAATCTGAGTCAACAAACTTTGATTTAGAACCCTCAGAGAAAAACCTGACCGCCTCTGCGTTAATTTGATCCTCATCCGAAAGAGAATCACCCTGACCATTCTTTATTGACCAGATTTTATTGAGCGACCTACGCACCTTAACCGAATTATGGAAAAATTTGGAGTTTCTATCACCGTCCTTCAACCAAGTTTCTCTCGATTTCTGACGCCAGAAGATTTCTTCACGAGCAAGGACTTTAGAATAATCTTTATTCAACTTCTTCTCTAAATCGAAATCAATCTCCCGCATTCCTTCAGCGCTTACCTTAGCATGCAGCTCCCTAAGCTTTTCCTCAAACATCAACTTCTCATTGAAAATGTTTTTAAAAGACACACGATTCCAAACTTTTATACACTCTTTGACATACTGCAATTTTTTGAAAAAAATAAAAGCTTTGCAACCAGTCCACCTTGGAGCATTCACCCACCAATCCTTCACCAAGTCTTTGAAGTTGACATCCCTGAACCACATAGATTCAAATTTGAACGGGCATCTATCCGGGGTTGAATCCTCCTGAAATCTAAGGCAAATCGGGTAATGATCCGAGCCTGAGAAAGGAAGAACTTCCGCCACATTTGCCCAGTTTAAAGAAGCCCAATCCCCATACAGAAAAAACCTATCCAATTTTTCTGCAATGTTTAAAAAACCTTTCCTCCTGTTTGTCCAAGTATAAATTCCATGCTTGAACTGTACTTCAACCAGCCCATTGTTTAAGACAAAATCACTAAAATCCTGTTGACTCTGACCCGCCCAGCACACACCTCCCAGTTTATCTGCCGGGCATAGAATTGCATTAAAGTCACCACCCAAAACGAACCTGCTGCCACTATTTGCCGATAAAAGCGTAGAAAGGTCCTGCCATAAAACTTTCTTCTGAGCAGCACTAGAAGGACCATAGATGTTGAGAATAAAGAAAGAGTAACTTAATTGCCTGGAAACCACCTTGAGCCATTGCCAATTAAAGTCCTGGCTCACAACCTGAACATCAATCACATCACTATTCCAAATTACGCCCAGACCACCCGACGCCCCAACCGCCCCAACAAGGGCACAATTCCAACGAGCAAACCACCTTGAGAAAAGAGGAACATCTAAATTTTTGACCTTTGTTTCTTGTAACAACAGCAAGGCCGGCCTCGTTTGATCAAGACACCTTTTGATCAAACGGATCTTGTCAGGGGCATTGCAGCCCCTGACATTCCAAGATAACATTTTCATGGCTGTCGGGGGAAGGCATAGCCTTTCCCCGACCTTAATTTGCTTTGACCCGCAGCATTACCTACCATTTCCAAGTGCATTTTGTTGGTTTTAGGACCTCTCCGCCTTTTTTCCCCAACTTTCACCTTATTATTAAGAGCTTCAGATTGTGCAATAGTTCTTTTCTCAACTAAGTCAATTGAGTCCTGCAGACCCAGCAAATCCCCATCACCTCCTTCCTCCTCTGAATCGGATGCCGACGAAGAATCTTCCAAGTTTCCACCACTATCACGAACTCCTTCAAAGGCTTTCTCTAGGTTTCTTATAGGTGAAATTGGGATATCCTTGAAATCTTTCTCCTCCACCTCATTGCAATGATCCTTCAACAACGAGACATCACCAACCAACACTTCAAAGTCCACCTGGATTTGATTTTCCAAAACTAACTCCTCCGCTGGGTTCACCCCTATATATTGGTCCTTCCTTATTTCCAAAGGAAAATCCTCCTCCTGCCTAAACTCTGAACAACTATTGGTTCCCATCGTAGCATTCGAACCACCAGCCTTAAAATCCACATTCCCTAGAACGGGTGAATTATTATCAAGAAAAGTTGCCTCAGACCTTGGCAGAAAACCATTTTCGCTTCTGAGTTCCTCTAAACCAACCTCCATCCCGAGAGCCACATCCATAGAGGAACCTACCGCGTGTCCCAAGTCTGACTTTGAAGAGCTACTCTCCGATTGAGAGTTTCCATAATAGCCCGATGGAAACTCAAAGTTGGCTTCCGAGAAAATGGCATCAACTTCATTTTTCAAAAAACTCTGGCTTTCGGTGGCTTGGGAACCATTGTAGTTCCATTCAACACCCCATAACCCTTGCAGAAAGTCATCATTTTCCAAAACCCTAGCCTCTGAAAGCTTAATAATTTCCTCCGACAAGGAATTTTGAACAAGATCTTTTCCTTTAGCTTTTAAA
>VDFB02193867.1:370896607-371046179 GCA_007258455.2 Sequoia sempervirens
TCTTTTAGTTTGTACTAAAATTTTATTTTTAGGACCCATGACAACTAGATGGCTTTAAAATTTTGACATTAAAATTTCACAATGTAGAGCTCATCTTCGAAATTTGAATGGTAAATTTTATTTTTATTTTACAAGAGTATGCATGCTTGATTTTGTGGCTACCAAATGAGTTTTGAGGGAAAATTTAATGTGTTGTTGCTTTTGAATGAGTCCATGAGGTCCCATAAAAATTATACTTTCTCTAGATTTTGGTAATAACCTAGTTACTTATTTGTCTTCACTAGCCGAGCTAGTTCCTGTTTTTGTGATGATCAAACAAGTTTCAAGGTTCAAACCAATTTTTTGTTGAATTGCTTATCAAAATGTCTAATTTACAAAGGACGTCCCAAAATTTGGCATGTTATGCAAAATCTGAGATAGGACAAGGATTAAAATTAAATAAAATCCTCTCTAAAAATATTCATGGCCTTCGGATGTTGTTTGCACCTGTGGTGATGATTCCATCATTTAACCTATAGAGAAATTCAATTACCAATTGCATCATACATTTAATTTTTTTTTTTTAATGTTTTAAATGTTTAAAGATGGATAAATTAATATTTATAAGATACTCAAATATTCCTAAAGTGAATGTCACATAAAATTTCTTTTAGAATAATTATTTTAAAAAGGGGTTAAAATGTGAAAACAAAAAATTAAAAATGGAACACCTAGCCCCAAGGCACACCATCATATTGCCTATGTATTCCACTCTTTTTAATTTATGATACACTAATGGGCTAGCAATAAAAATCGGATTGGATTGCTTTTATTCATTTAATGGTGAATGAGATGTCTTAATATTCATTTTATCTGGTTGGGCTTAACTCACACACTCTAAGCATTGAATGCTTAGGTGGTCGAGCCCATAACCCCTTTAAATTAGAACTTTCCCATGGTCTTTCTCATTTCTATTTACATATTTACCTTCATCATTCTTGTTCTATTAGCATCCATCATTGGAATGATTTTATTCAAGTTGTTTCTAGCATTACACTTTTATGGGAGCTATAAAACTTGAGTCAACACTGTCTCAAAAATTTCAGCAACAACTTTGGAAACGATCATGCCTTGCAATGTCTGTCATACAAAACAAGTGGATCCAATCTTTTCATTTCTCTATCTACTATCTGAAAGATTTTATGTATTTAATTAGTCCCACATGTGTTGGGTGAGAAAACATAGGTGAGAAGGGGATTATAAAATGTATAAAATGTTGAGCCTAATTCATTAAAACCATTATGTAATGCATGAGATTAAAATATATAAAAAGAAAACCTTTTTTATATTTAAAAAAACTATGCATTTTATCCATTTGTGACTTCACCTTAAGAGATTTACTTTTACTTTTTAAATTTTGATATTTTAATAATTAAAAACAATAAATTATTAATAATTAATATTACTAAAAATTAAAAAATAAATCTATGAATAATAAATTATTCATAATTGATATTTAGTTTAAAAAATAATTTAATTTTTTTTAGACACTAATAATAAAGTAATCAACAATCAATAATAAAAAGGTGAAAATCTTGAACAATTATTTTAATATAAAGTGAAAATACATAGAGGCATGACGATGCCATCAAAGATTACATATTGAAGCTTACAAGGGGACCAAAGCTAGATAACTTGTCCCATAAAAATGTGCAAAAGTAGAGAAGCCAAAACTAGAGCTTGGGTCAAAAAACAAAAGTAATCCAAGAACACCAAAAAATCCAATTGACCAGGGGTTTGGGTATACCCAACACTCATACAATACCAAGGGAGAAAATAAAGTCTAGAATCCATTGGAAGGAAATCATTTGTTCTAGGTTGCTAACTTTCTTGAGAAAAACACTACCAAATTCCATGTTCCCATATTGTGAAAGCCGTTGCTATGAGATACCAACACCAAGCCTTACCGAGGAAAGGGTCTCATTCAAACCCTAAAGATTGTTTTTTTAAAACAAAATGGAGGCCAATTCATTCACCATTTCCTTTGACTCACTAAGGTCAAGCAAGGAGGCCACAAAACGTGAAGTGATGTCTGTATTCACCCTGCAATGCTTAGAGGCCCTAATAAAATCAACACCTAGGACAATCTTCACTACTTTTAGGTCCCTACCATATAGGTGTTTCATTATTACTTTCAAGTGCTAACCTATGAGATGAAACCATCAAAGGCCATCTGGAGACATGAGAACTTAAGGTGGATGGGATTGTCCATACTAAATGTGCTCATAAGAAAATAAATAGAGAAAGGATGAGAAAAATGGGTGGTTATAATGTTGGAAATTGGATTGCATCAAATGGTTGTCATCAATTTCAACAGGTTTTGATTGATGTCAACCTAGTACTAAATGTATGAGATGATTACCAGAAGCAATTTCCTATCGAAGATGACCATTATATGTGCTTTGGTATGTTGGTTGGTCTGGTTTCTATCGTGAGACAAGCTATGATTCTGATATTTGAAGATCTTGGCCGACTTAGCGTGTGCAATATATTATGTGGACTAATTATGTTTTATCGATGTTTTGGCTGACATAAGAAATGTGTTAACCTTATATGATGCCAACCTAATTAAAAAATAAAATATACATACATACATACATACATATATATATATATATATAGGAATCTTTGGAAAAGAGAAGAGGACACAAAAAAATAGAGAGATAGAAAGAAAGAGAAATAAAGAGTGTAGAAGAGTAGAGTAAGCAAAGAAGGTGATAGGAAATAAGGGGAATTAATCATGAACCGAGCCCACCAACCTTCTCGGGGAAAGAAGGCCTTCATGGCTACTGTAGGACTATCCAAACTAGGGGGTTATCGTTTATTTGGAGTCGCGTTCGCCCTACAGCTATTCAGAGATCAGGAAGGAGTCGAACCTTCACTCCCTAAGAGGGAGGCTACCTTGCTGATCTAGATTGAGAATTAAGACTCTTCGTTTGTTCCATCTGTAGAGAAAGAATCTTTGTTCCTGCCTTCCAGCCTTTCAACCTTGAATGGAGTGTCCCCTTCGGGGGCCCTTCCATAACCGAGGCCCAATACCACCCCGATAGGGGGGTATTGGATAGGCCGAGGTCATTCTCTGATTTCTCCTTCCCTAAGAATCCCAACCTTCCTTCTATCTGGGCTGTTAGGGTCAGGTAGAAGGGGTGAAATTCATACGTAACAATATCAACATGAGGTCATGTTATGTATAGATTTCATCTATCCATAATGGTACCATTCGACCACCCATCCATCCGACCACCCATCTATCCGCCCACCCATCCATGTTGGAAGAGTGGGCCGGAGCCCCGATAGGGGCGGAGGTACCTCCTTACCGGTAGAACAAAATTATTGAGCGACTATTGAAATGTAGTACTACTTATATAGAGCTTCATTTAGAATTGAACTTAGCACAAGAAAGGTGTAATCCATTAGTTTGAACACTTTTGGGAGTGAGCCATCACTCTTGTATTCTAGCAGTTAGCCATCTTTTGTATCTTCGGGTTGTAGCAGTGAGCCTTATCTTAGGTAGTGAGCCTTTTTTGTAATTGGTTTTGATATTCTCTATAGTGTGAGTTATTCCTCACCATGGTTTTTCTCTAATTTAGTTTTCCATGTAAATTTGGTGTTGCTGTGTTTATGTGATGACTTTCAGTTTTGCACTTAATGTTTAATCAATTAGGCAGTATCGAGATCTTGTTCAGATAAATGATTAGAGTATCTAGTTTGGTAACAACTGATTCACCCCCCTCTCAGTTGTCCTATTCAAAAATTGGTATCAGAGCAAAAATCGATGCTATTGAGCTTGAACTAAATTATATTGGAAAAACATATGATATCCTTAATGACAAGGATGGAGCACATAAGAAAAAGATCAATTCCTTACAGTTTGAACTTGCAATCATTGTGGTGTAGAGGGATGGTATTGTGAATAATTTCTAGAAAGTTAAAGAGATAATTGATTTGAGATTGGAACAAATTTCTAGGATCTCCTGATGGAAGTTGAGAAAAATGAACAAAATATCACTATCCTAGATACTCTTCTAGAAACAATTCATTCAATAGAAAAGAACAATAGTATTTGTTTAAACATCAAGTTGGCAGTGGATTTCTGGAAGACATTTCTTCTGGAACTGAAATAAAAATACAAGGAGGTATTTTGAGGGAAGAAGGATTGAGGTAAAGAACCATTTTTTTGATATCATTTTTGAAGACTATTTTTGTAAATTTTTTTGAAGGGGGCAGATAGATCTTTTTTTCTTTGCCATTGATGTCAAAGGGGGAGAGGAAGCATGTGAAAATAATGAAAATCATTTCAGCTCATCAAAAGAATTATGTAAAGGTTGTTGTTGTTGGATTTTCACATCTTGTGTTGCCATCAATGACAAAGGGGGAGATTGTTGGAAATTGGACTGCATCAAATGGTTGTCATTAATATCAATAGGTTGTCATTGATGTAAACACAATACTGAATGTATGAGATGATTACTAGAAGCAATTTCCTATCCAAGATGACCATTATATGTGGTCTAGTATTTTGGCTAGTCCAGTGTGTTGGTTTTTAGGTCTGTTTTTTTCCGTGAGATAAGCTATGATTTTGATACTTGAAGATCTTGGCCAACTTAGCATGTGTAATATATTATGTGGACTAATTATGTTTTATGGATGTTTTGGCCGACATAAGAAATACATTAACCTTATATGATTCCAACCTAATTGATAAATAAAATATACATACATACATATATATATATATATATATATATATATATATATATATATATATATATATATATATATATATATGAGACTCTCCGAAAAAGAGAAGAGGAAATAAATAGATAGAGAGATAGAAAGAAAGAGAAAGAGAGAGTGCAACAAAGCAGAGTAAGCCAAGCAGGTGAAGACAATAAAGTGTATGTGCATAACATAATTATTGAGTGAGTACTAAAATGTAGTACTACTTATATAGAGCTTCATTCAGAACTGAACTTAGCACAAGAAAAGTGTAATCCATTAGTTCACACTTTTGGCAGTGAGTCATCACTCTTGTATTTTGGCAGTTAGCCATCTTTTGTATCTCCAAGTTGTAGCCCCGTGGACAGTGAGTCCTTATTTCAGGCAGTGAGCCTTATCTCAGGCAATGAGCCTTCTTTGTAATTGATTTTGATATTCTCTATAGTGTGAGTTATTCCTCACTATGGTTTTTCCCTCATTAGGTTTTCCACATAAATCTGGTGTTGATGTGTTTATGTAATGAATTTCAGTTTTGCACTTAAAATGTTTAATCGATTAAGTATTATCAAGATCTTATTCTGGTAAATGATTAAAGTATCTACTTTGGCAACAACTGATTCACCATCCCCCTCTCAGTTGTCCTATTCAACACTGTAAAGAACTTTAAAAAGGGCAAGCTGCTATAGGCACACACAAATCTAGCAAGGGGAAATTAATTCCAAGATCTTTCAACAAATGAAGTACTTGAAAATTTGATGAGGCTTTTATTACACTTTATTTTTGTTTTCCAACACACCTATGAAGCACTTCAGAGAAAATTTTGCTTTGATGAAAAGACCACAAAATAACTAGTAGTTTATTTGGAAATTAATGAGCACGAATCATCCATATTGAGAGTTACTCTTTAGAGGTGGCATCAGATTAATACTATATCAATGTGGCTAGAAATAAAGTATAATAAATATATATCCCATCGAATTAGGAGTATGTGAGGCCTTAGCTAATGCTTTAATTAATTAAAACATATGCGAGATGCTTAGCTCAAAGACTTACTACCATGTGGTAGTAATTCACAAGTTGAGAGGACCAAGATATGGTGAGGATGCTCATAGAAGCACATTAATGGCATGTGTTGAAAAGCTAAGTCAGTTGGTTGCATTTGGCAATGATTGTATTAGATCTATGAAAACATAAGACACTTTGGTGGTCACCACCATCTTTTATCTACTTAGAGATCCCAACTAGCATTTCAACTAATTGTCCTTCATTGGTTATATGTTGAGGTTAAAGACAAAGAAAAAATGCATTGGCTATCCTAAATATAGATATATGATGGAGTTCAAGAATAGATGTATCAAATATTGCATACAATTCAAGTTGAGACTCAAATGACAACTATCCACTAGCACAATAAATAACATCCTATGACTATGGAACCTCCCTAGACTTGCATCCAATTGACATTTGGCATGGATGGAATTGAAGCTCCAATTATAATTTTTTAGAATTGCTCTCAGGTTACTGCGGTGGAAGGCATGTGGCAATATCATGCCAACATTAAGCTAGATTTTATGGATGTATCTCGATATTAAGAGGAGTGATGTAATCCTCCCCATTTTATAGCCTAACTGCTAATGTTAGCAACACTATAACATACCTTTTCACCTCCTTCAATGATAAAACATTCCTTAATTACACTTTTAAGGCACATGGCACTAATGGGTATCTAGCTAGTGAAATGCAATGCCATAAACAAGAGGCTCCCCATGGGATGGGCCCATACCACATATTTCAACTACCTTTACCTTTAGGATGTTCCTACATTTGCATAGGTATGAGATGTGGCCCAAAGTAACCATAATGAGAAATGTTTGGGTCATCAAAAAAATTGAAATGGCTACCCAATAATACATCCCTCATGAAACTTATCTAAACACCAGTAATATTAGGGACCAAATAGTGCACCTTTATACCTCATTCAAGGTCAAAACATTCCTTGATTGTGCTTTTGTGGCATGTGGCACTAATGTGTATCTAGAGCTGGGGAAATTCCATGCCAAGAACAAGAGGCTTCCCACAGGATGGGCCAATATTGCATCTTTCCACTAGATTTACCTTTAAGATAATATTCTTGAACTTGTGTGGGTATGACACATGGTCCAAAGTGACCATAATGGGAAATGTTTGGTTCACTAGCACAACCAAAATGGGGAACTGACAATACATCAGTCCTCATGACACTTATCAAACCTCACATGCAGAGTTGATCTTCTATGATTCTCTTAGAGGAATGCAACTTAGAGTGCATGATATTTCATAATGGCAGTATGGTCTTCTGCACCTTAAATATAGAAAAAATCAACTAGCTTTGCGCAGGTCATATCTATGGAGAAAACATTATCTTGTAGCTTTGGAAATTCCACACCCTTTTCCTTTTTCATAGATAATTTATGCAAAATCCTCAATCACAAGAAATGTAGATGAATCAATTTGGAGAGTTTCAACCTCCATTTTGTAGGCATGATTTTCCATGGCGTCTACTATTGAATTAGCTTCCCTATAACAATATGTGATTGTTACTAATGCAAAATCTTCAAGAAGTTCCCAAACTGGTCTCAAGATGTAAGAAATGACCCAATTATTTTCTTGCCTATTTCTACATGCATTAATAATGTTTAAGGAGTCTCCTTCAATGCGAATGTTTTTGAATTGAATTTTGTGTGCTAGCTTTACTCCTGCTAGTAGACCATGAGCCTCTGCTATATTATTAGTAACCTTAGGAATCCTCAAATACAAACCTTTTAATAATTATCCTTTATCATTATAAATTACACAACCTATCCTAGAGATGCCTGGGTTACCTTTAAACGCTCCATCAAAGTTTAGTTTCACACTATTTTGGGGGTGGAGCATTCCATTTGATTTTTTTCTATTGAATTTTTGGACATTTGAGTATGCCTATTGATTAGTAACCTTGAGGAGGGGCTAGTACTTTACAATTTCATCATCCCAATGAAAATGAGTTGTGTGGATCTTTGATTTCCTCACAACATTTTCCATCACTACTTCAAATATGTTCCTTTCTAATTTACTAATGAAATTGTTCTAATCTAAGATTTTTTTAAAAATATCCTTCTATTATGCTCGAGCTAGATATTCCAAATTAGTAAATCTAGGATCACTATCTATACTGCTTTGCAAAGTGAGCCTTTATTTAGGAACAACCAATTTTGAAATAATTCCAAGATAGTGTTTGATAGGGAGAAACTGATGAAGTTTATTTTGGATCCAAACCTAGCATGCTTGAGAAAAACTACATTGAAGAAGAAGATGGTCCACTGATTATTGACAAGACACACATAATATATAGTTGAAAGTCTAGGCTAAACCCAATTTAGAGAGCCTGTGACTTGTGAGGATTCAATTATGGATAAAAAACCAAGTAAATTTGCTTGATTTAGGGAGAATTTAGGAGTGCCAACAAAGCTTATATGGCCATATACCTAGTTGAATCCTATCCCTAGAGGTCAAATATTTGTATCCCTATTTAACATTATATAATTTCCCTAACTTGGCTAGGGCCCAAACAATTTTTTCTTCTGAGTTTGAGAGAAAAACAATTACAATTTTTGTTGTTGGTGTTGGGGAAATGCTCAAGATTATGAAAGTTATTCCATGATATGTTGGATTTGAAATTTTCATTATCTTTTTCCATATAATCCTTAAACTTTAAACCATAAACTACTTTTAGGCAATCCTGAGCCTCCAAACCATTAACTGAAGATAATGGTGGTGTAGGAGCACCAAATTCATTTCAATGGTTTTGTACTCTAGATGTTTTATGAAAAATGAGTCATGGTAATGGAGTATAATTTTTTTAGTATTTTTGAGTCTAAATAAGGTCTAATCAGGCCATTCTTGATGTAATTGGTGAACTTTGATGTCTTTTGAGTCCATGCTATAAAAGTTGTAAATCATGATTGAAGAATTGTCAAGGTTGACAAAAGTTGTCAAGATAGTTAGGATATTTATTTTATCATTTGAGGTCATTTTTTGGAGTTGAATAAGGTCTAATTAGACCATTTTTAATTTTTTAGGAGTCTAGGAGGGTCAAAAGTGAAAATATTGCAAATATGCAAAAAGTTGTCAACAATAAACTTGCAACAATGCAAAATTTGTAAAGGCCAATAGTTAGTTGGGATTTGAAAAGTGGTTGGTTGGTTTGGGGAGTTAGTTTTGGGTTGGAAAATATTTAAAAGGAATTTACACCTCGTGGTGAAGATTGGCAAGTTGCATTTTGAAAGAAATACCACAAAATCTATTAGTTTCTTTGCATAAATTTTGTGTTCTTAAGAAATCTGTTGCTATAGGATGAATTTCTCACCCATAAAAAAGTACCATGACCCAAGGGTGATTGAATGTGTTATATTTCATTTGAATCAAGTGGGAGGTTCTAATATTGAGTTTTGAGTGAGATATCTTCATTTCTCTAGAATTGCCTGTTTATAGCCTATCAAGGGTTTTGATTGGTGTAAAAAATGAAGTTTTAGAAATTCCACCTATTGTCACAACTTTTAACTCAGTGGAATGTCTTGTTTCATGATAATATAGGTGTGTAAATGGTTTGGGATTCAAGGGATACGTTTTGTATGGTTTTAGGGTGGTGCCCTAGGGTGTTTTCATGAGTTTTCCATGTGAATTTGAGGAACTAAAGTAAGGTTTTCACAAAATATGAATAGAACTGCTTGTGTAATGGTGTTTTGGGTTTTTTTAGATGTTTTTATGAAGATTTGAGGTAGTGGAAAGTTATGGTAACGTGTGGAACCATTACTTTCAATAAACCCTCCTCAAATTGGCTTAAAATGAGGGCTTTGTGGTTTGGTATGTATAGGTGAGTTTCTCCTAAAACAAATTGTGTTTTTGAGGGTCTAGACACATGTAAATTGATTCTGCAAAAAATATTGAGGGTTGTGAAGAGTTTAAAGGGTAGTTCCTTTGTAAATTAGGCCTAATTAGCCTAATTAGGACAACGGTGAAGGCCCATTTTGAGGCACATGTTCCAAAACAACATATGATGATTTTGAAGTATGTTTTGTAGCTCACTAAGAGGTATCTAAATCTATAATTTTTTTTTGAATTAATTTATGATGTTTGTGAGAAAAATCCCAAACAAGGTCAACAAACATACTAGGAAAGGCCTAGTTGAAAAGTAAAATTTTAAGAAGTTCAAGAGTTGGTGTTTTGAAATTTGTTTGAGGCTCATTGAATTGAGTTTTTTGAGTGATCCTAACCCATTTATTACATCAAACGGGGATTCAAATTCCATGAATCTTCCCAAAATTTAACCTTTTCTCTATTGTTGATAGTCCATGATAAAAAATGAGAGAGAACCTCTTGACATGTAGTAAGGAAATTTCATACTTTTGATCCCTCAAGAGGATTTTTAAGAGTGAAGGCTCTCTCTAGGGCCATTGAATCTATATATTTAGATCTCATGATTCTACTTCATTTTGAAGAAAGATTTGCATACATCTTCCAAGTTAGCTTCACTCCTAAGGCTAGATTTCTTAATACCAGATTTTGAATGCCTACACCTTCAAAAAATTTATCTTTCTACAAATTTTCCATGGAGACTATAGAAACTTTTCAAGAATTTTCTAAATCACCTTTCCATAGAAAATGCCTAGATGCTTTAACAATGTTCTCATGGTCCCCTTTTGGTATTTTGAGCATTGATAAGAAATAATTTGGAATGGTAGATAAGACTGACTTGATCATGGTAAATATTCCTACCAAGGATAGCCACTTGCCCCTTCATGAAGCTACTCTAGTTTGAATAACTGTAAAAATCATGCTCCAAAATGAGGCTTTTTGAGCCCTTATAAAGAAGGGAATCCCCAAATGGCTGTAGGGTAGGATATTCTGTTTGAATTCTAAGACATAAAGGATGTGACCAATTACTAGAGTGATTGTATTCTAAATTTTTTATTTTTTATTTTTCAGGATTAATCATTTACCCCAATATTTGATAGTAGTTTTCTAACACATAATGTTCTTTGCTTCTCTCATTGATGGATGGATAAATAATAATGCATCATCTACAAATAAGGAATGTGTGTAGGAGATGTTTGATATAGGGATATTGATACCATACCACTTATTTGATGCATGGAAAGATGTGATTTCCCTACTCATTTCTTCTGCCATTAGGATGAAGAGGAAGGGAGAAAGAGGGTCCCCTTGCCTTACCCCTAAAGAAGTAGAGAAGAAACCA
Organism: Sequoia sempervirens; assembly: GCA_007258455.2. NCBI lineage: Eukaryota > Viridiplantae > Streptophyta > Pinopsida > Cupressales > Cupressaceae > Sequoia > Sequoia sempervirens. The sequence goes on from VDFB02193867.1 coordinate 370,907,640, forward strand.
ACTAGAGATCCATTTATGAGGACTAAGAATTTAGTTGAATTAAGGAAAGAAAGGATCCATTTGCACCATTTTATTAGAAAGATGATCCTTGACAAGACCTTTAATAAGAACTCCCAATTTACTTTATCACATGCCCTTCATCAAATCTAGTTTTATGATTATGGATGGGATTTTGTCTTGATGGATTGAATGCAAAAAATCATGGGCTATTATTGCTCCTTCAGTTGTCTCTTTCCCTAGAACAAAACCTCCTTTTTCCTTTGAAGTTATGCCTAGGATGAGTTTGGAAAGTCCTAATGAAATTTCTTTTGAAAATATTTTGTAGATGGTATTATATAGGGATATAGGTCTAAAATATGCAAATGAGGAAGGGGATTTATTTTAGGTAAAAAGGAAATGTGACTAGCATTAAGCTCTTTGATCATATTACCATGTTTCCATGATTCTTGTAAGGAAAACTAGAGATCTCTTCCCACAAAATCCTAGCATTTTTGATAAAATAAAGTAGTGAAACCATCCAGACTAGGGGCTTTATTTGGAGCAAGTGCAAAGACTACAATTTTAACTTCCTCTAGGGTGAATGGAGCTAGGATAAACTTATTGTCATCTAGACTACGCATCCTTGGAATGTAATGTAGGAATTCTCATTCTATTTCATCTAATTTGGACTCTAATTTTCTAGTTTGGTGAGGAGGTTAGAGAAAAATAAGACAACCTCATTTTAAATTTGCAGCTCCACTTTTAATAGCTCATTGGAAGCAGATTATATATAAAATATTGTATTAGCATTGTGTATCACCTTGGATGAGGTGTGGAAGAAATTTGTATTCTTATCTCCCTCTTTTAGCTAGGTTTCTTTTAATTTTTGTTTCTAATATTTTTCTTTTCTGGTAAGAATTTTTTCTAGTTCTTTCTAGAGTTGATTATTCCTTTGGAAGGATTCATGGTTTATGCCCTTTTGAATGACTTGTTCATTGAGTAAATGGATTTACTATAACAAAATATTTTTTATTTAAAAAATATTCTTGAAGTGGAGTTGATTCCATTGCTTTATTTTGATTTTATGTCTAGTGATGTTTTTTAGCTATTTGGAAAAGTCTAGAGCCTATTGTAAAGGGTGTATTTTCCCACTATTTTCTAGGAAAAATCAAGAAGTTATCATCCCTAAACCATATATGTTCAAATTTAAAAGAGGATTTAAATTTCCTTGGAATATAATTCCAAACTATGTCCAACTAGATGAGATAATGGTCTGATCTAGTAAATGTTATAATGGAAGAGGCATATTTAAAATTCATGTTGGTTCAAAATATAAAGAGGAGAAACTTGTCTAGCATTTCTATGATGAGGCAAAAATGTTTTCATTTTCTTGTCTAGGTGAATTTACCTTTAGTTGGTAAGTAATCGACCAATGCATTATCTAGAATGAAATTAGAGAAGTCCTCCATTAATTTTGGAGGGGGAATGATACCTCCATTTTTCTCTTTCAAGGAAGTGATAGTATTAAAATATCCTCCTAATACAACCAATTCCTCCCCCCAAATTTTGGATTGTCTTGATTGTTGATGATGGAAAAAATGTTATTGCCAACTCACAAAAGACTTCCCATTCTTCCATGTCCTTGAGTAAGATTTTGCATGACTCGTGCCCATTAGTTGTCTTCATAGATGATGTTTTTTTTCTAGTATGTAGGCTTCTGCTAATCCTTGTCAGTTGGAAACCATCACCATGGTCCTTTATGGGTCAAAATTTTGAAAAATGACCATTATGGTTGTTTCACGCTTGGAGATCTTTCATCATAACTCAAGAAGAAAAATAAGATCACCAATATCAACAATGCAAAACTATGAACTAAAATTAGTTTTAAAAATAATTTTAGTTAAAATTAATTTGAAGAAAATGGTGCAAGGTGGCAAAGAGGAGCGAAAAAAATTAGGAGATATGGAAAAGAAGCATTGGGGTGATATTGTGGAGGATAGGCGATCAAGAAAAGATGGTGCAGATGGAAGCAAAGTAGGAGAAAACACACACAACCCACAATGGGTTTTCATGAAGGAAAATTGGGTGGACAAAATGCCAATTATTTTATCATAGGGAAAGATTTCCATGAGGAAAAACCAAAACCAGATTGGGTGGTAGACCTAAGGCAATGGTCCAAGAGAAAGGCACTTGATCTAGGATTGAATCCAAACAAATGGAATAGGAGTAGAGAAGGAAGGAGCATGTGAGGCAAGGGGTGTGGGTGATTCTGGGAAAAAAAGAGTCCTGGAGAAGTGTCACGTCAAATTGGAGAAGCGAGAGGAATGGGAGATCGAAGTGAACCAACAAGCCTTGGAAAGGGAAAGGCTATGGAAAACATAATATTGAGAATAGGGAAAAACAAAAACCATGGGGTGACAAAGATCCAGGAGGAAAGGGATGGAATCAAGCAGGACGAAGGATGGACCCAAAAAATCTGAATTTGGATAGAAGAGGATCTAGAAGGAGGAATTTCCAAGGGAAAAGGAAAGGAAAAGATGCAAAATCCAATATGAGGCCATGAGGGAGTAAGCTATTCACATTGTCATCAAAAGCGATAGAAGCGAGGGTTTCTAGGTTAAAATATAGAGCCTTGTTTGCAAAATGGTGTAGATTGGGATGCCTTAAGGAGGAGGTTATGACTTGGTGGAAAAGCAACTACAAAGAACGAGTAAGCATTCACCAATTATCAAAATACTTCTTTCTCATAGAATGCATAAACTTGAATTTGAAGTAGGAAATTATGTATGGAAATCCCCTATTTTTAAATAGTTATAGTTTTCTTTGTTTAAATTGGGAATCAAACTTTGATCCATGGAACTACTCCATCAAAAATTTCCCCACATGGATCAAACTGGTGAACCTCCCATCAAAGTACTAGAATGTGGGAAGCTTTGGTGAAAATAAGGGATACATTAGGGCTATGCTTAGGGTTAGATGAAGATTTTATAAATGACAAAAATGCAGAAGCCAACATACTAGTGGAAATAGCAGGAGTGGAAATTTATAAAAACCTAGAGATCCTGACGAAGTTTGGAAGTTGGAAACATAAAGTGGAAGTATGTGAAGGAGCACACATGGGGATATGTCTGTTCAAGAAATCAATTTAGGAAGGTTGTTCTAGAAAGGGGAAAAAAAAGGAAGATAATTTCGGAAAAGGAGGGAAAGGAGGAAAGTTAGATCATAGTGAACAAGGTTGAAACTAGGAAGGGTCAAATCAAAAAGAGATGCTAGGATGTAAAAAGAGGAAGTTGGATTGGAAAATTCTTGGTAGAATTAAGGAATTTCACCTAGTGCCAGCATGCTCAAAGGAGGCAACATCACATGCTAAGATAGACTTAAGTATTATACTAGAAGAAGCCAAAGAAATTAAAAAAAACATTAACCTACAGATAAGAGAATTATCAAATGAAGCAAATAACTTGAGAGTGGAAGTGCAAGAGGAAATAGGAGAAGAATTGAAGATGTTTCCAGAAGCAAAATATAGCGGTGAAGAAGATGAAATAAAAAATGAAGGAAAAATTACACAAACTGAGGATGAAGGGAGTGATAAAGATCTAGAATCAGAGGAGGAAGATTAGGTGGTTGAGAAGGAGAATTGATTGAGGAAAGGATGCTTGAGAAGACTCAATCAAAAATTAAAAAACCAAACATTAAGAGAAAAGGAAAAAGGGGACCAAAATAGAACAAAGCCAAGTTGGAAATTGTAGCCAATGCAGTAGGACAAAGGAAACTTAGGATTGGGAAGGATGTGATCCTTCCTAGATGTCAATGAAGATCATTACATGGAATGTTAGGGGCATCAATTCCCCTGATAGGTGGTGCATGTTGAAGAAGAAAATTGACCAATCAAAGGCTGACATAATACTAATACAAGAAACCAAATGGAGTAAGGAGGAAGGAAAAAAGGATAAAAAATTGGAGGCAATGGAAGGGGAAATTCAAGGAAGCAAAAGGTGCATCAGGGGGCCTTGGCACCATATAGAATCCACTATCAGTAGGAGGTGAAGTAGAAGTAGAAGAAAACAATTGGAAGCTAATAGGATTCAAGGTTCTGATGAGAAATGAGCAATTTTTTGTCATCGATGTATATGGACCAATCTTTGCTATGGAGAAAAGATAGGCATGGAGGAGGATTTCAAGTGAGTTGGAAAACCACAGGAATGGGAGAGGCATAATAGCAGGGGATTTTAATGCGACCCTGAACACCATCATCCAACATGAATTTCAAGAGTTTGTAGACAACAACCAATTATTAGACCTTCAAGCCAAAAATGGATTATTTACCTGGTCAAATAGGAGGAAGGGCTTCACTAATATAGCTGAAAGGTTGGATAGATTTATGATTTGGGGAGATTGGGGGGAATTAGCAGGCACTCATGAGGTTCAAATTCTACCCTTCACAGGTTCAGATCACTTCTTGGTACAGTTATTCCTTGGATAGGAAGACCCCCCAAGAGGAAGCCCATTCAAGTTTGAAAACATGTGGCTAAGGGATGGACAACTTCCAAAACTAATAGATAAATGGTGGAATGAAATCAAGTTTGGAGACAAATTAGAGCTTTATAAAGTCAACAAGAAGCTGGGTTTCATCAAAGTCAAACTCAAGGAGTGGAATAAGATACATTTCAAAAACATATTTCAAGAGAAGGAAAGAGTGGAGTAGGAAATAAAAAATCTAAATGAACATATAATTCAAAATGGGATGGAGGCAGATGAATTTGAGAATGAAAAAAGCCTAAAAGAAGAGCTAGCAGAGATCTTGAAGAGAGAAGAATATTTTTGGTCCCAAAATCAAGAGAGACTTGGCTAAAAGAGGGGGATAGAAACACTACATACTTTCACAAATCAACAATTTTTCCAACCAGAGTAGGAATAGAATAGTAGAAATTAGGAAAGGGAATGGGGAGATTGTATAATCCACAAAGGAAGTAAATAAAGAGGTTGTTAGATTATTTGAAGCAATCCTAAACAAGGAAATCCTAGAAAACAAAGCAACAAGAGAAAGAGTGCTAAGCACAAAACCAACCATCATAAATGAAGAAAATAATAAATAGTTGTTTCAAAAAATTAGTAAGGAAGAGGTCAAAGGAGCAATATTTCAGCTGAATCCAGACAAGGCTCTAGGACTAGAGGGCTTCCTAGCTGGATTCTTTCAAAATTTTTGGGATACTGTAGGTGATGACCTATCAACGATGATAGAGGAATCAAGAAGAAAAATGGTAATGTTGGGGGCAATAAATCACACATTCCTTGCCTTAATTCCCAAGAAGAAAGATCCACAAGTAATGAGCAATTTTAGGCCAATAACATTATGCAATACAATGTATAAGGTTGTCACCAAAATCATAGCCAACAGGCTCAAGAGTGTACTAAATGAGGTCATATCAAAGGAACAAAGCAGATTTTCCCTAGGAAGATCAATAGTTGAAGGCATAATCATAGCCCATGAAACCATACACACAACCAAGAAGACCAAGGAAGCATGTATGGCATTGAAGTTAGACATTATAAAGGAATATGACATGGCGGACATGTAATTTTTGCTAGAAGTTTTAAGGAAGTTTGGGTTTGATGAAAAATGGATCAATTAGATAAAGAGCTACATTTCAACTGCCAAATTTTTTGTACTAGTGAATGGAGCAAAACATGGCTTCTTCCCATCAACAAGGGGTCTAAGGATAGGAGACCCCCTCTCACCCTTCTTATTCATAATCATGGCAGAGGCACTAGGAAGAGGCATACAAACATTGAGGAGAGAAGGAAAATGGGATAGAGTTCATGTAGCAAATGGCATGGAACCCACTAGACACCAATAGTTCACAAATGATACCATCTTGTTTGGGTCAACAAGTAGGAATGAAGCTAGGGTGATCAAGACCTTCCTAGATGACTACTGTAAGGCATTTGGGAGCATAAATTGGGGAAAGTCTGAAGTTTTCTTCCTTAATACTCAACCAAGTCTACAAAAAGACTTAGAAAAGATATTGAACTTGAAGGTGGCAACACTTCTTGGGTGATTTTTGGGCATTCCTTTGTTTGTAGGGATAAACAAAAAATTCTACTAGGAAAATTTGATAAATACTTGCAAAAGAAAATTTTGGACTTGGAAAGGGAAGTGGCTATCATCGACAGGAAGGTTGTTAATGGTAAAATTAGTGCTATCAACCATCCTAATATACTCAATGTCATGTTTGAAACTACCAAAAGTAGTAGAGGAGGCCCTAATTCAAATTTTCCCAAAATTCTTCTGGAGTGGTACAAGAGAGCAGAACAAATTCCCTTTAATAGCTTGGGACAATATCTGCACCCCAAAGGAGGCCAGTGGAGCAAGAATAAAACAACTAAAAATAATGAACAAAGCTATGGGAGCCAAATTGGTTTGGGATCTATATACAAGAGGTGAGTAGAAATGGGTTAGAGTCTTGAGAAGAAAATATATGGACTTAGATGATCCCACCTACATCCTCACCATAATAGCACCACCAAAAGGATCTACAATTTGGAATTATATTTTGGACTCCAGGGATATAGTAACCAAGCATGTCACTTGGGAGATTAGTGATGGTAGAAGTGCATCCTTTTGGAGTGATTCCTGGTGTGGTAAACCACCCATTGATAACACCTTGGGATTGACAGAACTTAAGGAAAAATCCTTACAAGTATGGGCACAAAAGGTATGAAATTATGGGAAGGTAGTGCCCCAAAATAGAGTCCCCAACTGGAATTGGAATGATATTCAGGAACTCAATGCCCCACAACCCTAGAAAGACTCACTTCTAGAAATTTTCAAGAATAAACACTTCAACCCCTGTAGTGATAAGGATGTAATCCAGTGGTCTAGGTCAACCATTGATATATATAAAGTGAAGTTTGTTAAAAAGGCGCAGGAAAAATAAGAGGGGGGGTGAATCAGTTGTCACCAAATTAAACTCAAAAATTCAACACTTACTAATTTCACAGCCACATTGTTCTATTATTAAGTATGAACATGAAATGCAGATAACAAAAATCAAAATCAACACAAAGAACACCAGATTTTATGTGGAAAACCCAATGAGGGAAAAACCATGGCGAGGATTAACTCACAATATAAAGTAGTTCAAAAACCAAATATATAAGGCTCATTTCCCTGAATAGGACTCACTGTTTGAATACAAAAGCTCACTACTTACAAGAAGGTTCACTGCCTACAAAAGGACTTATAAAATAAAATTGGGCTTTACAACCAAAATGAATTGAAAAGAGTGCACCTAACAAGTGTTGATGTAGTTCCAGTGATGCTCAATAGAAAAACTTAACACACTTCATCATTTTCACTCTTCTTCACCTTTGTAACGCCCCGCTGCACAAACCCCAAAGGAACTAATAAAGACAACTATTTTTTTTTTAAAGAACATAGTAAATGTACTTAAGTATTCCAACATATCAATGCTCTAAGTTGCACAAATAAATCCCTTGGGGTACACGAGGTGACATTACTACACTAACTTATAACAAAGATAATAGATTAAACAATAATTATATAGTTACGTAAATCCATTCATTCTCATATCATCAATAAATCTTAAAAAATAATATCAAGGACTACTTCCAGAGGACTTCAATAAACAACACAATAGGAATGTTAGAGAAGAGTGTCATCACATGGCTTAACATGGATTATCTAGACAACCTATCACCAGGTGCCGCCTCCAACTCTACATGGATTATCCTGGCAACCTAATTCAAGGTGCTGCCTCCATCTATGGTTCTCCTGATAGCCTATCTCAAGGCGCCGCTCCATAGGGTTGCTCATGTTGAATCGTCATCCTTTCATGAAGACAAGGTAATGATCTTTCCAACCACGGCCTTCTCGGTCCCCTTTAGTCTGTGATAGCACTAACAGGCGGACGAGGCATCACAATTATCTTATTAATGTTTAATCCCCACCCATGGTTAATTACTTATATTATCACTGATTACTCTAACTCTTCATGGGTTACCCTGACAACCCCTTTGTGTGCCGGCCCCCACTTAGAGCCACTCTCTCTAAACACTCAACACAAAAATATCCAACACAACAGAATTATATCAACGAGGAAAACTGAACCACAAATGGTTCCTCCGCGAGCCATAACCATCTCGCTGAAACATATGAAACACATCCACAAATATGAGATCACAATTACATATTAGAATCCCCACCTCTGGAAGCCCTTAACAATAAATTAAGCTCCTACGAAAGATAAAATGAATCTAGGGTTTCCCACATGACATATACCCAAAAGAAGAAAATTGAAATAAACTAATGAACAATCTCGAGAAAACAATTACATAATGACAATGCCATATAAGGTATTTCCAATACACAATAAATTTAATCAAATAACTAAATCAACAACTTGAGAATATTCAATTCAAATCAAAACACATCGTTTATTTCTAATTTTCCCAATTAAACTATAATATTATAATCTGTAAAAATTATCATATTAAATCCATGACCACAATATATAAAATCTTTTATATATATATAAATATATATATGTGTATATACGCTTTTATGCGTAATACATATATATAAAACCAATGTATTAAAATCATTTATACAATAAATCATATACTCAAATTCTAAAATAGAAATTACCTATATATATAATATATATATATATATATATATATATATAAATCTATCAATATATATATATATACATATATTAATTTATATATACATATACATTAATATATACACAATATATATTTTAAATTTATAAATTTATATGAATATATATATATATATATAAAATTAAAAATGAAAAACAAAAAATGTTACTGTCAAACACAAGAAACATAAATAATAAATAAATAAATAAATAAATAAATAAATGAAATAAACTTTAAGCATCATACCTCCACATAGGTACGGTACAGTTGCACCCAATAGCCTTTGCTCATGGTGGTTACTATTGGAACCTCCCACCCCTACTATTTTTAATATTTTATTTTAAATATAAATTTTTATAATATAATTTTTACATGAATTTTCACGAATAATTTCAAAATAATTACAGTTAAAATGCATAATTATTTATTCAATACATAATATTTCAAATTTTGAACTATATATAATTTATTTATATATATATACATATATATACATATACATATATATATACATATACATATACATATATATATATATATACATATATACATATACATATACATATACATATATATATATATACATATATACATATATACATATATATACATATATATATACATATATATATATACATATATACATATATATATATACATATATATATATATACATATATATATATATATATATATATATATATATATATATATATATATATATATATATATATATATATACATATATATATATACATATATACATATATATATATATATATATATATATATATATATACATATATATATATATACATATATATATATATATATATATATACACATATACATATATATATACATATACATATATTTATACATATATATATGTATATGTATATATATATATATATATATGTATATGTATATATGTATATATATATATTTTAAAAGAATCAAATATATATATATATATATATAGAGAGAGAGAGAGAGAGAGAGAGAGATACATAACAAATCATATAAATAAATTGTTTTCCTAACAGACTCAATATAGATCTGGATATACAAATTTCAATTAATAATTTTTTATTTATTTTCAAAACAATTATTTCCACCTTTAAGCGTTATTGAAGAAATCTTGAAGGTTTCACTATAGGATTCAAAGATTTAAAACAAACAAGTTTTCAATCACAAAACCACTTTCAAAAGGAACAGAGGAATGAATTTTCAAACACAACAAACCAGATTTTACATATAGAACAATAAAATAATAATAAATTAAAAGAATATAACCTGGAGTCCTCCGTTTGATGTAGAATCCCCTCTGGAGCCTCTTCTCAAATTCCTGCCTTCAATTCTCTTCCAAAACCCTCTTTTCTTCGACAACAATTTTTTTTCCCAGAAAACACAGAAAACTAATTTTCTTTTCTTTTACAGATCCAAACAACAGAAAAACCTCCTATGTGTGAAAAACTCTCCCAAAATAATAATAAATAATAATAAATAAAAATCAATAAAACTCTTTAGCTTTTTCCTCAAAAAAATCCTCTTTCCTCATTGGTCCTTTTTCCAGCTTTTAAAAGCACACACTTATCTAAATTTTTTAATTAAAAATAAATTATTTACACAAGATATTTTCCACACAAGATTTTCTAATTTAATATTTAAGAAAAAGATAATATTTAATTATCATCATCAATATTAATTTAAAATAATTATTTACACTTTTAATTAATTAAATCACTTTTTAATTTACAATATATTTAAATTTAACATTTTACTAACTCACAATTAAATCAAGTAATAATGCAACATTAATTAATCTTATAAAATAAGATTAATTAAATAAACACTAACCATAAATAAAAGTAAATACTCAACAATCAAACTACACAACGACAAGGACAAAATCTTAGTCATGACACAATAACTCACAACAAGCCGACAGATTTGGGATGGGGATACTTCCAAATCTACTCCCTTTTTCAACATTTTACCCATTGGGTTAAATTAATGCTCGCCCTGTCCTGCCGTAGTAGGTGGAATCGAGACTTATTCTTGCAATCCTGCATACCAATAAACGTCAAGTAACATGTATACATATATAATCAAAACCATCATATCGTGAGAAGGAATTGCAACATAGTAGGGCACTCGTAAATTAGTGGTGCTACACTGTCCTCTCACCTAAGCTATACTAACAATTACAATATCAAATATGAAATAACATTCCTAAGTTAACTGATCACATCATACCTAATTATTAAACCATTGCATTATAATGTATCACTGAAACCAAATAAACATCATAGAATCACAACATCGACATATATAATATTAAGGAGAAACCATTACATGATAAAATAATCCAAACACCACATAAAGTATCATAAATCATAATAATAATGTCAAATGTAGCAATCAACTAAACTACGCATCTGCACACACCAAGTCGGTGAATTAATCATCATCACAAATCAGTATCACACTAACATATAAAAGTAACAAATAGTAGCAAATAGTATCAACAACATGGGGGTATTACAACCTTCACATTCACAATTGCCTCATTAAAATCTCACTATCTTCAAAAATTGTTCACCACGTATATATACTCAATCTATCCGCAAGCATCAATTAGGTTAGCCTAATTAGATGCATTTCCTTCTTTACCAAAAATACCAATTTGTCGGCTTCAAGCATTCACAAAATATTTCAAAAAAGGAAATTCAAATTCTCAACACGCTACATCATGTCGGCATATACCTAAGATAGGTCACACATATATCTGCATAACAAAAAATGATTCACCATATCACAACTTATCCACGAAGTTAGCCAAAAATAGACTTAATTGCAAAAAGTAATCAACAAGATAATGCCAATATGTCGTACAAGCACCAGAGCACAAGGGATTCTGAACATACATTCTTTCAACATCCATAAATTATTTCCCAAATCTGCAAGCAACAACTATCAACCGTGGAGGATTGTAGACTAAGCTATCGGAGGGTGTAGCTTGAATACCAATTCAAATACTGGACCAAAATACCAGATCAAGTTCTGACTTAGACTTGCAATCACAACATAGTGACATCAATGAAAACACAAAACTGTAAAGATGATCATTCTTCTTCATTTTTCCAATAGTCTCCCCCTTTGTCAGTGATGAAAACATGTGCCAAATTTTTTCAAAAACACAACATAACACAACATTCTCTCCTCCTATCCCCTTAGCATGATTCTCTCCCCCTTTGACGTCAATGGAAAAGGGCGACCAAAAAGGTAGGATGTAAACATATGTATATGATGTCTTTGTATATACACAATAATTCCATCTTCCCATTTCAAGCATTCAAACAAGAATGACACTTTTTACATAAAAGTTTTTCTTGTACCTCTCTCTTATGATCGGAAGAGTTCTTTTCCAAGAAAGCACAACCAAATTCATTCTTGCACTCATACCTTCCAAAAAAGATAACTGCATAAAGGAGGATATCTAATTAGAAGAAAAACACAGTCGTTCACAATTTTCTACATCAGAGAGAATTCTAGAGAGATGATCTAACCATACCTCAACAACTTCCTTAACCAACCAAAATGTTCTAACCATATCTTCTCTTGGCCTCTGAGTAGTCAAAAAATCCGCTTGTAATTCACCACCTCTTATTCTCTGCTTTCTATCCTTGTCTTTGAAGAAATCAAAGTTCTTCCCAATACTGTTCATCTGAGCTTCAATGGCTTCAATTCAGATTTTGAAATTGTCAACAGCTATAGGCCATCAAAGACAATACTTGTAAATGTCAAATATTTCTTTGATAAATTCTTTTGTCTCACTCATATGTTTAGATAGCACTTGCTTTGCTTTGTTACATATTCTTTCAAGCATAGCTTTGAACTTATGACCTTTGAGTCCTTCCAATAATTTTCTCTCTTCAATAATCTCTACTAGATTATCTGGCAGGGAGTCTAATACATTTGAAACTAAAATACCTTTATTCAACAAATAATCAACCAACACATCATCAATTTTAAGTTTATCAAATGGAGAGAATGCATTCCACATTTCACCAATCTTCTTCATCTCACCCTTGTCCAACATCATTCGTATATCCTCTAGATCAAAGGAGTCAGATCTAGAAAAAGATTCTTCTTCATTCTTCTTTCCTTCCAAGACATCTGTTATAATAGCTTTCCTCTTTTTCGGTTCTAGAGGAGACTCTCCAATGATAAGTTCCAACTCTCTCTTACCGAAGGATGAACCCACTTCAAACTGACTGGGTACAGACATACCAGAGCATAAATTTGTTTTTAAGGATATGAAATATGATCTAAAATAACTTACATTATCCACCAACAATTCCAATTATTTGTAGACTTGTTTCCCAATAGGAATACTGGATTCCCACACAACCTTTTCTATTCTCGACAACGATTTCAAAAAGTAAAAATCCAAGCATACAAGAAAAGATCCAAATTAAAAAAGATAACCCTCAACCAATGAAATTTAGGAATTTTGAGTTAGGTTTTCAAGTAATAGGCTACATAAATCAAACTGTCTGTTCTCCTTAACCATCATATGTGGATGATATACAACAATAGCCAACAACGAACCTTCACGATTTCTGAAATAGATTTTGTAAGAAATGTTGTATGCAACATACCTTATAGCAGAATCCACAAGAGTGTTTATCAATAGAGCTTGAGGGTCTTTATCAATGCCAGTGAGTTCCTCCACATTTTTGTAAATTTCACTATTGTCTTTCCAAGGAGATCCCAAATATTGCATAAACCAGTAATTTCTTTGATTGCTTCCTTCGTGATCAGGTAGGGTTTGTCCAACAAAATATTTCCATTCTTGAACCTACTCAACAAGAACAAGATGAACTCTTTATTAGCAAACCAAGGAAATTCTCCCCATAACTCCATACCTATGGTTTTTATGCTCTGTAATTAATTTTCCTTTAGCCCTAGTTTCATTTCCTTCATCTTCCTATGATCAAATTCTCCCAATTCAACTCCTTTCAATTTCAATGCAATGTTGCCACTCGATCATTTGTCCATTGTCGTGCTTAACTTTCTTGAATTCGTTGTTTAATAGTTTATTTTTTTTAATTTCCCTTCTTCCTCTTTAAAAACTGAGAAATAATTCCTAAGTATTTGTAATAATTTCTTCAAATTACCTCAGAAATGCTTCAGATTGCTTCAAGATTGCTCCAAGACACCTTTCACACTCTTCAAGTGCTCAAATGATCAAAGAGGATTACAAATTTAACCTTATACACCATCAATTTGCACTAAATCACATTAAATGCGTTAGACATCAAAATGCTACTAAAAGCATTCTTCTCAACACAAAAAAACCCTAATTCAGTTTGCAAATCAACATGCCAACATGTTTTCTTCCGGTTTCTTTTCCAAAACCTCTGTTTTCTTATTTTTCACATTCCATCCTTGTGCCAACCTTTAACACACCATTCATCAAAGGGGTTTTATAGTTTTTTGATAATACTCCCCTAAGACCATGCTAGGCCTAATTCTCGAAGGAATTGTCCATACTAGATGAGGGCACAAACACATCAACAATTTTAGGTTCTTCTTCTTCTTCTTTCTTCTTCCATATATTATTCATCTGTTGCTTCATCTCTTCATTGTTGATCTTCTTTACCGGCTCATTCTTCTCTACTAGAGCAAACTGCTTTCCCTTCTTACTGTTATCTCTCAGAAATGCACCCTTGCTAAGTTACAAAACTCAGCTTTCTGGAGGAACATGAAAACACTCCTAGGCATGGAAGACCTAAGGATTGGAGTGAATCTTCGGATTAAGGCCGACTCCTAGCATGTATATCACCTAAACTACTTTTTTTTTTTTAAGAAAAAAGGAGAAGGATAAACTTAAAAATGAAAACTGATAAAAATACTATTCCTATGGTGATATACCTAACTTGTAAAGACTTGAAAACTTTAGAGGAAAGACACTTTATTTTCAATGACTGAGAACAAAACACTTACACAACTTATTTCTATAAGTTTATGCATAAATATTTTGAAAAAAGGCTTGAATTCACTTATCTTTCAGAAGGGAAAGGTCACTTTCACAATCTAAAAGCTATGTGCAACTTTTAAACACAATTTCCAACCTACATAAACATAACTTTGTAGAAAAGGCATAATAATGTGACAAAATTACAAGGAAGTTAAAATACCTCACATGTGATTTGATCAATCACTTTGATAACACACAAAACTGCAAGAATAAGAAGTAAAAATAACTTCAAGTACTAATATTCAAGGTCCTTTCTGAATTCATGTCCAAAATGAGTTACAAAAGCTTGCAAAAATTTGACTATGGACTCCAAAAGTCACTAAGTAGGAAAAAATCAAGTAAGAGCTAACTCTTGAAAAGAGTTAAAATGAGAATATATGCATCAATTCTCCATCTCCCACTAAAAAAGGCTCTAGAAGCACTTGGGGTCAGGTACAACAATAAGCCCCAAATTTAGCATGTAAATCTATCTCCAAAAGTGATCAATAAGGTTGAAATGGTCAATCTTGACCAAGTCCTCCATAAAGGCAAGCTAAAATCACTCCAAGATGCTCTCCCAAGTCATTAAAAAGGGGAAATAGTCTCCTATATCCTTGCCTTATGTTTGTAAACTATCCCCAACTCCCCAATATTCTTGGCATGTTATAAAAGCCAACCATATTTCTCTCCTGACTTTGGTCATATCATAAAGATAAGCACATTTTTATTCTTCTTCCTCATACACAGATAACCTCCATCATTCTTGCATTAAAAGAAGACTAAAGTTTGAATGATTTATATAATATGATTAAGACTTAGTGCTTTACAATTACAAAGTTATCAAATGTATGCAAAAAATAAAAGTAAATAAAAGTCTTTTAAAAGACATACATATAGAAGAAAAAAACACAAGTCATAGACTTGTTTCCCCATGGCTCAAAGTTTTTCATGTATTTTAAAAAAACAAATTAGGAAAAATACCTAAAATCAAGTCAACACTTTTAGGGTTTCAAACCCTAAACAAAGGTAAAGTAAACAAAAACATTTCATTTACTTATGAAACTTCTTGAAGAAGTTGTGGCTAACACCATGAGGGTTTGTAGAGCTCTCTGTAGATGATTTCCATGGAGGATTGTGATGTCTTAGAGTGACACAATCAACAAATTTCTTAACAAAATATCAAGGAAAACTCAAGGTAAGGCCTTTTGACAACATTTTCATTCATTGTATTTATTTTCCTATAGAGAAAAGGACCCTAACTTTGAGTTTTTTTGCAGAAATTTATATTATGTTCTTTTCACATTTGATTTCTCTTGTAGAAGTTTAAATTCTTTGTGCATTTCTCTTTTATTCTATAGTAAAAAGCTCAAAATCGAGCTAGGTTTGTATTTCTCTAAAAGAAAAAAAATGGCTAAAGCTTAAGCATTCTTTACAAAAGAATATACTCTTTGCATTCTTCTAGAAATTACATGCATTTATGAGAAAATGATGAGATTGGCTACGGCAATAACCTTTTCCTATATATTTTAATTCAATGAAAACATGTGGGTATCCCTTTTTTTTCCTTTCAACTAATAGATTTAGCAAGAATATCATATAATTTGAATGAGACTTCGTGAGAGGAAATTATCTAGAACAAGAGCCATCTCAGTCAACTTCTCCACAAAGGAAAATGCTGTCCCTGTGAAGAAAAATGATTTGCAAAATGATTTAATGCTAGACTACCCAACACGGGTGTAAATCGAGGCTCTACACATTTTTCCATTTTTCCATGAACACTACCTTTCATCCATGGCTAACTGCCACTCTTATTTCTAAAAGTCTACGAGTTATTTAAATTCTCATTGTTAACTCACTTTTATTTAACCTAACCTTCATCAAGGATTGCCAACATAGTTGTTTTTCTTTGTCCAACTGTAACCTTCACTTCCTTGATATTTCTTCAATATTAGCTCAAAAATATAATTGGACTTTGCAAAAGAACTGCCATTTAAAGGTCTACCATGACTCATGTTACAAATATTGCTCTTGACAAGTTGGAAATTTGTCACAAACTAGTTCCTCTAGGACTTCCCCTATTCTTTTTTTGAAGTCTGATTACAATCATATAAGATTTAGCATACATCTCTGTAATCATAAACCACAGTTAAAGGCTCCATTTCATGGTCATTATTAATGACCCTTATCACAATCCTGAGACTGAAACCAAATGATTTGAGTCTGTCATCATTTGACTACCCATGTTTTGCACTCTTCCCATTTGTCACATGAAAATCTATTGCAACATATTTTCCCTTTTGGTGATGTAGTTATGCTCCTGTAGATATCATATGAGCTTCTTTATGTTGAAAACCCTCTATTATAGCATTGGTGGTTGCACATTATCTTGACCTTGCTAATTGCATTTCTCATTACTTATATATATAAAGGTTCTCTTAGCAAAAACAACATAGAATAGTTATTTATCTTGCTCACAACAATGTCCTTAGTGCACATATTTCACTGGTTAATGATGATTGACAATGCATTTTAATCACTCATTTTCCACAATGTGCATTACTCTTTGGGATGGAAAATACAATGTGCCTCCTTGAAAAATGTTTTGTGAATTTAATATGTATGCCTGTTGCTATCATTCCATGATCATTTTGATATGATGACTTTTTTAACATTCTATTTCCTTCTTAAATAAGCTCGAATGAGCTCATTATTTGATAACTTAGTATGCCAAGATCAACCCTTGCGAGAGCCAAGTTTTAACCTGACACATGCTGTAATTTGATGAAACAAATCAATAACATTATTTTTCCTATATCTAAACATGAAGAAAAAATGTTAGAAAACAAAAATGCTTGTTTTAGGTGTGTATGTTGACCTGATGGTTTTCCTAGACACCTAAAGCATGCATTTTCTATTTAATACACATTGAGACCAGTCTATACATGCATAGGTGAATGTTCATATAATGTTTGTGATCTTTCATTGCTTAGAGCATTGCTCTAACACCATTTCCATTGCCAGATGTAGGAACTAGGAACAATGAGGAACTAAGAGGGACAAACAGCTTGGATTAGCAGCAGGGCAAGACAACATCGTGAACCAGTCATTCTCAGGAAATGACTGGTCACTCTTCTTATATGCACATTTTCTTTCATTTACTTATTCATGTAATATATTCTTTTCTCAATTTGTATTGAATAATCAAAATTTAATCTCACAACTTGTGTGAGACAATGAACATTCTTACATTCAATAAAGATTGCTTTTTAGAAAGATTTGTGTAAATATTTTCTGTGTTACATGCACTCGTATAAATGCAATGATTTGTTACAATAATCTTGTAATCTTTCTAATTTTTCTATTTATACAACTGAATGTAATGTAGGAAAGCTATTAAAATGTACCTTTTCTCTTAGTTTGAAATCTAAGGGCTCTACTTGAATGAGCTATTAGTGAAATTTAGGTAACAATTACTTCTACAAACCTTTGAGATATGTCTAGGTTTGTTTTTGATAGATGGGGAAAAAAGGTTTTGAATGGACCCGAAACCATGTACAACAGGTTTTGAATGGACCCGAAACCATCAAGACTTACATGGGTCCTAGACCCACACCAAGACGAACAAGCTGCACAAAGGATAAACTAAAATACAACCAGCAGCAAACCAGGGACACAACAAGACAACAACCAGCCAAAAGCTAGCAGGTTGCCAAGAAGAGCATCAAGAAATCACTTGAATCTTGATTTCGTTGGTTTTGATGGGCCCAACAACCCACTACACTCCATTGTTATAGACAAGACCATCAGCCCATAACACAAGGTTTTGACAGGGACCTTAAACCCAATACAAATTTTCACAATACAAATCATGATCAGAGCTCCACCAGCAGAAGTAGCAGAGTCCAGCAAAGCACCTCTTCCCAAATTATAGGAAAGGTAAACACAAAAGGATAAAGCTCCAACAGTATCCTTCAAAAGTCGTTTGTTCTTTCCACCTGTATAGAAAAGAAAACCCAGCTTCTCGTAGCTGCAACTGTCAATGATCGTGGGATTGAAAGTCTCAAAGATCTGCTTCCAAATCAATATCTCCACCTCCATAAAAGATAAAGAAAACAACACAGCATGAAGGTTCCCATCAAAACCCAAACCACCATAAAATAGGGCTTCAATAGACCCCCAACAGCTTATCCAAGCACAACAAGCTGCATCCCACTCCACCTCTATAGGAGAACAGTCACTTCCAGCCACATCCATCTCCCCCTCAATAGAAGATAGGACCACCTCCATAGGAAAGACCAGAATAACCCAAGGATGCACCGAAAGCGGCTTGAAAATAAAAGCCATGGAACCAAGAAGGCGAGGGACAGATAAACCCCCATTGCAAAAAAACCTAGAGGTCAGAAGAAATAAACAGAGACACACAGACCCCATCCTAAAAAGGAAAGCACCCCAAAGAGGCCCCGAAGGACTCCATGGCAGAAGTACCTCTCCCAATAAAACAAACAGCGCTTCAAGCAACAAGGAGAGACAAGAAACAATGAAACCAACATTTTCCTGCCAAAGGGACAGAGTTGAAGCTGAAGCAATCAAAGCAACCCTCAGATAAACAAAGCCCGAGCTCTCCTAGTCAGGGTTGAAATAGCCACCAGATATCCCAATAGAAAAAACACAAGCAACGAAACCCCCAAGTAGTAAAAGGAAACCAGATGAGAACATGGGCCAAGAAGGGGCAGAGAAACAACCAAAAATCTGTGAAACAGACTGAGAACAAGCAAAGGTAACAGAAGCCCTAAAATACATAGTTATGAAGCTCAACCTATCAGGGCAATGCCATCTGCCACACAGTCCCACAGAAAAACAGGAAGCCTCGAAACACCCAGGCAAAAAAAGAAAATCAAAAGAAGGCAGGGGCCCAAAATAAGAAAAGAAGCCGACCCATCCTGAAACTGCCTTCACCAACAAAGGAGGAAGGTCCACCCACCAAAGGGGAGAAAGAGGCCACCCCTCGGAAGAAGGAACACTACCCACCACAAGAATACTATCGCCAGGCACAAATCTGGCCTCAACCAAAGACCAGACCCCCCACGGACGCACAACCAACCCTAGGGAGAAAGAAGGGCATCTGAAAATAGCCAAATCCTCCCGCCAACAACCAACAAACCCTGATACCAGTCCACCACAAACAGGGCAGACCCCAACACTGTGAGTCCACCCGCCGCCATCATCTTCTTCATCCGATTCTTCATCTCCCGCCTGCGCAGAATTTGAAGTACCTCCCCCGCGTACTGTCCCGCCCGAGCGCTCCATTATTTTTTTGTTACAATTATAGCAAACAACACTTTTCTGATTAGTCTGACCTCTATTACTTCTCAATCTACATTGACTTGCTTTGTGTCCAAATTTTTTATAGGTAAAGTAGTAGCCATTAAAAGACTGATTCATTCCACCTCCATTAAACCTATTCGTCATTGCCTGATTGATCATTCTCACCTGATATCTACATTTAGTAGCTTTATGTCCAACCCTTTTGCAAAAAAAACATTGTCCAAAGAAAGAACTAGGAAACTGATTCATCCTACTCCTGCATTCTGTTGCCTTGTGACCGTATTTATTACAGGAAAAACAAATACCATTGAAAGAGGGATACCTTTGTGCATTAGGCTGTCTTACAGGCAGTCTCCTTGCAAAATTTCTTGAATTTCTTTTATGCTTCCCTTTTTCTTGAGTCTTTTGGTTGTCTTTTTAACATTTCACCTACTTCATTCCCCAAGCCACCTTTTTCTTTACTTGGTTTCTATCCTGCAAGTAGCTCTTCCAACTTGTTTGAGCTAGATCTAAAATTGTTCTCATAGAGTTTTTCCTTCTCTAGATCTACTCTCAAGTTTACTACTTGTTCTAGTTTAGAGCATTCATCAGACTTGTTCTGCACCATTGAGTTTAAACATTTTTCAATTCTCTTCTTTTCTTCTATAAGCACTTTCACTCTAATTATCTCTTGTTTCAACTGCTCACTCACTTCTCTATGTCTTTCCTTGAATTTCTTTAATTGTTCTTTCAACTTCCGGACACATTAATTTGCATCATCAATATTTTCTTTCAAATCTCTATTTTCATTTTCAACTTTGTCAAGATCCTCAAGTGTAGCCCAAAGTTCTTCTTTATCATCCATCTAATCAACCTTCAGGATCTTCCTCAAGCAGTTAAGCTCTACACCAAGGAACCAATGCTCTGATACCAATTGTTAAAAGGTGCATGGCAACTGAGAGGGGGGGAAAATTAGTTCTCACCAAATTAAACTCAAAACTTCAACACTTATTAATTTCACAACCACACTGTTCTGTTATTAAGTATGAACATGAAATGTAGATATCAAAAAGTAAAATAAACACAAAGAACACCATATTTTATGTGGAAAACCCAATGAGGGAAAAACCATGGTGAGGATTAACTCACAATATAATGTAGTTCAAAAACTGAATATATAAGGCTCACTGCCAAGGGCTCACTACCTTGAATAAGACTCACTATTTGGATACAAAAGCTCACTGCTTACAAGGAGGCTCACTACCTACAAAAAAGACTTACAAAAAAAAAATTGGCTTTACATCCAAAATGAACTAAAAAGAGTGCACCTACAAGTGCTAATGTAGTTCTAGTGATGCTTAATAGATAGACTTAACACACTTCATCATTTTCACTCTTCTTCACCTTCACATTCACAGATGTCTCATTAAAATCTCACTATCTTCAAATAATGTTCACCATGTATATATACTTGATCTATCTGCAATCATCAATTAGGCCAGTCTAATTAGATGCATTTCCTTTACCAAAAATACCAATCTGTCAGCTTCAAGCATTGACAAAATCTTTCCAAAAAGGAAATTCAAATGCTCAACACGCTACATCATGTTGGCATAGACTTAAGATAGGTCACACATATATCCGCATAACAAAAATTGATCCACCATATCACAACTTATCCATGAAGTCAGCCAAAAATAGACTTAATTGCAAAAAGTAATCAACAGGATAATGCCAATATGCTGTACGAGTACCAAAGCACAAGGGATTCTAAACATACATGCTTTCAACATCCATAAACCATTTCCCAAATCTGCAAGTAACAACTATCAATCATGGAGGATTGTGGACTAAACTATTGGAGGGTGTAGCTTGAATACCGATTTAGATACCAGACCAAAATACTAGATCAAGTTCTGACTTAGACTTGAAATCACAACATGGTGACATCAATGACAACACAAAACTATAAAGATGATCATTCTTCTTCATTGTTCCAACTTTGGCTATAAAATTAAAGAGTTAGCCATTGCAAGGAAAGATTGACCATGCAAAATGATGTGGGGGAAAAACTACCTCCCCAAAGTAGGGGTATTTACTTGGATGACAATCCAGAAATGAATATAGATTAGCAATATTTGGAGTCCAAGGTCTAGGAAGATGTGTGATGTGTAAAAATAGCATAGAGATAGTAGATCACTTACTCTTGACATTCCCATATGTGAATGCCTTTTGGAACTTTGTTAGGAGTAAATTAAATTTGCAATACTCTATTCTAACATAAATTGAAACTTGGTTCAAGATGTGGCCATCAAAACATAGAAATTCGGTATTTGGAGGGATATGGTAAATCACCCCATCCACAATGATACGAGAAATTTGAAAGGAGAGGAATAGAAGGATTTTTCAAGGTAAAGAAATGGGAGAGGATGGGCTATGGGAAAAGATAGAAAGGGCCATCACAGAACTAGTCAATGAGGATGCTCACAACAAGGCTATATAAAACAAAGAACTTTCACCAGCTAGGATGACAAAATGATGAAGCTACTCAATGGATTGAAACCTCCATTGCTCAATGGAAGCAGTGAACTTGATTCACAAAAAAGAAAAAAGAAAAGAGGTAGTGTGGAAAGAGCCGGAAGAAGGTTGGGTTAAAATTAACTTCGATGGTGCCTCCTATGGTAACCCAGGACCGAGAGGGGCTAGTTGCATTGCCAGGATGAGCAAGGTAAAATTTTAGCAAAGAAATCCATTCCTTTGGGAACATGTATAAACAACAAAGTAGAATTTTGAGAAACTACAATCAGATTGCAATTGGGCTTGGAACTGGGGGTGAAGCACATTCATCTAGAGGGAGAATCTCTTATTACCATTAATGTAATCCATAGGAACAATGCATTGAATTGTAGTTAAACAATCTACTGCAACCTATCAAATAATTGACAAACAAATTCAAAGCTTTTCAAATAAGCCACATATATCGAGAAGGGAATAACATGGTGGATGAGCTAGAAAAGTAGGCATTAGAAGAAAACACGTAAGCAAAAGCTTGGGAGATTGGAATATTCTTGAACAATGGCACATTCAAATCACAAATCATAAAAAAGACACTGATGAAGATCTAGACAAGTCGATGGAAAAAAGAGCACATAATATAATAAAGGCCAAATCTAAAGTGGGAAGAAATGATAAGACAAAAACCATAAATAGAAGGAGAGGTGAATGACACAATAACAAGTCCCAATGCAGGGGAAATGACAGGAAATGGATGACCCCAAATAGATAAGCAAATTTGTATCGCTCAACTAGGATGCAGATGTGAAGACATGCTCTAAATGTCATGGACACTGAGCTTGTACTTATGATGGGGTAAGGCCGTCGATTGTTAAAAATCCAAAGTTGGTGATTGCTTCAATAAAGATAAGGTCGAGCTAATTTAGTGTAGCGGAGAAGGTTGTCTGAGAAGTGTAAGGAATGGATACTCTGCTATTTTTGAATACGACAAGGTAGCGACATGCCTTCCATGGCGAGGTGATGGATAAGCGACTGAAAGGAATTTTTGCCTCATCCCACCCCATGGTGCTCTAGGTGACAAAGAAAATTCTGGGGAGGGAGTTCTTGTTGGTGTATCACACATTCAAGGCAAACACAAGCATCTCTATCATGTTCCTAGTGATGATTCTGTACATGAGGGTGCCCAAAAAAAAGGGATAAAAAAATATGCTAGATGGTCTTCATTCATACCATGTTGGGTGAAATTGATGAAGCCCTAGACAATGTTGACGACAATTTGATGATGCCGCTACCACAAAACTATTATATGTCTCTTGGAAATGGAGCTGATTTCAAGAAGTTTCTAGTGTTTAGGTCTCTCAACCCAGTGGGATTGGAAAAGATGTGGGATGAGAAGGAACAAAGCATAATATTCCTTCTCAGGGCAACAAAAATGATGAAAACCCCTCCCAAGGGGTGGGTGAGCAATACTTGGTAGAAGAAAGGTTGGCTGGAAAGGTGGTAGCAGATGATGATGAGGATTGAGATCTTGGAATAGGTGAGGAATGGGTGCCAAATGATGGGAAGGATCTGGAGGCCAAGGCAAGTAGCCCAACACACATCAACTGTGGTCTAGACTGCCTAGTAATTGCAGACTACATGGCGTACATGAAGCGAGAGGAAATAGAGGAAGAAGAAGATGAAGAGGACGCAAATGAAGAGCAAGGCAAGGCTTTGCGAAATGTCTTTGGTAATTTATGTTATAGATATCTAATAGTGTGAGTGAGTCCATCAATGGAGATTTTACAGTATTAATGATATGAGTCAGTCCGTCATAGGAGGTTTTTTGGTCGAATATGGCTAGTAGTTTCTTTTGGAAGATTTGGCTGATGGGCCCTGGCCATTTTATAATATGTAAAGAAAGGAGTAGGGTTGTAAATCCATTTTGGTTCATGAAAAGGGTCATGTCTAGTTTCAAGTGTAGTTTGATGCTAGGGGATTCAGAGAAAATCATGAATGCATTGTATCTCTTTTTTGGAAATTAATACAAGGTGTTGCCCCTTAGCAGCGATTTATTGAGCAAATTTTTTTTTTTAGTTAAAATTATTATATAATAATCAATAATAAATAAATAATTATTAATTATTTAAAATTGGAATTGATGAATAAATTATAAATAATCCACAATTCAACATTCTAAATTTTGACAACATAATTTATGATTTTATTAGAAATTAATTATTTTGAATTTTGACAAACTTGACAGACACAAACTATAATTTGATGATGAAATTAATGTATCACAATTGAGTTTCAAATTATGTACAATAGAATAGACACTAAAATAAATTGAAATATTGTTATGAGGGTAGTAATGTAACATTTTAGAGTGTATCCATGAGATCACAACTCTCTGAGGCATTGTGTCAAATAGCTCACATGCTTTGTCTATCGTCCCATATTTTACATAGATTTCAAAAGGGAATTTGTAACCACAACATTTGAGAAGAATCATCTTCATATTATACTTTAATGGATGTCATACCTTTTTCCAAATCTCCCATATTAGGATAGCCCACAAGGATTTTGGTGAAGGTTGTGGAATTTATCTTTGCATCTACCAATTAGATTTTCTTGTAAGTTTCTAAAACCATTTCAACAATCCATTATGTGTATATCCTATAGTCACTATAGTCCATAATTTCTCATTTATTTGGCTTTGCATCTACCAATTGTATTTGCTTGAATTTTCCTACAATATTTTTAATGTAGATCCATTTTGTGTATATCTTACAACCCTTGTAGTCCATGTGAGAATCCTTTGTTAGAGAAACTATTAGAATATATTTCTTATTTATGTTCTTATTTTTCATATATGTCTACAAAAGTTTGATATTGTTAATAATATTCATTTTGGAAAGACATTAAAAGAGTTTTCTAATTATAAAAACACATGCATTCCAATGTAAAAAATGCAAAGACTAGAAGCAATACTTGCAACACAAATTTTTGTGTACTAGCCAATTCAAAGAATCATGTTACCATTTATCCTATATTTGTTAGTATACAAAGCTAAAGAACTATTTCTAGTGCTGTAAGAGAGTATCAAATGCATGGTGATGGAGTTCTTGAGGGTTTTTAGTGTTCTAATATTTGTTTTGTTGTTGTTTTCATTTCTTAAGACTTGTTTACAACCATTTCAGCCAGTGCTAGAAATGTGGTTAATCATGTTTCTAAAGTTTAAGGAAGATTTTGAAAATGTTTGCAATCTAAATATAGTTTTTCCCTTGTCCATAAAATTTCCCTAAGAATTTATCATGCCCTGGGATCATTTTTAACAATATTTTGAGCATTTTTGGAGTGTTATCAAGCTTAAAATTGACCTAGACATGCAAAAATTCACCTATGGTTTTGTCTTAAATATTATTTCAGTTGTTGAGACTGCCCAAATGTATTTTTTAAATCTTTATGTGCATAAATCCAAGGAAAGAGGGAGTTAAGATGTAAGAAAAAATAGATAGTGGGTGGCTATAAGTAAAATGCATAGGCATAGTGGTTTTTGGAAGAATATGAATTGAAAAAATGTTATACTAACTTTAGATAAAATTTTCAGGATTTGGCAGATAAAATGATAGTTAAAAGATCAAGTAAAAAGCATTATTTTAAATGCTATTATGTGGGTAAATTGCATGGGGGTAAAAAAATTCACTTGCAAGTGAAATGTGACTAGTAAATGAGTTCTTACATGTAGGAAAAAGGTTTACATGGGATTGGAAAAACATAATGGAAAATAAACTTTAGTTACAAATAAGAGGGAAATAAAATGCAAAGGCATATTCTAGATGTCAATTTGTTGCAAATCAGAGGGGTCACATTGTGCCAAGTGTTAATGGTGGAGTCAATCTGAGTAATTCCCCTCTTCTTTAAAGTATAATCACTTTGTCATTTAAATGGGTTTTGGGTTTTGATAATTTGAAGAAGATGCATACATATAAAAATTTCTCTACTTTGATTTAGGGAAACAGTGTTTGAGATTGTATCAATTTCCTATAACTTTGTTGAATATTTGATGTGTGCATATATGAAAATTGTACAATAGTGTATATTATCTCCATTTTGTGTTAGGATATTTATTTTAGCAATATAATCAAGGGTTATAAATATTTCCATACGCATTTTTTACATTTGGATTATTTTTATGATTTTTTTTTATTCAAGAAAAAATATAATTTTATTTTAGTGAGATAGTAAGAGTGTTATTGTTGTAGACTAGATTTTAAATTAGAGTTTCACTATTATTCATTAGATGATCTTATTAATACAAAGTATTAATTGTTGAATGATCATCAAAATATGTTTAGTATGTGGTGAAGGATATGTGTAACCTGTTGACTCTATAATCCTACATAGGAACCAATATATCTTTGTTTATCCTTCAAACTTAGAATCAATTAAATTCAAATCTACAAATCAAACATCGGGCTATTCTCTTTAAATTATTTCTAATTATTTTACACTTAATACCAAGTTTTTAAAGAATCAGGGAATGAGATGTTAGTGTATGTGAATGTACAATCCTTGTTCATTTATATAAAGTCCACTATCTACTTTTCATTGTGAAATAACCTTGTCTAATATTCACATTCAATATTATTCAAGGGTAACCCCTAGGTCCTATAGAGACTAAAGTGTGAAGGAGGAAAATTGTGAAGCTATCTCCTATTTGTTGGCCAACTACTTGAAGTATTTAAGCATAAGGAATAGTTATTCTTTAGAGGATTTCAAATAATAAGTTGGAGGAACCAACATACACTATAACCATTTCCACTTGTATCCAAAATTTACACATTCAAACCTTTTGGAATGTATTTTATCTTATTTTTATATCTAAAGTAGTATATATAATTGCATATAATTTTTTTTTTCTAAATTTTTTATACATGCTTATTATTTTCTATTTTTTCATAAATAAATACACCATTCACTATGTTAATCTTAGTTTTTTATTTAATTTTATATATTCCTTTCCATTTTTCATTGAAACCTTAATTTATGCAAATGGAATAGTTGATCGTTTCAAGAATTCTTTGAGCTTACCTAGATTAATGACCATGCATATTAAATCCTTTGCAGTTAGTCTCATTTAAATGGAAAGTCCTTGATTAATATGTTGCATATTAAAATAGGGTTTCATTTATAATTCTCATTTTTTCCTTCTTTCAAATTTATCTACAAGATATTCTTGCAAAATTAATGAAGAGCCAACTTTTTCTATGAACTTAATCTTATAATGTATATAGGTTTAAGAGTAGGTGGATTGGCTACTTTAACTCATAATTAAATTATATAATTATTAATAAAGTCTTATATAGGTAGTTCATTCACCCTCGATGACATCAAAGACATAAGTATAATATATGTAGGAGCTAGATTTTAATTATTTTCATCTTCTTGAGTATTGTGTTCTTATTGAAGACTAGTGGAGGTATCCCCTTCGAAGTGGTTTAAGAGATTTCCTCCTCAATGTGGTATATTACTATCAATTTTTAAAAATATATTTCTTATTTATTCTTTTATTGTGCAAGTCATTTGATTATATTTGGTACCAAAGCATGGCACTTGAAGTCAAGAATCAAGAATTTTATTTATTCAAGAGGTGAAATTAGGATCACATATCTCTCAAATTGATGATTTTTTTTCTATTTTATAAAGGGTTTTTAAAACCCATATTGAAGACAATATTTAATATAGAGTTGAGGTTGTTTAGAGTATATTTGAAGAAGACTATGAAATTGGGGATCTCACCAAATTCACTTTGATAGCTACAAATCAACAAATTTTTTTGGACATTTTAAAAAACATGAGATCTAGGCCCTAGTAAGTTATAATAAAACTTTTAAATTATTTTGACTTATTTTTAGTAACTTATTGTGAAGACTATTGTGGTAGTATCATGGAATGTGATTCAACTATAAGAAAATGAAGGAATCTAGTCAATCTTAGAAATATTCTTAAAAAAAGGGATCCATTAATGAAAAGGAGGATATCATAACCATTGCTATTTTAAGGGAAGAAGCTAAAAAGATGAAGGATGCATTTATTTTTAATGGTGAAAAAGTAAATGCAAGTGGTAGCTAAAATAAGTGATATCAAAGAAATGGTTTAAAGAAGTAATATCTTTCCAATGTTTAAGAGATTTCCAACTCCAGGGATCTATATACATGATACCTAAATAAATGGTAAAATATGGCGCTTTGAGCAATCAAGGTGGATAATCTAGACATCAAATATTTATCCAAATGTTATCTCTCATATGGGTTGTTGAAACTTTTTATTGTTGATAGACATATGAGAAGGAGACGAATAGGAAAAGAAGGAATAATAATAATAAGAAAAATAATAATGAGGAGGAGGAGGAGGAGGAGGAGGAGTAGATGATGAAGAAGAAGAAGAATAAGAAGAGTCTAAAGGCTTCTACACCAAAATCTATAAAAAAATATAGATATGTATTGAATAGTTGATAGGGATGAGCCACAAGAGTTTCCTCCCAAAGTAGCTCATGATCACTCTATTCAAATATAAATAGGGTACATCCATCAAATATTCTTTGAGGACACTACTAACAGGAGGTATCTTCTAGTCTCAAGGGAAATAAGAAAAAATAAAAAATAAAATAAAGAGAGAAGTGGATGAAATTAGATTTTAAACACAAATTATACCCCCTGAGTTATATGTAGATGGAAGGCCATACTAGATATTAAGATAATTTATATGGATACATAAAAAATTGATGATTAGAAAAATCACAAAATATCTCATTAAATGGAAGTATTTTCCTATCAAAATTTTCATATAAGTTCAAATGGATATTTTGTATAGAAGAATAAAGAATTGATTAGTGTCAAGGATAACACTTGTGTGAAGAGTGGTTATGTTATATATTTAAACCTATGATGTGCTATATAATAATTGATATAAGTTTGTATAAATTTACTGGCTTGATTCTTCCAACAATACCAGTGAAGAAGTTTGTATAAACTGTCCACAAAATTAGATTATTTTAGTGTGTTATGCACATGCCATCCATTAATTCTCTTTTATTATTTGTAAAGCTATACACTATAAGAAAAACTACAATGAAGTTATAGATTCCTACTTTCTAGAACAGTATCATGTTGACTTAGAAGTGATCTGCAAGGTCATTTATATATATATGATGAGAGAAGATACAACTAAGGAGGTAGATTGCATTAGGTGTA
Organism: Sequoia sempervirens; assembly: GCA_007258455.2. Lineage (NCBI taxonomy): Eukaryota > Viridiplantae > Streptophyta > Pinopsida > Cupressales > Cupressaceae > Sequoia > Sequoia sempervirens. Next base: position 370,937,388 of record VDFB02193867.1, read on the forward strand.
TGTAACCCGTATGCATACAGAGAAGGATAAAGGAGAATGAGAAGGGAGATGGAAGGAAGATCTAGAGAGAATCGCAGGTTGTGGGTTTGAAAGAGAGGGTGCTGTCGGCGTCGTTGTAAAGGATGTGGTAGTTTTGCTGCTGCACGTTGCCGAAGATGGAAGGTCCGGATGCAAGCAGGCCGGAGGAGCCGAGCACGGCCAGGCACAAGAGGTGCTCGTTCCCGTCGTCTATCTCGATAAAGTAGTTGTCTGTGGGAATGTCGTAGTCGATCCCGCCTTGGAAGTTGAAAGTGAGGGAGGGAAAGGTGGGCTTTGCAGAGGGCATTTGGTAGCAGAGATCGAGGCCCGTGGAAGAGCCGTCTGCAGGAGTGAGATGCACGGCGGACTGGATGGCTGCTTTGAGAGGAGAGTAGGCGGCGTCGTCGAGAATGGTGACGGTGGTTCCAGAGTCTATGATCATGCCTCCGCTGCCGTCAGGCTTGAGGTCGAAAGTGCCCGGAGGAATGTCGAGGGCGGAGCCGTCGACGGTGATTCCGGTGATGGGGATGTACCAGAAGGTGGGAATGATGGTGCTGGTGATGAGCGGCAGTGTCTTGGCACCGGTCAGAGAAGCGTCGTGGCCGAAGAAGAGAGGGCTGGTTTTGGAGGGGGAGTCGGTGATGGGGAGGAGACAGTAAGAGAATTTGCTGTCGACCATGGAGCCGAACTGCGAGATGAGCGAGAGAGGACCCCGTCCCAACCCCACCAGGCCGCCGCCCTGCTGGAAGCCTTCGCCTTGATTGTCGTTTCCGCATCCAAAGGCGATGTGAGGAACGCGGGTGGCATTACCGATGGTGAGTGTTTCGTAGGAGAGCACACCGCTGGTAGAGGACATATCGCCATAGAGATAATAGTATGTGCAATCGGGAGAGCAGAATTTGAGCTGCAATGCATTGCAGAGATCGGAGTCGCAGGGAACTTTGCTGTACGTGGAGGATTTGGAAGGATCGAAGATGGGCGAGGGTTGTTTGTAGCACTGAATGCAAGGCATGCACTGAGTCCATATCAGATCACTCCCCGTGTCCACGATTGCCTCGAAGCTCACCGAAGGGCTTCCCACTCCCACTTTCATCAGAAATTCTCCATCTCCCACCTGAACGGGCGTTTCAGCATCTAGCTGCTTGGCTGAGGATCTGCTTATTGCTCTCTTCACAATTGCGTCTATTTTCTGTGATCGCCTCTTGCTTCGGACTACAGCGCCCTTCAATCGCTCACTAAATCTCGACTCTGCCTCTCTGCGACTCAATTCCACTCTCGTCACCCCCAGATTTCCACCTGTTTTCGTCCAAGCAACTCTGCCACACGAACATGATATCATGCACATTATTAACGAGATCAAGGCCAGCTTCCCACACCTCAACCGTTCCATTGCAATCCGACTAAGCTCTAAGCTCTAGTATCCTCTGAATAACTCCTTCACTCTTTCTATGATGGTTTTCTTTCTAACCAACTGCACCATATATATATACATAACGGGTGATTACTTGGACGGCCTACTCTTTTCCTGTCTCTGTCTTCAAATCCTCTGAATTCAGAACGTCATCCTGCAAAACTTCACGTCCTTTTCCCAGAATTGTTCTTCCTGTCCTTTCCTGCTATTACTGACAAGGAATGAAACATCTTATTGAGCTATATACAGGTCACACTCACCTCCCTGTCTTCGGTCATGCTTTCCAATCGCATTCCCATCGCATTCCTTTCATTCTCAGTTATTCTACCCGCCAGAGATACGTCCACAGCCGTGACAAAGATATGGTGGAATTGACATAAATAGAATCTCCTTCCCTCTTCGTTCAACAATTGCAAAATTGCAGGCGCCTATTACTTTATTTTCGTCAATTCCATTTATTTTTATTCTCAACTCGATACTACTTGTATTAAAACTATGCATAAATTCGAACTAGACCATTCCTCAAGATTTCTATATACGAAGAACCTAGATTAATGTGCTCAATATATATGGTTTTCTTTATGTCTAACTTGTATTAATTAATCGGATTTAAATAATTAGATGTAAATTAATTTAGATTGATCGAGTTGTTCCATTTGAATGAATGGAATTAAGTTATATCAAATAGAATCTATAATCATGTCATAAATATTGATAAATGAAGATAGGATGATTTATCCTCCTTCCTATATACATATTATTTAATTATCCTCTTTAAAAATATTTAAAAATTTAAAGCAATTAAAAATTTCTTGTAGAAAAAAATATACCAATTGTAGAAAATCAAGAAATTGTGTGGTTTTCCTACATGTTCTTTTAAATTCTTGAGGTATCACATAAATCAATCTATTAGTTCCTAAAAATAAGAAAAAAAAAGTTTATACATAACTATCCATAATGTCACATTAACTAACTTATGACATATTACCTACAATATCATTTGTAGATAATCAAGACATCTTGTTCAATCCACTATTTCCTATCAATAACATGATATGAAAGAACAATTTTACTACATGCCAAATTATCTTTGTAATAGATATCCACCATAAGTTTATATATAGACTAACATACACCAACATTTGACATATTATCGAAAATATCATTTGTAGATTTAATCAAGAAAGCACCCTTCTTCAGTAACTCTTTTAAAAATAATAACCAAAAAAATAATATAATTAGAAAAATATCTACTATAAGTTCAATAAATAAATAATCATCCAAGTTATAAAATAAACTAGACCTTTTGAAATATCACCTAAAATGTCATTTCAAAATCATAAGAAAGCACACATCGACATCCACTAATTTCAAATTTATCAAATAATCACAATTAATTATCACAAAAGTTAACATTAACTATATTCTAATAGATTATGTAAAATATGATTTCTATATTATTAGTGATTTCATTATCATGTTAGTTATATAAAAATAGTCATTTAAGATGTGAGACGTCTATTTTAATATCTTATAGATCTTGCAATGGTCTTCTCAATTGAGAGACATATGTTTTGCATCTTCTAAAAATTCCATTTAAATTATGATAGGAAGAAGGTAAATTCTAATATTCAATTATCATCTCCATCTAAAGAAAAACTATTTTGTGAAGATGAAATTCTTCTTATCCTCTTTTATACACTTTTGTAATTAATCATCAACAATCAAGATATTATACGCGTAGACACTGAAATCGTGTATACACTAGTTTTTGTAATATCATCTCATGTTAAAATTTAATGCACTTACCACCTTTAAATCCATTAAAATGATTAATCTTACCCTAAGTCCATTATTTTATCACAATTAAATTCATTATATAATAAATTGATTATTTAATCAACTTAAAATGAACCATTTCCCACCAAATATTTAAATATTCAAATTTAAGTATAAATTATCCATAATTAAATTAATTTAAATCCTAAATTACACATCATGGGCTAACTATCCAATCAATATAGTTAACTCAATAGTTAAATCCATTAGTGCAAGCCAATCTCTTTAGCTAACTCAATAGCATAAATTAGTCAATAAATCAAATATTATGAATTCACAAGTAAAATGAATTGACTACCTAGTTAGTGAAAGGGAAAGGAGAACCCAACATGCACCTTACAACATCTTATATTTTGCTTAAACATATATTCAGTAACTTGATGCAAGAACATACTACTATGCCCTTAAAGCGGAAACAAACATAGTTGATTTCCCATCTCATTAACCCTTAGAGGAAAGGTAATGTAGTTTATAGATCTAAATAAAATTTAGCAGCATAACGACATATATGCTAACATTTTAAGAACATGAAAAGAAGAAGAACAAAAGAAAGATAGACATAAGAGAAGAGACACCAATATACATGGGGAAAACCCTTTCGGGTAAAAAACCCCACACTCCAAAGCATCGAACCAATGTATTAAACTGCAACAACAAACATGTTACAATACACTTGCAAGCTCAAGGCCTTAACATGGAGATTTACATCTTGCTCCTCTGGAAGAAAAACTGACAGCATAACCCTACATAAAACTCTCCTCTCTCACAAACTTCTCCTCAAGCCTCCAATTTATAGACTTCTAGCGATACAAGAAACCATATGTGGTTTTACAAAACCATGTGCTTAACTTCTCAGCCAAGATTCCAGTCTAAAAATAAGCTCTCACGTCCAAATTGTTCTCCCCTATTTTTGACCCTTACAGTTGTCATAAAATCTGTCATAATACATCTAAAAATAGTCCTTCCATGATATACTATCATGTGGGCATCTTTTGACAACTAATATTTCAATTTTCAAGGCACCGACATGTGGCAAAAGTGCCAATTACAAATTCAAACGCCCCTCTTTTATGCTGGAGCTGAATAAAATAATAACCAACTGTGGAAAAATATTAAATGACAAATAAAAATTAATAATGGAAAATTTTGCAAGGTTGAGACACCTAATTTTCCAACATTCTCCCACTTGTCGAATACCTTGCAAGAGTCATGGGATTACACAACTAGTCTGTGAACAACCAAGGTTACCATACTGCCTCAACTGAACTTCACTATGCTCACGAGCTTTACAGAAGCACCTGTAACATCTTCCAAGTGATCACCAACATGGCAAAAAGATTAGAATTCCAAAAACATGATGAAACAAAAAATGTCACAGACACCAATGTATCCAGTTTCAAACTCGTTACCAGAACACAACTCTGAAGTCCAAACACCTCCAAAACAAGATCAATCATGAATGCTCCAAAAACAGTTAGAACAACAACCACAACTAGTTGTTTACATCCAACTAAAAATCCCACCATTGATAGAACTTTTGCATGACATATCCAACCCATACTGCAGCTCTCATCCCTGTATAATACACTGTCCTACTCAAATTTTCCATCTTCCATGATAAAAAAACACACCAAAGCTAGTGATGTGCAAAAAATCTGAAGACCTTTGATTCTGCAGTCCAATGAAAAACAATCTACCAAAGATATACATACATCCTAGGAATCATACTGCATGAGCAATGCCAACCAAATCGACACAAAGTCTACCAATCAACATTTACATCAAAGTGTGGCTTATAATCAAAGCATGTAATACAAAGAAAAATCATAATGATCTACAAACTACAACCAACTGCTGCAAAATAGAGCATACTTCCATAAACAATTTTTTGTTCACTCTCTCACCTTTGATCTCCTCCACTTCTACCAAGTCCTCCACATCTCAAATGATATACATTAAAAGAACACATAATATTGTTAAAAAACAATAAAGTGCAACAACAGTAGATGACCACAAACCTAGTGATCATACTAGATGAATAAGAACCTCTAGGAAGAAACATGAGACCATAAAGAGAAACTACAAACCATATCATGTCCTTCTACCAACACCACCAAGTGCTAAGTTGTGCCAAGTAAGATCTCCTTCACAAGACCCCAACTACAAAAGCCTCAACAACACCCATACACTCAACCTCATAGATCAAGTACAACATATGAATCAATGTAACAATGCCAAAATGGATGTAAGCCTCTCTAATCAAGAAGATCAAACTCATAGAAAACATCCCCATAAACCATCTCCTAACAATCCTCATAAAAGAATGATATCATAAACTCGAATGCACAAGGAGATAACCATGCCATAATATCTCTCAAAATGAATCCTTCAAAAATAACTATCCATAGCTCAAGATCCATATCTATGAAAGATAAAGCATATAAAATCATGCTAAACCATCCTCAAATGAGTATCCAAAACACCATGAATCAACTCAATCCCATGAGAAATCAAAGCACGAAACAAAAAGAATCTGAAATAACATGGGCAATACCTATCAGATCATTTTCTGCCAGTGAACTGAGAGTGGGGAATGAGAATGATCCACTGAGATACACCAAGCCAAATAGACTCTCCCCATGAACAATCTCCTCTTAGCTCCAAACATGAACTCATGTCCACAACAAGTGAAGGCTCCTCGGTCTTTCTGCTAAAATTTCACCATTCCAACACATGATCCCCATAACAAGAGATCTCTAGCCTCACCTCAAGTGTCTCTAGTATCCATGAACATCCCTCAACTAGTACATGCCAACTTCAAATGCATCTTGTAAAATCATGAAGCTTCAAGCAAATGATTAATACTCAAAACCAAAGAGAATTTCACCAGACCACTATCAAAGCTCCCACTGCATGTCTGCAAAATCTAGGAACACACATGACATCATGATCTAACATCTCCTCCTAGGAAATCACTACCTGCTCCAATGAACATATCTTGCTAAAGGGGCACCATCATGCCAAAACTTCAATCTTAGAAATAATAATTCATCATGGCACAATACCATCTCCAATCACATGAAGATAACTATCCTCTAACAATGGAACTCAAGATGTCAATAATTTCATAGCATATAAGGATCATAATCCAAAAGTCTTACCATGACACCTACAACCACTGTAGAAGATCATCCATCACCAAGTGATAAATCCACATCACTGCCAAAGCTCCCACTAAAACTGTGATACCAAGCTTATCAAGGCATTATCATAACCATCCTCTCAATGAAGATAATCCATGGCTCTAACACAATCAAATACTTCAGGTCTGCAACATCGGCAATACAAAAGAATAAAGTAGAACCAAGATCTCCAAGTCAAGAAGATAAAACCATCACTGTCAAAAGCCCACACTAAACTGTGTAACCAAGCTATCCATGACATCATGATAAACATGCTACAAGTCCCAATAACCAACTATCCAGGAACTCTAATCATCCATCCTCTCATCCCAATGCAACATACCAATGCACAAATGACCACAGACAAGGCCAACTAACAAAGTCTGCATAAATACTAAATTAATCTTGTGGATATAGACAATCCACATCCGATTCATCTCACTGCAATCAAATAGGTGATCAACCCACAAAACTGCATAAATCATAGATCCCAACATGAAACATGAAAACTCATCATCACATTAGTAACCTACAAACTAAGATAACAAGAAGATAACATGTAGACTACAAGACTTAAACACCAAATCAACCACATATGAATAGCCATAGTCAAGGAACCCATCAATCAAATATTGTAGAAATGATGAGTGACTAATCACATACCAACATCTCCACACCGAGAAAGCTACAAACCTCCTCACACCATGCACAAAGAATACATGCAAACCTGCAACTATCTTACACCTAGAAACACCCCCAAGAAATCATAATCTAAAAAATAGTTTATTTGCAGATCTACAAAACCACAAGTTTTGATTAACCATGTAAAACCTGAAAAACCACCATGTCACTGACACACATGCAAATCCATATCCACTTATCATCTGGAAGACCCACAAGTCTGAAAAAACACCAATAACAGCTTTACCAGAACAATGGAATAACACAGATAAGCATAACCATAGATTTTGAACAAAAAATCTACAAAACCCTCAGATCAAATCAATATGAAACTGCGACATGCAAATACAACCAACCAAAAGGAAGTAGAGGTCCAAGAGCTCCAGGCCCACTTGTAGGCCAAATCCATAACCACCATCATGTACAAGCATACAAAGGAGCTAGGTTGTTCTAGAAGCTTTCAGATCATCCAATGATCAACTCCACAACCTACATGCATTTGAGGTTAATAAAATGATTCCTTCCAATGCTAGGGACTAAAACCAAGCACCCAACATAAGCACATTAAACCATAGTCATGACAACCCAATTTTCTCCATGTGATAAGGGAGCCAAGAAAAAACACCCAACATGAATATTTTGTTGCAGCTAACCATATCTAATAAGAGAACATAACCACCATGCATGAGGGTTATTACATACTATCAAATAGGAGCTCCAAATCAATATCATATTAAATCTAACCACATGATCAACTCCATAAAGCTCTATCTTCTCCATTCTTCACAATGCCTACTGTTTTCAGAAAACAAGATCAACTGCAAAACTTCCACTCAACCAAGGATTAATAATCAGCCAATTCCTTCAAAATAGATTCCCTCAAGCTTTCCAAGCTAAGAAATCACAACAGAAGAAATACCCAGAACCTTAAACACTATGGAACCAACATGTATGCAATCTCATGCAACCATGGAACCACCATAGCTCTGATACCAATTGAAAGGGAAAGGAGAACCCAACATGCACCTTACAACATCTTATATTTTGCTTAAACATATATTCAGTAACTTGATGCAAGAAAATACTATTATGCCCTTAAAGCAGAAACAAACATAGTTGATTTCCCATCTCATTAACCCTTAGAGGAAAGGTAATGTAGTTTATAGATCTAAATAAAATTCAGCAGCATAACGACATATATGCTAACATTTTAAGAACATGAAAAGAAGAAGAACAAAAGAAAGATAGACATAAGAGAAGAGACACCAATATACGTGGGGAAAACCCTTTTGGGTAAAAAACACCACACTCCAAAGCATCAAACCAATGTATTAAACTGCAACAACAAACATGTTACAATACACTTGCAAGCTCAAGGCCTTAACATGGAGATTTACATCTTACTCCTCTGGAAGAAAAACTGATAGCATAACCCTGCATAAAACTCTCCTCTCTCACAAACTTCTCCTCAAGCCTCCAATTTATAGACTTCTAGCTATACAAGAAACCATATGTGGTTTTACAAAACCATGTGCTTAACTTCTCAACCAAGATTCCAGTCTAAAAATAAGCTCTCACGTCCAAATTGTTCTCCCCTATTTTTGACCCTTATAGTTGTCATAGAATATGTCATAATACATCTAAAAATAGTCCTTCCATGATATACTATCATGTGGGCATCTTTTGATAACTAATATTTCAATTTTCAAGGCACCAACATGTGGCAAAAGTGCCAATTACAAATTCAAACGCCCTTCTTTTATGCTGGAGCTGAATAAAATAATAACCAACTGTGGGAAAATATTAAATGACAAATAAAAATTAATAATGGAAAATTTTGCAAGGTTGAGACACCTAATTTTCCAATAGTTAGCTCCAACCAATTGGCTAGTTGATTTCCACCTCTCCCCATCACATCCACCATTCATGGATCAAACTCATGATCTAAGATTAAATCTTAACCATTAAATTTCCTTTCAAAATTTCTATGAATTGGAGCTTAATCCTTCATTTTCACCATCTCAAATTGAGCAAGTAGATACAACACTTAGCAAAAAACATACAAAATTATTTGAGCACATTCACTACATCCACAATTATTATTTTTATTGGTTTATTGTATTTAAAATAATTTCATTTAGATGCAAATTCTTATTGAGCTCAATCAAAAGATGAGAGTTTGTGATTTCATTTGAAGTTTGATTTCTATTCTTTAATTAAATATTTACTTTTACCTCTCACATTTGGAATGCTTGATGTGGCTCTATCTCAAGCTAATTCATTATTTGTAGGATCAAATTTCTAATTTTTTTTTTCCAAAATCTGAGCATTTTATAGGAGGTGGTGTTTCTTTTCTCTATGCGGAGCACATATTCCTTGACCAAAGTCTATCTATTTTGATAGAGGCATATCTCTTTCAACCAAAGCATCTCCACCATGCACAAACCATATCTGCAAGTGACTTTTGGCTATAATTATAACATGTTTTTTAGTAGGATTTATAATTTTAGGATGTTGAGTCTATTCAGGACTTGTTTTTATATTTTTGTCCTCTTTGTGTGAGTTTTTTTATCCTTAGATTTTATCTTTTTTACTCAAAATTCATACACATATTTTTTAGCTTTCATCCATAGTTTACAAGTGTTGTTTTATCATTTTATCATATTCCCTTTAAAATAGTGCCTTGTTGGATTGTAGATATGTTATTAAAGCTCTTTGAATTTGAGTAAAATATATCTAGATATGCCATGATTTTTAAAGCTATGCAATTTTCTTATTTCTTATTTTTATGTAGCCCAACATGTTGCTAAATCCATTCCAAAGATTCTAAATGTCACATTATCCTCTAAATTTTTTATACCATATTTAATGACGTGTCATATTTATTCTAAGGTATCATGATCTATTTTTGTTGTGTCATGTTCTTCCCACCTATCCTATTCACTACATGCTCTATTTAGTAAAAGGACAATTTGAATTTTGAATTCAATAGTGCAATCTAGTAGGAGAAGCAACACTCATGCATATCCATAATTCATGTTGGACACATTGATTCACTTGGATAATGCTAATCTGGAATGTGTAACTAAGTCTCCATGGTGTGATTGTTTTTTATTAAAGGCTTTTTCTATAGTTATATATTTTTATGGTTTCTAATTTTTTTAATTTCAATTATTATTACCATATAGCTATTCAATTTCATCCATACACCAAGATGAAGGTTGTAGGCCTAGGTGCGAGTTGTATACTATTAGATCATTTATACTATTTTATTAACACATCCATATGCATGCATATCCCTTGTCCATCATGATGATAGTTTCAAAGATGAATCTTAATCTCATGGGAGATGTCATTCAAATATGCTTAATCTAAGGCATTACTATCTCTATGATTTTTTTATGTGTTTTATTTCTTTGATATTGGTCTTCATACACTGATATTTATTTGATGTAATTTTTAGGCTTTCTGACTCCTCTATGTTGTAGATCACTATTATATTTTTCTAGTATGTTTTTTTGTGCCAACTTGTTAAGTAGGTTGTACATGTCACCTATGAAGTCCTTAGGATTAATTCAAATACTTTTTGAAGTGAAGCATACCCATTCAATTTGAGGGGTATACATCAATTCCCTTGTTAGTGCCCTAGCCATTTTTCTAACCTTTCTTCGAGGATGAGATTTGGAAACCATTTTTATGATAGTACTGTAGACACTAAAAATTCAACTAGCATTTCTTGACATCACATCACACTAATTATTCTTTCGATTTCAATTAAATAATTTTATTATTTAATTAATCTTATATCATCTCCTATAATTAAATATTTTTTTTAATTATTTTTATAAATCTTGCATTCCACTATTAATTAAATAATTTGGTATTATTAAAACTAACTAAAATTATTATTCTTCCTTGATTAATTAAATAAATTTTATTTATTTAATTAACTCACTAACTATTCGTATTCTTCTCAAAATTAATTAAATAAATTACTATTATTTAATTAATTATCCATTATCCATTTCTTAAATTAAATAGTTACTTTAATTATTTAAATTATCCATCAATTTATCAATATTAAATAAATAAAATTATTTATTCTATTTATTTAATATATTTTACACATGCAATTAATAATTAACTATTTTAATTAATTATTAATTTCCATGTATTTCCATCTCAACTCCTAATTGAGACTTACTCTCAATCTACTGATCAATTTAATTAGTCCACTAATTCATATATTATGTTCCACTACCACTCACTTCAAGTCCATTGATCTGTCAAATCAGTCCACTAATCAATCAATCTTGTCAACAACTTGTCAGCTTGAGTTATCTTCCCAATCAATTCTCTTGACTAAATCATGTAATCAGTTATCTAAAATCATGTAGTTAGTTAACAATCCATCAAATCCTCTCATTAATCCTCCACCATTGATCATTTTTATCCCTTCCTCTGATCTCAACCATTGATTGGTATCACAAAAAATCTATAAATGCAACCATCCTATCTCTCATTTATTATCTTAGATCGTGCAATGAACTTATGCTCAAATTACAATAGTGCTTTATTGTTATTATGTTCATTACAAATTTAAGAGAAAAGACTTCAACACCATTCTCCAAGGTGAAGAAAAAGGAGAAAACTAGAGCTCAACTTGAAGGTCTTGCATGTTTAAGGTATTGATTGTTTGGTTGGTCTTAGATTTCAAATTACTTCATTGGCGTGATCGTTTGATTGTGAATCTTGTTGTTTGTTGATTATTGTTTAGATTCGCAATCACATTTTTAGGTCATACATTTTGGAACGCTTGGTGGGATCCCACTTGTCCCTAATTTAACCTTATTTTTGTGAGTTTTTAAGGTGTTTTTGTATTTATAGGGTCATTTTATATGACTTTCAATAGAAATCCACAACTATCATAGATATGGGCACAATTACTACACAGATAGCTGCATCTACTGCATAGAAGTGTGTGGTTACTGCATAGAGGTACACAATTGCAACTAGTTTGAGCATAATTGCTTCTATAGGATTTTTTGAATTTTTTGATTTTTAAGTATTAAATATCTAAGTAACAAACTTGTTGATGTCATTTTCTAGTGATTAAACTGACTATTTGACCCTTGGTCTCTATGTAGAAGTGCACAATTTCTACTATGTTGATTGCATATGTTTTCAAAAGTGCACAATTGCAACTAGTTTGGGTGCAATTACTTCTCAGATAGGTGCAATTACTTTGTAGAATGACACATCTATTGTGCAGAAGCCCAAAATTGATAGAAGGTAAAATCTTCTCTGTTCTCTTAGTTTTTAATCAAATTCATGTAATTGTTTATTAGGTTTTTGGGTTACTAATCATTTGGTTGAGTAGCTTGTGGAATTCATTGGGACAAAGAATAAAAACATAAACTACTAATGCTATCTAGTGCAAGAATTGTGTGTTTGATTTTTTTATAGATTAGATAACATTTAGATTTTCTAAGGTAAATGAATATCGTGTTTCATGTCTAGTAAGATCCTAGGTGTGTATTCTCTCTCCTCGCACCTAGTGTGATCTTGGAGATCCAAAAAACCTTAGGAATTGCATTTTATGTTTGTTTACCTGAGGATTTGGTTGTTTATGTATGCTCTTCCCTCACACCTAGTGTGATCTTGAGAATTAGAAATAGCATTCATTCTCTATTTTCTTGCAATAGGAGGCCTTCTTGGGATTTCATCACCCCATGGTTTGACCTCATCCACATTTTGAGGAGGATATAAAAGGGGGGAGAACAAAATTTATACCCAAAAGTGTGGCCATCATGATTCGAGCCAAGCCACATGACCCTCAATCTATCAAGACACGTTTGGTGAGGAAAGCATAGGAGAACCCTCCAATCTCAAGCAATATTAGATGGAATCACTGTTCACCAATCCACTACATGCCTTGTGATTAGAAACCTTTAAGACCTTTGGCTATCAACTTATTGTGGTGCAATGTACATTATTATGTGTGAGGTTACTCACCATATACTTTCAATTGTTGAGGTGATCACTATTCCTTGGTAGGACCTTATCCTTTCAAGGTGATGGGTGTCAAGGTGGTACATGACCTTGTCATATCCTAGTTACCCTTTCATTGCAAGGTATTGTGCTTTGGCAAGTGGGCCCACTTTAAGTTGACACACCTTTTACTACTATCTAGGTTGTGAATTTTTGGTGTGTTTTCAATTGTGCAATACCTATGACACCTAATAGCGAGATCTTGTTGAAGAAGGTTTGTGAACTCATCCTTATTACCTTGGGGTCAATTTTATAGGATATCTATTGTTTAAATTGTTTACTTGCCAAATTTTTTCAAAACAATCAAATTAGGTTATCACTCAAAATCACTCATTTGCCTACCTTACAACACAATTAATTATCAATCCATGTAATTCACTATCCAAAAGTCACACAACTTAGTCCTAGGTTATAATTTTGTATCCATTTAATCCTTGGTTGAAATTTTCCTATTATTACACATTATGTCTCTATGTGGTGCATTTATGGAATATCTAAGCACAATTGAGGCTTACATTGGTACATCTATTTCACAGAGTCACGTAATTGCTTGATGAAGATCAATTTTACTGTAACCTATCTCTAAAATTTAGAATCTCATATTTTTCTTTTTGTGTCACACTTGTCTTGATTTTCCATAATTGACACTTTTTCTGGCACATCTATAGCACTATTTGGCATAACTGTTGCATAGAATTATGCATTTGTGCTATAGAGTGGTGCAATTGTTCCCTAGAGTTGCACAATTGCTACTTAGATTTGTGCATCTATTAAATAGAATGATTTTTTTAATTTTGAGTATTCTAGATCATCAAATTTAGAATGTATTTATAATGAAATACAATGATTTAACGAGGTTAATGATGTAAATAACTATTCTTATAATGAAAAAGTCTCAAATCTAGAAAATCATAGACAAATTCAAATTTTGGAAATAGATTGAGTAGAGTTTTGTGCAACTGTGATATAAATTTGAAGCCAATTTTTGAGGACCAAATCACCTAGGGTGACTATGTCCTATTTGGTGAACCTTAGATCTAATTTCACAATCCTTTAAAGCCTGCTTAGATCCTTCCTTTCCTAGGTGTCACACTATCAAATATTTATTGGGTGTCAAGATAACTGAGTTTTTTATGTTGTCAAGTTGCAGGGTTTGAATATGACAATAAATAATTGACCTTCAAAATTCCCCCAATCTTCTTTATACTTGAAACCTACACATTCAAATAGAGAGGAAGGGTTGTGCCATATAGTGGGTTTCCTTGGTCAAACCTTGTATTGGTGTTTCCACATCGACAATGACAATGTCAATGAAAGAAAACATATCCTTTTGAGGGATAGAAGCTAAATGATAAATGAATGATGAATCAACAATGGATTACAACTCACCACTCAAAATGACTTCCTTGAAGGATTGAATTCATTCACATCCCCTCAAGGCTTGATTGTTGTTTTCTTGATTTTCTTGAAGACCTACAAGGGTAGATCTCACAAACAAAATGATAACATAAACATGAACAAAATCACATAAAACTTGACATGATTATTTGATGTTGATTTTTTTTTGTAAATCTCCTCTTGAATACTCTTGAATTTCTTGAGAATGCTCTTAATCATGCTTGAACATAAACTCTCCAACTTCTTTCTTGTTAGTTTTCAAATGATAAAATAACTACCTGTGTTTATATGCAATTAAACTAATTTCCCAAAAAATAAATACCGATAGCCAACATTTAAAATTTGAAATTCAAATAATAGAATTCCAACTCAAACATATTGAATTTTAGAGGAAAATTAGGGGGACCAAGTTGCCTAGGGCGACTATGTCTTGGCCATATTTTATGGGATCTAAGGTGTCATGAGAAAAATAATAAATGCATGCATTGGTTTTCTACATGAGTTTTGTTGATAATTATCCATATGGGCTATAGAATATATAATATAAGAAATTGGATGTGCAATTAGGTACAATTAATTAAGCGGGAGCAAAAAATAGTATGAAATTTTCATGGGTGACAATTTACGACACTATAGGCCCTTAACTTTTTTGGCATGCAAAATTTCTCCCAACTGACCATGACAATCCTGGAATTTTCTTATGTTCCCATCTATGATAAATTCCCTTGGAGTTGCTAAATTTTGTAGGCTATGCAAGTAAGAATCTTGAACAAGGAGAGAAAATATACCATAATATTTTAAAGGGAAGCTTTTAGGAGTTGAATTTTTCCAACTTGGCTAATAAGCTTACCCTTCCAACCATCTAGTTTCTTTTGTATTCTTTCTATAATACATGTTCAATAAGTATTTGGAGGATTTTTGGTAATTAAAGGAAAAATAAGGTAGGAAGCTGAAAGGGTTATAGATTGAAATCCTAATATCCTTGTGACTCTATTTTTAATTATTTGATTTGTATTGAAGAAATAAAGCTTGCTTTTCATATAATTAATGTGTTGTCTTGATGCATGAGCATAATCTCCTAGGGTTTTTTTCGCAAGGGGTAACTTCCACCACCAAAGCATCACCAAATAGAATTGTGTCATCCATAAATTATTGATGGGAGGCATGAGCTAGTGAAGAAGCAAATTTTATAGCTTTAAGAATCATCATGTCAAGAATTATTTGAAAAATCCTCCCAAGGACTTTGAAAACCATTATGAATAGATAGGGAGAGAGAGAGCCCCCCTGTTAGAGTCCCCTCCAACTATGGAAATTTCCCCTAGGAACCCCATTAATTAGAATAGAAAATTTTGAAATTGTGACATAAGCTTTAATTAGATTCAAAAACCTTCCTTTAAACCCATACTTCTAGAGAACAACCATCAAAAAGTGGCAAGAAACTCTAGCATAAGCCTTATATAAGCCTTATAGATGTCCAGTTTAAAGGCCATACTAGGATTATTGTTGTATTTTATAGAATGGATATACTCATGTATAATTAAAGTAGCATTAAGAATCTATCTACCTATTACAAATCCTTTTTGATTGGGGGAAACCATTTTATGGAGAAACCCTTTCAATTTGTTGACTAAATTAGTTTGGATAAGAATTTATAAACTGTGTTGCATGGATTTATGGGTATATAGTCATGCATAGTGATGACATCTCCTTTCTTAGGGATCAACATGATGAATGTATAGTTCAATTGTTTTATCAATTTTCTCGATCTGAAGAAATCTCTTGCTGCATTAAGGAGGTGTGAAGAGATCACCTCCCACAAATCTTAAAAGAAGGTTGGGGGAAAGATATTAGGGCCTTGGGCCTTATAAGCACCAAAGGAAAACCCAACATCTTTGAACTCTTGATGCAACATAGGCTTTCCCAATCACTTAAGATCTTGGCCAGTGAGGATATTGGGAATAATGTGTATAAGATCCTCCATATTAAAAAATCTTGATTTTGACTAGCTAGGGATTAGTAAAGAAAGAAACAACATCTACCATTTCTTTATCCTCATTAAGAATAGTACCATCTTCCATAACAAGGGATTTGATCCTATTCCCTTTTTTGTGCCTCAAGGTGGAAATTGGTGAAATAATTTATTATTTTTGTCACCCTTTCTTAGCCATTGTACATACTCTTGATTTTTGTTTCCTATAAATTTTCACTCTTTTTGAGAGCCTAAGTCATTCCATTCTCAAATCATTTTCTTTAACTAAGGCATCCCCTTCCTTTTCTCCTATTTTTTTCTGAATCTCTTGAGGGCTAGAAATATTTTTTTTCTTGTCTTGGAAGATATTTCCAAAGGAGAATTTGTTTTAGAATTTAACCTTCTCCTTAACCTTCTTTAGTTTTTGGGATAGCTGAAACATAGGGGTACCCATGCAAGGATGAGTCCAACACCTTTGAATCGGTTCTGTGAAGTTAGGATGAGTAGACCACATCATTTCATATTTGAAGGGAAAAGGCCCTTTTGTTGTAGTGTCCTCCCAATCCAAGAGGATAACATTATGGTCTAATCCCATTCTAGGAAGGGCAAAGAGAGTTAGTTTAGGAAATATATTATAGTTAATAAAGATTAGAAACATATCAAGTTTGATTTGTTTGTAATTTTTCCATGTCTCCTATTGGACCAAGTGAACAAGGGTCCTTGAAGGTCAATATCTAACAACCCATGAGAAGAAATAAATTACATGAGATCCATTATGTTGTCAAAGAAGTCAAACGAGCCCCCTAATTTCTTTGATGGGTATAGTGGAGTATTGAAATCTCCACCCAACATCCAACAAACCTCATTAAAACTTGAAATTAAATAAGATATAAAATTCTAAAGGGAAGCTCTAGCAGATCTAGAATTAGGAGCATAGATGTTGACCAAATTCCATTTAGCCGACGAGTTTAAATCCTTCATATGGGTCATTAAGCTATTTTTGGAAAAGGTTCCTTTAGAACCTTTAGTCCTACGAGTGTTTGAAAGAGTAGAAATGCCTCCAAAAGACCCATCAACAACACAAATAGAGTAGTCAACAGACAACCAAATATTCCTCATGATCTAATCAAAATTGGTTTGCTACATCTTATTTTATTGAAGAAGAAGAATATCAATTTTGTGAGTAACTATACAACATTTAACAAGATGTTGTTTAAGTGGGTTGTTCAACCCTTTGATATTCCATGAAAAGATCCTCATAGTAGATATTAAGAAGGTGAGCTAAGTGATGGGACTAACAGAAGGGGGTAAGTCCCCCAATCAATTCATTTATTCTATTGCTTTTTTCCTGAGAGGTCATCTAGAGTTTTCTATTTCCCTGAGGCTAGATCTCACATTATGTTATTATGTTATATTAATTGATGATGTCTCTAAACACATCTAGATTTATTTTATCCATTAAAAATTTAGAGTTTTCACTAAGTTTAAGGAATTTAAATTCTTGGTTAAAAATAAAATGGTTTATAAGATAAGAGTGTTGAGATTTGGTAATGGTGGGAAATGCTATTCTAGGGAATTTGATGAATTATGTAAGAATTTAGATATTGTTAGGTAGAATATTATACATTATTATCCACAATAAAATGTAGCAGAAAAGGATGAATTGAACATTAATGGAGGGTAAAAGTATAGATATGTGCCATATATTTAGCCAACAAAATGGTTTCAAGCGAAATTGTTTCACCCCAAATAGTTTTAGGTGAAATTAGTTTTTCCTGCAACCATTTTTTTGAATTAAAAATTGAAATGAGGTTTGGTACATCTAATATTTTGAGTGAAAAAAATTACGTTGAGATATTTTTGGTTGAAACCCTTTCACTTGAAACTATCTATGTGAAAAATTAACCCCTCTTTTGGGGTAAATTCAGAAAATATTCAACTTGATTTCTCCAACCAAGGGTACATTGATGAAAATATAAAAATATCCTTTTGTATATTTAATTTTTTAAAATATATATGGTGAATTAGAGGCTTCTCTATGAGGGCATAATTTTTTTTAAATCATAAAAAAATCAAAGAAAAGTTGATTTCTCGTGAAAACTAGATGATGTGTTGGTTAAGTTTGAATTTAAAAATTATTAGAAAATAATTATTCATCAATTGTTTTCCATGCACTAAATTTTCATTTCACCTAAGTGGAGAAAAAAAATCTCTTTATTATTGCAACATCCCATCAAGCTCACTTTTTCAAAAAAATAGCAATTATAATTATTATCTTTGATTAAAAAATAAAAAAAATATTATATTTGATTTGTGCAAAAATATATGCAACTATTTTTTTTTAATTTATAAAAATAAACAATATTAAAATTTCTACATTTCATTCGTTTACATAATTTTAAAATTCAAAACATAAATATCACTTTTAGGTGGTGGAAGTTAAAAAATATATTTATGTTGGCCATTTCCTTTATAAAAGTGTGACAAAAATTTCTATAAATTTACCCTAGAAATAGCTATAAGTATACTAAGTGGTATGCAATCAAATTGGTACTTTTTAGTAGAGGATATATGTATACTAGACTTTTTATTTGATTAATCTATTTCATCTCTTGTTGATAAAAATCCTTATAAAGTTTGGATAGGTAACAATTCTTCAATTTTTTATTTAAAGATATATGGCTGAGATTTTATATTCATGTTCCTCAAGAATAGTGATATAAACTAGATCCAAAATATTAGAAACTGGACCAACAATTTTGTGGTGTTGGAATTCTATAGGCTACTCTTGCACTCTTAGGGTTTTTCACCTAAAAGGAGAGAGATAAACCCTCAAAATCAATGTGGTTCACTCAATCTAATGTATGTATCATGTGATTAAGGCTAAATGAGATAGTCTAAATACAACTAAGCAATGTAATTGACTGATTATGAATGAAAAACCTAAGGAATATGCAATGTTTGAAAACATAGTGTGATATGCAAGCATGAACTAAAACACGAATAAATGCAAAACAAAATTAAATAAGGCTGAACAGAGTGCACCTAGAGAGTGAATGTTGAATCTAGAATGATTTAAATGTTGGAAGAAATCAGTGAAAATCACTAGTGGGACTCATTCGCCATTGATGGTGAACCAGTCCTACTTTTGGAAAAAAACTTCTAAAGATTGGTTTCTAAGTATCAGGAACTGGAATTTGACATAATCTACTTTTCTAGCCTTAAGGTGGGACTCATTCACCACTGATGGTGAATCAATCCTCTCCCAAAATTTTTGAAATCAAGGTCAATTTTGTAGCTCCAGATTTGTACTTGTCTTCTTGTCGGGTTGACAGAGTCAAATCTATAGATTTAACAGACTGTAGGTTGTCTCTAAGCTTGAAATAGGGTTGATTTGACTTGAAAAACTTTGTTGACTTGTTGACCACCTTTCAACACCTAATTTCTTGATAAATCTACATACATTATAAGTCTACAAACACACATGCAAAAGGAGGAAAAATGGTTAAGGGTCAGGTTATAGGGATTTTCCTTGGTCAAATCCCACTTTGGTAATCAAACCCTTAATGAAGAAATGGAATGAAATGAACAAGGAAAGATGAATAAACAATATGCAAATTTCCTAAACTCACCACAACCTTGTTGAAGAAATATAAAGTTATGTCAATGGCTGCTCCAAGTTGCTTGATTGATGCTTGATTACATGATGCAAAGTTCTCAAATGTGAATTGATGTTTAGTGAATGCAAGTGAATGAGGAGATGTAAAATGAGGAGAAAAACACTTATTTATATACACTTGTGCCTTAGTAACCCAATGATACCTCATCAAAAGCCGACATAAGGTAATTTTGAATAAAAACCTAAAAGAAAATTTGAAATATTTTGAATTTGGAGCTAAGAGGGACTCATTTGCCACCCATGGAAAATGGGTCCCACCTTGGACTTGAAAGTGGGTTTCAGTAATTAAGTCACATTTAATGTTATTTTTTAGGCTTACATTCAAAAACACACTTAATTAAGCCTAATGAGAGCAAAAAGGGATCATTTAATAAAGCATAAGAAAGTTGTAAATAGTGAAATTAAGCCTAGAAAAGCATGAAATCTTATTACAAGACTTTACAAAACTTCAAAATAGAACTTGAAAAGTGATGAAAAGGTGATTTTTAGGTGAATTATAATGAAAAGAGTCTATAAAAGTGTAGAAATGTGTTACAACACTTCACAACACCTTCACAAGACATCATAATTTGAATATTTAGGACCTAATGTGAATGCAAAAGTTACATTACAACATTAAATCAAGGAAAAATAGACCAAGCATCATGAGAGAAAGACCTAAAAGACCATGAAAATTTCAATGATCCATTTTTCTATGGTACATTTAACGCCCATTTTAGTGAGAGGATGAGCTTGCCTCAAATTCACACTAAAGTAGCCATGCATATCAAGAGGGAGGTCCAAATGCACTTATGCTAGCAAGATGGAATGTCAATGATCAAGAGGGATGCTCAAGCCCCTAAGATGAAGAACCCATGGAAAACTAAACATAAGAACAAAGGAACACACATGAGAAAGAGAAGGGAAAATTTAGATCAAGCTTTGATCATTTGTTCAGCTAGTTGTGAATCAAATCTAGGCTGTTTGTTTGAAAAAGAAAATGCATACTCACTCTAGGGTGACGAAACTCATGGTGGTTTGCTAGGTGAGAAGAACCAAAAGGGTGAAGTACATACACTAGTTGGTATGCACTCACAAACACATAGGTGGCTATGGGGAAAGTCATGCCACTGATTGGGCTTCTTGTGAAACCATATTAAAGTTATAGCTCCTGATAAATTTAACAAAGTGCCACAAGGGAAAATGTCGGTTTGTGCTTCATGAGACAAGAAAAGCTTCGTATGCTTAGAACTCATGAACAAAGAGCAAGGTACCACATGCATGAAAGTTGCGTTATGCAAGGTGGAAAAAATTTAAAAATGTAAAATATAAAATGTAAAAGATGTTTGAAGGAGTCTTGTTAAGTTCATGCAAATTTTGTCACTTAGGGAAAATTGTGTCTAATGTCTCCAAGAGAGGACCAATCAAAGAATAAAATATTCACAACTTAGGGGATTTAGTGTGTCACATCAGGCCACTAAGATGAATGTAATATGCTAAGATAGATCACACTTATGGACATCACACCCAATGTCATCCACAAAGTGATGAACACATCATATGAAGTGACAAGGCTACACTAAAAACCAAGAATGCAAAAGAAATTATGCCAATGTATTCCCCCCACTTTAAATGGATTGCTACACACCATTCTATGAGTAATTACTTTAAATTAGCGAAGGAAATAAATGAAAAAAGAAAAACAAGACATGAGAGCCAACTTGGAAAGCCCCTATGCCAAGTCATACGTTTTTGAGTAAGGCTGCTTCATGTAAATGAAAAAGAAATAAAAAGAAAGGGAGGTTGCCCCCCATAAAGGAACACACCAAACACATAAGGGATCTATGGATTTGGGGTTAGTATGTTTGTTGTTGCAATGTTTTTATTAAAGAGCCCAGAACTATCATCATTCCCTAAAGCACACAGAACTAGAAGAATGACACAAAGAGAGTGAAAACAAAAGAAAACAAAATTCCATTTTGGGTCAAAATGGAAGAGACATTGCGGTCTCATTGCTTTGCATCATTCCAAAAAGGAAAACACAAGCGAAAAGGTGAAAGTAAAGGAAAATATTTTGGGTCAACATGAAGGAGACATTTCGGTCTCAATGCCTTGCGTCATCCCCAAAAGGAAAAAAAAAGAAAAGATAAAAAAGGAAATCTCAATGCTTTGCGTCATCCCCAAAAGGAAAACAAAAAACAAAAAATGAAAAAGAAAAGGACCTTTTGGGTCAACATGGAAGAGACATAGGGTGTCTCAATTCTTTGTGTCATCCCCAAAAGGAAAACAAAAAAACAAAAGTGAAAAAGGAAATGGACAACATATAGAAGAATAGAGGTACAAATAGAGGAAGTTCACAAAGAGAGAGAGAAAACCAAACACACATTATAGGGGAACACAATACACATAAAATTGCAAAAGAAAGAGCAAATAAAAGAAGAATGCAAAAGGCTAGCAAGGAAAATGCAAGTCAACCATATAACAAGTCATCAACCTCCCAATCATGTTCAGTGTATTGCGAGGGTGGTTGATTGTCCAAAGGAAGAATTGCAAGTGCTAAACTAGGAGATGTACCAGGTTCTTCACTTGGTGTAGAAGGTTTATCATTTAAGCTAATGGTAGATGAAAATAAAGAGTTTAGATTGTTATGCACTTATTAATCTATTTTTGTGATCTCCTCCTCATCATCATCAAGATTGATTATGATAGGAGGACGAAGGGTTATTTCCAAGGAAGGATGTATCAAAAGTTGTGGTTGTTGGATCAGATAGTTTTGTTGTGAGGATTGGACTGTACTTTCTTGTGGCAGGTTAGGAGGATGAGGGTGATCATTTATTGCTTTTTTCAAGAGCATATATTAATTTTCTTTGTTATGTTTAGTTTGCATTTGATGAACAAGGAGACGACAATGATGCCTACACTCCCTAGCACCATAGTTTCTTTTAATTTTATTTTGAAGTTGTTGAGGTGTAAGAGTAGGTTGAACCACCATAGGTTCCTTGTCTTTCAGAGGGGGAAGGATGGAAGAAACTGAAGAAGACGAGTCAATCACTTTCTCTTTAGCTTGATACACTTGTGTAATGTGGGGAGGCATGACAAGATTGGTTTCATTTTCTCTTGGGCATTTAAACGAGGAAAGGGAAGTGTCTATGGTTGGGTGCTCATGAGGTTGTATTGTTTGTTCAGTGTTAGACTCAAGCTAAAGCATGGTTTCATCAAGGATAGGAGTAGTGGAAGTGTATGGGGACAAGTTACGAAGAGAAAATTTGGCTATTCGTTTGGCTTTGAACTTTTGATAGGTTGTGAAAAAGAAGTCCTTTCAAGGGGTGATGGGTTCCATAGGTTCAGGCCAAAAGGCTTCTAAAGAAAAATTACCTTTATAGGACAATGAATTAAAGCCACTATGGTGTATGGTAAGTATTTCATTGCCATGTGGAAACTTTAAACATTTGTGAACAACTGAAGGAACAACATTCATCGAACGAAGCCAAGGATGACCTAGTTGCAAACGAAATTGATCCAATTGCGGAATAATAGAAAATGTTACATCCAAAGTTTTGGGTCCTATTTGTAATGGGAGTACAATTGATCCGATTGTAGGGCACACAAAACTAGTATGTGTTTTAATCCATGTAGTTGGTTTATTATAATCATCTTGATAGAGATTGTGTAATACTAAAAAATCTTCCATGATCAAATTCTTGCCACAAGTTGGATCTATTAATATCCCATTAGTGGGCTTATCATAGATTCAACTAGCTATGTAAAGAGGACCATTAGGAATCTTTTAAAGTATTTCATTAGAAGAAAAAGTGATATCAAGAGATTTGGTTGTTGGGCACTTACGAGGGATAATGCCTATGGTACCCACAAGTTCATCCATAGGATTAACTTGGGTAACAATTGGAGTAATATCGTGTTGTTCATTATTTGTATTAATATTCATCACATGGGTGTTTGAAGGTTCACTAGCCTTGAAAAATGAAATATTGTGTTTAGGCATGGGGTTGGTAAAGATTTGTAAATTTTGGTTAGGGGGTGCAATGGACTTATTGCCTTGATCATTGAGACTCGCAATAGACAAACAACCAGAATCAATGAGGTCTTGAACTAAGTGTTTGAGATGTTTACATTGTTTGAGGTCATGTCCATTTTGGGGATGAAAATGACAATAAGCATTAGGTTTAAAGGTGGGTGGTAAAGGTTTGGTGGTATCACTTGTGGTTTAATGGTAGGAAAAGTAATCATTTGTTGCTGGAGCAATTGGTTCATTATGTTATGGAGAGTATCGAATAAGGGGATAAATTGTCTCTTCGGGTCCCCATAGGTAAAGGGTACTACTGCTTTAACAATTGGCACTTGAATCTAAACAGGATGGGTTGGTTGAGGATAAGGCGGATTGAACTATAAAAAGCCTCTATTTGGTTTTCTAAATTTTTGTGCGTTGTTTTAGTTGTTTTGCTCAGACTTCTCAGCTTAGTTAGAAGTAGACTTTGAATCACAACTAGAAACTGATTTAGTCACAAAGGGTTGTGCATAAATGCATGAACGAAGGAAATTTCATCATAGTTAACTTATCTTGAAGGTGAGTGTGCAAGTTTTTGATAAACATCTTTTGCAAATGTGAATCAAGAATCTTGACATCAATTTGAGCATACAATGACTGATAACGTGAAATAAAATCAGTTACTTTTTCATTTGCATTTTGTTTACATTTCATTAAATCAACCATTGTCTTTTTGGGAGTCATATGAATTTGGAAATGACTTATAAAGGCATCCAAAAATTCATTAAATGATCAGATTGAATGATTAAGTAGGTTTGAAAACCACTCTAATGCAGTGTCTTTTAAGGTCCTAGGAAAAAGTTTAGCTAATAGTTTATCATCAAGGACAAAGTCATTGCACAAGGCTGTATAGGCATTAACATGATTAGTAGGGTCTCTTTTACCTCCATACTTCTCAAACCTAGGCATCTCAATTCCATGTGGCATCTATGTTCTCAAGATCTCTAGAGATAGTGGGATACTATGGACATGATATGTGGGTGGAGCATTTTGATTTTGACTAATGGTGGATATTTGTTGTTGCATGGATGAAACAGTGTTAAAGAGTTATGTAATGATGGGATCGGTGTAAATGGTATGAGGGGGAGTGGTAAATGGTGATGGAGTGTATGTAATGTTAGGAGAAGTGAAAGGGACACTAAGAGGGGTGAAGGTGGAAGAAGGAATATGCGATGCCACAAAAGAACTAGGAATGCTAGTTGGAATAGCAAAAGAAGGAGACACATGACTAACCTGTTGCATGGTTGTTGTAACTTGAGGAGTGGTATAGGTTGGTATGGATGCTATGGTTGAAGGGGGAGGAATGTGAGATCCTCCTTGGCCAAAGTTTTTAGATTGGGAAGTAGAAGGAACATGTTTGTTGTATATCTCAACAATTCTTTTCATAACTTGTAAACCATCGTCACTTTCAATCAAGCGATGAAGGTTTTCTATCGTAGGTATAACAATGGTGGAAATGTTTTCAAGGGATAAATCTTGTTGTAAATGTGAAAAATCTTCATGAATACTAATGAATTTGTATTGTGAAATGGAACTAGTCTGTGTGTCAATATGCATTGGATGGGAAGGTGAAGAAATAGTAGCAGGGATAACTTTAAGAAAGCCCCCCTCGGTGAAGGTGTAAAATCTTGGTGAATCTTTCCTTTTATTTGAAAAAAATATTAATGTTCCCGACGAATCTATGCACATTATTAAAAAAAAATGTAAAATCTTGGTGAATCTTAATGAATAATTGGTAAAAATAATAATCATAGTGGAAAATCCTAGTGAATAATTACTAAAAAGATTAATTACAATGGTGAATCTCCCCTTTAAAAATTTGCATAGTTGGTCAGCGCAGTTCCCCCATATATATATATATATATTTTTTGTAATATTGAAGTAGGGGCTTGGGGGTGGTAGCCACCAGTGGGGTCAAGGGGTAGCGCCCCTTGTGGGGGTCAAGTGGGTAGAGCCCTCTTGTGAGGTTCGAGGAGGCAATGCCCCCTTGCGGGGTCCTGAGATAGCAGCCTCAACGTGCTCTTGTCGTGATACAGGCAGGGTCGAGGGGTAGATCCCCTCACCACCAAGCAAAAATTCACTATCGAAAATGGATTGGAGCACACATGGATTAAGTATTTTTTAAAAATGTCTTTAAAATTAAGACTAAATGAAAAGTAAATTTTTTACCATTGATTATCCTTTTAATCAAATGGCTGCATGTTGATTCCATGACCTAATATGCATGTGCCTTTTAAAAGGCACATGTGTAATATTAGGGCACAAAATCAACCTACAACTATTTGATTAAAACAATACTTGATGATTTGATGACAATAAATTAAAGCCCTATTAAAGGCTAAAATATCCCTAAAATTAAATGGTAATTTATTATTGTGCTGATATTGCCCCGAAATTAATGGTAGTAATATAATATTATTGGTGAATTTAATTAATATTTTTAATATAGTATAAAATACTGTGAATTGGTTCCAATGACACATCATTTACATAAGCAAATTAATCAAGAGAAAATTAATTTTTTGTAAAAACCTAGCAATTCAACATCATTTTTAGCTTGTACTATTCGCCATTTCTGGAGGTCTCAATTTTAATTATTTTCCAATTGGAAAAGATTCATGAATAAAGTTTTCCTTGCATAGTAGTGGTAGTATCCATGCCTAATGCACCATTGTCCATACTAGGAGTAGGAGCTCATGAGATCCCAAGGTCCACAACATAAGTGCTATCGCGAGAAGCCATGAGTCTAGAAATTTGTCTCACTAAAGTATTATCAATGGGGCACCAAACACTCATACAAGTACCACAAAATATGGGGTGAATGCAAATGCAAAGCAATATAGGAGTGAAAAATGCAAATAATAGAAATTCTGCAAACTGAAACAAAGAAATAACAATAGAGGACGAAAATGCAGTAAATGCCTAGAAAATGTCTGAAAATGTAGTTTAAAATGTGTCATTCTTGGCCCCTCTTGCGTCGTACTGTGCTGTTAGCACAGGAAACTCCTCTTTTCCTATGTGTACAACCACACTTAGTGTGATTTTTGTGTTTTTAATATGCCTTCAACTGGCTCTAACTTGGCAGTTCATGCCGGTGTTAGCAATTTTTCGGCTTTGCTCAATGGATCCTCCTCCAAACAAATGTCCCCAGAAATTTGTTCTGAAAGTCTTTCATGAGGTAAGTGCTTTGATTCACTAGCTGATGTGGTTTTTCCCTTACCAGATTTTGATACTGCTTGTCAATGGCTTGAGCAACACACCCTTATCAGGTATTTTGTTCGGAGAACTCCCCCTGAAAGTGTGCTTAAAGAATGGGTCAACAAGGCTTGGGTCCCTCATGGGGTCAACCTTGACACATGGTCCAAAATTTAACCAAGGTTTCTTTTTGTTTTTCTTTGTAGAGATCAATCATATCTAGGCTATCTTAGCCTATGGTCCCTGGTATGTCCAGTCTTCTTTGTTAGTTTTCTAGGCATGGACCTGAGACTTTGCTGTCTCAGATGACACCAAGCTATGGGTTCTATTATGGATTGAATTTCTTGGTTTACCCTTGCCTTGTGTGCCTTTTTTGAATCATATTGCATCCTCACTGGGGAGGGTTATTTGCATTGAGCTAGATAGGTTATTTCACGCCCGACCCCAGAAAAGGGTTTGTGTGGAAGTGGACCTTTCCAAAGATTTGAAAGACTCCATTGATATCCAAATTAGCGCTCTTCGAAATACCCAGAAGGTTACTTATTTTAATCTTTCCAACATGTGTTATAGGTGTCAGTCTATAGACCACAAGATCAAGGAATTCCCTTTGGCAGTGCCTCGTACACCTTCTCTACCACAAGATGCGGAAAAGCCTCATCCAATAGATGCTTTTGCTACTAAGCTTGATGATAAATGGACTACGGTTACAAACCACAAGAATAAGTCCACTAGTTTTGGGTCGGCCCCTAAGGCCTCCGAACCAGCAAAATCTATTTCAAACCCTTCAATGAAGGGGAAGGAAACTCCTATTGGGGCTAATTATGTTCCATCATAGCCTAGGCCAAAGGCAATGCCTCAGCGTGCTGCTATTATGATAGCATAGTTGAATGTTTCTCCTCCCATGATAGGAGCTCAAAGGTAGTCTCCCAACCCTTCTCCTCCTAGGGAAGAAGGGGAATATGTTCAAGAAAAGCGAAGATTTTCCTCTCCTTCTATCCAGATTGGGTCAATTTTCCAGAATTTTTGTAGAATTGTTTCTCTTCCCTGAATGAAGAGGAAACAGACTTCAATAATATGAAGTTTCATTCATGAATTGCCTCTCATGGAATGTTTGAGGTTTGACAAACCTCTCTAGAAAGTATTTTTTTAGGGATACCTTGCGTAAGTATTTTGGTATTGAAGTACTTTGTCTCAAAGAAGTTAAATTTTTTGGTTTTCTGCTTGCTTTGGCTTGTTGCTATATTTGGCCAACCAATAAAATGTTTTGTACTGTTCATGATGCTAGGTGTAGTGGAGCTATCACCCTTTTGTCCCCACAGTGGCATTCTTGTGTGGTCGACCGTGGGTCTAATCCCACTCATTAGATTGTTTGGATCCTTCTCAACATTGATAATCATTCCTTTGGGATTATTAATGTCTATACTTCTAATGATGCTATGGAACGTTCTTTGCTTTGGCACTGGATTGCTAATTCATTGCCAGTTACTACTTGGTTACTGTGTGGGGATTTCAATATGGTTGAGATGGCATATGAGAAAGATAGCACCTTGCCATTTAGATGGGAAAATGGAAAAAGGGAGGCGTGGTTTTACATGCATAATAAATTGGGGCTCTTTGATCCCAACATTGGCCGCCACCATTCTCATTCCCTCTGGCACTCTTGGTTTAATTTTAGGGCTAGTTCTTACAAAATATTTAAGTGCCTTGATCGTTCCATGATCTCGGCTCAATATTTTTTCTCTTTTGACAAATCTTCTCTCCCGGTTAAGCCATTATTGGATGTGAGTTTTTCAGACCACTTCCCCATTTCTTTTCACATTGAATGGGAGACTAGACAACCTCGCACGTGTAAAACTCAATTTTTTCTAAACATGTCTTTACTCTACCACAAGCCCACCTTGGCCCACATTCGTAAAGTATGGAATCTGGAGTGTGGACCAAATCATCATATAGTTTGGATTACTTGGTGGAATGATCCTATCACTCACATGGTTAGATTTCTGCACATTTATGGACGCTAGCTAGCTATTTTTTGCTGGTGGTCTTATAAGGCTACCATCACTGACCTCTGCTCACCTATTGAGGCTTTGGTGGTCAACCCTTTTTCTCCATCATTGAAAGTCAGGGTGACAGAATTAAGGCACAAAAATAAAGTTGCAGATAATTATGCTACTAGAGGTGTGCAAATCAAAGCTCGATTACATTGGTTAAAAATTGGTGATTGTGCCTCTAAAGAGTTTTTTTTGGTTCTACGTGCCAGACACTCATCCCCGGGCATTTAAAAAATTAAATATGGAATTCAGGTGCTTTTTGAGCTTCCTGACATTCTCCATGCCTTTGTGCATCATTATGAGCAAGTTTTCATTGCACAGGAACCCACAACTGTGTGACAACAAGCCATTTATGATTTCCTTGTGGTGCCAAATAGGCTTTCCTCAACCCAATTTTTTTTTGTGATCAATTGTTAACAATTGATGATCTCAAAGAGGTTGTCCATTCCATGGTTGATGACAAAGCTCCGAGGACTAATGGGTTTCCTTGTAAATTCTACAAGGCCTTGTGGGATTGTGTTGGGCAAGATCTGCATCATGTTTACGTAGAGACTTTTCATGCTAATTCTCTAGGTAACTTAATAAAAAAAGGAAATATAAAATTCATACCTTTAAGTCTGGTGAACCAGAAGACATTTTCAACTAGAGACCCATCAATGCTTCTCAATGTCTCCTACAAGATCATCGCCAAGGCTTTGGCTCTAAAGATCTGCCATATTTTACCTTAGGTTGTGTGCCCAGAGTAAACTAGATTTATCAAATCTAGGTTTATTCTAGGGACAATATTATTGCTATTTGGGAAGGCATGGAATGGGCTAGGTGTTCAAAGCAGAAAGCCATGTTTATCAAAATTGACTTTGCAAAGGCCTATGATTGTATTGAATGGACTTTTATTGTTGCTATACTGCAAGCTTTGGGTTTTGGGCCTAACTTCATTCAGACTATTCAAATGCTGTTTGCATATGCCTCTACTTGTATCACCATTAATGGCCATCAATCCTCTGCCTTTAGACTCTTTCATTCCATTCAGCAAGGGTGCCCACTTTCCCCCTCTCTATATGTGCTTGTTGCTAAGGGATTTGGCTACCTCCTGGCCAATTCGGTTTCCCAACAACATGTCAAGGGCATCTCTCTACCCAACTCTTAGGCTTAGCTAGTTAATGGCCATTTTGCTGATGACTCTTTCCTCACTCTCCTGGAGGAAGAAGATAATATTAAAGTGGCCCTAGATTGTATTAACATCTTTTTTCTTGCTTCTGGTTCTACCATTCAATGACACAAAAAATTTGTGCTATAGACAGTCTATCTTGGCTTCTCCTCCTTGGTTGCAGTAGTATGGTTGGAAGTGGATTGGGCCAAGAGAAATTTTTTGGTTTTTGGGCATTCCCTTTGCTTTCTAGGCATCCCCGGTTGAATTTTGGCAAGCTATGCTCTCCAAAGTCGAGCAAAAGCTTGCTTATTGGATTACCAAGCCTCTCTCTCTGGTGGGAAAATTTCAGGTGTGCTCCAAAGTTCTAGTAGCCACCCACATCTATTATTCTTCTAGTTGGGCCCCTTCCAAAGTTGCCTATGGAAAGCTTGAAAAATTGCTTCAAGACTTTCTTTGGGCCTCCTCTGAATCCCATAGAGTGTTTCACCGTGTTGCTTGGGAATTTTGCTAAATTCCCAGAGATTCTGGAGGACTTGGGTTGCTTTCCACTCAATGGCAAGGGACTGCTTTATGTGTTAAATGGATTATCCGTGCCCTTACTAGGGACGAGGCCTAAAAAATTCTTCTTAGGCATTGCATTCAATTTGGATTTCCTATCCATAGATCCGCTTGGAAGGGGATCGACTTTCAAACCCTTCTGGTCATGGAGGAACTAGTCCAAATTGTTGGGACTTTTGTGGCGAAAAGTATTTGGCGAGCCTGGGAGGCTGTCAAGCCTTGGCTCTAGTTTTCAAGATGGGCTTTCTCTCAACCAAAAAAATATTTTGTGGTTGCCTCTTTTTTCTTGCAATGGTTAACTGTTCGCTAAGTCGCCTTGGCTTAAGGTGCTCATATTCCACAAGAAGGGTATCCAGACCCTGCAATAGTTATTTCATAGACCCACAATGCATATCATGCCGTGGGAAGATTTTTGTGCCCAAAACAGGCTTCATAACTAGGATCGTGCTACTTATGATGGTCTAGTGAATGCTATTCCTACATAAATGTTTCATAAGGTTGGAATTTGTGGGACCAAACCCTGGTGGAAAGACTAGAAGTGGTATCCAGATACCCTTTTAAGGAATTACAAGCCTCAACTTGGTTATAGGTGGTTTTCACCACACTTTCCTATGATTCAAAGTTTGAACCAGAGGTGGCTTCTTCAATCTCCCGTTCATGTTTGGTGTAAAATATTTTCTGCCACTTGGTCTACAAGTGTTGAGCCGAAACTTGCCCACTTTGCTTGGTGTATTATTTTCCAAGGCTTTCCTATGGGTTCTTGGCTTGTTCACTTGGGGGTCTAGGAACCTCATTGCCCTTTTTGTGGGCAAGTTGAGACTTTTAAGCATCTTTTCTAGTTTTTTCCCAGAGCTCAGTAGCTTTGGACTTGGATTCATGACAGTTTCTTTTGGCCCTTTAGGCCAGAGCCTTTCTCCTAGCATATGGTTCTGTTGGGAGATTCTCTTAGAATTCTTGCTAAATTCACCCAACTTTGGCACACTTTTAGGGTGGAAATTCTCTTCAATATCTAGAAAGATAGAAATGCTTGTATTTTTCTCATTCTCAAATGGATATTAATGTATCTTTATATGTTAAAGATATTATTTATTCTAACGTGCTTTTATAGATTTAGGTGAAAGCTAGCAAAGTTGCACTTGAAGTTGCTCACTTGCAAGTGCTGCTGGATCATTGGGGCAATGCCCCGTGTATTGTTGCTTGAGTTCCTGCTTCACCTAGTTCTTTCCGCGACTGGTCACCCTCTTAGGGGCGGTAGTGGAGTGGTTCTGCACATCCCCACTCTCAGCCTCCACTTTGGTAAGATTCTAGCACTCCTTGGTGACTCCTCTCTCCTCCACCGCGGGCTAGCCAGGGATGGCCTTCTGGCGGTGCTTCAGGGAGCGGTGGTGGCGGTTCTGAGTGGCCCTCTGATGACCCTCCTGCTTCTGGCTCTAGTTGGCCAGATACTGGTAAAATTTTTCCATGTCTAGCACTTGCAATCTCGCCCCTATGCAAGGATAAAGATAAAGAGAAGGAAAAATATGCTAATGATGGTTGGGGTCCTCCTGACATCACTCTAGACCCTGCTAATGTATGGGGGAAGAACATGGATGATAGAGACCCTCCTGGCTCTGCTAGAACTTCTTTGGCCACTTAATGGCCCTCTTTTTATATGTTTTGTAATCTTGGACTTCCAGGCTCGACCCATGTCATCTTTTGCTTTTCTTGGGCATTGCCCATATGACTCTCGGGGTGTGCCTTCTTACCACCCATCTTTTTTTGTGAATACATATCTTTATCTTAATTTAATATAGATACTTGCCTATTCATAAAAAAAAAGTGTAGGTGGACTGATTCGCCTAGGGTGGCGAATGAGTCCAAGTATGATAATTTTTTGTGTTTTTCAAAAAATTTAAAATGATTTTAATGCTTTTCAGATGCAAACTGAGGATGCAAATGCAAATTTTTAGTTTTTTAATGTTTTGATATGCAAAAATGAAGTCTAAATGAGTTTTTCACTAATGCAATTTGAGAAACTCTAGGATGCAAAACGGTATGTGTAGGATCACGATGGGCCAAAAAGTGGCGATATGATGGGTATGTGTAGGGTATGTGGATGATGACTTTTTTTTATCCAAAATTGATGAAACGAAAAGGATTTTTAAATGAGATTCTCATCTTTCCACCAAGATAAATTATGCTTTACTTTGAATTTAATAAATAATTATTATTCATTTTCTATTTCAAGAATTATGACTAAAGTCCTCATTGATAGGCTAATTGAAAAACATTTATAGATTTCAAATGGTATCACATTTTTTGAATTCGAAACATGTATCACATTCTATGCTTCGCATACAATAGGATTAAAAAAAATGAATTTATGAAGTTTTGACCAAGTTAAGGTGGTTAGACATACAAGTTTTAAATGTTTTAAAATTTTTTAATAAAAAATTCATAATTAATTATTTACTTGGAAAAAATTATAAAAAAATATGCATCACATCGGGACATGAGTCCTCTACTTATATCTAAAATCTTATAAAAAATATTATCATTTTGTTGTGGATAGGGTGGTCAGACAGACACCTACTTATTTTTCCCCTCAAATTTAAGTACTATTGCATTGAAATTTCAAATTTTCACCAAATAGATATATATATATATATATTTTAAATAAACCTAGTAGTTTAGAAACTACCTTCAATTTGCTACAGATTCTATTCTTACATATTTTTGAAATAATATAGATAACTTATTTAAATTTTTATGTCAAGTTGCCTTACTCTGATTTTTCTAAAGTTTTTGCCACTTAAGGGCATGTTTTTTCCATGATGATCCTGCACATACCCAAAAAAAAACCTAATTGAATGTTGATGCAAGTGAAATCTAGGATACAATTTGCAAATGAAATCAAAAAGATAAAGTGCTCAATATGTAGGTTCACCAAAATGAACCAACAATTTCGTGGTGTTGGAATTATATAGGCTACTCTTGCACTCTTAGGGTTTTTCACCTAAAAGGAGAGAGATAAACCCTCAAAATCAATGTGGTTCACTCAATCTAATGTATGTATCATGTGATTAAGGCTAAATGAGATAATCTAAATGCAATTAAGCAATGTAATTAACTAATTATGAATGCAAAACCTAATAAATATGCAATGTTTGAAAACATAGTGTGATATGCAAGCATGAACTAAAACATGAATAAATGCAAAATAGAATTAAACAAGGCTGAACAGAGTACCCTTGGGCAGTGAATGTTGAATCTAGAGTGATCTGAATGTTGGAAGAAATCAATGAAAATACCAGTGGGACTCATTCGTCACTGATGGCGAATCAACCCTACTTCTGGCAAAAACTTCTGAAAATTGGTTTTCAACTGTTAGGAATTAGAATCTGACAGAATCTATTTTTCCAAACTTAAGGTGGGACTCATTCACCACTGATGGAAAATTAGTCCTCTCCCAAAATTTTGTGAAATCAAAGGTCAATTTTGTAGCTCCAGATCTACATTTGTCTTCTTATCAGGTTGATAGAGTCAAATCTGCAAAAAATGGACTATAGGTTGTCTCCAAGCTTGAAATAAAGTTGATTTGACTTGAAATACTTTGTTGAATTGTTGAACACCTTTCAACACATAATTAATTGATAAATCTACATACACAAGTCTGCAAACACACAGGCAAAAGGGGGAAAAATGGTTAAGGGTCAGGTTATAGGGATTTGCCTTGGTCAAATCCCACTTTGGTAATCAAACCCTTAATGAAGAAATGGAATGAAATGAACAAGGAAAGATGAATAAACAACATGAAAATTTCCTAAACTCACCACAAACTTGTTGAAGAAATCTAGAAAGTTATGTCAATGGCTTCCCCAAGATGCTTGATTGAATGATGCAAAGTGCTAAAATGTGAATTGATGTTTAGTGAATGCAAGTGAATAAGGAGATATAAAATGACTTGAGAAAAAACACTTATTTACACACTTGTGCCTTAGTAACCCAATGATACCTCATCATAGGCCGACATAAGATAATTTTGAATAAAAATCTGAAAGAAAATTTGAAATATTTTGAATTTGGAGCCAAGAGGGACTCATTTTCTACCTATGGTGAATGGGTCCCACCTTGGACTTGACAGTGGGTGTCAAGAATTAAGTCACATTTAATGTTATTTTTTAGGCTTACATTAAAAAACACACTTAATTAAGCCTTATGAGAGCAAAAAGGGGTCAAATAAAGTATAAGAAAGTTGTAAATAGTGAAATTAAGCCTAGAAAAGCATGAAATCTTGTTACAAGACTTTACAAAACTTCAAAATAGGACTTGACAATGATGAAAAGGTGATTTTTAGGTGAATTATAATGAAAAGAGTCTAGAAAAGTGTAGAAATGTGTTACAACACTTCACAACACCTTCACAAGACATTATAATTTGAATATTTAGGACCTAATGTGAATGTAGAAGTTACATTACAACATTAAATCAAGGAAAAAATAGACCAATCATCATGAGAGAAAGACCTAAAAGACCATGAAAATGTCAATGATCCATTTTTCTATGGTACAGAAACACATCTTCATTTGTTACAATGAGAATCTTAAAGGTTATAAGATTTAGAATCCTCTAATTTTATTTTTTTTAGAATTGTGACTTTCAAGAAGTTCAAATATTATTTAGGAAAAGAAAAAATAAAATACAAATAAAGATCAAAGATATATTGCATTTTAAAAATTAGATATATATACAACTAGCTACTACTAGCTTATGTATGTATCTAAGAAACTTCGCAACCAATGGTGTTCATCTAGGACAAACATGCTCATTCGCGTCTCTTGATTTTTTAATAGTTAATCTCTATATTTTTTGTGTGTTTTTAATGAAATATTAGTTTTGATCAATTTTGCGATGCTCACAACTTAATTGATAAATGATGTGATCTTTTTGGATAAGATAGGTAAAATTTTGAATCTAATAATAGTCACCTATAAGAATTCTCCAAGCCCTTTATATTATATTATTTTGTTTCTAAAACTCTTATTTACTAGTTTCTAGTCAGCCTAATCTAAATCCTTAATTGATAATCAAAACCTTGGAGTAATAAAATATTTTTTGAGTGGAAACTCTACTCCACCTTTTTTAGTGTGTCATAAACCATATCAATGTTAGTGTTAAGTATAACTTAGGTTTAATTACTTGGGTGGTTTTTTCCCATATCAAATATTTTTCACTCATTTCATTTTTCATGCCTTTAAACGACACATGTACAGTATATATTATCTCATCTCATTTTCTGAATATCACTTTGATATTGCAAAATAATGTTTAGCTTCTCTCATGTATCTATGAGGGTGTTTGTTGTTGTAGGTTGAGGATCCTAGGAAGGAGTTTCCATCTCCTAAATGGTATCAGAGCTCCTCTTGCTCACCTTCCTCGAATGTTTCCGTTGAGGAGATCCAGACAATTTTTTTTTTCTTGCTAAAGTTTTTTGAATGGCATTTGAAATTTATTAAATTTTAAAGTTTCCATTATTGCCATTTTTTTCTATTGTGGAGGCCCGTGAATCATTGTGATTTCTGGCACAATTTTATGCTTGGGAGGCTATGAAGAAATCTCACCCACGAATGTTTATCCAGGCCCCAAATCTTGCACAAGTTGGCTACGATTTTCACTGCGGAGGCTCTTGTGTTTTTTGTTTTGGAAAGAGATCCAAGCAAAAAATTTTGAAGGTGAGGAGACTGTGAAATTTCTTTGTGGAATGCATTTTTTCCTTTGTGGAGGGTGTGATATAACCTTGAGACAGTGAAACTTCTCTCAGCTAGGTCGTGAAATTTCTATTTGAGGCATTTTTTACAGGTTATTCCATCTATGCCATCTCGTGACTCATCACCACCACTTATGCATTTTTCTTTTTCCTGAACTTTTGTTGAGAGATTCAATTGCTATTTAAGGGGCCACGATTTGAATCAAGGCTACTATCTACAACTCTAGAGGTGACAGTTTGAACTACACTCATTTGGCATATTTCCCATTGAAGCTATGAACCATTACACATAGTATCTTTGTTCTTAGCGTGCAATATCCATGATTTCCATGAGTGAAGTCTTTTTTTTTCTATGTGAATGTTTGGGGGCATTGATTTATAATTTCCTATGCAAGGGTGAAGTCACCATGGAAGTTGGATTTTGTGGAGATTGGGTTTGCCAACTCTATGTTTTGGCTTTAAAAAACTTTATGCTTTATAGTTTCAATGGAAATATTTAGGGTTTCTAATTACAGTCGAAGAGGAAGTGGGCCCAAGGTTTTAAGGTTGTTTTATTGGAAAAATTATCTCACTAATTGGCATGGGGTATTTTTTTTCTATTTAAATAACTTTGCACTCCCTTTGGTTGGTGTGAACAAGTCTCATAAGTTGTGAAGAGGCTATCTTGCACATATAGATTCAGGTACATATTCAGTCTTTTTTAATTCCTGAGTGATAATGTTTTGAAGTTGGAAAAATAAATCTCAAGAGGCTACATTGGTTTATTTTTCTTGGAGGTTTCAGTTGTATTAGTTTGGTGTATTTTGCTTGCTTTTGGTGTAAATTATTGTCTTGGATACTCCTGATTTAGTTGAAATTTTAACCCCCAATAACTACCATACTTGGAAAATTAAAATGTGTAGGTTGCTCCAATCTAAGGGTTTGTGGTCCACATTGAATGATACATAACCCACTTTTACCAGGGAGTATGAAAATTTTTCCTACAAAAACAAGTGTGATAAAGCTATGGGTTCGATAGCTTTGCATGTTTCTGATAGTCTTCTTTTCCATATTGAGGAGAGTAATACAAACAAGGAGGTATGGGATGAGTTACAAAACCTGTTTGGTTAGATTAGTGAATTCCATGCTATGCAAGTAGGGGCAGAATTAACTTCTCTTTCCCCTGATGCATTTCCTTCCATTGATGATTTCCTAGTCAAGTTCAAATTTGCAAGGTCACAATTGGCAAGATGTGGGAAGGGTAAAAATGATAAGGAGTGCATTTTTTAATTTTTTTCTAATATTGGAGGTTCATTTGTAGTTTTTTCTTCTACCTTCTACTCCACCATGGATTCCTTGGGAAATACATTTAAAATTCCTTCTTTTGAGACATTCTATGACTGTCTGACGAGGGAGCAAGCCAAACTTTCCCAATTAGAAGGGTCTCTATGAATCATGCATTAGTTGCAAAAGCATCTAAGAGCAAAGGGAAGAAGAAACCTAAGGCTAAGAAAAATTCTAATGAGTCCTCCGCCTCTTCAAAAGAGGATAAACCTAAGAAGGAGAAGTTTAGCTGTGTGTATTGCAAAAAGAAAGGTCTTGATGAACATCGTTGTTATACAAAGAAGATTGATGAACTTTCACATCTTCTTCAGAAGAACAATATTGCACTACCCTCATCTATGAATCCTTTTACAACCTCTCCATCTGTAACACCTTCACCTTCACCCAAAATTACATAGTTAGGGAATGTAGGATTTACACTTGGTAAAGGACATGCATTGGTAACTTCTATAGTTCATTCTAGTCATGATAGATTTTTTTTAGATTCAAGAGCATCTTATCACATGGGTTTCACTCCCTATCCTTTTTTGGGTCTTCATCCTATTCATACTTCTAAGATTTTGTTGGGAGATAGTAAGTTTTTGGATGTTGCGGGGATAGGCAATGTTGAGATTGGTGATGGTTCTGTCAAAGATGTATTGTGTATTCCTGATTTGCACACAAATATACTTTCCATCTATCAGATTAGTCATGGTGAGGTACCTAAGACTGTAGATTTCAATGCAAATTCTATTTTCATTAGAGAGGCTGATACTAGAAAAGTCATTGTTGTTGGTGAAGCTTATCATGAGTCTCATCTCTTCGCCTTTTCTCATTTTGTTGTTGATGATGATTATGAGCCTCACACCCCTTTTAATAGTATTGATATCAATTCCTCAGGAGAGATTGATAATTTGAACTTTAGAGTTCTTCAGACCTATGTTGATTCATCTCCTATTGTTTCAAAGGTTGGTTCTTTAGCATATCAAGATGTTTTTGATCCTTCAAATCATTCTTTATGGGATAGTCACTTGATAGGTCTTGCAGAGTTGTTTTGTGAATCTCACATTTCTAATTTGGATGATGCATTTGAGGGTATATCCCTTCTTTTTAATGACAATATCTGCACTATTGTCACACCATCTATGTCTTTGGAGATTATTGCTTCAAATTTTCCACATGGTCTTGTTGATCCACCTTCTTTATTTGAGGTTGCACTTGATCATGATGTGACATTTGGTTACATGGAGGCACTAGTTATTTAAATTTAGGCACCTAATCCACTTTCTCTTGTTTCAAAGTTGGATTTTTTCTTGCATCAATGGTTGTTTCTCCCTAAATGTAGGCATGTTGTTTGTAGACATGGGATATTCTTTAGACTTCTAGGATCAACACAACAATTTCTTCATCATGGGGGAGATCTTCAACATTTCTACTCTTTTCTATGGGGGGCTACATAGTGTCTCTCCTTTAGTATTTTGTTGAGATCAGTGATGATATGTTTCCTTGGGGGGTCTTGTGAAGTCCTCCTTTCACTTTTTAAGCTTGTTTTTCTCTGTTTTGGAGAGGAGTTTTCTCCCATAGGGTTTTTCTCCTTTTATTCGGTTGTGAGAGATTGCATTGTATAACAATTGTGCATGGGTACCTAACATGGCCTTGTAGCTGAGACCCATCTTGGATTTTATTTTGTATAATAATCTCCCTAAGTTTGTACTTATGGGGGGTTCTAGTGTTAAGTTTAACTTACGATTAATTACTTGGGTGGTTTTTTCCCATATCGGGTAGTTTTCACCCGTTTAATTTTTCATGCCTTTAAAAGGCCTTATAGTATGCATTATCTCATCTCATTTTTTTAATCACTTTGATATTTGGTAGAATAGTGTTTTCTTTCTCTTGTGTATCTATGAGGGTGTTTTTTGTTGTAGGTTGAGGATCCTGGGAAGGAGTTTCCATCTCCTATAATTAAGAGATACTCCACCACTATCATTCTCCTACATATAAAACCCTCCTTAGCAAGAAGCATCACCAATACACTAGTGGATAAATTTCCTTGTTTTGAAGATAAATATAGCTTACAAAAGGCCAAGAAATAATAAAAGGGATTAGAAGAATGTGTCAAATCCCTAATTTAGATCTAACCTTAAATTATCTCTTTATCCTCATTAGAATTTTTTTAATTATTTCTAGGAAAACTTAAGGAAGTATATCTCAAGGAGAGTAAGTATACCCTTATTCTTCAAAGTGTTTGTGAATTCTACCATTGGTATACAATGTTTCCCTTCCTAATCAACAAATCAAGATCCTCTCTTAAAATTTCAAATCAAAGTCCCTTATTTATGTTAACATCACATTAGGGTTTATTGTTAGTTGCACCATTACCATATCCTTACTTATGTCCCAAGTTTAATATTCTTCCTCTATGCCAACACTATCACCCACTCACAACTACTTATTATATGTAATTTTCCAACGAAAATAAAAAAAATAAAGACACAAGAGGAAGAATCGAGGGATAGGGGGTTACATTCTTTTCACCATCATAACTAAAAATAGAGTTGACATTGTATATTCATTTCATTATAATTTCTCATAAAGCATTCTATAACCAAGTTTTTTATGAGAAAGTAGAAACTATATAACACTAGTAATTGACTATTTAAGATAAAATTGTATATTAAATTCCCTATAGTAGTTGTCATGAACTTCATAAGTTCTATTTCTTCAAGGGAATTAAATTAAAGTTTCCTATGTTGGGTTTAATATTTTTAATATCTAGTTTATTTTCCTACTATTACTTTTATTTCTTGGATCATCTCAAATATCACTAGCTATTTTCTTTAGATTCTCTAAAATCGTACTATGTGAATCTCCTAGATATCACCCCTACTCTTATGTTTCTTAGATGATTACACCTTGTCTTATGAAAAATAGAAATGCATGTGTTGTGAAGTGCAAATTATCAATAAGATGTATAAACAATACAAATAATGAATCATGAAATTCCTCTATTATTTTTAACAAATTAGTAAGATCAAAATATTATGTGATTTACTTATTGCTTCTAATAATGTGTCTCTGAAACCTCAAAAAATAACAAAAAGTAAACTAGATTTATATCATTCAAACATTTCCATATTCTTCATACCTAACCTAAGAGCTTGATAGCCCCTATTTGACTCACTAAACCTACACAATGTGGCTAATCATAGTGAAAACAACCCCAATGTATTTATATTCCACTTTTTATCCTTTTGAATTAACACATAGGAAAAAAAAAAGATAAAAGGAAAAAGCCTAAGTATTATTAATATTATAAAAGTGCAAAATTTCATGTATAAAGTGAAAACACTTTACAAATTTTTTATCAAATATATGTGTAGATTGAGGGCCAAAATAAAAAAAAATTTCTTGAATACTAGAAGCTTAGATGAGAGGAGGCAAAATAAAATGTAAGCCTCAAGCAAGAGAGTGTGAGAAAATCATAGAGAGGAAATTTTTAAATAGGGGGTAGGTTGAAATTTCTCATACCCCAGAAGGGGTGGCATTGAAATCCATAAACCATTAGATACCTATCATTTTACTTAAATAACACATAGGAAATATTATATAAATAACATGACACATTTTACTTAATTGAGGCTCTAAAAGACCTAATACACAAGAGCTTATGCTGAAATGATGAATTAATTTTTTTTTTCTTAAGAGATGTAACTCATGCAATATTATATTTTTTCCTTTTAAATGATTTTTAATATGGTGTTTGAAAGGTACAATTAGAAGATTAAAGATAGGTATAAGTTTAGTAGTTCCTCATGTGAAGCCTAAAATGGAATACATAATAAAATATAATGGGAGAAAAAATTAAAATAGTTTTAATTTATTTATCTTATAAAATTTATATAGCTTATTTATGTGTAGGATAATTGGGAAGTAGTGGCCCATTTGATGTGGTTCGTCAAGGAAATGTTTTGCTTGAAACTTTGGATGCACCAAATTTATTTAATGGAGGATCAATTATTCACCATTAGTTCAAATATTTTACATGGAGATCAATTACATAATCATCAAGAGGATAGGTAATACAAGAATCTATATCATTGGCTATACATTTCAACTATTTATATATTTGCATTGTATTTTTATGAATACATGGGATGGAAAACTTGATATTACATAAACTTTGCATTTTTTAGAATTCAACTAATCTATTTATTGTTTAACATTGTAAAGGGTTGGAAGGTTTTATAATTTTATGAGTTTGTAAGATTAATATCATGTAAGGTGTCTTTTAAATATCCAAGTTGATTTTGAGAATCTCTTATTAATTAGACAAGAGTCTATATGAGTGAAATTATGCAAGCAACACTTTTAATTTAAGAGATATGTCATTCAAATGTTCTAAGTGGCATACATGTTATTAGTAATTTGTATCGTGTTATGATGGTTTTTTAAATTCCTCTATGAATGTGTGCTACACATTTTCCTTGGAGATTGCATTATTTCAGTGTTTAAGTTGTGTACAACTAGCTACTACTAGGTTATATGTATCCTTGTATGAGAAGTTTGGAAATCAATGGTATTAATCCAAGGAAAACATGGTCATTCCTATCCCTTTTTGTCTCCCTTCCCTTGATTTTTTGACTAGTTACCTTTTAGATTTTTTGTTTGTGTGTTTTAAATGGAATATTATTAATCAATTTTATGATGATAACTACTTCATTGATAAATTATGTGATCCTTTTGGATAATATAGGTTAAATTTTGGAACCAATCATTGTCACACTATAAGAATGATCCAAGCCCTTTAAATAATATTATTGCTATGTTGCACCATTACCATTATCCTTACTTTTTCCCACAACTACATCTTCCTTCTTTGTGCCAACACTATCATCCCCTCACACCCACTTATCATATGTTTATGCTATTCGAATTTCCTTTTTCATCCACAATAAGAAAACAAGATATAAGAGGACCAATAGAAGGATAAGGGATTTACATTATTTTTACCATCATAATAAAAAATAGAATTATCATCGTATATTCTTTTTAGTATGATTTCTCATAAAGTATTGTATAATGATGATTTTTATGAGGAAGTAGAAAACACTTAACACTAGAAATTTACTATTTAAGAGAGCCTTCTATATTAATATATCATGGATTACTCTGACATGATTATATTTATCGAAATTAAATTTTACTATTTTCTTCAATCTAAATTTTTATTCATAATATTAATATTTTATAAAAAATAATCAATTTAAGAAAATATTTTATGATATTATATCAAACGAAGTATTTGACTAGTTATCATTTTACTCTTCAACAAAATTTCAAATATTCACTGGCACAATTTGATTTATTTTAATCCCCTGATATAATAAAAGAAGTGAATGTTATTGTTGCATCTCAAATTCACCGGCTTGATTCTTCCAATAATACTAGTGACTTGAAGTTTGTATAAACTACCCAAATTTAAAGATTATTATAGTGTGTTATACACATGACATCCGTTAATTCTCTTGTATAATTTCTAAACCTATACACTATAAAAAAAACAACAATGAAGTTATAGATTCTTACTTTCTAGAACAGTATCATGTTGACTTAGGAGTGATCTGCAAGGTCATTTATATATATATATATATGATGAGAGAAAGATACAACTAAGGAGGTAGATTGCATTAGGTGTATGTAAACCGTATGTATACATAGAAGGAGAAAGGAGAATGAGAAGGGAGATGGAAGGAAGAT
The DNA here is from genome assembly GCA_007258455.2 of Sequoia sempervirens. NCBI lineage: Eukaryota > Viridiplantae > Streptophyta > Pinopsida > Cupressales > Cupressaceae > Sequoia > Sequoia sempervirens. The sequence continues at coordinate 370,981,420 of VDFB02193867.1, forward strand.
CTAGAGAGAATCGCAGGTTGTGGGTTTGAAAGAGAGGGTGTTGTTGGTGTTGTTGTAAAGGATGTGGTAGTTTTGCTGCTGCACGTTGCCAAAGATGGAAGGTCTGGATGCAAGCAGGCCAGAGGAGCCGAGCAAGACCAGGCATAAGAGGTGCTCGTTCCCATCGTCTATCTCGATAAAGTAGTTGTTTGTGGGAATGTCGTAGTCGATCCCACCTTGGAAGTTGAAAGTGAGGGAGGGAAAGGTGGGCTTTGCAGAGGGAATTTGGTAGCAGAGATCGAGGCCCATGAAAGAGTTGTCTGCAGGAATGAGAAGCACGACGGATTAGATGGTTGCCTTGAGAGGAGAGTAGGTGGCGTCGTCGAGAATGGTGACGGTGGTTCCAGAGTCTATGATCATGCCTCCACTACCGTCAAGCTTGAGATCAAAAGTGCCCAGAGGAATGTTGAGGGTAGAGCCGTCGATGGTGATTCTGGTGATGGGGATGTACCAGAAGGTGGGAATGGTGGTGCTGGTGATGAGCGGCAGTGTCTTGGCACCGGTGACAGAAGCATCGTGGCTGAAAAAGAGAGGGCTGGTTTTGGAGGGGGAGTCAGTGATGAGGAGGAGACAATAACCATTCCTCTAGGTATGTGTAAGATTATGATGGGCCAAAAAGTGGCGATATGATGGGTTTTTGTAGGGTATGTTGCTAATGACTTTTTTTTTAACCTAAAATTGATAAAACAAAAAGGGTTTTTAAAGGAGATTATCAGATTTCCACTAATATAAATTATGTTTTACTTTGAATTTAATAAATAATTATTATTTATTTTCTATTTGAATTACAACTAAAGTCCTATTGATAGGCTGATTGAAAAACATCTATAGTTTTCAAATAGTATCACATTTTTTGAATCTAAAACATGCGTCACATTCTATGTTTCACATAATATAGGATTAAAAAAAAGAAATGAATTTCATGAAGTTTTGACCAAGTTAAGGTAGTTCGACATACGAGTTTTTTTATTTTTTAAAAGTTGTAATAAAAAATTATAATTAATTATTTACTTAAAAAAAATTACAAAAAAATATGCATCACATCAAGATATGAGTCCTCTACTTATATCTAAAATATTATAAAAAAAATATTATCATTTTATTGTGGTTAGGGTGGTCAGACAGACACCTACAAGTTTCTTATTTTTTCCTTGAAATTTAAGTACTACTACATTGAAATTTCAAATTTTCACCAAACAATTTAAAAAAAAAAAAAACCTAGTAGTTTAGAAACTACATTCAATTAACTACAAATTCTATTTTTACATATTTTTGAAATAATATAGATACCTTATTCAAATTTTTATGTCAAGTTGCCGAATTCTAATTTTTTTGAATTTTTTGCTACTTAAGGACATGTTTTTTCCATGATGATCCTGCACATACCCCTTTACATTGAGGATTCCTTCCGAGCAATGGCAATGGTTATCCAACCCCAAAAATGCACCCAACATGGATGTTCAATGTTGGATGTGTCCCATCTACAGCCACTATCAGAATCCTATTTTCTATACATGCGGACTCCGTACCATTTTAAATATATCAATAGTTAAATGGGTATAGGCCTATACTATGTGCTATAGGTTTATGTGCCCGTTGTGCACAATTATATGCATTCAACTGAAATGAAAATTATTTAATTTAATATTTATTTTTATTAACTATATTATTTGTAGTTAAAATTATTTTAAATGGTTATTATATATTTTAATATATTATATTATTATATTGTAATATCATAATATTATATATAATATATTATAATAAATGTGATATAAATATTAATATAATATATAATATAAATATTATATTATATAGAGAAAAAACTCAAATTTATAAATATATTTTAAATATAAAATTTTACAATGAATATTAATATAACTATATTTATTACATTATATTTTTCATATATTATATTACATATTCTATAATATATTTAAACATATATAAAAAAACACCAAATCTAGAATAAAAACTAAACACACATTTAGTTTTAAAACTTAAAAATAAACACTATGAAAACCAAAATAAATAGTAAAAATTGTAGAATAGTTTAATTTTAAAAATTTCATATAAGTTGGAAAGCCGCATTAACTAAAAATGCATAACTACAACTTGTTACTCCACCAGCGAGCATTTATAAAGGAAAGGGTTCTTGCTACAGATAGTGACAAACAATTATATGATAGCAAAGATGGTACAACCATCAGATGGCATGCACATGGCTTCCTCCATGCCTTTTTGTAGGCTACATATCCATTGCCCTCCTTCCATAACTAACCCTTGTTTAATTTGAGAGTTTTATGTCAAATTTTAATTGTGTTTTCTCTTCAATAGAAGTATTAGTTTAAGATGATATTCTTTTAGTTGAGAATTAAAGATCAAGGGAATTCAATCCAAGTTCAGTCAAAATAATTAATTTGAATATTTCATCATTTTTTTTTTGTATTTTTAATATTTTCAAATTTATAAACTCATAAAATTTTATAATTTAAAAGAGGTAATAACTCATTTTAATTAGAGCATGATTGTTCTATTATAGTTTATTTGATTGAAAGCTAATTACCAAATAAAATATTTTATTGATAAGATTTAAATTTGACCACATTTCTTGTTTCTCATAATTTGTTAATATGACATTGTCCTTCAAAATCTACAAAAATTATAATTATTTCATTAAATGGGGTTGAGAAAGAAATAAAATATATTAATAGATATAAAATTTATAAATTATAGTCTAAAATAACATTAAAATAGATTATAAGTATAGTAGAAGAAATAATCATCAATTAAAAAATCTCTTTGATAATAATAGGGACAACCACACATTGCTTGTAGATAAACTAGAAAAAACAATAATAATTTCAAAACATAGATGTAATAGTAATTTTAATTAATGGAAAATTAGAGATATTTGTTTAAATTTTCTTGTGAAGCTCCTATTGGTTCATTTGCTCTTAGACTTGATCAAGCTCCTTGGTTAGCCACTTGCTAGCTTTTTCAAGAAGACAAAGTGAAAATCTACCAAAATAAAACAAAATGTTAGAATAAAGCTCTTGAACTAAAGTTCCTAAATGAATTTTTTTTTTTCCATCTAGCTTTGTAGATGTGACAAATAATAAGTTATCATTATCTTTAGTACCAATACCAAGTAAGCCATCTTTCCATTTGAGAGAGATTACAAAGCTAACAAAGATGCGATAAATCACTATATAGACCAAAAATGTTGCATGAAAGGACATTCCCAAAACACATGTTTAACATGCTCATGACTTTGTAGTGGGGGCATTGGAGCAATTGTGTTTGAAGAAATATATTATGTTCCCAATGGGGATTTTAAGGTGGAGAACCTTCCAAGCCACCATTTGAACATTAGTTGCAACCATTGAACTCCAAATATAACTATTGAATTTGGACTAAACTTATTAAAAAATAAAAATGCCACTTAGCATTAAGCTAAGGGACAAGGGAAATCTTAGGAAGCAAGGATAAGTAGATTTATTTGAGATGGAAAGGGAAGAAGTTATTGGATGAAAGCCAATGCTAATCTTTGAAGAAATTTTAGGGAAAGGTTGTAGAGAGTTTGATGAGAAGATGGGGTGGAAAAAGGGAATGGATAAGGTTAAATCATTTTTTTTTATTAAGAAAAAGATCAAAGGTGATCTTGAGATAATTCCATAATCACCATTGAAAAATAATGAATTCCCAAATATGTGTGAGTAAAAATAATACCTTTGTAAAACATTCTAGAGGCCTAAGAAGGAAAGGCTACAACTAAGGGTGTATTATCAACTCGAACATATATAACCCACCAAATGTATAACTTAGACTAGGCTTCAAATTAGAAAACTTACACTAACACTTAACATTGAGTTGATAGACAAGGGAAAGCTTAGGAAGCAAGGACAAATAGATTCATTTTAATAAGAAAAAGGGAAAGGTGCTTGAATGAAAGCTAATATCAATCTTTGAATAAATTGTATGGTAAGGGTCTGGAGAGTTTAATAAGAAGATGTGGTAGAACAAGGCAATGAATATATTCAATCACTTATTTGTCTTTAGGAGAAATATTGAAGGTAATCTTGAAATGATTCTAAGAACACCATTGAAATAGAGTAAAGTCACAAATATATTTGAGCATTTAAATACCCCTTTAAAATATTTTATATGTCTAAGAAGGAAATGTCATGACTAAGGACTTATTATGTAATATTTGGCTATAGAGATAGCCAACCAAAATATAGAGACCAAAAGAAAATCATAAAGAACTCAAATGATCAATATGATAAGAATAAACCATATTCCTTCCAAAGAATGTAAATAGAATATAATCAATGTGTGTTTATTATGGATGAGAAACCCTTGGTTATATAGTCCTAGATAAGACATAGGACAAGTTAAGACTATGGCAAGTGTCTTAACCTTATGATATGAAATATAGAGTAGGGAAACACATGTGTTCACATGAACACCCCTCTTAAGTGTAACTTATGGAGAAAATAAAACATGGAAACATGTAGAAATGGGTCCCAACTATAAGGCCTAATGAATTACTTGTGTAAAAATGAATCTCTACTCTTGTAGGAAAGTTCCTCTCTTAAAGAGGGAAAAAACATGAAAAAAACTCTCTAAAAGATGAATAGGACAAAATCTCATGTAAGGAAAAATTCCCCTCATAAGAGTGAATGAAGAGAGTTTAGGTGACCTCCTTGAAGAAATTCCTTGCATCCCCAAGAGAGATCACAAATGATTATACTTACTCTCATTGAAGTGTTTGTGATGATATCTACAAGCTACTCTATAATAGGATAACATCATAAATCAATAATCTACTCTTGAATCATCTCCCTAATATAGTGCATGTGGATCTTGATGGTTTTTTTTTGCTAATGTTGAACAAGGTTCTTCAAGATCTAGATGGCACTCTAGTTGTCACAAGAAAGATAAATGGTTTAAGAGGAATTTTATGAATCCAAACTAAATCTAAATATTATGAACCCAAACAACCTTAGTGGTAGCATTAACAACCCCTTAATAACCAGTCTTAGTCAAAGAAAGATAAATAATATATTGCTTCTTGCTCCATCAACAAATTGGGCTTGAACTAAGATGAAAGTTGTAGAAAGATGTGGGCTTACAATAACTAGGATCTATAGCCCAATTAGAATTATATATCCAACCAAGTCTAATCTTATACCTTTTACATAGTGAATCCCATGTTGATGAGTACCCTAGATATAATTCAAGATACATTTGGCTATTTTATAATGAATCTTGTGTATTTCCTACATAAAATGTGAAACTATTCCAACCAAAAAAGAAATGTTTTTGAAAAGGAAAAAACAGGTTTTACAGGGACCTGAAACCACAGAGTTTAAACAACAAAAGATAAACAGAAAAAGTTCAAACAAACAGATAGCTGTCCCAAAAAGGAAATGACAGCACCAAGAGACAACAGGGCCCAAAAAAAGGACCACCCAGAAAAAACCAGCAACCCGCACCACCACGCTACTCCAAGGTGTTCAGTAACTCCTCAGCCTCCTTTTCAACATCCTTCATATCCTGTAACCCCTGCTTGAGAATTTGAGCCGTCTATGATGAAGTCGAGGTCTTCCTCTTAATGTTAGCCCGGGTACGAGTCGAAATCCCTTCACCAGCCGATCTGCTGCCAACCCTGTCCGCATCCAAATCCATGACCAGCGAACCCTTTTGGTTTTTTTCAAGTTTTTCCACCATCGCGTTGATGATAATGGTGTTATGCCTAGCAATTTTGTGATTGTTCGCAATAGTGTCCCTAATGTTTTGTCCAATCTTGGACATGCTGCACTCGATACTATTCAATCTATCCTCCTATAATTGCTGTCTTTTCCTCGGTAATGGAGTTTCCTGTTCTTCATTATCTCTACGATTCCAACTGATCTTCTGCTCCAAGTCCGTGACCCTGTTGCTGAGATCAATAAAACGGCCTTTCAAATCGCAAACTTCTTTCTGGGTCCACTTGAGAACAGTGAAAAGGCCATCTGTACTTTTTTCCGCTATACTCACCAAATCCTCAGGCTTGAGCTTATTCAGGGCCGAATTAATTTCATCCTAAATAGGGGACTCATAATGATCATTCCCAAATTTTCCAGACGCAGGGGCACTTGGGGCCGACTCCTTACTGACCATGGGCTTATCAGAGAGAATTTCCATAGAATTCCCAGAATACAAAACAAGTTTCGTAAAAGGGTTACCTTTAAAACTAGGGGACAAACCCGAAGTAGGGCATTCAGGAGACGGCTGGGGATTAAGACAGGGCGGTGAAGCAAAACCTGGACTAGGACACTCCTGCAGAGGCTACAAATTAGGACATGACAGCGGGGCAGAATCCTTTAGGGTTTTTCGACAAGACAGGGATTGGGGATCAATGGTATCAGGACCAACAAGAACAAGAGCAGGGGGGGCCCGGGGTTCAATCTCCCTACTACTTTCTGTCTCCTCATCATCCAAATCTTCAATTTCAACAGTTTTAGGCAAAGCAGGTAAATTTTGAAAATGCTAAAAAATGAGCCTAACAAGACCAGGGTGAATAATAGCATTCCTCCTAGGGTTTCTTTCCGCATCATCAAGGCAATTCTTCAAAGAAGAAAATAAGTAAAAAGGCAGAGATATACGAACCTTGTGACAGAAATGGTTCAAAATGGCAAAGTGGTAACCATAGACTTTGGTGAAGCGCCCGTCAACCGTGATATATTCCATAATAACTCTTAAAACTTTTCTTCGGATAGATTTTATGGACTCCACATCAAAATAGCTATTGGAAACCTTAACCATCTTCGCTTTCTCCTTATCTTTTTTAGGAAATTTAATGACCGCTTCATCAGAGAATCGTCGGTCCCGATAGAATTTAACACCCTCAGTCGAAAGACCTGTTATCTCACCAATTAAGTCCTCACTCAGCTTAACATTCCTACCAAACAACACAATCTCACCATTTTTCCAGTTTTTAACAAAATAGTCCACCATCCCCTCGTCCGTGCCATGGAGCTTTTCCAGATATGGGATTAAACCTCCCTTTTCAATTCTTTCCCACACTTTAGTATTCTTTCTATGCTCCTGGAAACTACTCGGCTCCACGCGTTTTCTTTCTCTGCCCATATTCAGCTCACTGTAAAACAACACTGAATAGTTGCTCTGGGTCCCGTTTAGGCATTTTTTGTCGAACACCCAGAAAGCGTGCCGAAGACTCTTCTTGAAAAAGAAAATGACGTCGGTCCCATCAAATCTAATGAAATCGATGTACTTGATCTTTATCCATTTCATCATGACTAAGATTGCCTTCTCTTCCATGCACTAAATCATAATAAATTAGTGCTTTCACTTCAAGATGGAGGTTGTCATTCTTCCTCCACGTGTTTTCCCCACCCTTCTTAACCCCTTCATTGGCGAAGAAATCCGCCACCTTATTGGCTTCTTTATAGGTGTGGGACACTTTCACTTTATCAAAATTACTTAATAATATTTTCGTATCTTCGATCCATTTTTTGATGGTCCATGAGGGGGGGTAAGCCCAAGAATGCAATTTATTATATTCAATGAATCACCCTCCAACCATAGGTATTTCGTGTTGATCTTGAGGGCTAAGCTGACCGCATTATAAGCCCCAACAGCTTCTGCAATATGATTAGTTTGAGTACCGATGTCCACAGCAAAAGCCGCAATAAAAGCCCCTGAGTTGTCCCTTAAAACACACCCATTGCTAGCTTTCCCAGGGTTACCTTTAGCCGCACCATAAAAATTGGCTTTCAACTAGCCCAAAGGCGGTAGAGACCAATTAGCATTCTCTCTCCCACAAACCCCAGGTTTGAGGACATTTGACCCAACTAATTTTGAATTCCACTTTTCGGCCATAACAATATCAAAAGGAGACCATAAAGCTTTCTCAAACATTTTTCTTGGAATTAAAGATAAGTTTTCCTTTATAGCCCTTACAATTTTAGCATGCAAGTCCCCTTCCGAAATCTCTTTATCCCTAAACACTCTGTTGTTCCTTTCCTTCCAAATATTCCAAGACACAAAAGGTAGAATAAAAGACCATAGCTTTCTAACAAAAGGATTTTTTGAAGGAGCTTTCCATTGTATGAAGAAATCCTCGACAGAGGCAGGAAAAATCCACACCACATCAAGGAGCGCTAGAAATTTATCCCATATATTCGACACAAAAGGGCAATGAAGAAAAAGATGATTAACAGTCTCGGCTTCATTCCTGCACATATAACATCTATTTGGTAATTGAATTCCTCTTTTTCCAAGATTGTCCAAAGTGAGAATCTTATTCTGTAGCATTATCTAGTAGAAAATATTGATTTTCGAAGTCAGGTGATTAATCCAAGCCTTAGCCTAGAAGGGAGGAGGCCCCATCAGACTAACCAACATAGAAGTGGCAGAGGAAACTGAAAAAATACCAGACGGGTTGTCTAACCAGACAACAAGATCCTCCACCTGGTGTTGAGCTGGTCTTAGGGCTCTGAAAGCCGACTGAACAGGGCCAAGATCCTGACTGATGGTCTTCAAATCAACCCAGCCTCCATTCCTCCAATAATCTTTAACCAAGACTCCAAATTCCTTTTTACAATCATTCATCCATTTACTAAATTTCTCTATTTTGATTAAAGGATCTTTAAAAAGCCACCTGTCTTCCCAAAACCTAACATAATTTCCATTTCCAATCTGCCATCCAATTCCCATTTCCAACAGCTTTCTTCCTCTGCCCATATCATTCCAATAGACAAACCCATGAGGTAAAGAAGAAGAATTTATAATCTCATTAGAAGACTCATAGTTATTAAAATATTTGGCTTTTAAAGTTTCACGCCATTCTCCATTTAAAGTAAGAGTTCTTCAAAGCTGTTTAGCAAGAAGGGACAAATTCAAAACTTTAATTTTCCTTAACCCCAGGCCCCCCCTTGATTTGGGTTAGGGCAAGTGAATGAGTTAGATTTGATGAGGGTCCCAACAAGTTGACAATACAAAGTGACATCAATGAGTGGAGTAGGACAATTTTCCTCAAGATTGAATCTAGATAGAAAGGAAGTTAGTACAAGATTACAATTAAGAATGTAGAACTAAGCTATTAGATCAAGAGTAGACTTAGGCCAAGAAAGAGTGATATTAGAATATATATGAGTGATCTTGATATCAAGAAATTAGTGCAAAAAATTCAAGTCAATCATACAAAATATATCATGCAAATAAGATTTGACTTTGCCAATGATGGATGTTGAACATTCTATAATGATCAAGTCATCAACATAAATAAAACAAATAAAATGAGAGTTATCCTATGAAAAATTGTAGATATTCAAATTTTAGTGGCATGTGGGGAATCCATATGAGTGAAGAAAGGATTCCAACTTTGCATACCAAGCCCAAGGGGCTTATTTGAGACTATAAACAAACTTCCTCAACTTGGAAACCAATGAAGTCCTAAAAAAATCGTTGTGGTTGATCCATGCAAATATCCTCTTAAATATCCCTATGAAGAAATGCACTTTACATCCACCCTATAAGAATGCTCCAAACCCTTTAAATAATATTATTGCTATGTTGCACAATTACCATATCCTTAGTTATGTCCCCAACTACATCTTCCCCCTATGTGCTAGTTACACTATCACCCCATCACACCCACGTACTATATGTTTATGCCATTTGAATTAGCTTTTTTAACCATAAGAAGAAAATAATATAGAAGATGAAGAATAGAGGGATAAAGGGTTTACATTCTTTTCACCATCATAACTAAAATTGAAATTATCATTGTATATTCATTTCTGTATGATTTTGATAATGCATTATGTAGCCAAGATCTTTATGAGAAAGTAGAAATTACTTGTTGTAAAATGGTCAACACTCCCCTTGGGATTTGTGACATGGAATAACCGCCTCCTATGGATTTGTTAACTTTGGCAGTTGTATCAGATATTAATAGGTTGACCTTTTGGTGCAATGAAAATTGTGGGGACAACAATTGGTATTAGAGCCAAAGGTGTTAGGTTCAAATCACCTTGGCTTGTGCTGAGGGGGAGATTGTTGGAAAATGATTAGCGCTCCCCTTGAGATTTGTGACATGGACTAACTACCTCCTATGGACCTGTTAACTTTGGTGGTTGTATCAGGCATTAACAGGTTGACCTTTTGGTTCAACGACAATCATGGGGTTAACATTAATTAACATTAGTAATTGACTATTAAATAGCACTTTCTATATTAAATTCCTTATAGTAGTTGTCATTATTAATAAGTTATATTTCTTCAAAATTATTAAATTAAAGTTTCCTATGTTGGGTTTAGTATTTTAATATCTAGTTTGTTTTCCTACTATTACTTTTATTTCTTGGATCGTCTCAAATATCACTAGCTATTTTCTTTAGATTCTCTAGGATTGTATTATGTGGCTCTCCTAAATATCAACCCTACTCTTATGTCCCTTAGATGCTTACATCTTGTCTTATGAAAAACATGAAATGCATGTCTTGCGAAGTGTTAATTATCAATAAGATGTATAAAGCATAAAAATAATGAATGAAAAAATTCCTCTACTAGTTTTCAAAAATTAATAAGATAAAAATCTCAAGGGATTTAATTATTTCTTCTAATAATGTGTCAAATCTTAAGGGATTTAAATATTTCTTCTAGAATAATGTGTCTCTCAAACCAAAAAAATTACAAAAAGTAAACTAAATTTATATAATTTGAAATATTTTCATATTCCCCATACGTAACTTGACTTGATAACCCATAGTTAACCCACTAAACCTATACAATGTGGCTAAACCTAGTGAAAAAATTCCAATACATTTATATCTTGTTAACCTTTTGAATTAACACAGAAAATATAATATAAATAACATGACATATTTTTCTTAATGAGGGTCTAAAAGACCTAACACATAAGATATTATGCTAAAATGATGAATTAAAATAGTTTTCATAAGAGAGGTAACCCCGATGGATGCAACATTATATTTTTCCTTTTAAATAATTTTTAATATGCTTTGGGATAAAAAATAAAATAGAGGATTAAAGATAGGTATAAGTTTTTTAGTTCAATCTAAAATAGAATACATAATGAAATACAATGGGAGACAAAATTAAAACAGTTTTAAATTATTTACTCTATAAATTTCATATAGCTTATCTGTGTAGGATGATTGGCAAGTAGTGGTCCATTTGATATGTACATTATGTCCATCAAGGAAATGTTTACCTTGAAACTTTGGATGCACCAAAATTATTTAATGGAAGATCAATTATTCACCATTAATTATAAGATTTTACATGGATATCAATAAACACAATCATTAAGAGGATAGGTAATACAAGAAATCCATATCATTGGTTCTACATTTCAACTATTTATATATGGGTTGTAAATTTTATACATATAAATATTATTAAAGGGAAATTCATAAATTTAATCGTGTATCAAAATTTATGAATACATGGTATGGAAAAATCAATATTACATAAACTTTATATGTTTTAGAATTCAACTAATTTATTTATTGTTTAACATTGTAAAGGGTTGGAAGGTTTTATAATTTTATGAGTTTGTAAGATTAACATCATGTAAGGTGTCATTTCAATATCCAATTTGATTTTGAGAACCTCTTATTAGATTACAAGAGTTTAAGTGAAATCATGCAAGAAACACTTTTAATTTAAGAGATATGTCATTCAAATGTTCTAAGTGGAATACATCACTAGTAATTTTTATTGTGTTATGGTGGTTTCCTTCATGAATATGTGCTATAAATTTTATGTGGAGATTGCTTTATTCCAATGTTTAAAAGTTGTGTACAACTAGCTACTACTAGATTATATGCATTCTTGTTTAAGAAACTTAGCAATCAATGGTATTGATCTAAGGAAAACATGGTAATCCCTATCCCTTTTTTTGTCTCCCTTCCTTATTTTTGGATTAGTTATTCTTTAGATTTTTTTTGTTTATGTGTTTTCAATGAAATATTATTAATCAATTTTGTGATGCTCACCACTTTATTGATAATATATGTGATCCTTTTGGATAACATAGGTCAAAGTTTGGAACCAATTATTGTCACCCTATAAGAATGCTCCAAACCCTTTAAATAATATTATTGCTATGTTGTATCATTACCATTATCCTTACTTTTTCCCCAACTACGTCTCCCTCCTTTGTGCCGACACTATCACCCCCACACACCCACTTACCATATGTTCATGCTATTTTAATTGGATTTTTTAACCATAATAAGAAAATAAGATATAAGAGGACCAATAGAGGGATAAGGGATTTACATTCTTTTCACCATCATAAAAAAATGGAATTGTTATTGTATATTTATTATAGTATGAGTTCTCATAAAACATTATGTAATGAGGATCTTTATGAGGAAGTATAAATTACTTGACACTAGAAATTGACTATTTAAGAGAGTCTTCTATATTAATATGTCGTGGATTACTCTGAGATGGTCATATTTATCCAAGTTATTTTTTTCTATTTTCTTCCATCTAAAATTTTACTATAATATTAAAATTCTACAAAATAATCAATTTAAGAAAATGTTTTATAATGTTATTTTTCAAATGAAATATTTGACTAGTCATTGTTTTACTCTTCAACAAAATTTCAATGTTATTATGATGTTATTTTTCAAATAAAATATTTTACTAGTTATTCTTTTATTCTTCAACAAAATTTCAATTTTTCCATGACGTTATTTTTCAAATGAAATATTCAACTAGTTATTGTTTTACCCTTCAACAAAATTTAAATGTTATATATGTGTGTAAATATTAATTGCACAATTTGATTTAGTTTAATCCCACAGTATAATAAAAAGATGAATGTTATCATTGCATCTCAAATTTACCAGCTTGTTTCTTCCAATAATACTATTGAAGAAGTTTGTATAAACTGCTCACATATAAAGATTATTTTAGTGTATAATGCAGATGTCATCTAATAATTCTCTTATATATAATCTGTAAAGCTATATACGGTAAGAAAAACTGCAATGAAAGACAGATTTTTTTTGTAGAATAGTATCTATGTTAACTTAGAAAGAAGTGATCTGCAAGGTCAATTTTATATTGAAGTGTTACCTCATACAACGACAGAAAGATACATGAAAGAAGTGCATTAGGTGTTACCCATATACAAAGAAGAGAGATATATGTTTAGGAGGGCAGATTGCATTAGGTGTAAGGAGAAACGACAGAGAGAAGTGAGACTGAGAAGGGAGATGGAAGGAAGATCTAGAGAGAATCGCAGGTTGTGGGTTTGAAAGAGAGGGTGCTGTCGGCGTCGTTATAAAGGATGTGGTAGTTTTGCTGCTGCACGTTGCCGAAGATGGAAGGTCCGGATGCAAGCAGGCCGGAGGAGCCGAGCACAGCCAGGCACAAGAGGTGCTCGTTCCCGTCGTCTATCTCGATAAAGTAGTTGTCTGTGGGAATGTCGTAGTCGATCCCTCCATGGAAGTTGAAAGTGAGGGAGGGAAAGGTGGGCTTTGCAGAAGGCATTTGGTAGCAGAGATCGAGGCCCGTGGAAGAGCCGTTTGCAGGAGTGAGATGCACGGCGGACTGGATGGCTGCCTTGAGAGGAGAGTAGGCAGCGTCGTCGAGAATGGTGACGGTGGTTCCAGAGTCGATGATCATGCCTCCGCTGCCGTCAGGCTTGAGATCGAAAGTGCCCGGAGGAATGTCGAGGGCGGAGCCGTCGACGGTGATTCCGGTGATGGGGATGTACCAGAAGGTGGGAATGGTGGTGCTGGTGATGAGCGGCAGTGTCTTGGCACCGGTCAGAGAAGCGTCGTGGCCGAAGAAGAGAGGGCTGGTTTTGGAGGAGGAGTCGGTGATGGGGAGGAGACAGTAAGAGAATTTGCTGTCGACCATGGAGCCGAGCTGCGAGATGAGGGAGAGAGGACCCCGTCCCAACCCCACCAGGCCGCCGCCCTGCTGGAAGCCTTCGCCTTGATTGTTGTTTCCGCATCCAAAGGCGATGTGAGGAACGCGGGTGGCATTGCCGATGGTGAGTGTTTCGTAGGAGAGCACACCGCTGGTGGAGGACAGATCACCATAGAGATAAAGGTATGTGCAATCGGGAGAGCAGTATTTGAGCTGCAATGCATTGCAGAGATCGGAGTCGCAGGGAACTTTGGTGTACGTGGAGGATTTGGAAGGATCGAAGATGGGCGAGGGTTGTTTGTAGCACTGAATGCAAGGCATGCACTGAGTCCATATCAGATCACTCCCCGTGTCCACGATTGCCTCGAAGCTCACCGAAGGGCTTCCCACTCCCACTTTCATCAGAAATTCTCCATCTCCCACCTGAACGGGCGTTTCAGCATCTAGCTGCTTGGCCGAGGATCTGCTTATTGCTCTCTTCACAACTGCGTCTATTTTCTGTGATCGCCTCTTGCTTCGGACTACAGAGCTCTTCAATCGCTCACTAAAGCTCGATTCTGCCTCTCTGCGACTCAATTCCACCCTCGTCACCCCCAGACTTTCACCTGTTTTCGTCCAAGCAACTCTGCCACACGAACATGATATCATGCACATTATTAACGAGATCAAGGCCAGCTTCCCACACCTCAACCGTTCCATTGCAATCCGACTAAGCTCTAGTATCTACAACAAAATAAAGTTCCTTCACTCTTCCTAGGATGGTTTTCTTTCTGACCAACTGCACCATATATATATACATAACGGGAGATTACTTGGACGGCCTACCCTTTTCCTGTCTCTGTCTTCAAATCCTGTGAGTTCAGAACGTCATCCTGCAAAACTTCAGGTCCTTTTCCAAGAATTCTTCTTCCTGTCCTTCCCTGCTATTACTGACAAGGAATGAAACATCTTATTGAGCTATATACAGATCACACTCACCTCCCTGTCTTCGGTCATGCTTTCCAATCGCATTCCCATTTCATTCCTTTCATTTTCAGTTATTCTACCTGCCAAAGATACGTCCACAACCGTGACAAAGATATGGTGGAATTGACATAAATAGAATCTCCTTCCCTCTTCGTTAAACAACTGCAGGCGGCTACTACTTATTTCGCCAATTCCATTTATTTTTTATTCTCAAACTCGATGATTCCTGCATGCAATGGTTTGCATAAAATCAAAAATCAAAAATCAAACTAGACGATTCCTTAGGTAATGAGATATCTATATACAAAGCACCTAGATTTAGGTATGTATGTGTACAAGTGTTAAAGAGGATGGTTAAAAATGTGTCCTATAGGTAGCTTATCTAAATAACTCAATAATAATGTGCTCAAATATATATGGTTTTTAATGTGTAATTTATTTTAATTATTTAAATGTAAATAGATAGACATAAATTAATTTAGATTGATTAAGTTGTTAGATTGGAGTAGATTAAATTAAGTAATATCATATAGAAATTATAATATCATAAATATTGATAAATGAAGAGATAGATAGTTTAACTTTGTTGTCAAATAATGTATGTCAATTGATGAAGACAATCAAACTCATACACCTTAAAATCTAGAGATGCCCTAGACAATTATGTGTACAAACCATGACTAAAATATTCTATGTTGCTTTGTGCTAGGTTGAATTTACTATTTTAGATCTAGCCCACAACTAAATTTTTTCTTTATATTTATAAACTCAATCTTTAATGATTTCTAGATTTTTTCCTATGAACACTTAGAAAGCAAGTTGTTAGACAATTTTAGAATTTTCCTTTCAAGCTAGTAGATTTTAAAAATACCTTCACACACAACATGCTTTAGACATGTTGCATACAGATTTTAGAGTTGCCACTAAATGAATCATGTGCACTAGGATGAGTAATTGCACCCAATTATTCTTAAATGCCCTTGTATTAAGAGGTCGTTTTCTATTGATATGTGATAAAGTGGTAATTTCAATAGTTTTTGAGGTTTCTAGGGTGATTAGAATGAATGCAATGTTTGTGGCTTTATACATAAATGTAACAAAAAATTGTGAATTTTGTGCAATGACAATATAGCACAAAAGTATAAAATGGGGATAGTGGTAAGAGATTTTGGATTAATATTTGGTGGGATTGGATTATAGATTATGATAATTGTAGACACTAAAAATTGTCCTATGCCTTTGAACTCTAATTCTCCTTTGTTTCCCCTTTTCATCCTTGACAATTATTTAATTATTTCCTAGTGCCATATGTCTTTTTATTAATTAAATAATTTTAATTATTTAATTAATTCATTCCTATCTTTCATTTCCTCTTTTGATTAATTATATAAATTCTATTTATTTAATTATGTCACTAATGTCCCTTTCTACTACAATTAAATAAATTTTATTTATTTAATCATTTATCCATCTTTCAACTATAATTAAATAATTAAATAGTTATTTAATTATTCATCAGCCTTTTCTATCATTAAATTAAATTGCTTACTAATTTATCATTTTCCTCCCACTTTTGAATTATTGTTTAATTCAAAAGTCAACCTGTCACATGTCTTCTATAATTAAATAATGCTTTTATTATTTAATTATTCATTTCCCTATTAAATCAAATAATTTCATATTTAGCCGATAGGCTCTTTATTGTGGGCTGTGCCGACAAAACTGTCTCACACCTAGAAATTGGCGTCAGAAGTTGTCTCACCCCTAACTGAAATTGGTGTCGAAAGTCTTATGGGCATTCACTTTCACCCGACTGAAGAACTACACTTCACATTCACTTCCACCCCTTACTGAAATTGGCACTGGAAGTCTCACGGGAATACAAAACTACACTTCACATTCACTTCATATGGCTTACCCTTATCTTAACAACACCTCCTCTTTTGATATCCATGCAAAAATATAGCACTTAAATTGCACTTACCAGCACCACAACATCACCTCCATTATGCTTTTAAAAAGCTCTCGCAACTCTCATTTTTTGTCATTGTGAATGGATTGAAGCAACAACCAAAAGAATCTTGAGGTAAATCATTTTCCACAATTTCTATTTGATTTTTCTATGGTTTAAAATTACAAGGTTTGAATTTTTTTTGTTTCCCTAAATGTAATTGCTGTGTTTTTAGCTTTTTAGAATTAGGTTAGGGTTTCTCAACTCCTAATGTAGGTGCTCCATTTAGATGGAGATTCATCAATGTAAACCTTAGAGTTCTCTTGTTCTTTAAAAGAGACTTGGGTTGCATCACTGTTCTTCTTTTAGTTTCAACAGAAGATATTTATAATGGATTTTTGTGGTTCTTGGGTTTTTTAGTTATGGGAGTTAGTGACTTGTGGATCAAGCTTACTATCACATGAATCCAAGACATGGGGATCATTAGGGTTCAATAGAAATTTGGTGTCTTTACTTTTCTCTTCTCCCTATAGATGGACACCATGCTTCTTTATTAGTGGGTCATAGGTGAATCATCCTTTGTGTGCCGCTTTTCCCACAATTTGCAGTTGGATCTCCTCTTTTTTTCTCTCCTATGAATTTCCACATAGTAGGCCCATATCCTGCACTCCTCTATTCAATAATCTTTATTATCATTTCTGCTTTTCGTGTTAAAAAACAAACAATCTAGAACTTACATACATTTTTGAAATCTGCAAATAACAAATTTCAAACTATAGATGAGCTAATTTTAATGAAATATTTTTTATTAAAGACTATATTATATGCTATTATTTTTCCTTTTATGTGCAAGAATGGGTAAGTGAATAAGTTGTGTGTGTTTGTTGACATTTATTGTAACTAGAGTCCTCTACTTCTAGATAAATATTTGTATTTTCTATTATAACATGTCTTAGAGGAATTGAATTTTTAACTACATCTTTGAGAACAATACAGACTATGGTGATGAATGTTTCATTTGTCGTCATCCCATGTGGAACTTTTTCTAGCATGGTTTATAGTTGGTCTTTGTATATGGTGGTTGTACACTGATCCTCGTTCGTAACTTTTTGCAACATGGTTTATGTTATTCTTTGTATATGGTTGGTTGTAAACTGATCCCCAACTTTTGAGTTTGCTAAAGAGTTTGTCTTGAATTATATTTTTTTGTGTTGTATTATTTACAGGTAAATGTGTAATTGTCTTGCAAAGGCAGAATTGGGGTTTTCAATTTTGTTGCTGTAATGTCTCCAATTTCTCTAGGTGTGTAACTTTACTTTCTTTAAATTTAATAGAGGGTTTAGAGGCATGCAAATGCACTATCTTTTAGCATGTTCACCAAGCTACTACCCATGGAATTTTGTTACCAAATATTATGGTACTTCATGTTTAATTCTTCCAAAAGACATTTATATATGACTTGAGTTGTCTGCATGCAATTTGAAACACTCATATCAACATATTGACTAAGTTTGTTTGATTGTATAGATTCAATTCATGGATTAGGTATTTAGACCTATATCCAATCTTATTAGTGTCACTATTTGAGATGTGTTATAGGTGATTGATTTCTTCACATTCTTTGTTTAGTGAAATTCCTAAAAAAATCATTGTGATTTTGGGACGGATTTTTTTTATATTTATGGAATTGAGTTTGAGCTTTGTGATTGTATGGATTAGATGGGTGGGTTAGTAATTGAGGATAGTAAGTAGTTTGAATATACATGTAAGTATAATTTAAATTGGGTGAGGATTGGAAGTGTGCTATAGATGATATGTTTCTTCATATATTGTATGTAAAGTGAAATTCCTCCAAAAATATATGATGGTTTTAGGTCTAGATTTGAGTTGACTATTTAGATAACCCATTTTGAGCTAACAAATTTCTTCAGATTATACATGTCTTGTGAAATGATTAAATTCTTAATAATATTTTGGATATGGATTTGAAATTGTGCTAAAATGAATCAATTTTTTTTTGTTTATATGTATTGGATGTGATGAGAGGGGATAGGAATTTGGGTTTGTATGTAGTTTGAGTATAATATTAGTTGTGTCTGTTTTAGTTAGTTAATATGGCTTATAGGTGATCAGTTTCTTCAAATAGTATGTTTTGTGAAATTCTTGAAAAAGGTTCATTAGTTCTATTTTGGGGTATGTTTTGTGAAATGCCTGAAAGAGAACATAAGTGAGAAGACATCCCAAATCGAGTGTATTTTTCTTGAACTTCTATAAGAGAATGAAGTCAATATTGAAGTGATTTAAAATGCATTCCATGTTCGTTCCACAACATTTTTTTTCCATTTGGAACTATTAGGCTATACAAAAGATGCCTATTTTGTTTTGTTGAACACAATGGGAAATTCTTCACAAGCATTTTACAAATTTTACTTGTACATGAAACATGCTAAGAATTTTACAGTTATGGTTGCCACTTTAGTCACTGGCTTTTTTGGAATTATTTGCACTACTTAGGTGAGGGATATTAAAATTTGAAATCTTGGAACAAAGTCATAAAATTAATGAAAGGAATTCAATAGATTCATAAACAAATATGTGATGAATTCAAAGATCTTAACAAGGTATAAAGAATGTTAAGACCAAAACAAATCTTATCACCATTTTAAATGACATGTATATTGTATGATGTAAGGGGAAAAAGTTGAGGCCAATCTGATATGATCCTTGTAAAATTCTACAACAAATTGGTGACTATCCTCTTTATATGGTAGTGTATACAATATAAATACATCATATCATTGTATGAGAGTTAGAGGTTAAAAGAAGATTAGAATTTTGGGGCATTGTTACCGCCATATAAGGAGCTCTATAATTTTTATTCTTAGACTTACAGAGTGAAATGCACTAAAATTTGAGAGATAAGGAAAAGATCAGAGTATCTACAAATTTGTCAAAGGACAAGCTCCTTGTCTGATTCAAGCTTAAGTTCTTGTGAACTAAAAACCCCAAGTAGTAGAGGATCAACCATATATAATATTTTTTCGTGAAGATGTTGTCTCTTGAAAGGAAGGGAAAGAAATCTGAGAAATATGATAGCTTTAGTGTCTTTGGAAGTCAGTTATCCTTATACTAAAGAGCCTTGGATGCTGAAATACCCTTAGAATACGCATTGATGCCTTTTCAGAATAGTCATATTTGGATTCAGAGCAATTTTTGTACATCCAAGATTTCAGCATAACAAGCTACATCAAAGCATATATATAGGGTTTGATGCCTGTCAAAAGGACAAGAGCCATGATGAAAGAAGAGAAATAAAAAGAGTTGGGTTTCAATCTATTGGGTATCTGGGACCTTGTATGACATAAATGTGTTTGTTAAACATGTCAGCGTCATGTAAGGCCAGGAGCTTGGATAAAGAAGACGATAAGAATAAGATCTTTGTTGCCAAGTATAAGATGCAATGAGAATGCAATATTGGAGTATGTGTGACTTTGCATGTTGAATCCACGAAACCAAAATGTAGGGGGGTTTGAAGACTTACAAACTCATATACATGGAGTCATGGGATTTAGAAAGCAACACAAGCCTTAAAGACTTGAATGATCATAAAAATAAAGACTAGGATGCAACTATGGGGGCTTTCTTAGGAAACCAGATATTCTAGTCAATTATTTGAATAAAGTTGCTCTGCATTGTTGTTATGTGGAGTGAACATTTATTTCTCTTTCAATATATTGTGTATGTCTAATATCAGAAAAGCATAAATGCTAAATAACTTGAACCAACAAGATCTAACACAGTTTGAATTATTATGAGAGGAAAATAATTTAAAATATGGACACTGAATGATATTGGGGAATTCCAACTTCCTTACTAAAATTTAGGGCATTGTAATTCGAGGATCTTAACATGAAATGATCTCATTTGAGTATCTTGTGAAATCTAAAGCTGCATGTTTCTACAAAAAAGCTTCTTGCATGGTTTAGTTTTACTTTCTTTCATTTTTTCAGAGGAGATTAATCTTGTTTCTTGAGGCTTCTTCATACCTCCAAAATTCCCAATCCCTTTTGTCCAAAATGCATTTGTCTAAGTTTTTTTTGTCTGCTTCTACAAGTGATTTGAGATGGGATGTATGCCAAAAGGGAAGCTTATTTCCTAAACATCATTAAGCTTACTTTATTAGAGATGGAGAATATACTAATCCCTTCAAAATACATTAGGATCTACATATAAGAAGGTTTGAGATTTCCTTGATGGCTAGGTACAAGTTTTCTCTCTCTAGATTTCTAATGTGCATTATTGTGAATTTCCTAAGAGCGAGCTATTATACAAGTTATGAGATTTTTATATTTCCTATTTAGGAGTAACTGTTACTCTGTATCCATATTGATGTAGAATATCAGATATATCTTGCTATGCTTGTTCAACTTTAGAATATGAAGAGGTTTCTTACATGTTATATTGAAGCAGATTAATGGTTATCTACTAATTTCTTTGACCTTCAAACCCAGTGAGGATATTTACAAAAAATATTTGGTGATAGAAACATTCAGGATTGTTTATTAGAGTAGTAGAGATGGTAGCCTATTGGTTGGACTTAGTATTGATCAGTATCTAGGATTCTAAATTCATGTTCTAATTCCTATCCTATAAAAATAACTCTTAAGCATGTATCCATATTTGTAGTACCATTGCACCTGCAATTTATAATTCAAAGTTCAAACATAGGCAGGCCCAGATTCTAATTTAACAGATCTCTATATGCCCTTCATTAGTCATTTTTCATGAAGACTCTAGGTGCAAGTGAAATAGGCACTATTCTTCTTTGTAATTAACTCAAAAATTCATAAATTTTCTACTCATATCCAATTATTTTTCCTTGGTTCTAGTTGTAGTCTTGACATCTTGGTCAATTTGGAATCTTTCTGCATCTCTCCACTAGCTTTAAATAGCAACAAATCCCTTTATGTAGAGAGACCAATAGATTTTACAATGGCTTTTTGTGTTCCAGTTTTCATTCTACCCATTGATCACTTATATGGATTTTTTTGTTCCAATCTCCTACTCTACTTCAACATCATTCTGAGCTTACAATCAAAACTCTGAATTCTCTCTTCTACAAGGTCACACATTATTTTCATTCTACCCATTGATCACTTATATGGATTTTTTTGTTCCAATCTCCTACTCTACTTCAACATCATTCTGAGCTTACAATCAAAACTCTGAATTCTCTCTTCTACAAGGTCACACATTATTTTCTCTCTGTCTTTTGTCTACTATCATAATCTGTTATGTACATAACAGATTCTAAAAAAATGAATTCTTTTTAACAAGAAGTTGTTAAATCAAACTAAATAGAAGTATCATATATCTGAGCCTTAATCAGTGAGACCAACCATAAATTGAACATACTACTATTTACTTAGAGCGTTTCCTGGGGAAAAATATCTCAATGATAGATTGCAGTCATGAAATTGGAAGGGAAATGACATATTGCCTAAATTTTTTTTGAAGCTAGCTTGATCTCAACATAACTTATCCCAATTTTCTTCAATCTCAATGCCTCTATATGCAAAAAAACTTATTATGCAACCAAGGTGTTAATTTAATTTGTGATTCTTTTCAGGTACCTTTCAAGAAACCTTTTGTTAGCTTCTATTCCAAATGAACTTCATAGTTGTCACACAACTCTCTAGAAGAAAACGTTTAGGTATTTTAATAAAGCATACAAATATTTGATTAACTAAATAATGTAGTTTGAATTTCATTTTTCCATACATTCCTTGTTGTTTTATAAAATTAATGAAATATAGTTCCAAATGTTAACCAATATATAATTCTAATCCAATATAGTTTTATAGGAGTATTGTAGCTATGTATTCATTATTGACTACAAATGCAATCAAGCTTATGAATGATGGGAGTCTAGGCTTGGCTCCTTATCTCCAAGTATTAGCTGCCTCAACCTTTGGCCATGGTCCTGAGAGAAACGATCGATATAGAATCGATCTCTCTGATAAAGAGCATAAACAAAGAGCATCATTTCCAAAAAAGTACAACCACTATATAACTTCTAAGAAAATTCATGAGGGATCTATAATACAACTAAAAAATATAATTGTCCCATCATTAGTAGTTCAAGGTAAGTATGTAGGTTCAATACTATTTCTATACCTTATAATTAACTTTCCAACTTCTACAATATATTACTAATTATATTTTTACTTACAATTATGTAGGTGGATTGTCATTTTAGAACTAGAGCTTGCATGTATAGATCATGCCATCATTGGTGAACCTATCTTCCTATTTCTAGAGCAATAGGAACATATACAAAATGATGCTATGGATAGATTTGATTATCCTGTATCACCAACAACCCTAAACTCTAAAAGAATGTTGTTTGGCATAGATCCATCTCAATCTAGGAGGATATATCTACTAGCATCAATCCTATCAAAAGTTTGAACCCTTTTCAAACAAGGTGGACTATCAAAGGTCGTGTAACTATGAAAAAAGAAATCCACCGATACACCAATCAAAAAGGAAGTGGGCAATTTTTCAGCTTTGATATTATAGATAGTGAGCACATAGAAACATGTGTCACTTGCTTCAATGAGGCTATAGATATTCATTATGCAAACATTAATGTTGGATCTATGTATTCATTATCTGGTGGGATAATTAAATCTACTAATAATCTTTACAACAAGATAAATAGTGGAATAGAAATCACCTTAATGGTTGAATCAAAGGTGACACCCTGTGAAGATGATCTCTCTATTCTAAAATATCAATTCTCTTTCACACCTATCAAGGAAATTGTGAGTAAGAGTAATAATTCAGTTGTTGATGTTATTGGAATTGTTGTTTGTGTAGATCCAAGCTCTACAATAAGGAGGGATGGTACAAAGGTTTTGAGGTGGAGCATCAAGATATTAGATATGCCTACATCAACTATAGATGTAACTTTATGGGGACCAACAACTTAGAAAGAAGGCATAGAACTTCAACACATGTACCACTCAGAACAAACCATTGTTCTAGCTATTAAAAATGGATGTGTTTCTAACTATAATGGAAAGGTAATGAGCACATTAGTAACTACACACCTATCCATAGACCCTAATATAGAAGAAGCAAAACAACTCAAAACTTGGTATGCACATAATGTAGTTAATATTGTACCTTCCTCCACAAAGCTTGATGATATGCCTCCTATTACCACAAGAATGACAATTAGCAACATTAGAGAGCAATCAACAAAAATAATACAACCCATCCAATTCATTGCAAAGACAACAATACTATTCGTCAAATATAACTCCTTTTGTTATCTAGCTTATCCTCTTCAATTAGATGGAAAACAATGTAAGAAAAGGGTTATTCAAAATGAAGAAGATAAATGGTATTGCTCAAAATGTGCAACAACATTTCTAGATTGTAATTATAGGTACATACTTCAAGTGAAACTATGGGATCACACAAATATAATATGGGAAATTGAATTTGATGAGATAGCAACAAAAGTCATGGGTACATGTTTGCTCAAGAACTATATACACTGCAATTCAATCATGAGGTCGAAACAAACTATACTAAAGATGTAATAAGAAGTGTTATCCTTACACAATTCTTATTCACACTCATGCAAAAATGAGACATACAATAATTAAGAGCATTTGAAAGCAACAATCATTAAAGCTAATAATATAGATTTTACTATAAAGAGCAATTTCTTACTTTCTAAAATCAATGAGATGTCGAATGATACGAACAACTAGGAATACATTCCTTATTTTCTATAAAACAATGTATATATTCTTGTACTTGTGAATATTCTTTTACTGTTATGCCTATCAAATAAAACACAGTTTGAATAAAAAATGCTTCACCCTTTTTTGTAAGTGAGTATTTGAATATTTGTTTATGGAAAAATCTTACAGTGTTAACATTTTCAGTTTACTAGTTTCAAATATTCATTTCCTATGTATATAAAATTGTATGTACTTTAATTTTTTGTCCCAGATAATCTTTATTCCTTTTAGCAACATAGGAGGTTGCATGTAAAATTTTAAACATTTTCTTTGCATTTTTATGTATATACTATTTTCTTAGTGCATCATTATGTAACAACAATTTCACTTTTGAGATATATAGTAAAAATACATGAAAGCACATGTTTGATTTGTCAAAATAAATGTATGGTGAATACCCTATGTCTTTCATATAAGTGTGCAAGTGAAATAAGACATAATAGATTGAATCTAATTTTCTATTGTAGAATTGTTTTTTTATGTGCTCTTTACTTCTTGCATCTGGATTACCCTTAGAAAGAGACTACTTATATGTTTCTTAAATGAAGCCTTTACATTTCTTCTCTATGAAAGGAATTTACTACTTGACAACAGGTTCGTGAACTTCATGCAAATTAAGATTGGTGTAAAAGGCCATCCCAGAAATCTCCCATGTTTCTAAAATAGTTAGTTAGTTAGTTTATATGTAGCATTTTGATGGTGAGAGGAAACTAATATGACATTTAATCATTAATAGAAAGATGAGAGAACCCCATAAGGATCCATGGGATTCCAAAAACATTCTAATTTGGAAAAGTTATATAGGTTGGAACAACACACTCTAAGAGACCAAATATTTTCCACTCAAGTTATATGTCACAGTTAGGAAAGTTAAGTCCATGTGCAAGTGGGCTACATGAATTATTAAGACAAGGATAGATAAAAATAAATTAAAAGTGGGTGGACAATTAGAAGTTTTAAATTGGAAACACTAAATGTCCTCCTAAGATTTTTAGCCAATAAATGTAGGCTTTGCTTGCCTATATAAGCATCCAGAAAAATAATATAAGCAAGCAAGTTCATGAGAAATTCCTACTACAAAATTAGTGTCTATATATATATCATTTGCTATCAAAGCCCGGTTTGACTTCTTCCTATTGGTCTAAGATTTTAGAATCATGCATTTCAGCCTCCCATCATGATGAAATCTTGGCTAGCTGCCCCTTGCTTCCATCATTTACTAGTTTCCCTTTTGATCCTCTTCTACTACAGTTGCACTTTCAAATTTGTAGTTTGTTATGTTTCTTCTCTTGACAGATCTAGACTTGGGGGATCTGTTCCACAACCTCTTTCAGAAGGTTTCCCAGAATGATAGTGTAAGAACAACAATTCTTAATCCAAAAGTTACTTATTTTATTCATCAAGTTATATTGAAATAGTCCCATTATCCTATCCCATATTTGTAAATTGTGGATCAATTTTTTTGCAAATCATTCATTTTGCAACAAATTGTGAGGGTTTTTAGTAGGTAGTTAGGCTTGTTTTTGCTAAAGCAGTCATAGATTTCCTTGAGCAGATTCAAGCTTGATTCCAACAACACTAATATATCCAATTTTTCTGCTGATGCTTATTAATTTATACCATTTTCAATTCTCAGTTTTCCTATATACTAAAATAGTCTTTTCCTTTTTTGATTGGAATATTAATTTTCTAGAGGATTTCTTAGCTCTGCTGCCAAATAGATTCATCATGGACCATGATCTTCATGGTCATCATGCTAACCTATAAGTTCACCATAATGTTCTAATAGGATCTTATTAAAACCTTTAACCTATTAACTTGTATTCCTTTGTCTAATCTACTTCAAATTCTATTTTAGCCATCTTTGAAGAGTGATGAGGTGAAGAACATCAACTACCTTGATGTAGTTTGTGACATTTCTCACATTCCTACTCATACAATGTTCTTAACCAAAGAATGGAAATTTTCTTCCATATCCTACTTAAACTCACTTCTACCTCTTTCTTCCTCCAAGCCCATTCTAGATATGAATTATAACACTGGTTGAAAGAACAACACTCTGATATCACTTAAATTAACCAAACTGAAATCTAGAAATTTGAAACAAAATAAAACCAATTTTGTTCCAGTACTCCCAATAAACTCAACAACTAAATCTTGGAGGTGAGCCACTCCAAATTTGTGAACATAACAAATATTTAAGGTTCTACAATCACACTTTTTATGGACAATTAATCATGTCCTTTTACAATGTCTTCTCATTCTTATATAGAGAATAATGCCAACTCCTATATGTAGACACACTCATAGGAAAAAGAGTTCTTTTAAATGGAAGTTTATCCCAAGGTATCTTTATACTTAATCTGTAAATGTTTTCATGTATATAGATGCTCATGTCTGTGTTGCTTAATTTATGCATGTGTTCATGTAGATGTATGCATGTACACACATTATAGATCTATGTTTATTAACATATTACCTAATTTAATTTCTCTACATTCAAACATATAGTACACAAAAATAAATTAAATTTGATATAAAACAAACCTAATTTCCTACTATCCAATGAACAACAACAATTCTGTGTGTGGTAAAACTTCCACCTAAACAGATGCATGACTACATGCAACTACCATGCAATATGTCTACCACATAGTACAGGTTGATGTGGATGATAGAATGCAAATAGCAATGTATCATAGAGTTTCAATTGGAAGTTACTGTATTGGAGCAAGACTACTACAGGATGCCTACCAGCACTAAGATGTCACTTGGGGAGAACTTAGCCTTGGTCTCCAACATGAGAACCAAGAGATCCCCTTTCACTTTCATACTTGAATCTTAATCTACAAGAAAATTGGAATATAATTTGAATTGGGATTTTATATGCTGGAATAAATTTATTAAATTAGTAATCTTGTGGTGTAATCTGGGAACAACATATTTTTACAACATTACATACTCTTTCTTTGGACTTGAGGACTTACATTTTTTACCATAATAATTTCCATATTTCTTTTGAGAGTTTGAATTGTGTATTTGTAAACACAATTTTTTCCTTCAACCATTCTAAATAAAATTAATGAAAAATTAATTTTTTTTTTTTTGTATTGATGTTCTCAAAATGAAATTTCTCTAGAAATGCTTAAAGTACTAAATCACATATAGGAAACCAAAAAAGAGACCCTGAAACCAGTCAAGCATATACAACACTTACAAACATCTGTACCAATGTAAATATAAGAATGATATGTTCAACTGATTGCAAATATCTTGCTACCAATATATCACATAGATGGAAGCCATATAGTTGTAGAAAGCATCAATTTGCAACCTTAGATTATTGTTCCAATAGCATGGAACTTGTGAGCAATATATATGAAAAAATATATCCAAATTGGTGAATAGTGTATTGGAATATGTAGATTGATTATGGATCATTATTGATGGTTATGCCAACCAATCTTTGATGTCACAAATAGTTTTGAAAATTTGCATTCATCACCACAATCATATGATTTTCTCCATATGCATTGAATTTATATATCATCAAATGTAAAAATAGAATGATAAATTACAATACACTCTACTTACAAGAACAATTTTAAGATAGGAACACACATTAGTTAAAAACAACTTATGTAAATTTTCCCTCACTTTAGCCAATGGATTGCAAAAGCTTTAATCTCAAAGTTCAGAAATTTTTAGTTCTAAAAAGGATGTTTTGAAGTCTGTATCTTAATTTATCTAGAAACCTCTTTTTAACATTATGAATTGTAGAAGTGTTAATTCTTGAAATTCATCGGAAAACAAGTTTCAACTACCATTTAACGATAAAAATCTCCAAAATCTCACTTGACACATAAAATCCAAATAAACATTGATTTGAAAACTAGATGAGAACATTCTATTTTCATTTGAAATGTTTTTTTGTTAATTTGATGGCAATTT
Source organism: Sequoia sempervirens (assembly GCA_007258455.2). Classification (NCBI taxonomy): domain Eukaryota; kingdom Viridiplantae; phylum Streptophyta; class Pinopsida; order Cupressales; family Cupressaceae; genus Sequoia; species Sequoia sempervirens. The sequence continues at coordinate 371,010,079 of VDFB02193867.1, forward strand.
GTTTTAAAATTTGCAGCACATCAATTTATTGTTGAAGAGTTGCAAAAGGGAAAAGGATTGTTAACAATTAAATTCCATTCTCTCAAAAATAGATCAGTCACTTTTAACTATTTTTTTCAGGAAATTTTAAATTTCATTAAGCTTATTCCATCTTCCATTGTAACAATTCATTGCATTTATTTCTTTTGTTACTATTAGTAATTAGTTAAGTTTGTAGCTTGCAAGTGTAGTAGATATTTGGGTTGTATAGGGTTATGATTAAGCTATATAGAAGTAAGTCAAAAATAGAGGACTTCCCTTTTTCTAAATAAATGAGATCCATGAACTACACTCAAATATCCTAATTCCATTTATTTAGATAGCAGATTATGGCATCACTTCCATAGATAATAAAACTAGAGCCATTGTAGGTGGCCTTGCAAATTTTATCTATCTATGTCATGTAATATCCAAAATTAGGTCTTTCAATATTGCATGTTTCATTTACATTTTATTCATCTCAGCTACATTTCTTCATTATATACTATTGTAATTGCATTCATTTTTTCATTTCATATGTAGATGTACAAATCAATACATATTTCTTGTATTAGTTTATTCCTTTTCTCATTACTATTAGTAATCATGCCTCCTATTTTGAATCACAGATGAGGGACACTAGAAACAAAAAAATTCAAACTGAACCCCATCAAATAGAACTTCAAAGAATACAAAGTCATAAAATAAGTCGAGAGTGCTATTCTCATCATAAAGAGGAAATTAGTACTCATCATCACTAAAAAAATATACAAAAACAAAGACCAAATGAAATAGATACTACACCATCAACGAACAACAACAGTAACTTCATTCAACTGCATCAATTTTTTTTTGACATAGAATAGATGCACTATCAAACCTACAAACTTGCACTATATGTAAAGTATGCTCCCTTGGAAAGCTTGTTCATTCATCAAACGGTAATTGTATTTGTAAATGATGTTTCAATGAGAAAGGCATTCATCGATTTTCATCACTTAATAATATGGACCCAGGAGAGCAACTTCCTATGTTGCAAAAGCTCACTCAAGTAGAAGATATGCTCATAGAAAGGGTAAACCTAATATTACAAGTAACCCACACTTGTGGGGGGCAATATAAATACAATGGCCACACGATTAGCTTCCCATAGGACATAAAAAGTATTGCCAAAATACTTCCACATAGAATTATAGACCTGGATGTCATTATAGTTTGAAGATTGCATACACAAGGAAACTATTACGACTGTTATATAAGTAGGAGTTGTATTAGAGACATCCATTGCAATACAAGATCAAATATGACCCATACTATAGTGATGTTGAAATAAATGCATCCTACTAAGAACAACTCCCTAAAACAAGTACAAACATTTCAAACATGCTTCACACCATAGAAATTTCCAAAGAAATACTAGTACCAAACAATGAATCTAACACTAACGATCAACATGATCAAGATGCATCAACATACACATAGTTATTTATGGTAAGCCTACTAGGGAGATGTCGTGAACTAGGAATCATTAAACAAACACTACAAATTGAGCACCCAACAAATAACACTATTGATCGGCCTGCAATAAGATCTTCTCCAATAAATGAATACAATACATAAGGCCTCTTTGATATAGCATTTCCCACACTCATTCTCGATGGAAAAGCACTACAAATGCAAACACAAATTAGGGAAGTACAAATGCATGAATATGCATTACATGTAATGAGATTCCACGACCAAAGATTTGGAAGGCATCCAAGGTTTCAATATTTTATCTCCAACCTTATGATGTGTCATCATAGCCAAGGACTTGCAACAATTTTCCTTAAAAAAAATGCAAAACAAAACATACTAGCCACTATTAAAAACCTTCATACACACTTGAAAAATATTCCTGATGAATAGTTAGCTGAGCAACGTATGCATTTTAGATCTACCATGAGAGGGAAAAGACCATATTGGAACAAGTGTCATTTTGAGCTAACAAATATGATCAACCAGATAGGGTCACCCACTCCATTCTCCACATTAAGTACAATAGATACAAAATGGCCAGATTTACAATGACTACTCTCAAATGACATAAGATTTACAATCAAATCAAATCAAATTCACACAAATAACATAATCAATAACCCCCATACCACATCCCTATATCTACGTCAATGATTCACAATATTTCACGAGGAGGTCATTGAGAAGCTCCTCCATACAATATTGGTATAGGTATGAATGGAAACATCGAGGGACTGCACATGTTCATGGATTCCTTTGGCTTGAAAATGCTCTAGACATGGACAAACTCAATTGGAAAGATAACTTAGAAGTGGAAAGAGCAAGAAAATTCTTTGACACATATGTCACTGCTTGGAACCCTCATACTATATCTCATGGCAACAACACAACACATCGATCCCCACTTGATGATCCATGTTTGTTAAACACAACTAAGATCTTTAGTACAAATCCCTCAGATGACTACAAGGAGTTAATTAATCATGTCCAAAGGTACACAAAATGCACCGAGGGAACATGCCTACATAAGAAGGGAAAAAAATAGAATGTTGATACAAAGCTCCATGGAAAGAAAAAATTATCTCTACATTATCATGTGACAATGATGGTAAAAAAAAATGAACTAGCAAGAAATGATGATAGATTAAACATACATAACCAAGAAATGATTTCAATATGGAGAGAAAATATAGATTGCCAACTTGTCATCTCATGAATACTTGTTCTCAAGTACATTTCCAAGTATGCATCAAAATCAGAGAGTTTTGTTAATATGCTTACAAGAATAGCTACAAATCAAAAACCTAAAGACAAAGCTTTAACAGCACAGCGAAAATTCATGACTGAACTTGTGGTTGAAAGTGATATTGGAACACAAGAAACATGTCATATGCTCAAAAAATTTCTCCTTGTCATCTATAACCGATCATTTATGTCATTGAATGGTGGCCAAAAAGTATTCCACCACTTCACAAGAACAACAAATGACAACAAACTCTAGTCAAGCTACTTACATTCTTATATGCAATGCCTACCACAACTAGAAGCAATAAAATTACTTGAATATGCAAGATCCTTCTCCTATTCTTCATGTCACAAAGGATGCAAATGGAAAGAGAGGAAACAAAAATCAATTGCCAATGTTTTCCCAAAGTTCTATACTATTCCAAAGTGGGATTTAGAACATTTCGAAACCTTTTGTTAGAGTGAATTACTTGTATATAATATTTTTCATGACATACAAAATGATATAGGCCTTACTAAAGATAGAATAATAACAAATTGGACCCAAATGAATACAGACACATATGATGTATGTCACGTTAATTGCACGATTGACATGTGGAAGCAAATGATGAAGAGGAAGAAGATAGTGGTAATGAGGAAAAGACAACATATACATTACAACTGAATGAATGAGAATTGTCGTCACAAATGGGACTTAATAATAATGTAGATGAGCTCCAAATACTCGTTAGGCGTGATTTTGGTAACAATAATGAATGGGATCAACATAGTGTACACCCAAATTTACATGGCACTACAATTGACTTCATAAAGATGAATAAAATTTTCACCCAAAATGAAAACATGGCCATTAGCTTCGATGTCCCAAATTACACATTATCACCAAAACAAAAAGTATCACTCACAATAATTACAAACCACTACAAAGATCAATCCTTAAAAAAACCCTTGCATATGATCATTCAAGGAATTGTAGGAACTAGAAAATCATACCTTATTTCTTGCATAAGAAATGCACTTCAAAGTAATCTACCACAACAAAAGAGCCAACTGCTTGCTTTAGCTCCCACAGGAATTGCTGCATTTAATATATGTGCATCAACCATACATTCAACGCTTAGGATTCCAATAAAAGAAATGAAACCATTGAAAGGAAAAACACTAACAACATTTCAAGAAGAAATGAAACATATAAGGTACATCATCATAGATGAAATTAGTTTCATAGGCCCAAAGCTACTATTAAAGATAGATAGTAGGCTACATGAATCATTTCCTCAAACACAAAACTTCAGCTTTGGTGGTGTATCTATAATTCTAATAGGTGACCTAGCACAAATACCACCTGTCATGGAAAAACCTATCTACACATCACACTCCAATGCCAAACTACTATGGGAACAATTTCCTACAATTGTTACATTACAAATAATGTTTCATCAACAAGGTGACGATCCAACTCAAGCACACTTTCATGAAACATTAAAAAACTTATGCAATGCAGAACCAACATGCCAAGATTGGGAGATGTTAATAACCTACACAAACAAACTACTTACAACTTTTGAAAAACAAGAATTTGACAACTCCATTCACCTTTTTACAAAAAATGACTTAGTGAGACTACACAACAAAAAAAGGCTAAACAACTAAACCTTCCAGTTGCAATAAGTATTGTAACAACCAAAAAAAATAAATCAAACATTGATCTCAAGATAACCAGCTTGAAAAAGAACTCCTATTATGTAAAGGAAAACAAATCATGCTAACAACAAACTTATGGACTCAAGCAGTACTTGTAAATGGATCTCTTGGGAAGTTGTTGATATTGTTTACAATCTAGGCTCAAAACCACCAAATGTTCCAATGTACATTGTAGTAAGAATCAATAACTACACTAGGCCACCACAGAACCAAAATGATCCAAAGGCTATACCTATAATACCTATATCACTAGCTAATCATAGCCAAATTCCATTAATAATGGTATGGGCAATTACTATACATAAATCCCAAGGCCTGACCCTACAAAGAGCAAAAATTGATATTGGTAAAATTGAAATACAAGGACTAACATTTATAGCTATATAAAGAGTAAAATCATTAAATGGACTTCGTATTCAACCTATAGCAACTAAACCATGAGGAATTTGAAGATGATGCAAACTAGAGTTTCATGAATTTTTTTTTGTAGATTCTAAATATATTTTTTTCAAAATTTTTGGAATTAGATTGCACTTCTTTTCCATCTCCTTCAAAAACTAGTTTTTTTAGAAAACAACATTTTTAAGAAGTGGCGCTATGTATAATGCATAACTTTTTTTCCATGAAGGATAAAATTCTAATTCTTTCAATTTAGATTTGTAACTGATATCTAGTGCTTCCACTTGGTTAGATAGTGTTTTATTGAATATTTTTTCCTTAATCAAGTTTCAAAAGTCAAACCAATTACAATTTAGACATAGTGAACCGTATAATGTAACTTTTTTTGTATGTATCAAATTTTTTTTTTGGATCAAGGACTTCAATATTTGGTGCACTCATATTTTTCAATTTTTTTTATAATCTGCTATTTTTCCACATGCGAACAGAGCTTGATTTTCAGTGAAAAACCTATGTTTAATAAAACTAAAAAAACAAATACATAATAAAACCAAAACATATTAAAATTATATTTTTTGGATAGCTCATTCCAGGACTACCTATCCAGTTGGTTCTATGAAGTCTCCACCATTTTCATCTTCAACCCGAGCTTCGAAGTGAATTCTACTTTTTTGTGACAAATAGTAGGAATCAAGGAAAAGGGGGGTTCACTTGAACCAGGAGGGTTGGAGCAAACCCCTAGTATTTGATCGAACCAGGGTTCACTCAAACCCTAGTTTGAGCGAACCCCCTTTCAAAAAGGGTTCTACATTTGTTTCTTTGTTAGAATGCATTAAATGGGTTCTCTTGAACCTAGGTTTGAGCGAACCCTCTTTTGGTTCATTCGAACCAATGAGTTCGTTCGAACCCCAAGAACAAAATTTTTTGGCATGGGGTATTTTTTTGCAAGTTTTCCTTCCTCATTCGAATTGTAAACCAATTTTGTGGGTTTACCCTATGACTACTTATTATGTATGCATTTTAAATTATAGTCTTAGATCAATCCATAGAGATTCAAAACAAAACAATTCCATGTTGTCAAAAAGGACACTTTAGCTAAATTGCCTCATAATTCAAGACCGTCTTTTAAACTAATCTAGTGTGTATCACTGCAGTCAAAATCACAACCAATTATATTCCCACAAAATAAAACACAATATCAATTGTAAAAAAGATAAATCAATATATCAACCAAACCTCTACTGATGTTCGATGTGTTTGCTGAACAGGGTTGGGCTTGGCTTCAACAATAAGTATTTTTTGGAAACACTAATTTGAATTAGTTGTAGAGGTGACAATATGTGACTTTTTGATGTTCCTTTTGTAGTTATTAATCTTGCAAGCATTTTTATGGGATGTTGACTACAAACTGTTTTCTGCTTTTGCAATACGTTTTGAAAATCAACACACAAAACTTTTCCACAAAAGCTTTACTCAACATTTGTGAAAAACAAGCATTCTAGCAAGCCAAGACTTTCTCAAACTGGCTTCACTATTGCTCATTATGTTGTTGATGTAAGTTTAAAGTTTCCTTCAGCGCTTACAATTTAATTAAATATTTTTGTGCTTTCTGTAATTTCAAGTTGTAAGGATTACATAGTAGCAAAGCATCAACACATCTTGAATGCTTCAAAATGCACTTTTCTTGTAGGACTTTTTCCTCAATCCCAGAGGAGTCTTCAAAGTCTTCATATTTTTCTTCCATTGGTACATGATTTAAGGTATTTTGGTGCTTCACTTTCTTTAGATATATGATATATATATTTTCTTATGTTTGTAGCTTACTATTATGTTTCTTGTTTTTTACGGCTTCAATTTTTTAGATATCTTTTTAACAACCACCTTAGTGGCCCTGTTCCAATAGGAGTATTGTTCTCAAGATTCAAATATAATACGTTTTTTTTAATTTTATTCATTTTTTTGCTTCACATAAAGTATGAAAAAACCTATCCATTGGTATCCACCTAACTTGGCTTTGACTTTTTTTTGTTGCATGCTATATTATGGGCTACACTTTTAAAGGCAATTTCCAGGACTTTGCGATGGTGTTGTGCACAATCCATGTTAAAAAATGGAATGAAATGGAGAGAATTCTAGACTAAATGATTGTTCATAAAGCAATAAGTTTTACCTTGCCAATTGTGAGTTGTGGATACCTTCCCAGCTATGAGTTGTGGATTTGATTATATAACATGTGATTTTGTTCTTAAGATTCTTCTTAGGTCAACACCTAGAAAAGATTGACTTTACAATCATAATTTTGAAACATGCTTCATGAATATTGTTATGATTGCAATGATCTAGCATGAGAGAGGATGGAAAATAATTATAATGATTTAATGCCTCCATGCATATCCAATTTAATTTTTGATTTACTTGCCTCAAGTCACATGCACATGGAACAAATGAAGTCTAATTTATTCCCTATTAATTTAAAAAGATTATTAAATTTATGTCTTTTGGGTTTTGAATTTAATGTGCTAAGGATGCACAAATGTCATATGTAATATAGTTTGTAAGACATGTTTGGAAATGAAATAGACAAATTATTTATCTCTAAAATGAATTTTCATATCAATTATTATCATGATTCATCAATTCAAATCATAATAGATAGGAAACCAAGTGTATTACACAAAGGATAATAAACATCTACCATAAAATTATTTAAATTGTCATTTGAAACACAAATCTATGCTACACCCTTATACTTAAAAATTATAGACTTCATCTCAAACATGAACTATATGAAAAATAATCGGCGTAACCATTGCACCTCCTCTAGTGCAACTCCTAGTTATTTTAATTCCTCCTACAACCTCTTTTTCTATGTCAACCTCTTTATCCATGCCATTCTTATCTCTTCATGTCATCTCATTCAATTTTCACCCTTGATTGAATATATCTCATAATTTAATCTCAACCATCCATCCTTAACTAAATCTTATCCTTGCCCTAATTTTTCCCTAACCCTAATCCATACTACAACTTTCTTTCTTGGCCATTGATTGACACATCTCTTTGACATTCAATCTCAACCCTTCATTCAAAATTGTCTTTTCTATAAAATATTTGATTTAGGGAAGTGAATAATTAAGTAAAAATAATTATTTAATTAGAGAAGAAAGGGAAAAGGTTGAGTTTTAATTAAAATAACAATTTAATTAAAAGTGGAGGAAAAGGAAAAAATATTAAATAATTAAAAAAATTATTTAATAGTGGAGGAAAAGGTAGAAAATAATTAAATAAATAAAATTTATTTAATTGTAGAAGAAAAAATTAATGAATAATTAAAGAATTAAAATAATTATTTAATTATAGTAGAAAAATGGAAAATAATTAAATAAAATAGAAATTTATTTAATTATAGAGGAAAAGAGAATTAATTAGTGATGTAATTAAATAAATAAAATTTATTTAATTAATCAAGGGAGGAATAAGGAGAAAACGAATTAATTAAATAATCAAGAATTATTTAATTAATTTGGGAATATGGCCTTAGAAGATAATTAAATAATTAAATTTATTTAATTATACATGTAGAAGGAGGAATTGATATGAAAAATGGCATTCAAAGGCTTAGGACATTTTTTAGTGTCTACAATAATTAATAATTAGAACTAGATAAATAAGCCTATTAGGATTGCTTGTACATAAGCATAGTGATGAGTAATAAGCATAGGTCTAGGTGTAAAAAAGACTAGGTATGGAGGCCCATCTAAGCAAAAAATGTGTCATTTATAGATGCATAAATGTATCAAGATATAACTAAAAAACAATCATGCAACTAAATGGAGAAATGCATCAAGGATGCATCGTTCGCCTATAAATTTTTCCCCAACTTTGAGCTACATGTGAATCTCTAAGTATATATCATTCTCAAACATACATTATATAAATACAATAAATTATAAAACTTATAGTTTGATAAGGACTAAGATTCTCATTTCATGTTCTTCCTTTTTGCATATGTTCTCCCATTAGTTATTGTGAGTCAAGTGATAAAATATTATGTGAGTAGCATCTAACGTACAAGATAGATTGAGTATAAAAATGAGCGATTTTTATTTGAAAAGTAGGGGTTAGGGCCTTGATCCCAAACAAAGCATCAAAAAATAGGTCATAAAGCCAAAACACCCAACCACAACACAACAACAAAAATAGGCCAACAGGCCAACCAACCAAGAAAATTTTAGCCCAGAAGTAACCAAGAAACAACAAGGTAGCAGCTACAACATCATAGAAAACTAAAGAGAACAATGACTAGGTGGCACACAAGCCTAAAATAGGATTGACACATAGGCCATTAAATAGGAAACAAGAAAAAAACTAATCCTTCTAACTATTAATCATATCCCATTTTTTAGTTAGTGTTTCCAACTCCTTGGTTGATAGGTCCTCTCTATCATCAACCCCTTCATCAACCTACTTGTTTTCTTCCTTAGAAGGCGTCAATCTCCACTTTCATTTCCTAATTTTTGCTTGACCATTCACTATTCTAAAAATACCCTTTCCCATAATACCATCTGTTATAGAAATCAGCCTACTAAAGAGCTTATCCAATCTATTAATCTTGTCCTACAATGATGCTATCACATCCTTTTCAGTTTGGGATTTTTGTTTACCATCACCCCTTCCTCCTAAGGACTCTACATTACGATAACATTTATTTCTTCATACATTCCTTTTCATTTTCTTCAATAGATACATACTCCTCCTCAAAATATTTCACCACTCCCTGTGCACTACTATAATCCTCTTCCTCCTCTTTAGAGTTGGAAATACCCTGGGTAAAAGCCCAAAGCTATGTCACACTTTTAGCCAACTTATCAACATAATTGAATTTAAGTATTTCTAACTAAAAATGAATGTGGGTAAAACCTATGATCTAGTAAGATTCATTCTAGCTAAGTTATATATTTCCACAACTTTTTCAACTAAATTTGTTGGCTAAAAATATATGGAGCACCACTTTGAGTTCAATTTACCAAAAAATTAAAATTAATTGAAAAACTTGAAGTTTCAATAACTCCTACTAATGTAAATAACATTTAAAAAAAAATAAAAAATACCCTTTTGTAGATCCATAGGTGTAGTTTTCAAAAATATTTTATTTTAATAGTTTAATTATTATTTATATTTTATATTTTATTTTTACTAAAAGTAGGTTATCAACACAAAATATTAGGTTGATTGTGTCATGTCCCCGAATTGGAGGAGATATTAAATTAATTATTTATTAAAAAAATTCCAATAAAATATAATATCAAATGGGATGACTTTATATTTAATTAATTTAGTAATAAAGTAAATTAAAATAAAATAATAAATAATAAAAGTCACTTGAGGAATAAAATAATATTCTTCTAGAATCTTCTAGGAAAGTCAACGAAAAATCTATATAAGGAGTTGTTGGCTTAGCATTTGAGCACACTTGATTTGGATTTCATTTCTCATTACCAATTTAGTAAAGAAGTTGAATGCTTTGCTTGCTTGAGGGTTTGAAGACTCTAGAGTACCAGGTTCAGTTGTGAAAGATCAACCCTAGCTAGAGTTGTTGTGGAATCCATCCAGGGTTTCTATAGGTGCTTCATTGCAAGTTAATCAGGGGATTTCTAAATCATTGCAGTAGTTGTATTATTGCAAGAATTCATTTAGTGTAGTAGTTGAGGTATTATTTCACTTACAAGTTGAATTGATGCAATAGCTAGTTTATTATTGCATTACACAATTGTAGCAGCTGGTTTATCGTTGCAATTGTGGAGAGAGGTTTCATCTTGTTGATTCGATTTGAAAAATTTAATGGTCTTGTGACCAAATTTTTGGAGGAAAGATAAAATCAATTTTAGGAGAATATCATTGTAGGACTTTGGTGGAATTTGGAGTATGATTTTGGGAATAAATTTTTAGTTCTTTAGCATCACTCATATTGTTGGAGATTGAACTTATTCAAGCTTCAGCATAGGAAAGACAAATTGGAGAATTTGTACAAAGAGACAAAAATTGTCAGTATCAGAACAAGACAAACGAGTAGCTTACTCAACAATAAGAAAAAGTTTAGTTTGGAGTTGATAAAGACAAAGAGATCAAAAATTAATAAAATTGATTTCTTATTATTTTTGGATGCATTCAAGGTAGTCGTACTTTGAAGAAAGAGTTCCCAAAAGATTTGATTTTATATTTTGAAGGTTGATATTAATAAAGCATCATTCAACCGCTTAGCAAAGAGGATTCAATAATATATGAAACCATTTGATAAAAACAAGAGTAAGGAAAAGGACAAATCAAATAAGACAATTTGTTAGGGAGCTTTATGCCATAAAGTAATTTATCAGGAGATGCTTATAAAGATGATTCCAGGAAATCGATCTTAATAGAATCAATCTCTTAACAATTTTGGAGTATTCAATAAATACATAGATAATTTCTAAGCCATGGTATTAAAGGAATTATTGGGCCCAGTTATGTTATGACGCTGAACTTTCACAGAGAATGTCATCATGTCTTATAGGAAAGTGAAGGTGACTAAACATCACTCGATATTATATCTAGGTGGCGTGATATTATTGAAAGAAATGATAGGAGGGAGTAAAGTGATTGCAATAATCAACAAGATCATAAGCGATAGTGTAGTGTAGAAAGATGTGTACCCTTTCATTTTCACACTTGTTTGGGCCCACCTTGCTTTACTTATGCTTCTGTATGGCTTAATTGGTCCTATTTAGTGTCCACGATCCCTATGAATTACATATTTTTTTGGTTAATCTCAAAATTCTCCAATGCATAAATGATAATTTCATGACTCCATTGGTGTGTCCTTGATTTTTAGGTTGCGACTAAAACGCCACCTAGGGCATCTTTGTCCGCAAAGGCTCTCAAGACCTTGATTTTGGAATCTCTAGATTGAGCCCCTTTTTGGTGTCTATGCCCCAAATTTTTAGGACTTGGGACTAAGACGCCACCTAGGGCGTCTTAGTCCTCCTTGAGTCATTTTTTTAGAATTTAAATTCAAATTTTTGTGGGATTTAGCCTCCTTTATTTAATGAATTCATATGTTGGCTTGGTGTGATAATTTTGGGATATTAAGCATAGATAAGTATTAATACAAGGTTCCTTCATTCATTTCAACCCAATTCTTTTGTGAGATCTTTTATCATAGCATAATTGAGTTCAAAATAGCATTCAAGAGTAGATTCATCAAGCATTTGGATCCATCATGAAGATTCAAGCATCATATCAAAGAGTTTTCTTGCATCATGTGTGTTGTTGTGCTAACATTTGTGATGTAGGGTTTTGATTCAAGCAAGATCTTTCAAGCAATCAAGATCCATATCCATTGCAACCATTGCACACAAGTTTGTAGACTTTACAAGGGTTTGGTGAGTTGTAACATTGCATGTTTTTCATTCACCATTTCCTTCATTATTTCTATTTCATTTCAAGGTTTAATTACAAAGAAGGGGTTTGACAAAGGCAAACCCCCATTCACTAACAAAAAACAAACTTTTCCATCTTGCATATTTGTAATTGCATATCTAGGTTGTAGACTTGAAGATCACTTGGAGTGAAAAGTTGCAAAAGTTGTAAAGTTGCATCACAAAGTTGTTATCTTCATGGAAACTCACCTATAGGCTGAATCTAGAAGTTTCAGAACTTGAGATCAAAAACAAAGCAAGTGCATACCTTGGAGCTTAGGATCATGTTGAGAATTTGTAAAAATTAAGAATGGGACTAATACGCCACCTTGGGCATCTTAGTCCTCCCAAGCGTATTTTTTAGATATTTTTTCAAGATCTGGTTCTGACATCTGAAGACTCCATATTTGCCTTGGAAAACAACAACGAGACTAATACACCATCCTAAGCATCTTAGTCCTCCACAACATTTTCTAGAAGCTGCTTTACATTTCTAGAATCCTCACAACATCTCCAAACTTCCCAAGTACACACATACTATCTCCCTATTGCATAATTTCATCATTTGCATCTCTCATTTAGCTTACATTTCTAGTTTTAGATCATTTTGTATATCACGTTGTGTTTTCAAACATTTTCTTTTCCAAGCATTTGCTTGGTGGTGAACCCCTTAGAAATTAAAGAACCCCCTCCTAGGACCCTCCTAATTGTGAATTAACTCACCTTGAGAGGTTGTTAGTCAATCCAATTAGGACTCCTAGGACATTAGTGAATGATTGGTGGAAAAGTGTGGGTTTGTGCAAGATCATGATGGGCCAAAAAGTGGCGATATGATGGGTATGTAGTTGATGATTTTTTTTACCCAAAATTGATGAAATGAAAAGGGTTTTTAAAGGAGATTCTCAAATTTCCACCAATATAAATTATGCTTACTTTGAATTTAATAAATAGTTATTATTCATTTGAATTACACTAAAGTCCTGATTGTTAGGTTGATTGAAAAACATCTATAACTTTCAAATGGTACAATATTTATTGAATCTGAAACATGCATCACATTCTATGCTTCATATTATAGGATTAAAAAAAAATTGAATTTCATGAATTTTTGACCAAGTTAAGGTGGTCAAACATACGAGTTTTTATATTTTTTAAAAAGTTGTAATAAAAAATCATAATTAATTATTTACTTGGAAAAAAATTAGAAAAACATATGCATCACATTAGGACATGATCGTCATTTATATCTAAAATATTATAAAAAATAATTATCATTTTATTGTGTTAGGGTGGTTAGACAAACACCTACTTATTTTTTCCCTGAAATTTAAGTACTAGTGCATTGAAATTTCAAATTTTCACCAAATAGATATATTTTTTAAAATAAACCTAGTAGTTTAGAAACTATATTCAATTTTCTACAGATTCTATTCTTAAATATTTTTAAAATAATATAGATAACTTATTCAAATTTTTATGGCAAGTTGCATAACTTTGATTTTTCTAAAAAATTTCGCCACTTAAGGACCTGTTTTTTCCATGATGATCCTGCACATACACGTGTGATACCCTTAGGTACCAATTTTTCTATGCATCATTTTGGAAAACCTAACTTTTAAGCATTTATTTCTAATTTGGAGTCCATTAAAGTCCTTAGGTCTAAATTGCATTCATTCTTGCATTGTATCTTGCAATAGTGAAAGTGCATCTATGGTTCCTTGCATTTTGCATTAGTGAAAATACATATAGGTTGCATTTTTACTTTCTTGCATCAATTCATTTCATTGAAAAATTGAAACGTGCATTGTTCTTCATCTTCATTTCATTTTGAAACATTCTTATTGCATTTAAAATTGAAAAAAATGCATTCCATATTGCATTCAATTGCTTGTTCCTAGTTACTTTTTCTTGCACTTATTTGCACATTTTTCTATTTTTGAGAATTAGTATCTTGCATAGGCAATCTGTAAACACTACTAACATTTTAGAATTCATTATTTTTTTTGCAAAAATCCTCTACTAGGACTAAAATGCCTTTCCTAGCATCTTGGTCCCTCTCAGGATTTTTGCTTTAGATATTTCTCTCTGTTGTTTGTTGCCTACTTCAGCCTCTGGAACTTTAGAATCTCACCAAGAGGACCACGATGCTATTCCTAGCATCTTAGTCCCTGTTGAATTTGATTCTACAATTTTCAAGATTTGAAATTACTTTTTTGTGTTTCTATGGGCTTCCTTCTATTTTTTGTTTCAATTCCAGATTTGTTGTTATTACAATTTCTTTCATTTCAAGTGCATTTGTTCAATCTTGCATCATGGATATGTGCTTTGGAAAATTATGGACGTCCTTGAAATATTTGGTAGATGTGTTAAATTGTGCCTTTGGTAATGACCCTAACAAAATTCATCAACTCTTAGAGCAAAAACCAACTGATGAAAACACAAAGGGATTAGGATACCAATATCCCTCTTATAATGAAAAGCTTCCTAGATAATATCTAAGACTTCAAAGTGATGGTATGGTGATCTTAAATTCTCCCCTTGACTTAAATATCCTTCTTCCTAAATAACAACCAATAGATCATAACAATGGCAAGGATGATAGGATCACCTTTGGTCTTCCTCCTCCTTATTCAACTACAAAAATTGGAGAATCTAGCCAGAGCAAAACATCCCATAGAATAAAGAAACCTTAACACCCTTATCTACCATCTTCAACTAAGAAAAATTTACATATCCTTTTAAGTCAAGGACTTATTACACTACCACCCATGCCTAAAAATCGATTTCCAAATCTTAAGAACAAAAACACATCTTACTGCAAATATCATAGAATTTTTGGTCACAACACTGATGCATGTCACACCTTAAAACAAGAATTTAAAAGGCTTGAAATTATAGAAATAATCCCTTAAAGTGGGATCATTCTCATGTAATAGTTGTAGAATGTTACATTTCTCACTATTACATGATCCTTCCCATCACTTACCTCGACCCATTCTTGTCTTGCATTCAGGGGGGACAAGAGGCAAATGGCCTTGTCCTAGTAAGCAATTTGTTGTTGTCCCTTAGGTTTGTTATCTGCTGCAAATCAGGGGTGGAGAAATCCGAACAATCCTCAAACAAACAAACTTTCAATCTCTAAACATTCACATGATGGGTTTTTATTCATTAGACCTCAATCTCCTAATAGTACTTTAGATTGACTAAAATGGGCACAACTTCCCAGGCATAATTGATCTCCAAAAGAAAAACCTAGATTTGGATACCCTTTTTAGGTTTATTCAACATATGAAATCAGATATAGTTACTTTGGAAGAAAATGTTCAAAACTTGATTGTTCTACTCTTGATTAGGCTTGAAGTGGAGCAACAAATTCATTTTTTTTGTCATAACTTTCAAACCAAACTTGATACCAAAAATATAAAAAAAGTTACATATACACATTTGGGATTTATAAAACATATTAAGAATTGGGGTAGGGTTGTTTTTGAACACAAGACCAAAATTTGGACTGTTCTCCCTTAAATTAGGCCTACTAGGGTTTTAGACCTATTTTAGTAAAATGGACACAACTTGTTGGAAACTTGATGAAATTACATGAAACCAACACCAATAGACACTATATTTACATCTTTACCAAACACAGTTGATTTATAGTTAGTATGAGATTGTATAGATTCATACTACATCAAAGATTAGCAATGAAACATTCAAAAATACAAAAAATACAGGTATTTTATTACTTCAACTTCTAAAACTTCAACCACCACACCCTCCCAACATGTCTTCAACCTTACAAATTCTTTTAAAACATCTACAACCATTTTACAATGGTTCTCAACCAAATTTTCAACTTATAACCATTCAAATTCTCTTATTTACAACTTATGACTCTTCATATTCCATATTTTTGCAACTTTTACAACATTGACAATATTTTGCAAAATTGACAACTTGTGCAACTTGATACTCCAACACACCTAGAAACCTAATATGGACTCAAACACATCTAAAATGGTCTTAGAAGACCTTATTACATGAGAAAACCACAAAAGAAAAACAAAATGAGACTTTTTCCTATTAAAGGAATGAAACTTGAGGGTGCCTCTGTGCCATACTCCCAGGGAAGAAAAGAACTCAAGCTCCTCTTGAGTTAGGGTCTGCAACATGAGAAATATGCTTGAAAAATCTTGTCTGGTTTCTTTAAATACCTTTGCATTATCTTTGAAACAGTCTCATGTTGGTTTCATCTTCACTGTAGGTTTCTTGAACATTTGACAAAGATGTTTGAACTTGTCAATATAAACCTATCCTCTATTTGCACCTTTAAATACTTCTTTCAACAATGCTTTAACAACTAAAACAATAGCTCTATATTGTATATATGAAGTAGCAAACTCAAGTTGTTTGATTTCTTGAACTTGAATGGACTGAAATCCACTTACAACTGTTGATAACCCCTAACAAAACATATGACAGGTATATAAACTATGCGACAACTCATCTTCTAGAGATTCTTGTTCAACCTTTTTCTTAGATAACTGTTTCTCTTCCTTCATCAAGAAAGATTCTTCAATGTCTAGTTCTGCTGTCTCCTCTTGCATTCTTCTCTTCTGAATGATTTGCTTGATAGGCCACTTTACCTTCTTCCTTATTGGTAAATGACAACCTCTTTCTTTGTTTGCTCTCTTAAGTGACTGTTGTATCTCAAGTTCCATTCTTTCTTGAATTTTTTCCATTTCTTCCAAGACTTGCATCAACTCCATTATCTCTTGCTGCACTTTTATCTATTCTTTTTTCTCATTTTTTTTCTTCATCTCATTTTTCTCTTTTCTTTTTTTTGCTTCTTGTTTGGTACTTCCTTATTCTACAAGTCTCCACAGGTTATTCTCCTCAACATATCCATTCTTCTTTCTCAAACAATTCTTTTTCACCTTGCTTTTAGTTTTCTTTGTGATACCTCACCTTAGGCCTCTTTCTTTTCCTTTGACCTAGTCTTTTGACATCCAGATTCTTCTTTCAACCTACAAAAAGATAAAACACAAACTCCAAACTTTTTTTTTAGAACTTTTAGGTTCTAATACCAATTTTATGTAGAGTAGGGGTGGGAAACTCCAAACAATTCTCAAACAAACAAAATTTCAATCTCTAAACATTCATATGATGAGTTTTCATTCATTAGACCTCAATCTCCTAGTGGTACCTTAGATTGACTAAAATGGGCATAACTTCCTAGGAAGAATTGATCTCCAAAATAAAAACCTAGATTTGGATACCCTTTTTGGCTTTATTCAACATATGAAGAAATCAGATATGGTTATTTTGAAAGGAAAAGTTCAAAACTTGACTATTCTACTCTTGACTAGGCTTGAAGTGGAGTAGTAAATTCATGATTTTTGGTCATAAATTTTAAACTTGACTTGATAAAAAAAATATAAATACAATTATAGATACCCATTTAGGATTTATACAACATACTAATAATTGGGGAAGGGTTGTTTTGTAACACAAGACCCAAATTTGGACTGTTCTCCCTCAAATTAGGCTTACCAGGGTTTCATACTTGTTTTAGTAAAATTGACACAACTTGTTGGAAACTTGATTAAATTACATGAAACCAACACAAATAGATACTAGATTCACAAATTTACCAAAAACAATTGATTTGGAGTTAGTATGTGATTGTATAGATCCATATTACATTAAAGAACAACAAAGAAATGTTCAAAAATACAAAAAATAAAATTATTTTTATTGCTTCAACTTCCAAAACTTCAACCACCACACCGTCCTACCATGTCTTCAACCTTACAAATCCTTTTAAAAAATTTACAAAAAAATTCTAATGGTTCTCAACCAAATTTTCACCTTACAACCATTCAAATTCCCTCAGTTACAACTTATGACTCTTCATATTCCATATTTTTGCAATTTTAACAACATTGACAACATTTTGCAAAATTGGCAACTTGTGTAACTTGACACTTCAATAGACCTAACAACCTAATATGGATTCAAACACATCTAAAATGGTTTTAAAATACTTTATTAAATGAGAAAACCACAAAAAGAAAGTGACACTTTTTCCTATTGAAGGCATGAAACTTGAGGATGCCCCTACACCATTATCTACCTTTTGTTTATATAGACTGAGATTGGGGAGGTGGATGACTTGCTTTAGGTTGACTTTCCTATGCCTTACCAGTCCTTTACATTTTTTTTTTGCTTGCATGTGTGTAATGTGATCCTTTGTGTTGTTTTGTTCGATGTTTCTCTCTCTATGTGCATTCCTCTATTTGTACCTTCATTCTTCTATATGTCGTATACCTTTTTTTTGTCCTTTTTCCTAATCTTCTATTTTTACCTTTCATTTTTATTTCTTCTGTTTTCCTTTTCCAGGGATGATACAAGGCATTGAGACATTCATATCTCCTTCATGTTGACCCAAAATATTTTTCATTATTATATTTATTTACCTTTCATTTCCTTTTCAGGTCTTGTGTTTTCCTTTGAGAACGACGTGTATGTGCCTAGACACCCTATGTCTCTTCTATGCTAACCCAAAAGGTTTTTTATTTTCTTGTTTTCATATTTTGTGTCACTCTTTCCGCCCTATGTGTGCTTGTGAATGATTAGCCCAAGCTCTCTAAAAATTAAAAATTGTAAAGAAGAATACATTAACTTCTAAACCATAGATCCCTTATGTGTTTGGTGTTTACATTTTGAGGGAAACCCCTTCCCCTCTTTCTTTTCCTTTCCTTCACATGAGGCAACTTTACTCAGGAATGTATGACCTGGCATAGAGGGTTTCCAAGTTGGCTCTCATATCTTTCTTCCTGTTTGCATTTTTTTTCATTTGTTACTTTAAAGTAATTTCTCACATCATGGTGTTAGCAATTTCTTTAAAGTGAGGGAATACATTGGCATTATTTTGGCATGATTTCACTTGCATTTTTTTACTTTTCATGTTCTTTGATGTGATTTTCTTATTTCGCGTGACATTTTTTTCTCTTTGTGGTGACATTGGGAATAATGTCCTTCAAGAGCGTGATCTATCTAAGACATTATACATTCCTCTTAGTGGTGATGTGCGACACACCGCATCCCTTAAGTCACAAATTTTTATCCTTGATTGGTCCTTCCTTGAGACATTAGGCACCATGTCTCAATAGTAAGACCATATAAAGTAAGCAAACTTTGAACATCCTCTTGTTCCATTTTTGTACCTTATTAAATTCATGGAGGTATGCCTTTTATATGGTCCCTTGGGGCTCACCTAGTGAGCACCTAACTTCACTAGCCTGTGTGAGCATGCATTTTTGTACCTTATTAAAGTCATGGAGGTATGGATTTAATATGGTCCCTTGGGGCTCACCTAGTGGACAAGTATCTCTCACTAGCCCTTGTGAGCATGCATTTTTGTACCTTATTAAAATCATGGAGGTATGGATTTAATATGTCCCCTTAGGGCTCACCTAGTGAACACCTAGCTCATTGGAAATGGTGAGCATGTATTTTTGTACCTTATTAAAGTCATGGAGGTATGGCTTTGATATGGACTTCCTGGGGCTCACATAGTGGACACCTAGCTCCCACTAGCCCATGTGAGCATCATTTTGTTTGCATACTGGACAACACATTCCACTTGTAAACCTTTAGACAAATAGCCCAGACCCACCACTATGCTGGACGACCACTGCTTTCTGATCTATTGTAGTTTTTCCTTTTTTGTTTTACTTTTTTCTTCTCTTTGATTGTGTATGTTTGTGATTTTTTCATGGCTTCATATATCATCTACAAGCATGTTCCTTTGTGCAAATGTTGGTTTTTCCATAGGATCTTGATCCTGGGGCTTGGCCACCCTCTTGATCATTGTCATCCTATTTTACTAACATTTGTACATTTGAAATCTCTTGATTGCATGGTTATTACTTTAGTGTGAGTTTGAAGCACTTCATCCTCTCAAAGTGGAGGCTAAATGTAGTAGAAAATGCATACCTTCTTGCATTTTCACACTTGTTTGGGCCTCCACCTTTGCTTCTATTTATGCTTCTTTATGGCTTAATAGGTCCTATTTTGTGTCCATAAGCCCTGTGAATGCCATATTTTTTGGGTTAATCTCGACATTCTCCAATGCATAAATGATAATTTAATGATTTCATCAATGTGTCCTTGATTTTTGGTTCGAGACTAAAATGCCACCTAGGGCATCTTAGTCCCCAAGGCCTCAGACCCCGATTTGGCATCCTCCGGGATTGGGCCCCCTTTTTGGTGTCTATGCCCCAAGTTTTTAGGACTTGGGATTAAGACACCACCTAGGGTATCTTATTCCTCCTTGAGTCATTTTTCAGGATTTAATTTCAAATTCTGGTAGGATTTAGCCTCCTTTATTTAATGAATTCATATGTCGACTTGGCATGATATAATTTCAAGATATTAAGCATAGATAAGTATAAATACAAGGTTCCTTCATTCATTTCACCCAAGTCTTTTGTGAGATCTTTTATAATAGCATAATTGAGTTCACAAGAGTATTCAAGAGCAGATTCATCAAGCATTTGGAGCCATCATCAAGATTCAAGCATCATATCAAAGAGTTTTCTTGCATCATGTGTGTTGTTTTGCTATCATTTGTGATGTAGGGTTTTGATTCAAGCAAACAATTCAAGAAAGATCTTTCAAGAACTCAAGATCCATATCCATTGCGACCATTGCACACAAGTTTATAGACTTTACATGGGTTTGGTGAGTTATAACATTGCATGTTGTTCATTCACCATTTCCTTCATTATTTCTATTTCATTTCAAGGTTTAATTACTAATAAGATGTTTGACCAAGGAAAACCACCATTCACTAACAAATGACAAGTTTTTCCATCTTACATATTTGTAATTGCAGATCTAGGTTGTAGACTTAAGGATCACTTGGAGTGCAAAGTTGAAAAAGTTGTAAAGTTGCATCACAAAGTTGCCATCTTCATAGAAACTCACCTATAGGATGAATCCAGAAGTTCCTAAACTTGAGATCAGAAGGGAAGCAAGTGCATACCTTGTAGCTCAGGATCCTGTTTAGAATTTGCAAAAATTCAGAACGTGAATAATATGCCACCTTGGGTGTCTTAGTCCTTTGGGGCATATTTTTCAAATATTTTTCAAGATCAGGCTTCGACATTTGAAGACTCCATATTTTCCCCAAAAAATAGCACTGAGACTAATACGCCATCCTAGGTGTCTTAGTCCTCCACAATTTTTTTTGACAACTTTACATTTTTGGAATCCTCACAACATCTCTAGACTTCCCAGGTACACACAAACTAGCTCCCTGTTTCATAATTTCATCATTTGCATCTCTCATTTAGCTTACATTTCTAGTTTTAGATCATTTTGCATATCAAATTGTATTTTCAAATATTTTCTTTTCCAAGCATTTTTTTGGTGGTGAATCCCTTAGAACTTAAAGAACCCCCTCCTAGAACCCTCCTAATTGTGAATTGACTCACCTTGAGAGGTTGTTAGTCAATCCAATTAGGACTTCTAGGACATTAGTGAATGATTGGTGGAAAAGTGTGATACCCTTGGGTACCCATTTTTCTATTCATCAGATAGAGTCTCTTATTGCTGGAGTTTGCAACCATACATTCCCAAGTTCTTCATAATATCATATTTCCTTTATAATGCATTTCCTCATTGAGTGTTGGACTATGATAGTTAGCCACTTTCTTTGTAGTTTTTAGTGAATGCATTTGAAATTGTTGTCACCAATTTGCATCATCTTTGGGTCGCTAGATTATAAGTATACTATTACTATCTTGAACATGATTTGTAATAGCATAGTTTCATATAATGTTATTCTTTGCATTGTAAGGCTGAACAAAACTAAGGCATTGCAATAATGCATCTTCTTTGAAGTCATAAGTGTTATTGTCTTTAAGACATATTGTAATCACCCTAGTGGATGAGATCAGTTTGCACTTTAAGTTTGCACCTTATGATATTTAGAAAAAAATTGTAATTATGTTATTCCATCAATCATAATGAAGATTGGAAATGGACAGGACAACTATTTGAGAAAATTTCTAATGGTTGTAGATGCATATTAGCACTACTGCATTTCATTTTAATCAACTTATTGCATAGAAAAATCTAAACAAATATTGCATTTCATCTTCATTTTTATTTCAATCAGTAGTTAGAAACATTTGATGCATTGGAAATCATTATATATACTTCAAAATCATAAGGGAACAATAAACAATAGTGAAAGAAGCTTGCAGTAAAAGTGTTTGATGAAATTCCAAGAGGGTTCAAACCAAGAATTTTAGATCAATTTTGGAAAGGCTTCTTATAGTGGTATCAAAGCTAAGATCTTGCCAGCCTATGAGAGAATTTGTTTATCAGCATGGACTCAATGAGTGACATTGAGTTTGGAGGGAAACTTTTTATGGTAGGAGATAAAATTGGTCATGTGTTTCTAGTCAAAGATGCTCTTCTCAATTCATAGGAGGAAGTAGTAAATTTCTAGCATTTGGTGGACCAACCACCTTCTCAGATAATTCGAGCAAGTATGATTTCAATATTGATCTCTTTGGAGGAAGACATGTTATTGAGGCAAAAAGATTTAAGGATGTAAGACTTTCCGTGGCCCATTGCCTAAGTGAGATTATGAGGATTACAACTCTTGAAGTTCCTTTTGATAATGGAAAAATGAGATATGTTATGTAGTTAATGGTTGAAATATTTCAAGACTATGATAAGAATTTGAAGAGGCTTATACAAAATCCAAAAATGTTAGACCCTCTAGTTGTAAAGGAAAGAAAAGAAAACACTATTTCCAAATCAATAGAGATTGATTAGCCACTTGAAGGTATGAATTCCTTTGATGATCCATTAATTGGGAAAGGAATTATGTCACCAACACTATATAGTAATTACAAGGAATCAAATTGTGAGTTGGGTGACCTTGAAGATGGTATTGTTAATGTACATGAAGACATCACAAATAGGTATGATGACAATTCTAATTTTCTGATTTCAGAATATCAGTCCATTATCATCACAAACTCATGAGGTTATAAATAAATCATATGAAGATGATAGTGCTATAGATTCTTCCAATATCAACATTGAAGTTTTGTGAAGAAATTATTGTGAATTCAAGCTACAAACAATATGATTTTGTTCACCATACTATGGAAGATGTTAAGAGGACACAAAGTTGTGTGATGGGTGGTCTATAAGAGCTAATAAGGCCAAGATGCTTTCTGCCCAAGCAAGACAACACTTACATGAGGTCAAGGAAAGATGAAATCTGATAGATAATGCAAGACAAAGAGAATCACACATTAGATCCTTATTTCTTTCAAAAGAAGAATGTGTGGATGTTGAGTATACAAGGGAAGAGCTTCTTGAGGTAAGCCCACAAGAAGAGCATGTTGAGTTGTGTGAGAAAGGAAGGAGGAATGATTTAGGAATTTTAGTTTGATCTAGTTTGCATCATGAAGTTTATGAATTTCCTCTTTTGGATAGCCCCTTGAAGGCTCAAAACGATGTTGATATTGGTCACACACTTGATGGATCAACCACAAGTGTTATATCCATTTGTGTGGAATGGAACATTATTGATCTCAATATGGTTAGTCATGCATCATCTACAATGGAAGGACAATTTCCAAGATCATATGAAACATTTTGTTTTAGAGAGCTGATTAGGGGTACTAGGAGGTTTCTTACTAAGAAGATCTTTCATTTTGATAACTATTGGTTTGTCTTGTATACTACACCTTGGAGTTTCCTAGTAAGGGAAAATATATTAGTTATAGAGGTGATGGTATGGATTAGAAAATGGGACAGCAATATTTTGACATCACATGAGCATGAATCCAAGCTAGATGGTTGTGAAAAGAAATATAGCATGGTAGACATTCATGAAAAGATAGATAAGCATGAGGTGATGGTGGGAACTTCTACTTGCCAACAATCTGAATTTATAATAGTAGTGGGAAAAGAACATGAATCAATTTGTAAGTTGATGCCTCACCCTTATGATGTTGATACTTTGATTGAGTATAAGGATGTCATAGCTTCAAGGCTTGATATGTTACAAGATTAGGCACAAGTAGCAATAAATTTGAGTTTGGAGTTGCTTATCAACCGTTTGTTAAAATGCCTCATGGCTGTAACTGAGCATTGTATGAGTTCCTCAGTCATCATAGATCTGAAAGTAACTTGCATTGTACTTCTCTTTCATTTACAAAGTCGCACAATAAAGTTGTGATGTTGCATGGGAATTATTTGACGAAATGTCAATTGCTATAACTGCATATTTACACTTAAGTTCAGTCATCTATATGCATAGAAAATCATAAAAAATACTTGCATATTCAGTTTAGTTGCATTTGGAGTCCATTGGGCATTGTTTAGTAAAAATTCTATATCCATTACATCATCATATCCCAAAAGAAAATCAAACCAAACATCATCAGACCAGCTGATAGTAGTTTACAAGCCAAGTGTTTGACAGAAATTCCTCAAGCACCAAAGTGAAAATTTAAAGCAAATTCAGCAAGGGACATTACATTTTGCAAGAGGATAGACCAAGAGCCACAAGAAGAGATGTTAACTATTCTCAAGATGAAGATATCTCATTGCTGTCCAAGTTTGAGCCTAAGAGTTTTGAGGAAGCGCAGCTGAAGATCAACATTGGATTGCAGCCATGGAAGAAGAGCTTGATCAAATTGAGAAAAGTGAAAGTTGGGAGCTTGTCCCAAGGCCAAAAGACAAAAACGTGATTGGAACAAAGTGGGTGTACAGAAATAAGTTGAATGAAGATGGCCAAGTGGTGAGGAACAAAGCAAGACTTGTTTGCAAAGTTTATGCACAGGTTGAAGGTATTAATTTTGATGAAACTTTTGCTCCTGTTGCACGTTTAGAAGCTATTAGAATGTTCTTAGCCTTTGCTTCTTTTAAAAGCTTCAAAATATTTCAAATGGATATCAAATCTGCTTTTCCGAATGGTAGTTTGAATGAAAAAGTTTATATAGAGCAGCCAGATGGGTGGGTTATATCGGAAAATCAGAACTATGTTTGCAAGTTGAAGAAGGCATTCTATGGTCTTAAACAAGCTCCACATGCTTGGTATGCTAGACTTGACAGTTATTTGCAGCAGCAAGGTTTCGGAAGAGGAATAGCGGACAGCAATTTGTATGTGCAAGAAGAAGACAATGATATGCTGATTGTTGTAGTTTATGTTGATGATTTGATTTTTGGTAGCGATTGTGAAGAAATGTGTCAAGTTTTTGCTACTAATATGAAGGAGTTTGAAATGTCTATGCTTGGCAAGTTGTCATTCTTTCTTGGTTTGCAAATTCAACAATCTAGTAGAGGCATTTTCATTTCTCAAACAAAGTACATTAAAGAAATGCTGAAAAGGTCTAGAATGGAGGATTGTAATCCTATGAGCACTCCAAAGGTGACAGGATGTAATTTAAGTAAGGATGATGAGTCTCCTGATGCTAATCAAACTTTGTACAGGTCTATCATATGAAGTTTATTATATGTTACAGTTACTAGACCTAACATTATGCAAGCAGTTGGTTATGTTGCTAGGTTTCAAGCTACTCCAAAGGATGGCACCTGCATATTCATCACGATTAAATTAAAGATTCAAACATTGGTTATTTATACAGGTCCGGCGTTATAGAAGACAAAAGAAACATTTACATGGAACCATATGTAGAAAGTATGAAGTCAGTTTTTTAGGCATAATAAGTGTTGGCAGCCTCCTAGCGATTGTAACTTCAAACCACCCTGCAGCCTTGATTAGAGGTGGACATCTAACTTGAATAGCTATTTCAATCATCATGAAGGTGCATTTAACTTGTCAACCCAAAGACATGAACTTGAAATAGGTCAGCACAATTTGTGCACTAGGAACCCAAAGTAGCCATTTTCATTCTACAGCTAAGGAACACACAATGCTGAAAGTAAATTGCTTAGAAGGGAATACCATAAATGTCAATTATCAATCAACAACTACATCAAACTAAAATGCATAACAGAAATGGAAATCTGAGCAACAAACAAGGCACTACTCTGTCTGCTTTGGCTGCAAGAACAGTCACAGAATGAAAGTCTAGTGGCTACAGGAACAGTCAGTGCCAAATTTCTAACTAATTACTAAATAGCAAGTAATACTGAACTAGTACTAAACTAAAAAGGATGGATTACTCACCAAGTGGCCCCCCTTGGATCAGTATCCTCTAAAACTAATGAGAACTCAGATGTTCGAACTCATAACTTTATTTTATTCACTGTAAATCATAAATACAGAAGAGTAATGTATTTGTATTACAGAAAACTTGAGAGTGCAAGTACAATATCAAATCGTGCAACCTCCAAAGAAGGAGCATCAGATATTTATTTATACTATCAACTAAACAAGCCAGTCAACTCCATGACCAGGAGGACGCCATTTAGGGAAAACAGAGAAAGTGGAGTGGCAGTGGTTACGCGTGCATGAAATCTGATCAGACATGCAGGTCCAAACACAGATCTAGCATAGCAGTAACGCCCGCATCTACTCAATCAATAAAGTCCACTACAAGGCAGTTACATTCTGTTTGCATGAGGAATCTTCTACCGTCAACCTCCTTTGACCTTTGAGAGATTCCTTTGTTGGGCGTTACAGTGCATGCCCAGCTATCGATGTCTTTCTCAACTAAGCATTTTTAAATTAAATCTGCATGGAAATGTCAGTACGCACAATAACTGCATATCTATAACCACCTTAAGAAACATTTATTAACTACATGCAAAATCAATATAGATAATCCACATAATATGCCAATGCCATTAAAACTTGCAGAAATAGGATTAAGCCTAATGTCAATAGTTTGAGAGAAACACTATGAAAATATCAACATTTAATATCAAAGTCCATGACAACTTCCAACAAATAAACTATAGATTCTACCCAAAGTTGGACCAAAAACTAGACTCATCTATAAGAAAGCAGCAATCTAGATGAAGATGGTAGAGCAATGATGAGGCCGATCAAGGAGCCAATAAAAGATATGGAGATGTGGAGCGATCAAACAAATAAAATGAAGAGTGATAATATTCTAATTAAGGCCAATCATCATGGAAGGACCTTGAGGAAATTAATGCTGGCCAACTTTCATATAGAACTGTTCTTGGGCATTAATTTAAATTAAAGACTTAAATTAATGAAGATTCAAAGTGGCTGACATGTATGCAGCTCTATGTATAAAGTCTCGAGTTTTATACATATATATATGCGGACAAAAGCATTACACTAAAAGACAAAAATGTGTCTTATATAAAGTTTGAGGAAATAGCAACGATTAGAATTAATAAAGGAAATCTGAAAAGCAGAAAATTTAATTACCAAAAAGGTGTGATGGATTTATAAGGAAAAGTCTAAAGCAAAGTCATATGAGACAAATGGTATATGAGACAAATCAGATAGGACAAAAAGCAAATAAAACAAAAAATAAAAAAGACAAAAGAAAAAGGAACAACGATTAGCATATACAAAGCAAAGCTTAATACAATTGAAACAACGATATCATTATGAAAGGCTTTGAGTTAATTAACAATTAAAAACAGTGATTACTATGAAGTATGATCCATAAAAGACAAATTTTATTTTGTCTTATTCAAAGAAAAGTGCAGCGATTAAGAGTATCAAAAGCAGCGATGGAAATAATCAATAGTTAAAACAGCCGACTTCAAGAGTTGTAAATAAATGACTAAAGCTCCGATTTCATATTCCCAAATGGTGTGATTTACATAGAAGTGGCGATTCATTTGTGCAGTGAATAAATTTGAAATGGTGTGACTTTAGGGATGCGATTTGCATATTAAACATAATTATTGTTTTAACAAAAAATTGAAGGAAGTGACTTCTTTTTGAAAAAAGGTTGTCTCTCTTGTAGGAGGCACTTCATATGTGAAAAGGTATATCTGTTCAAGAACAATACATCTCTTAGAAGGTATAAATGAAGGTGGTGAAAGATGGAGAAGAGTGTGTGTGTAGAAAAAAGGACTTATCATATATACACCAGGAAATTTCTATATGAAGAGAATATAATAGATCATTCAAGAAGAAATTATAGCAGATTTCTGGAAAATTTTATGGCAGAATGATAAGAAGACTTATGAGAGCTTATGTGCAGATCTATTAAAAGAATTATGAGCAGATATAATGCGAATTTGTGAAGTATTTATGGCAGATTTGTAAAGAAGAGTTTATGCAAATTTGTAAAGCATTAATGAAGAGGAGTTTATGCAGATTTGTGAAGCATTTATGAAGAGTTTATAAAAATTTGGTGAAGGAATCATAATGTCCATCATCCATTGAGGAAGCAACATATTAAGGGTGGAATCTTGTTTTGCTGTGTAAGTCGGGGCTTCCTAAACAAGAGATCGGTGTGTCTAGCCAAGTCGATGCTTAGCTGTGGTGGTTGGTGCCTCTAGTAGGTTGGTGCCTACGAACTGAGGGGTTGATGCCTCTAGTAGGTTGGTGCCTACAAATTCAAAGGTGGGAATTGGTTGGTGCTCACAAATTGAATGAGGGGTTGGTGCCTACAAGTTTGTAAAACAGATTTATATAAAAGCAAATATTTTGCCGCAGTTTTCTCCCCTAAGAGTTTTCACATAAATCATGTGTTCTACTTGTGTTGTGTAATTGTTGCATCTTATATTGTTGTTAGTGCGCAATTAATATACTTGTGGTAATAAGTTTGAAAAAGTAAATATTTTTGTTATACTAATTCACCCCTCCCGCGCTCGCCCCCGCCGCTCCCCCCCCTCCCGCCGCCCCGCCCCCTTAGTATACCCGTGTGCTCATTAATTGGTATCAAAGCCAAAGGTTACGGGTTCGAAGCCCCTCAGGTAACGCTTAAGGGAAGATTGTTGGCAGATGGTCAGCGCTCCCCTCAGGATACGCAACATGGCTTAACCACCTCCTATGGATTCATTAACTCTGGCGATTGTATCAGGTATTAAAAGGTCGGCCCTTTGGTGCAACAGCAACCATGGGGCCAACATCATCTTGTTCTTTTTGTTTGATTTCTCTTTCATATGGTTTCAATGTGGTTTCAAGTTTTTCTAAAAGTTCTAAAATACTGATTCCCCTGCCACCCCCCTCTCAGTATTTCTTGTGTGCTTTTCATAAGTATGGCATGTCAATCAAACTAAATATATATATTTACAGCTAGTATCACTCCCCACCCAAACTTATTGAGTCCTCTTGAGACATTATGAGATGGCCAACTTATATGACATTCAATGATGGATGAGTCTTAGGTAGATTACGGACCGCTGCCCTATTTTTTTGGGTATTCCCAGCTCTTCCATTTTGCCCCAAAGTTCACTTATAGACATCATGTCAAATGTCTTTTTAAATGCATTTGTTTGCAACATTTATGATACCTTTCCTGAAAAGATGGAGCATCCCTTCCAATTCAACAATGATTTGAGCTTGCCAGATAAAGCCTCTTTCTTGACTGTAATCCATGGTAAGGTATCCTCTAAAGTTTCTTACTGCAATCATGATCAAACATGTAGTCAGAAAATTAGTTCCTCAGTGTTGTCCACCAGGTAATTTTTTAATATTGTATCAAGCTCGATAGGTGGCACATTAACTCAATAGGTCATTGAAGTTAAGACATTTCTAACTCACTAGTATTCTCTTGGTGATACCGCATTCACATTCAACACTTCCTGCTTTGCTTGAGAAAGGTGGCTTTATTGTCCTAGGTAACATCCTTTGGATATACCATGCACTACACCTTTTCTTTTTATTTTGTGAGTAGTAGTGTTAATTTTAACCATAAGCTAGAGTCTTCAATTCTTTGTTCGAGCTTTTTATGTTTGTGTTCCATGGAAGAATTCCATAAAATTCCCATTATAAACTAACACCTAACAAATACATAGCTAAAACTCAAATTTCATGGAAAATATGAAACGTCTTTGACACCTCCTCTCTTTGCCCCTTGGGTTGCTTAATAATCTATTGAAGCTTCTTAGACAAAACTATTGTAGATACCCTTTTCAAGGTTACCTTCATTTCTTTCTTAGTCAATTTATCGATTGTCTTCTCCACAATAACAAGAGGCCTATAATGCCCCCTCTTTAGCCAATTCAGTGTTGTGATGGATTAGCCTATCAACGGGTCCTCGTAGGCTAATGTGAGTATTCAAAGGGCCTTGTTTGAGATTTTTCTTCTTCTGAGATTGATGATATTGAGGGTTTGCCTTCTAGAGGTGTTACGAGCTCCGTTTATGCACACTTACTATTTTTAGTAAGTCACTTGGATGTTGGGGTCCAATCTTACTATTTATAGTAAGGCACCCTACTAAGCAGAGGAAGCAGTGGGCTACCCTTTAGTGTTGGCGGAATCAGTATTGTGTTGATATTTATGGAGTTATGGTTAATTAGTTATTATTAAAGTCATAACTTTAATAATAATTAATTATAAGTGAATATCATTAATGACTCTTTTGACTTTATATTATAAGGCTTATTATAATAACACAAAGTCAATTAGGTAAGTCGTTGAAAAGGGCGCCCAAATGAAATTATATTATATGGCAACAAAAACAAATATATTTTATTATATTTAATGACTTAAAAGTTCTTTAGTTTTCTGCACTTTATTTTTGTTTAAAAGCATTAAAAAACATTGCCAAAATACAAACAAAAAACAAAGATAGGCAAAATCAAAAAAGTAAATATCCTATCAGGGGTGGGATATTTCAATAATTCATTTCTAAAATCCTCATTGAGTCCGTAGAAATGGTGGGTCCTGATAATCTTGTCCAAATCATTGCAGACAATGCAAAAACTGTAGGGCAAAAGGTTCTTTGGTTGAGGAAAGGTATGGCCATCATTTTTGGACACCATGTACCATACACTCCCTTAACTTGGAGATGCAAGCAATTGACACTAAAATTAAGTGGGTGAAAGCTATATACATTGAGGATGAGGAGATCCAAATGTTTGCAACAAACCATCATATGACACAAGGCATTTACAAAACTTTCTCGATTTTAGAATTGTTGAAGGTAAATTTAATTTATTTTAAATTTTAAGTTTAATTTATGCCACATTTACTTACAATTCAATGTGTTATCAACTAAACTTTTACAAAACATTAGGTTGCTGAGACCAAATTCCCATCACACAACCATTTTGAGATGACTTGTGAAGCTGCAAGAGGCATTGGGTGCCATGGTCATTAGCCACCTATGGACTATTTGGAAGGGATCAAATTCAGAGAGGACCCAATAGGTCAAGCCACTAATCCTAGATAATGATTGGTGGACTCATGTGGACTATTTCAGAAGTTTCACCAAGCCTATCATGAGTATGATCAAGTTTTTCAATATAGTTCAGCCATATTTGGGGGAAATCAATGATGGCATCGACGCCATATAGAATAATATAGGTCATAATAGCACAAAGAGTGAATGACCCCAAAGAAATATTTTTCCAAAGTGTGGAAAAATCTTTCATCACTGCTGGAACAAGATGAACACACCATTCCATCTCCTTGCATATGCATTATCCCCAAACTATTATAGCACAAAAATACTTTCTTTGCCATGGAGAACTACACCATATAGAGATGGTGAAGTATAAGTTGGCATTCTAAAGAGTCTTCTTAGATCCAAAAGTGGTGGATAACATTAGGAAATATTTTGGCAGGTTCATCTCAAGACAAGATAATAGAATTTGTGCTCTTCGAGACCAATACAAGGAAAATGCCCGTACATGGCGATACCTCCATAGGCAAGATTATTTGTTCCTCCCGACTCTTGCAATCAAGGTTCCATCACAATTTTTATTTTTATTTTTTTTAACGTTCGTAGACTTTAGTACTTACCATTCTTTTGCATTTTGTACTTTTAATTCGTATTTCTCCAATTTCAATAGGTTTCAAGTTCTTCTTCAACTGAACGGAATTGGAGTACATACTCCTTTATCCACTCAGCCAAGTGTAACCGATTGCCTACAAAAAATGTTCATGACTTGGTCTATGTCCATTCCAACTTGCATTTCCTATCTATTGTACCCAAAATTAAAAAAAATTGGTTCATTAAGGCATTTTGTAAAAGGTGGTAAAAGTCCCGTAAAAATTGTCAAAAAGGTCAGAAAATGGAAATATGCATGTCACACATGATGGTTAAAAACTCAAAATTCCAAAATCTAATGATCTAGGTCTCTTCAAAATGACCTTGTCTACAAAACCCAGATCTCAGTTTTTCGTCCCTACTTTTTAGGAAATTTTCTAAAAATAGAATTTTTGTTTCCAGGGCTCAAACCGATTTTGATTGGTTGAAAATACTTCCTAATCAGACTGGTCCAATCAGAATCGTCAGTTTTTCTCTAGTGGGTCTATTCTATTTTTTAGAAGCTAAAGCAAGAGCTCTAAGGTCTTCAATGGACGATAGTCAAAAGACAAGTGTCACATTCAAGGCTTCAAATACTGCACAGATCAAGAAACAGAAAAAGATAATCAAGGCAAGGCAAACAGAGGGGAATCTAGAAATCTTGAAAATAGTGAAAATTTGTCTAACATCGGAGATGTTAGGCGCCCCTGTCCAATCAAGGCACCTAGGTGTTCATGCCTTAGCATATTTTTCAGTCTTCAACATTTGATGCACAAGTAGCTACCGAGCGCGGAGCGGCGAAGATAAAGAACAAAGCAAAAGTTGAAAAACTCAAATAAAATCTAAGTTTGCTAAAGAAAGGCACCCCAGCTAGCCAAGCATGCCCAACATTTTAAGGGGTTAGATGCAGGATTTAGGGTTTATGCCTTCAAGAGCTTGCTCTCATATTTCTTTTGGCTTTGCAACGGATCATCAGCAAGTTCATAGGAGTTGTTGAACAACTTGAATCATGGATTGAGCAGAGAGGTTGCATCAAAAGGGCAAAACCAAAATCATGAAAAACCTTCAAAATATTCTAACTCTGGGATCCATGGGCGTATTTTGGAAGGTCTAATTCAGCTTCTAGGGTTTGAAAAACCAATCATCTTTTTAAAGATTCTTTAGGCTTTCTAGTGGATATCTTAGCCAAGCCATCAAATTCATCAGTTTCCAGATATTGCAGATCAAAAGAAGGAAAAGACATGAGGAACATAAGAAACAAACTGGAAAGTTAAAAAGCTTAGAAAAATGGCTAACTCTGGAGGAATTGGGTGCCCCAGCTAGTCAGGGGCGCCCAAAATTTTGAGAGCTCAGAAGGTGTTTGAAGGGTTTGCAGCCTCCAAAACATTCTTCTCAGATTTGATCAAGATTCGCAACAAGTCTGTCAGCTAGTTCACAGGATTCATCAGATGTTTGGAATCGAAGATCAAAGGGATGCATTTTGTCAAGCAAAATTGGAAAATTTCAAGAAAATGACTAAGTCTAGGATGCTTAGGCGCCCCAGCTAGCCAGGGGTGCCCAGCACTCAATGCCTTAGAAATTTTTCAATTTTTTTCATTCATCATTCAAAACATTGTCTACATTTGACGTTCATGTTTCTGGATTGGCTTCGAAGTTTTAAAGCTTGGAGAAGGAAGAGCTTTTCATCCTCAACATCTATTTAAGACGACTTTTGCATTCATTATTCACATATTTTGCAGGTTAGCATCTAGAGGAGGAAATGTACAATTTTCTTCACATCAAGATTTGAAGGCCAACATGTGGTGCTTTTTCAATGTTCTTCGTGGATTCAAGATCAGGTTGCATAGAAGCACGCTTTTTAATGCTTTAAATTTCCAAGGAATCACTTTTCAAAAAATGGGGGTTATTTGTTTCAATTTCCATCGATCTAGGTCAACTTGCTTTTTGATCCTCTTGAAGATCAGAAAATTTTACATATTCAAGAATCTGCTTTTTCTGTGCTTTTTTAGGAGAACCTCAACTTTTTCGAAATCTAATCAATTGGGTCTCTCCAGAACGTGGTTCTCTACAAAACCCAAACCTCAGCTTTTCCCGAGAAACTGCTTTTTCAAGGAAAATCAGTTTTCTATTTTCAACAGATTGTGCAAAACTTTTTTGGACATAGGCATGTTCGTAGTCAAAATTCAAGATTTTCATCTTACAATATTCTTCCATTGAAAAATTAAGAAGTGTTAGAAGCATAAAAGCTGCAGAAGAAACTAAGGAATGTCAGAAGATGGTCACACACAAGGTTAAAAGATATGCTGAAGCAAGAGGATATATTTATAAATGCTCATCACTCTAATTGCAGAGCCACCAAAATCAAAATATTTAAAGTCACCTTTTGGGGCAGCGATGTTTTCCAAGAATAGAACTTAAAGTAGCAATTAACTCGATGCCTTTTCTGATTTTTCTTGCTATTCTTGTCTCATGCTTATCTATTCTTTGTGAAATAGGAAAAATCAAGTTGTAATAGTTGAAACTTCCCCCGTCTTTTGCTTTCAGCAGGTTGTTAGTTAGTTATCATGTTTTAGTTTTAGAAATAAAGCTTGTGAATTGGCAAGTCTTGTTGTAAAAGCAAGGAGATTTTAGGGTTCCCTACTCCTCGCTTGTGTATAAATAAGGGCAGCCTTGCCCATTTTTCTTTAACTGTTATTGTGATAACAAATTGTTGTGCCTACTTTTGCCTACAAGTTGTTATTCAGTGTCTGTTCACTTAGTGTAAGAGCAAACTTGCATGCCTACCTTTTGCTGCAAGTTATTGTTCAATTCATGTGTAATTTGTGTCAAGTGTATTTTACTTTGATCACTAAACTATAAGCCTGATATTGCTACAAACCTACTGTCCCAGAAGTGTAATCATTATCAAAAATTTGAGAAAGGAAATCATATGCTTACTTTGCTCTGATCTACTGACTCAAGTTTTGTTTTATGTGTTTTGCTTATATAATCTTTATTTCAGCTTGCATCTAAAAGTACAGTGAGTCTTCGGGTTTGCATTGGAAGAGAGTTTGTGAGTTTTTTTGTTGAATCATTCCTCGTTTACATCTAACTCTCAAGCTCTGAGTTTACTCGAATTGCTAGAAGCGTCATTAGAGTAGGCCTAGTTGTAGTTGAAGTTCTAAAAAGGTAAAACCTCAGCTACGATGCAAAGAGTTTTATAACCTTGTGCTCTTAGCTTAGAACAAAAGATTGGCAAATAGTGTAGTTTACTTTCTTTAAGCATCATCAACAAAGAGGGAGCTTCCCCTCCTAATTTGAAGAGCAATTTATATGCGCATAGCTGTTCGTTTCTAATTTGCATTCCAGAGGTGCAAATTGAAACGCAAACACTATCACATAAGGAAGTTGACTACAAGGAATGGGTGATGAAGAATTAGGATATAACCCCTGAGTGTACCAACTCAGATGCATCTATTGTAGAGCTTGCTAGAGTCAATGTAGATGATGAGAAGACTCTTACATGTGATGTACATAGTGGGAGTGGCACTCCATTTTCTTGTGGTTCAAATGATTTTGAACTAAGTGATGACTTTGATCTAGATGCTTTTGATGAAGATTGAAGACTAAGATACAAATTTTTTATTGTATTGTTTCCAAATTCTTTAATTGTAATGATTTTCATTTTAATTGTCCTAGACATATATGATATATAACATAATATTGAAATTTTGAACTATCATTTGACATTTATATTTATCACTCTACCATTGATCAATGATGAAGTATCATACTATCAAAGATTCAAAATATAGTATTATATGATATATTTGTATCAAATGTATTTATAATAAATATATATATA
>VDFB02193867.1:371046279-371182017 GCA_007258455.2 Sequoia sempervirens
TATTTTAGGCACTAATTTCATGTTGTGTTGTTGTGTAAACAAGTGATGTTTGAATTAAATCCCACAAGGATATCCTAGCAGGAGTGTTAGGAATTTCCTCAACAAGATAAAATTATTTACCACTATGTTGTGGAATGTTAGGTGTGGGTGTAAGATATGGTTGACATAATGGCATGAATTTTGGTGTTTGTTTAGGTTTTCTTATTGTTTCTAGTGTTATATGTGTGAGCTTATAGTATGATAACATTTTGTTGTGACACATGATTACTAGTAAGTTGTTTAGAAAAAGCTTAGGACATGGCGTATAAGGTTTAGGAGGTCCTATAATGAGAGAGCTAATTGAGGAGGTCCAAAAGGAGTTTTAGGGGTCCAATAATAAAAGGAGATTTTACAATAAATTGTGTATCCATAACCCTCAACAGATTTAATGACACCCTTCTTGCACATACAAGAACATTATTTCATAATTTCAAATTAGAGATTAGTAAGCGGACATAAACCTCAAATATAGAGAAAAAGATATGTAAAATAGTTTTTTGACCCACCAGTAGAAAAAAAGAGGTGCCCTAGGGAATATAAGTCCTCGACAGGGTCTCTAAAAATTCAAAGTTTGGTTGTGTAAGGCATTGATAAAGGATTTTGGGTATGCTTGTAGACAGGTTTAACAGTGAATATTTCCTAGCATTTATTGAATTTATGTAAATGTGATGTAAAATACAAGTGTGCAACAATTTTGAAGATATTTAAACAAAATTTGGATGTAATTTTTCAGATCTCAAATGTAACAAATGACTAATTCTAAGATGCCACAACCTAAAAATGATGATTTTGGCGTAATCTTGAAATCAAACAATGTAGTGTGTTTCACTTTTTGAGATATAAGAAATATTCTTGAATGCGTGCAATTATTAAATCCAATTCAAAAATATGCACACTAACAGAATGAGCAGACAGAAAAATAAAATTGTGAAAAAGTTGGCCAATGCTAGGGTACAAGGACAGAAGTGCCAAATGGCATCTAAGTCCTTGATACGAGTTCTAGAAATTCAAAAGTTGAATATTTATATTGTTGTTTTAAGGTTGTTGTTTCTATATGAAAATAGGATTGAAAGTGATTTTTTTCTAAAAATTTCTTCAATTTAAGACAATATGATTCAAATGTGAGTGTGGAATAATAAAGGACATTTTTGAATGTATATTTGATCAAAATGACTAAGATAAACCCTAATCCAACTTGTGATGTAATGTGTGATGCATTTTTTTAATTTTTTATGCTTTTATGATGCAAAAATGAAACACTAAATAAGAAATGCAAAGCAATTCAATGAGAAACCTAGATCTAAGGTTTGAGAGACTTCCAATTTTAGAAATTTTATGATGTCAAAATGTTGAGTTCACAAAAATCTAACATATGAAAAAGGAAACCCTAAGTTTAGTGTCCATCCTTTTTCAGAGGAACATTAGGATCCAAATAAAAAAAGGTGTTTAGATTGACTTTCAACCATGAAGGTGAGTCAATTAGACCTAGATTTGATCCTTTGAGGCTTAGAAATGGATTGGAATTGATTTATCTTCACTAGCCTAATTAGACTATATAACATAATATGTAAAATGCAAGATCCCGACAATGCACAGAGTAAAACAACAGTTTGTAGGCTCATCCAACAAGTACAAAGAACTATGTACTTGCCCCAAAAAATTGGATTTAGTGTGCATAGGAGGACTTATACACCCAATGGACTATGAGTCCTTGTAAAGGTGTCTTGCTCAACTTCTAGGGTCCTTTGATGGTAGATCTGAGACTCCTATTTCCACTTGTAAAGTTGTCAAAATGTTGTTGGATAATTTTGTACCTAAGTCTCCATGACTTGACAATATTTAGGGTTTTGAATGCAACAATGAACAACTTGTCTTCAATCTTTCTCCAATCCTCTTCAAACCTCTAACATACACATTTAAAGAGAGGTTAAGTGTTGGGCCTTTTATGGGCTTGCCTTAGTCAAACCTTGTGTAAGTGTTTTCACTTCCACAATCGCAATGCCAATGATAAAATGATAATTGAAAGGAAGGAATGATCAAATCACAAAGAGTTACAACTCACCACCCTTCAATGGCTTCCTTGAAGGAGTGGATTCATTCACATCACCTCAAGTACCTGGATCTCTTTTGGTTTATTTTCTTGAATGCTTTAAAGATTTACAAAAGTGTTAGCCTTCACAAAATAGTGATAATATGATGACATGAACTCACATACACTTTGACATGATACTTGGATCTTGAGTTGTTGCACTAAATCACTAAAATGTTGCTCTTGAATTTCTCTTGAAAATATTATTTGTTCCTTAATTGTGGTTCTCAGTTTAAAATGGTGAAATAATTAGGTATATATAGGAATTATTCAATTTTCTTGAAAACTAGATTCTAAAATCTAACATTTGAAATTTAAATTTTGAATGCTAAAATACCGACAATGACATGCCTAAAATTGGGTCCTTGCTAAGAAGTGGGAGCCATATGCCAAAGGGCGTATCAGTCCTGGCCTTGATTTCTAGGACATTAAGTGTTAGGGGCAACATATGAGTTGGATGTAGTTATTCAATGATTGTAATTTATTGAAAAGTGGTTGAAATGGGCTATAGAATGCATAATTTTAGGAAATTATGGACTCAACTAGGCTGAATAATGTAGGGGAAGAAAACATAGTGTGAAGTTGTCAAGGGTGACAATCTACGATACTAGAAGATAAAATAGAGAATAATATTTGATTGACCGTCTTATGCCAACAATCCAAATATGAAATGTGTCCATGGGAAGCTCTACTCAAGGAAACATGCAAATTCTTAAGACCAAAATAATATACCTCTAATACCTCTTCAACAAGCTCAAAACATGAGTGTAATGATGATTTTGTCAAAAAAATTATGAAATATAATAAATTGGTATGAAGAAACCACTTCACATTTACAAGTGTCATCACAATATGTACTAGTGAATAATTAAGGGAACAAGGAAAGGAATTTTATTTTTAGGTCGTAAAACTTGAGTCCATTTCATATATGCTTATTAGAAGCAATTTTTTGAACATGTATAATAAACATGTGATGTCAAATAGTGCATGAAAAATGATCATTAGGAAAATAACTTCCTAGACTATGATGATGTTGTGTAACATTGTATATAACTGTAAATATGAGGTTATTTATATTTTTTAATTCATGAAATTCATCCTCAATTTTAATTTTTTAAACATTAAACATTTCACTTAGAGGAAACAATTTGATAAAAGTGGGTTCTAATTTCTAGTAGTATTCATTCAAAAAGGAAAACAAATATATCTTATGAAAGAAGAAACTCCATGAAAATATTGAATGTTTATTTATAACATGGCTTTCTTTAATCATTGATGGTTTTTTGTAAATTTTTGACTCTTATAATTTGAGATTTTTCTTAAATAATACAATAGTGATATGAAATTTAATTCAACCATAATTTAATCATAAATTTGTTATACATCAATTTTAATATATAAGTTGCGTTCCCTATTTTTTGAATTTATTTTGATACTTTATCCTCAACATTAAATAATACACACAAAATTGTAATTTATTAATTTCTTTAAATAGTTAAAATAAATAAAACCCTTGATTGTCAAAAAATATAAAATAAGTTGAATGATTCTTATTCACAAAATATCTAAATGGCTATATGATAACTTATTGGAGTGGAATACACACATATGTATATATTTAATCTAATCATGTTTACTCTTTTAAATTTATATTTTGTAGTCAAGTGTGCATTGATTTTTTCATGAATTTGAATGACTCACAAAGAGTTGGTGAAATATCAAGTCATGTTGGGTATTACATGAAACACTACAAGAGATAATGTTGGGATCATGGTTAAGTGAATTTGTTGAAATATATAACCCTAATAAAATAAGATTCACTTCATAAAACATAAAAAATTCTTTAGGAAGCTCAATTATTTCCACTGGCTTGGAATGTTCTATGAGGAATGGATTTTTTCCCTTCCTTCTTATTCAATGCATTCAATCAACCAATGTTTACTTCATTTTTCACCTTTTTGAATGTATTTCATCATGTATAAAATAACACCAATTAGTATTATTTATAGAAATTTTTTTAATAAAGATAAAATTATTTATAGGCTATAAATTTTAATTTATGAAAATCATAAAATGATGGAAGTAAATAATAAATAGACTAGAAGTCAAGCATGTAAAACAATATAGTGCCACATGGTCTCCACATTCATGTCATTGATCAAAATAGCACTACTCATAGAAGACTAATGCTTTTACTATACAATTAAAGTTTCACTTGTTGCTTTCACTCTTCTAGAAAATGGATCTCAAAAATATTCCAAAATATATGAATTCAAAGGTAATACATAAATTCCTTGCTCTTAAACTTATAAGCTCAATGTGAATGAGAAATAACTATGAGTAAACCTAGGGTGAGGTATAGTAGAATCATGGTCACAAAATAAAACTAGAAGTACTAAGAAGACAATGATAAAACAACAATTAATTAATTACTTCTTACAAATATGGGAGCTAAAATTATTAATTTTGTAGCCTATGGTAAATAAAATAGTAGGATACATTTCTTCAACAACTTAAGCTTCTCAAAGTACGTACATGGAATTATATGAATTGTTCCACCTTTTTAATGTAAGTAAAGGGTTTTTATTCTATTGCAATCAATACTTCTAATCCATATAAAGAATTAAGAAAAGTAAGATTGTTAATTGGGAGGTACATTAAATGCAACATATCATTTGGTGAAGGACCCAACAATTGAACTTTAATATATCTTCATAAAAAAATTTAATCTTGTAGGGACTAATTAATATGTTAGTATTCATAGCTTTAATTCTATGGTTTTTAGTGTCTTTGAATGAAATAATGTTCAAATGATAGAAGAATGCTACCTCTCCATCCAAATGCCTTCTTTTATCCATTAAAAATCCTTAGAATTATTTGACTAAAATGTTATAGAAATCCAAAAGTGTTAGGTATAGATTCATTCAATATAGTTCGGAGTGCAATTCATTGAGCTTGGAGTG
This sequence comes from Sequoia sempervirens, assembly GCA_007258455.2. Taxonomy (NCBI): domain Eukaryota; kingdom Viridiplantae; phylum Streptophyta; class Pinopsida; order Cupressales; family Cupressaceae; genus Sequoia; species Sequoia sempervirens. The sequence goes on from VDFB02193867.1 coordinate 371,051,371, forward strand.
CATGTGTATTGTCCTATAACATATTTCTTTGCAATTTTTTGTGAACATTAACATTTCTCTCTTCATCCACATTTCTTCTACATGATATATCAATGTCTACATCTTTTTGCCACTAATTAGCTATATTTCATCATGTAGAAAAAAATAGTTAGTAAATTATTTGCATAATAATTTTTACTACATGCTAAAATTATTTAGAGCTATCAATTTAATAAACAAATAACTCAAAAATATAGAAGAAAATAGAAAAGTATATTATAAATCAACTATGGCAAAGCATGTAAGATGACATGGCCACCACCTTCTTGTAACTATTTTACATGATATAGTAATCACATAATAGTAATGATTTCATGATATAATTAAAGTTTCAACAATAATTTTAACTATTTGACAATTACGGGTGGTAAAACTCTACTCAAGAGCATATAATCCAATGGTACTACACAAACATACTCTTGAACTTGTATGCTCAATGAGAATGCAAAATGACTACAAATAAACACAAGACTAGGTATAGTGCAATTGTAGTAACAAAATCCTAAACGAAAGAAACATGGAGATACTAAAAAGCCACAATGAGAAAGCAACTAGGATTTTTTTTGTTTATTAGTGTTATAATTGATACTAATAGTATTGCATAAATAATAAAATTCATTTTAAAACGAGTCTCACTAAAGCTTATCAATCTAATTTATTCAAATGAAACTACACATAATCAAGAAAAACAACAAGAAAAGTAATATTATTTGTCTATAGATTTCTAGATGTATAAAATCATGCCAACAAGCTCTAAAGGCCATACAAAAAGGACTATGCTTGTCAATTTTAATACAATAAGTCAATAAATTTTATACCATGAATCTCACTCTACTTATAATCCAATCAAATGGTTCACACATTGTGTCCATGCATCTAAATTTTTGCACTTGGCATCTACTTATCTTCACCAAATTAGTCATGCCCAAAATTTTCACTAGAAAAACCCCACAATTTTTTTTTTTTAAAACCCATTAACAAAATAATTAACACTCTCTAAAAGTTTATGCTTTAGATTAACTCTATGGTACACACTGCATGTGCGGGTGACTTCTTAACATATCTTTATTGTCATGCCTATAATTTTTGTTAGAAAAACCTAACCAATTTTTTTTTTTTATTTTTTTAACATAGGTTGCAACCCATCTCACACACAACCAACTACCTTTGCAAGTTTGAAAGCCTAACACTAAAAGATAAATTTATAATGAATCACACAAACCAACTAGCTATAAGGTCACAATGACTTCCTTCTATAGACGAGTATTATAGATTGAAGAATTAATTCATTACCAAAAGTGTTGGTGGGATGGTATTATTTATAATATCACCACCGATGCGCTTTTTATTTAATTTAGAAATTTAACCTTCACATTTCCTCAAGTGCCATGATGTCATGACCAAGAATTTTTATTTGTAGAGTTATTGATGCTAATAGAGTTATATCATAATTTACGTAGATTAAAATTTAAGATCTCAAAGCAAGATTAACATAATTACCTGTTATTATTGATGTACTGAATTTTGAATTATATATTTCTTTTGTTAGCAACATTTGCCACTATTCCTAGTAGTTATAGGATTATCACTATTATTTATGATGACGTTTATTTTATTAATGAACTTGGTGTTAATTTTACCTTTGATTGAAGCATTGACATTTCTGATAATGTCCATATAGTAACAACCCTTTTATCCCCTTTAAGTGCTGAATATTTTTTTGACTAGGGGTTACTATTAATTGTGTTAACACTAATGACACCCGATAGCCTCAACCTATAGTTTTCTAATTCCATTCACAATTAGGGTGATAATACCAAGTATAAATATGCTTCATATTAATGCTACTTATGACCCCATTACCAACATTATTATATAATACCAAAGTAACATTAACACTAACATCATCCTCGATATTAATATTATTAGGTAAATATCGTGAGAACTATAATTCTTATTGCCAACCCCAAAACTCAAAATGAATTGATTATTAACCAAATCTCCACTTAACATTTGTATTAGTGCTACACATTATATTACCACTATTTTCATTATTAAGTTTATCACCGATACACTTAATATTTCTAATAAGATGGATATAAATACTAATATATATCTTTTTCAAAAAAAAATAAATTATTATTATTATTATATTTATTTGTTTAAGTATTATTACTTATTTATTTGTTTATCCTTTTATATTTATATATCTTTAATAAATAAACTTTATAAGAAAATTAAATTAACCTTAAATTTATTATTTAAATTATCTATATATAATATAAGTACTTAAAGGAGAAGTACACGTATTTAGGTTAGACTCCATTAGGGCATTTTTAAATTAAAAGGTAATGTTTGTACTATGGTTTTCAAATAAATAACATAAAAGACCCATACCACATGTCCTTTAGTGAAATTTTCTTATTCGTGATGTAGCTTCCTAATAAAGGTCATATTTTGCTTTAGAGATGGTATTTGCTACTACTCCATCGATTTTTGCTGGGTTTTGAACTTAAATGGATTTCTTTAATCTTCCTTAAAGGCTTATCCCTTGGAAAGAAAAATAAGAATGAAGATTTAAATGAGGCGGGTTATTTTTAAAGCGTCTACGAGCCCTCTAATGCAGCGATATAATAGATGTCATTAATTTCTCAATTTCTATAACATTCTAGAACACCCTATGCCAAACTTAATAATATGAGGAACTTGGTTAATACTATTATTACCATTAATTCTTAAATATATATTTTGATACATAGTTTTATATCATTTAATCTCCCAGCCGGATTGATCCAAAATATAAATTATTTAAATACTGACATAAGTGATGAATCAAAAATCGTTGAGTGAGGCAGTGAAATACGTCATTGCAGATGATTATAAAATGGCTCAATCGATATTTGAAAACATTGGCACATTTCTTTGATTTTTTTCTTATTTAATCTGGCTTCTTAGGAATATTATTTATCTACAATACTTTTCTCCTACAGGGAGGTTATATTATATTATTATACGTATATCGGTATTTAATTTCTTCACATCTGCAAACAGCGAAGACCCCAAAGATCACATTAAAATTTCTACAGCGATAACTACGGGCTGCAATCCCCAGATGGCATAATGTATGACCATTACAATTGCAAATTTAATATAAATTGCTCAGATGTCTTTTCAGTGCCGTAAATAATTGGAGAAATTGAGGGCGTTAGAAACACTAAGAGTCTGTGGTAATTGCTACGAAAACAACTCAACTGACAGCCCCAGCGAGTGGGTTAACTTTTGAACTCACAGTAAATCAGATCTTAAGGTATAATATTTAACATTCAACTTGCCAGCACTCCATCATTGGATAAAACTATGTGAATTAATTTTACTGCAGTGACAAGGACATTGAGGCAGGTGATTGGGTGCATTATTTGCTTCAGATACTCAGGATTCAAATGCAATTCTCCATAAAATTAAATTCTAACCAAACTTCCACGCCAGGGGCAATTACTCAGTCAACTACCAAGTTGACGGGAAGGACAAAGGCTAGCAATTTGAACACACTACCATTCAATCCCTGGTAAGTCGTGAAAGTGAAGGACTCTCACCATGAAATAATTTCCTGAGAGGGTTACACTAAAAAAAAAACAAAAGGTCGTTTCATTCTCTTCCAGTGATCCATTTTAGTGCTTATAATATCTTCACTCGACTGCAAGATTCTCAAGCAAGTGAACTAGGTTGCTACTATTTTGAATATTAACTGTATTACATGTGCAGGTGAAAAGAATGTGCATAGTCATGACTAAGCTGGTAGCATCAGGATCATATGAGAATGTTATTTGCCTTCGTGTTTGCACTGCTCCCAAGCTTCTATAACTCCCTAAATAGGGAAGGGGCGGTTTCAAGGCGCCAGTGTTGTGTAGTGATAGAGAACAACATTCGACGGGTTTTGTCTGCAGCCAGCAACCAAACTCCAACATCTGGTACCAAGCGTTGAGAGCTTGTTGGGTCATTCCACCATATAGATTACAGTGATAAAGGCAAAGAGGCCAAGTGTATATACGAAGCCCTCTTTCCTCATCAACTAAATGCCCAGCCATGTGAACTTCTACAGAGAGGCACGACCTATAGCTACGCCGATCCATGATAAGGGAAGAGAACTAAGGCTGCTAATGTCTCCATCCAGGCAAACCACAGGGATAGGGCGGTGCCCTACTGGCAATAAGGTGAATACACTCGCAACCTCGCGAGAAAGATGAGGGTTATTTGTATTATCAATAATTATATTCCTTTACTCTTGTTCCCTCTTATTAGAGTATTGTTTAAATACAAAATGCACATTTAGACTACAAAAAACTTATATGTTCACTATACCCTGTACATACATTTACTTCTAACATTTCTTTGGAAACTCTCCCTTCAAAATTGGGTCAAGAATGCATATCAAATAAAATAAATTAAAGCAGTTCTATATATTTATTTATTTATTTTCGTTCACAAAATAAATCTGAATATACCTATGCATGCAAACTTACAAGAACTTTCATGCCATTTTGAGTAGAGCTAGAGCATATATGGCCAAAATTGTAAATTCTACTACATCAGTATTTACTCGAAATGAAATCATCTAGCATGTTTGTCATTTTGTAGGAGGCTAAGAAAGGCAGAAAATCATTAGCAAACTTTTCATTAACACTATTACTTTTTGCAGAGCAGAAATATAAATCATTTCCTTTGTAAGCCATATAGTCTTCTATATCAATCTGCCCATTTAAACAGCGTAGTTCCTCTTTTCTTACATTAAAGTCTTCTTTCACTCCCAACAATAGAAATCACAATATTCTGTTTAAATTGTAAGGCTTCAAGACAATAACTTTTCCATAAGGAGCTGGTTTTAACAATAAAGGAAGAACAACTTTAAGTTTGCACCATATTTCTTCAAATGCCAAATAGAGGTCTCTCTCTTTATCTCAAACTTCCCTTTTGTTACAGGTTTAAAGATAAATTTTCTTTTTTCCTCATTACCACAAAATACTATTTGCTATCCAAGCTTGTGTTCTTACAACATTACATAAAATGAGATAAATAACAACCCATTGCATAAGGACTTGCTCTCCACCCTACCGTAATGGCGTCATGGAGCCTCGTGGGCTCTGGCCATACCCCCGAGCAAGAAAATATTTAACCCCAAGATGATTAATGGAGTTTTCTCAAATTTTACAAGAAAAGAAGATATCATAACATCAAATTACATGCCTATGAGTTCTCCACTCTCCATACTCAACCAAGATTCACACAACATGCTCACATTCTACAACAACAAAACACATGAGGGTGAAAGTAAGGAAAACTTATCTATTTCCTTTAGAGGAGGAAATTAGGCTCTTCTATCCTTCTTTCTCCTCCAAGCCATGCCATCTTCATCACTTCCTCTCAAGAGGAAGAACTTATATCCTCTTCTCATACTTTTCTTCTTCTCAGCTAGATTTCTCCAAAAGGAGAAGTGGGTAACACCTTCCTCTTCCTTCCTCTCCAAGATATATAGGATTTTCAACTTGCAACCTTTTTTGGATGGGGAAGTGTGGAGTGTACCTACCTCCATCAATTAGAGTCTTTTCCATATTAAAGAGGAAACATGCACTTGGACATGTAATGCCCCGTCTTAATAACCTAAGAATGTTGCATAAGTGTTATAAAGGTGTAATAATTTTTTTTTAAAGTATTAATATTATGTTAATTAATTGCATACATTCTTAAGTTAAGTGATGTTACACTACTTTGAGTTTTCCACAAGCGACTTAAGTATTTCGCATTGCACTTATTAAATCATAACATAAAGTAAACATTGCATAATAATAAATTTTCCATTCAAGAAATTATAAAGTACAAACATGTTTCCATACATTGCATTGATATGATATTACAATACTCATCCATCTGATGAGGTAGTTCAAATAACAAATACTTTTACAATTACATTGATCACCTCTTATACAATTGAGGGATGTTTTCAAATACATGTTTACAATATACAATGATGAAAGTATAGAAGAAATCCATGTGCGAGCTCTCCATCCATGAAGCTCTCGGTGTCATGATCTAACTGGGGACCCAACGGAGTAAGGTGCACATTCCACCCAACCATGTGGTACCCGTAGGTCCACCCCCCGTGCTAGGAGATAGTAATAAGGTTACCTAGACCTAATCTACTAATCCTAGACACTAGTACAAACAAACTATTGGTTACATTGCTTCCAGATTTTGACTTTTGATTTGAAGTACAAACACAAGGTTTAACTGTTATTCTAGGTGGAGTGTCATCACAACGATGCAAAGGTTACCCTAGTGTTTCTTCCTAGGTTCCGGCCCCCAATCCTTGGGTTACCCTGGTAACCTCTTACGAAACCCGGCCCCTATTGCATACAGTTGCAGAATCGGATATCTTTTTAAAGGAACAAGACATCGATTAGCCATTCTAGGCCTTCTCAACATATACTCATGACTATAGAAGCTCAAGAGTCATAAGCGAGGCAAGCACATCTTGTTAAATGTTTTAGTCTAACTACTGTGTCATTTAATTATCACTGAGTTAATAACTACTTGTAAGTTACCCTGACACCACTTTGTGTGTCGGCCCTTACAAACAACCACTCCCCTAAACATAACAAGGTTACTAGGTTTTCATGACTAGGGTTTACCATATGCACAATTTACATCTCACATTGACAAATAAATCATACAGTATCAAACACCATGTTTAACTTTTGCACATACCCAAGTCAATAAAAAAAAATACTTTGAAAACAATAATACCCCCATTTTACCCAATTATTCTGGAAGACTTGAACAATTTAAAACTTTCCCATTTTGCCAAGAAGAGCACAATAAAGCAAATCGAGGAAAATAAAAATCTACAGTTCGGATATACTAAATCTTCTCAAGCAATAACCTAAAATACCAGAATTATTCGTTTTAAAGTTTTAATTCACTTACCAATTAATAAGAAAATCAGATCTGCTGATAACCCAAATTTCATATCCAATATTATGGTAAAATTTTTTATATATATATATATCCATTAAAAAAAATAAAATAAAAATAAAATATATATATATTAATAAAATAATTGTCTCAATCATAGTAACTAATTAATCTAAATAATTAATAAATTAATTATTCTAAATAGTCCCATTTAACAAATAATATATATACACACACACACACACATATATATATATACACACACACACACACACATATATATATATATATATATATATATATATATATATATATATATATATATATATATATATATATATATATATATTTACAAATTTTGAATTCCATATTTAAAATAAAACGAGTTTAATAAATCAAATGTAAGAATTCGCATTTTATAGAGTCGAATTAATAAAGTAAAGATAACAAAATTCGCATTCAAGTTTTCTTTTGTTTAAAAGTTATAAATAAAACCAAGAACTGGCCGCGCGTCCACAGACCCCCGCGACCTTCCATGGGCAGGGGCGCAGCTGCCAGGGCTGTGCCCAGCAGCCATGGCGGCTGTTGTGCACAGCCGTGGTAGCTGCGCTACCCACGCGGGTAAGGGGAGGGTTCCACCCCTCCCCAAAACCCTAAATTTTCTTTAAATTTTTTTTTTAAGCAGAAAAATTTGCGGAATTATAACCTCCGCATTTCGGAATTTATTCCGACTTTTTAAATAAAAATTGCCTGTAGCGATGCGTTTAAAAAGAAACACGATTTAATTTAAAAAAAAAAAAACAAATACACCCAGATTTTAATGGATTCCGTACGACAATTACAGGGTTTGATAATTTCAAAAAAAAAATCAAAGATCTTTACCATATATATATTTAAATAAATAAAAATATATAAAGACCAATCAATTTTAAAATGTACAGACATAATTATTTTATGAGAAGAGTTTTCAACAGAGAACAAAAATAAAATCTTTATTCAGTTCAACAATTCTTAACAACAGTTCATCCTCAGATTTTTAAACAGGTAATTTCCTTCACCCAAAATTATAAATAATTTTGTACAAATAAATAATACAGAAGTTTTCTAAAAATTAATAAATACTCTCTATGGAATAACACAGTAAATAAATTCTTGAGTGGAACACAGAGATTTAAATTACACTAAATTTCTTTTCAAAAGAAATAGATAAACAAAATTCATCAGAAAAATACCTTTATCCTGTGCTTTGAAAATTAACTGGAAGGGAGATTCCTGTAGCTTCCAATTCCTCCCGCAAAGCCAATCCAAAATAACCAACCACCAAGATCCTTTGGAGGATCTTCCAATTCCAAAATCAACCAAAATAAAATAACAACTTCTAGGAATATTTCAAGAAAATTCACAGTAAGAGGATTTTTTTTTTTTTAACAAGTGCCCTGATAATTTCCCCGTGAGGAAATTGAAATAGCCTCTGTCAATTTTCCCGAGATCCACAATAACCTCCGTAACAATTTTTTTTTTCAACAACCTCATAAAAGCACTCCCACACTTGTCGAGAAGTTGTTGAGAAAATATCTTCTCCACTTCTCGGCAATTTTTGCCAATTCAAAAATTTGCATGATATTTCAATTTTATTAAATTTAAAATTTGAAAATCAATTTTCCAATTGCATGCAAATAATTAATTTATTTTAAATTAAATTTTAAAACTCAATTCACATGCATTTTATTTTATTTTCTAATTTTCTAATTCATTTAAATACAATATAATTTATACACTTAATAATTTAACTTAATTAATTAATTAATTTAATTAAAATAGTTCAATCTTTTAAAGACCAACTATTTAACCAAATAAGCTAACTAATATATTAAATTATCAAATAGGTAAATTTCAATCATATTTAAATATTGATTTAAATAACAATAATTAAAACACAATAACTAACATTTAAAATTAACCAATATTTATCTTTTCAGAACGATTTAACCAGATAGAAAATACAAGACGAACTTATGACTCAAAACTGAAAACTAACAATGTACTAAGACTAAGGTTAAAGACTGGACCAGGATAAACCTAACTACTATCTCTCGTTCAACATTTCCGTTGAGTCTTGACACGCTCAGACCTGATTACACAGGTGGAGTCGGTGTCATGTACCTGCAAATCCTGCAACCAAACAAATAACGTGCATACATGTATATATATATATATATATATATATATATATATATATATATAAAGCATTAAACAGCACACCGGGCGAGGTGCAAATCATAGATATCTCCGCAGGCACCGCAAAGTTTGTGCGATGCGGGATTCCGCTCTCCACACCAATACACTTCACATAAAACTGACTAAATAAATGTTGTTATTCCATCATAAGCATGCACATATCAATAAACAACAGAAACTAAACATCTACGCTAAATCATATCATGTCTGAAAACAATAATCATCAAGCAAAGTGTCATCATGTCACAGAATAATCCACTATCGCTCAAAACCAGTGATCAAAGTATCCAACAAAACATCATAGGTCTAACAGTATGAAAAAGTATCAACAGAAAAACATAAGCATAAACGAGGGGTACTACATCCCCCTAGATCGCTTTACTCCTAAAGCCCCATAACGATAGGGATAAAGTTCCCCATGCTGCAGGTCGTGATCCTCCCGTAGTCATTCAGCAATTAGGATCCCATTGACCTCACCATCAATGTCTCACTCGGTGACCGAAGCCCGTGCCGAAGAATGGCCATGGGCTCTAAAGCTACCGCCTGCCCTTCTTACCTATAACATATCAATCAAGTACATGGTGATATGTCGAATGATAAGGTCTAAGTAACGAAGGGCTACGAAAACATCATGAATACGGTGACAAACCGGGTGGTGCGGCGAATGAGAAGTGCCATGGGGACCAATTTCTAAGATCCTCGGTCCTATTAAAAATTCATAGGCTGTTTTGTTTCCTTCCATAACCGATAGACCTCTTCGGCCACGCACTCAAAGAAACACTCTATCACCAACAGCGAACTGTCGATCAATCCTATGCGCATCGGCATATTTCTTTTGCCTATCCTGAGCTGCAATCAAATGCTCTCTAATACGGTCAACCTGTTGCTCCATATCTCGAAGCATCTCAGGTCCTAATAGTACTCTATCCTCAAGTCGATCCCAACTAAGTGGAGTATGACAAGGACGACCGTATAATGCCTGATATGGTGGCATACCTATGGAACTCTGATATCCGTTGTTATAAGCGAATTCTACTAAATACAAGTAATCCTCCCAACGTGATTGTTGGTCCATTACGTACATCCTAAGCATATCCTCTAATATTTGGTTAACTCTTTCAGTTTGACCATCAGTTTGAGGATGATAAGCTGAACTAAAGTTCAACTGCGTACCTAAAGCACGTTGTAACGAAGTCCATAAGGTTGAAGTAAATACAGGATCTCTATCCGATATAATCCTACGAGGAATCCCATGTAATCTAACGATGTCCTCCATGAATATCCTAGCTACAGATGAAGCATTATATGATGAACGTACAGGTGAAAAGTGAGCTACTTTAGTCAAACGGTCAACAGTTACCATAATGGCATCATGTTGACATGATGTCGTAGGTAACCCAACAATAAAATCAATGGATATAATATCCCATTTCCATTCAGGAATGAGCTGTGGCTGCAATAATCCAGTAGGATGATGATGCTCAGCTTTAACTCGCTGGCATTCAAGACATCTCGATACGTAATCAGCAATATCACGTTTCATACCAGGCCAGAAATACAATTGCCGAAGATCGGCATGCATTTTCTTGACACCTGGATGAGCTGAATACGGAGCTCGATGAGCTTCAGTCATGATTAATGTACGAAGACTCTCTACATGAGGTACATAAATGCGACCTAAATGTCATAATATACCATCCGATTCTAAGACATAACCTACAAATCGACCTTCTAAAGGTCTACCCGATTCAATCTTCGACTTTACTTCCTGATATAATCTATCATTAGGAAGTGCAGCTACTATTTGACCTCTCAAATCAACTTCAAGAGTAGTAGCAGAGATCTCATGTCGACATCGGCTAAGAGCGTCAGCCACTACGTTCTCTTTTCCTTGAACATATTTTACTTCAAAATCGTATTCACACAAGAACTCCATCCACCATCTTTGCCTTGCATTCAAGTTAGGTTGCGTAAAGATGTATTGCAAACTACGGTGATCAATATGAAGTTTGAAACGATGACCTAATAAGAAATGCCTCCATCGAACTAATGCATGCACTACCGCAGCTAGTTCTAGGTCATGAGTAGGATAGTTTAATTCGTGGTCCTTGAGTTTGCGAGACTCATAAGCAACCACACGCCCATCTTGCATCAAGACTGCTCCCAAACCCTCTAAAGATGCATCCGCACAAACTACGAAATCCTTAGTAGGATCAGGAACAATGAGTATAGGCGCATTAGTTAACTTTTCTTTAAGAGTTTGAAAAGCCAACTGACACTGTTCTGTCCAAACAAACTTCTTCCCTTTCCTCTGAAGAGAATTAATAGGATGACCGATTCTAGAAAATCCTTCTACAAAACGCCTATAATAGCCAGCTAGACCCATAAAACTATGAACTTCACCTACATTAGTAGGTGCGGGCCAATCTACAATAGCTTGGATCTTTGAAGGATCCACAGCAATACCTTTTCCAGATATCACATGTCCAAGGTATTTTATTTCAGATTGAAAGAAGTCACACTTCTTCAGGTTTGCATACAATTGATTTTCTCTTAAGCATTGCAATTCCTGTCTCAAGTGTTCTTCATGTTCCTTCATGTTCCTCGAATAGACTAAAATGTCATCGAGAAATACCAGGACAAAGCAATCAAGGTATGTACGAAATACACCATTCATTAAACTCATGAATACCGATGGTGCGTTCGTTAACCCAAATGGTACTACTGTGAATTCATAATGCCCATATCGAGTTCGAAAAGCAGTTTTATGGATGTCTGCTTCAGCTATATGTAATTGATGATAACCGGATTTCAAATCAATTTTAGAGAACACATTAGCTCCCTTAATTTGATCGAAAAGATCATCGATTCTAGGCAAAGGATAACGATTCTTAATCGTAACCTTGTTCAATTGACGATAGTCAATGCACAGCCTAAGAGATCCGTCCTTCTTTACGAAGATGACAGGTGCTCCCCAAGGGGAAACACTTGGACAAATAAAACCCTTTTCTAAAAGTTCCTCCAACTGAATACAAAGTTCCTCTAACTCCTGAGTCGTCATTCTATAAGGAGCTCTAGATATAGGCTCAGCTCCAGGAATTAGGTCAACTCTAAAGTCAATATCCCTCTTCGGTGGCATTCCAGGAATGTCATCGGGAAATACATCTATGAATTCCCTAAGAATAGGATGATCATCAAGAGATACCTCTCGACTCTCACCCTCATCTAAATCGGTAACTATTGTTGCAAACAGTTGACATCCCTGACGAAGACATCTCTTTAATTGCATAGCAGATATCATCCGCAAAGAGATAGGTCTTTGAATACCTACGATTACCACTTTCACACCTAAATCATTAATGCAACTAACTGTCTTAAGTCGACAGTAAATTACAGCATGATAAGATGCTAACCAATCCATACCTAATACTATATCGTACGATCCTAAGGGTGTAACATACAAATCTACTAAAGTAGTTAACGTACCTATTTTAAGTTCACAGTTATGTACTAAGTTATCTACTGCTACTTTCACCCCTGAGGCGAATTCAACTTGCCATTTACCACCTTATTTTATCGCCACAAGACCACAACGGTCAACAATGGTCGGTGAAATAAAGGAGTCAGTGGCTCCAGAATCAAAAAGTATAGAAACACTAACACCATTTAACTTACCTGAAGTCTCGACCACCGTATTCTGGTGATTGGCTTGGCGGTCATTAACCCCTGCATATACTGTATGTGCACGTCCTGCATTGCCCACCGTAGGCTCTGAAACTATAGGTCGAGGCCCATAACCAGTAGAACCTCTCATCGGACACTGCCTAGCTATGTGCCCATGCTGCCCACAAGAATAACAACCTGTGCCTGTGCCTCTACCGAATCCTCTGCCACCCGAAGGTGCATTGGATTGCTGATAACTACCCCTACTGACGGTAGACTGAGCACTCTGCGTAGGCTAATCCTGCCTATTGCGCTTGTTGCGCCACCAGTTGTGACCCTTTCCTGATTGAGGACTGTTTTGTTGTTGTGGTTGAGGGTTATTGTTCTTTTGAGGTGTTCTTTGTTGTTGTTGCTTCCCACCCTTTGTGGGTGTCTGTTGGTTCTTGGAAGAAGCACTTGTCTGTGCCTGTCCACCCCGTGGACTAAAACCTGTTGCAGGAGCACTCCCAATCTGCACTCCTGTGTGCCCACCTAAAGCCATAATAAGGTTCTCCTCAACTATGCGAGCCTTCTCCACTGTGACTTCCATAGTATTTGGCTCAAAGACTCGGACACCACCACTGATACGGGCGTTTAAGCCCCTAATAAAATGCTGTACTAGCATAGGCTCATCATCGCCAATACCAGCATACTGCTTGAGTTCATAGAACCTACATTCGTATTGCTCTACAGAAAGAGCTAACTGATGTAGGTCGTGGAACTCGTCAGCCCTACGCTGCCTCTAGTGTTCCAAAAGGAACCGAGCTCTAAACCTCTCGAGAAACATCTCCCAAGACACAGAACCAATATCTATATGGAGCTTCTGCTCCTCTAGGCGCCACCAAGTAGAGGCGAATCCCCTCAAGTGCATAATAGCGCATCTAGCACGAGTATTGCTACCGTAAGGGTGCATGGCAAAGCATCTACCCAAATCTAGTAGCCAGGTCTCAGCCTCTAATCCTCCTCCTGAACCATCAAAGGTAGGAGGACGTGCTCTCAATAAATCCCTCATGTGACCAACAATAATAGAATCCTGATGTGCTGTGTCCTCTACTCTCCTAGGGGATCTATCCCTCTCTCTCACAACCTCCTGCTCATCTACCTATCTAGGTCCAAGACGAGCTAGGACCTCCTCTAAAAGTGGACGTATCTGAGAACCCTGTACTGCTGACTGTACGGGATTCTGTTCCTCATTCCTCTGACCCATCTATTCTGCTTGGTCACTATGGTGAGGGCTAGGAGGGGGAGTAACCTGAGGGATTGGCCCACGGCCTCCACCTCTACCTCTACCATGACCTCTTCCTCCTCACCTAGGCATGTTCCTACACATAAAAATTACGAGTCTTAGATATTATTCAACCAAGGTTATCAGTTGCGACACTACGTACTAGGTCAACCTAATGGGCTCTAGATTACCCAGAGCGTCCAGTGTTTGTAACCTTGGCTCTGATACCAATCTGTAATGCCCCGTCTTAATAACCTAAGAATGTTGCATAAGTGTTATAAAGGTGTAATAATTTTTTTTTTAAAGTATTAATATTATGTTAATTAATTGCATACATTCTTAGGTTAAGCGACGTTACACTACTTTGAGTTTTCCACAAGCGACTTAAGTATTTCGCATTGCACTTATTAAATCATAACATAAAGTAAACATTGCATAATAATAAATTTTCCATTCAAGAAATTATAAAGTACAAACATGTTTCCATACATTGCATTGATATGATATTACAATACTCATCCATCTGATGAGGTAGTTCAAATAACAAATACTTTTACAATTACATTGATCACCTCTTATACAATTGAGGGATGTTTTCAAATACATGTTTACAATATACAATGATGAAAGTATAGAAGAAATCCATGTGCGAGCTCTCCATCCATGAAGCTCTCGGTGTCATGATCTAACTGGGGACCCAACGGAGTAAGGTGCACATTCCACCCAACCATGTGGTACCCGTAGGTCCACCCCCCGTGCTAGGAGATAGTAATAAGGTTACCTAGACCTAATCTACTAATCCTAGACACTAGTACAAACAAACTATTGGTTACATTGCTTCCAGATTTTGACTTTTGATTTGAAGTACAAACACAAGGTTTAACTATTATTCTAGGTGGAGTGTCATCACAATGATGCAAAGGTTACCCTAGTGTTTCTTCCTAGGTTCCGGCCCCCAATCCTTGGGTTACCCTGGTAACCTCTTACGAAACCCGGCCCCTATTGCATACAGTTGCAGAATCAGATGTCTTTTTAAAGGAACAAGACATCAATTAGCCATTCCAAGCCTTCTCAACATATACTCATGACTATAGAAGCTCAAGAGTCATAAGCGAGGCAAGCACATCTTGTTAAATGTTTTAGTCTAACTACTGTGTCATTTAATTATCACTGAGTTAATAACTACTTGTAAGTTACCCTGACACCACTTTGTGTGTCGGCCCTTACAAACAACCACTCCCCTAAACATAACAAGGTTACTAGGTTTTCATGACTAGGGTTTACCATATGCACAATTTACATCTCACATTGACAAATAAATCATACAGTATCAAACACCATGTTTAACTTTTGCACATACCCAAGTCAATAAAAAAAAATACTTTGAAAATAATAATACCCCCATTTTACCCAATTATTTTGGAAGACTTGAACAATTTAAAACTTTCCCATTTTGCCAAGAAGAGCACAATAAAGCAAATCAAGGAAAATAAAAATCTACAGTTCGGATATACTAAATCTTCTCAAGCAATAACCTAAAATACCAGAATTATTCGTTTTAAAGTTTTAATTCACTTACCAATTAATAAGAAAATCAGATCTGCTGATAACCCAAATTTCATATCCAATATTATGGTAAAAATTTATATATATATATATATCCATTAAAATAAAAATAAAATAAAAATATATATATATATATATTAATAAAATAATTGTCTCAATCATAGTAACTAATTAATCTAAATAATTAATAAATTAATTATTCTAAATAGTCCCATTTAACAAATAATACACACACACACACACACACACACACACACATATATATATATACACACACACACATATATATATATATATATATTTACAAATTTTGAATTCCATATTTAAAATAAAACGAGTTTAATAAATCAAATGTAAGAATTCGCATTTTATAGAGTCGAATTAATAAAGTAAAGATAACAAAATTCGCATTCAAGTTTTCTTTTGTTTAAAAGTTATAAATAAAACCAAGAACTGGCCTCGCGTCCACAGACCCCCGCAACCTTCCATGGGCAGGGGCGCAGCTGCCAGGGCTGCACCCAGCAGCCATGGCGGCTGCTGTGCGCAGCCGTGGTAGCTGCGCTACGGGTAAGGGGAGGGTTCCACCCCTCCCCAAAACCCTAAATTTTCTTAAATTTTTTTTTTTAAGCAGAACAATTTGCAGAATTATAACCTCCGCATTTCAAAATTTATTCCGACTTTTTAAATAAAAATCGCCTGTAGCGATGCATTTAAAAAAGAAACGCAATTTAATTTAAAAAAAAAAAACAAATACACCCAGATTTTAATGGATTTCGTACGGCAATTACAGGGTTTGATAATTTCAAAAAAAAAATCAAAGATCTTTACCATATATATATTTAAATAAATAAAAATATATAAAGACCAATCAATTTTAAAATGTACAGACAAAATTATTTTCTGAGAAGAGTTTTCAACAGAGAACAAAAATAAAATCTTTATTCAGTTCAACAATTCTTAACAACAGTTCATCCTCAGATTTTTAAACAGGTAATTTCCTTCACCCAAAATTATAAATAATTTTGTACAAATAAATAATACAGAAGTTTTCTAAAAATTAATAAATCCTCTCTATGGAATAACACAGTAAATAAATTCTTGAGTGGAACACAGAGATTTAAATTACACTAAATTTCTTTTCAAAAGAAATAGATAAACAAAATTCATCAGAAAAATACCTTTATCCTGTGCTTTGAAAATTAACTGGAAGGGAGATTCCTGTAGCTTCCAATTCCTCCCGCAAAGCCAATCCAAAATAACCAACCACCAAGATCCTTTGGAGGATCTTCCAATTCCAAAATCAACCAAAATAAAATAACAACTTCTAGGAAGATTTCAAGAAAATTCACAGTAAGAGGATTTTTTTTTTTTTAACAAGTGCCCTGATAATTTCCCCGTGAGGAAATTGAAATAGCCTCTGTCAATTTTCCCGAGATCCACAATAACCTCCGTAACAATTTTTTTTTTCAACAACCTCATAAAAGCACTCCCACACTTGTCGAGAAGTTGTTGAGAAAATATCTTCTCCACTTCTCGGCAATTTTTGCCAATTCAAAAATTTGCATGATATTTCAATTTTATTAAATTTAAAATTTGAAAATCAATTTTCCAATTGCATGCAAATAATTAATTTATTTTAAATTAAATTTTAAAACTCAATTCACATGCATTTTATTTTATTTTATTTTATTTTCTAATTTTCTAATTCATTTAAATACAATATAATTTATACACTTAATAATTTAACTTAATTAATTAATTAATTTAATTAAAATAGTTCAATCTTTTAAAGACCAACTATTTAACCAAATAAGCTAACTAATATATTAAATTATCAAATAGGTAAATTTCAATCATATTTAAATATTGATTTAAATAACAATAATTAAAACACAATAACTAACATTTAAAATTAACCAATATTTATCTTTTCAGAATGATTTAACCAGATAGAAAATACAAGACGAACTTATGACTCAAAGCTGAAAACTAACAATGTACTAAGACTAAGGTTAAAGACTGGACCAGGATAAACCTAACTACTATCTCTCGTTCAACATTTCCGTTGAGTCTTGACACGCTCAGACCTGATTACATAGGTGGAGTCGGTGTCATGTACCTGCAAATCCTGCAACCAAACAAATAACGTGCATACATGTATATATATATATATATATATATATATATATATATATATATATAAAGCATTAAACAGGCACACCGTGCGGAGAAAATCACAGATATCGCAGGGCACTCGCAAGCGAGTGATGCGATTCTGTTCTCCACACCAATACACTTCACAGAAGACTGACTAAATAAATGTTGTTAGTCCATCATAAGCATGTGCATATCCATAAACAACTGAAAGTAAACATCTACGCTAAATCATATCATGTCTGAAAACAATAATCATCAAGCAAAGTGTCATCATGTCACAAAATAATCCACTATCGCTCAAAACCAGCGATGAAAGTATCCAACGAAACATCATAGGTCTAACAGTATGAGAAAGTATCAACAGAAAGCATAAGCATAAACGGAGGGGTACTACATGGGCTTGGCTTCAACAATAAGTATTTTTTGGAAACACTAATTTGAATTAGTTGTAGAGGTGACAATATGTGACTTTTTGATGTTCCTTTTGTAGTTATTAATCTTGCAAGCATTTTTATGGGATGTTGACTACAAACTGTTTTCTGCTTTTGCAATACGTTTTGAAAATCAACACACAAAACTTTTCCACAAAAGCTTTACTCAACATTTGTGAAAAACAAGCATTCTAGCAAGCCAAGACTTTCTCAAACTGGCTTCACTATTGCTAATTATGTTGTTGATGTAAGTTTAAAGTTTCCTTCAGCCCTTACAATTTAATTAAATATTTTTGTGCTTTCTGTAATTTCGAGTTATAAGGATTACATAGTAGCAAAGCATCAACACATCTTGAATGCTTCAAAATGCACTTTTCTTGCAAAACTTTTTCCTCCAATCCCAAAGGAGTCTTCAAAGTCTTCATATTTTTCTTCCATTGGTACATGATTTAAGGTATTTTGGTGCTTCACTTTCTTTAGATATATGATATATATATTTTCCTATGTTTGTAGCTTACTATTATGTTTCTTGTTTTTTACGGCTTCAATTTTTTAGATATCTTTTTAACAACCACCTTAGTGGCCCTGTTCCAATAGGAGTATTGTTCTCAAGATTCAAATATAATAGGTTTTTTTTAATTTTATTCATTTTGTTACTTCGCATAAAGTATGAAAAAACCTATCCATTGGTATCCACCTAACTTGGCTTTGACTTTTTTTTGTTGCATGCTATATTATGGGCTACACTTTTAAAGGCAATTTCTAGGACTTTGCGATGGTGTTATGCACAATCCATGTTAAAAAATGGAATGAAATGGAGAGAATTCTAGCCTAAATGATTGTTCATAAAGCAATAAGTTTTACCTTGCCAACTGTGAGTTGTGGATACCTTACCAGCTATGAGTTGTGGATTTGATTATATAACATGTGATTTTGTTCTTAAGATTCTTCTTAGGTCAACACCTAGAAAAGATTGACTTTACAATCATAATTTTGAAACATGCTTCATGAATATTGTTATGATTGCAATGATCTAGCATGAGAGAGGATGGAAAATAATTATAATGATTTAATGCCTCCATGCATATCCAATTTAATTTTTGATTTACTTGCCTCAAGTCACATGCACATGGAACAAATGAAGTCTAATTTATTCCCTATTGATTTAAAAAAATTATTAAATTTATGTCCTCTGGGTTTTGAATTTAATGTGCTAAGGATGCACAAATGTCATATGTAATATAGTTTGTAAGACATGTTTGGAAATGAAATAGACAAATTATTTATCTCTAAAATGAATTTTCATATCAATTATTATCATGATTCATCAATTCAAATCATAATAGATAGGAAACCAAGTGTATTACACAAAGGATAATAAACATCTACCATAAAATTATTTAAATTGTCATTTGAAACACAAATCTATGCTACACCCTTATACTTAAAAATTATAGACTTCATCTCAAACATGAACTATATGAAAAATAATCGGCGTAACCATTGCACCTCCTCTAGTGCAACTCCTAGTTATTTTAATTCCTCCTACAACCTCTTTTTCTATGTCAACCTCTTTATCCATGCCATTCTTATCTCTTCATGTCATCTCATTCAATTTTCACCCTTGATTGAATATATCTCATAATTTAATCTCAACCATCCATCCTTAACTAAATCTTATCCTTGCCCTAATTTTTCCCTAACCCTAATCCATACTACAACTTTCTTTCTTGGCCATTGATTGACACATCTCTTTGACATTCAATCTCAACCCTTCATTCAAAATTGTCTTTTCTATAAAATATTTGATTTAGGGAAGTGAATAATTAAGTAAAAATAATTATTTAATTAGAGAAGAAAGGGAAAAGGTTGAGTTTTAATTAAAATAACAATTTAATTAAAAGTGGAGGAAAAGGAAAAAATATTAAATAATTAAAAAAATTATTTAATAGTGGAGGAAAAGGTAGAAAATAATTAAATAAATAAAATTTATTTAATTGTAGAAGAAAAAATTAATGAGTAATTAAATAATTAAAATAATTATTTAATTATAGTAGAAAAATGGAAAATAATTAAATAAAATAGAAATTTATTTAATTATAGAGGAAAAGAGAATTAATTAGTGATGTAATTAAATAAATAAAATTTATTTAATTAATCAAGGGAGGAATAAGGAGAAAATGAATTAATTAAATAATCAAGAATTATTTAATTAATTGGGGAATATGGCCTTAGAAGATAATTAAATAATTAAAATTATTTAATTATACAAGTAGAAGGAGGAATTGATATGAAAAATGTCATTCAAAGGCTTTGGACATTTTTTAGTGTCTACAATAATTAATAATTAGAACTAGATAAATAAGCCTATTAGGATTGCTTGTACATAAGCATAGTGATGAGTAATAAGGATAGGTCTAGGTGTAAATAAGACTAGGTATGCAGGCCCATCTAAGCAAAAAATGTCTCATTTATAGATGCATAAATGTATCAAGATATAACTAAAAAACAATCATGCAACTAAATGGAGAAATGCATCAAGGATGCATCGTTCACCTATAAATTTTTCCCCAACTTTGAGCTACATGTGAATCTCTAAGTATATATCATTCTCAAACATACATTATATAAATACAATAAATTATAAAACTTATAGTTTGATAAGGACTAAGATTCTCATTTCATGTTCTTCCTTTTTGCATATGTTCTCCCATTAGTTATTGTGAGTCAAGTGATAAAATATTATGTGAGTAGCATCTAACGTACAAGATAGATTGAGTATAAAAATGAGTGATTTTTATTTGAAAAGTAGGGGTTAGGGCCTTGAACCCAAACAAAGCATCAAAAAATAGGTCATAAAGCCAAAACACCCAACCACAACACAACAACAAAAATAGGCCAACAGGCCAACCAACCAACAAAATTTTAGCCCAGAAGTAACCAAGAAACAACAAGGTAGCAGCTACAACATCATAGAAAACTAAAGAGAACAATGACTAGGTGGCACACAAGCCTAAAATAGGATTGACACATAGGCCATTAAATAGGAAACAAGAAAAAAACTAATCCTTCTAACTATTAATCATATCCCATTTTTTAGTTAGTGTTTCCAACTCCTTGGTCGATAGATCCTCTCTATCATCAACCCCTTCATCAACCTACTTGTTTTCTTCCTTAGAAGGCGTCAATCTCCACTTTCATTTCCTAATTTTTGCTTGACCATTCACTATTCTAAAAATACCCTTTCCCATAATACCATCTGTTATAGAAATCAGCCTACTAAAGAGCTTATCCAATCTATTAATCTTGTCCTACAATGATGCTATCACATCCTTTTCAGTTTGGGATTTTTGTTTACCATCACCCCTTCCTCCTAAGGACTCTACATTACGATAACATTTATTTCTTCATACATTCCTTTTCATTTTCTTCAATAGATACATACTCCTCCTCAAAATATTTCACCACTCCCTGTGCACTACTATAATCCTCTTCCTCCTCTTTAGAGTTGGAAATACCCTGGGTAAAAGCCCAAAGCTATGTCACACTTTTAGCCAACTTATCAACATAATTGAATTTAAGTATTTCTAACTAAAAATGAATGTGGGTAAAACCTATGATCTAGTAAGATTCATTCTAGCTAAGTTATATATTTCCACAACTTTTTCAACTAAATTTGTTGGCTAAAAATATATGGAGCACCACTTTGAGTTCAATTTACCAAAAAATTAAAATTAATTGAAAAACTTGAAGTTTCAATAACTCCTACTAATGTAAATAACATTTAAAAAAAAATAAAAAATACCCTTTTGTAGATCCATAGGTGTAGTTTTCAAAAATATTTTATTTTAATAGTTTAATTATTATTTATATTTTATATTTTATTTTTACTAAAAGTAGGTTATCAACACAAAATATTAGGTTGATTGTGTCATGTCCCCGAATTGGAGGAGATATTAAATTAATTATTTATTAAAAAAATTCCAATAAAATATAATATCAAATGGGATGACTTTATATTTAATTAATTTAGTAATAAAGTAAATTAAAATAAAATAATAAATAATAAAAGTCACTTGAGGAATAAAATAATATTCTTCTAGAATCTTCTAGGAAAGTCAACGAAAAATCTATATAAGGAGTTGTTGGCTTAGCATTTGAGCACACTTGATTTGGATTTCATTTCTCATTACCAATTTAGTAAAGAAGTTGAATGCTTTGCTTGCTTGAGGGTTTGAAGACTCTAGAGTACCAGGTTCAGTTGTGAAAGATCAACCCTAGCTAGAGTTGTTGTGGAATCCATCCAGGGTTTCTATAGGTGCTTCATTGCAAGTTAATCAGGGGATTTCTAAATCATTGCAGTAGTTGTATTATTGCAAGAATTCATTTAGTGTAGTAGTTGAGGTATTATTGCACTTACAAGTTGAATTGATGCAATAGCTAGTTTATTATTGCATTACACAATTGTAGCAGCTGGTTTATCGTTGCAATTGTGGAGAGAGGTTTCATCTTGTTGATTCGATTTGAAAAATTTAATGGTCTTGTGACCAAATTTTTGGAGGAAAGATAAAATCAATTTTAGGAGAATATCATTGTAGGACTTTGGTGGAATTTGGAGTATGATTTTGGGAATAAATTTTTAGTTCTTTAGCATCACTCATATTGTTGGAGATTGAACTTATTCAAGCTTCAGCATAGGAAAGACAAATTGGAGAATTTGTACAAAGAGACAAAAATTGTCAGTATCAGAACAAGACAAACGAGTAGCTTACTCAACAATAAGAAAAAGTTTAGTTTGGAGTTGATAAAGACAAAGAGATCAAAAATTAATAAAATTGATTTCTTATTATTTTTGGATGCATTCAAGGTAGTCGTACTTTGAAGAAAGAGTTCCCAAAAGATTTGATTTTATATTTTGAAGGTTGATATTAATAAAGCATCATTCAGCTGCTTAGCAAAGAGGATTCAATAATATATGAAACCATTTGATAAAAACAAAAGGAAAAGGACAAATCAAATAAGACAATTTGTTAGGGAGCTTTATGCCATAAAGTAATTTATCAGGAGATGCTTATAAAGATGATTCTAGGAAATCGATCTTAATAGAATCAATCTCTTAACAATTTTGGAGTATTCGATAAATACATAGATAATTTCTAAGCCATGGTATTAAAGGAATTATTGGGCCCAGTTATGTTATGACGCTGAACTTTCATAGAGAATGTCATCATGTCTTATAGGAAAGTGAAGGTGACTAAACATCACTCGATATTATATCTAGGTGGCGTGATATTACTGAACGAAATGATAGGAGGGAGTAAAGTGATCGTAGTAATCAACAAGATCATAAGTGATAGTGTAGTGTAGAAAAATGTGTACCCTTTCATTTTCACACTTGTTTGGGCCCACCTTGCTTTACTTATGCTTCTGTATGGCTTAATTGGTCCCATTTAGTGTCCATGATCCCTATGAATTACATACTTTTTTGGTTAATATCGGAATTCTCCAATGCATAAATGATAATTTCATGACTCCATTGGTGTGTCCTTGATTTTTAGGTTGCGACTAAAACGCCACCTAGGGCATCTTTGTCCGCCAAGGCTCTCAAGAACTTGATTTTGGAATCTCTAGATTGAGCCCCTTTTTGGTGTCTATTCCCCAAGTTTTTAGGACTTGGGACTAAGACGCCACCTAGGGCGTCTTAGTCCTCCTTGAGTCATTTTTTCAGAATTTAATTTCAATTTTTTGTGGGATTTAGCCTCCTTTATTTAATGAATTCATATGTCGGCTTGGTGTGATCATTTTGGGATATTAAGCATAGATAAGTATTAATACAAGGTTCCTTCATTCATTTCAACCCAATTCTTTTGTGAGATCTTTTATCATAGCATAATTGAGTTCAAAAGAGCATTCAAGAGTAGATTCATCAAGCATTTGGATCCATCATGAAGATTCAAGCATCATATCAAAGAGTTTTCTTCGATCATGTGTGTTGTTGTGCTAACATTTGTGATGTAGGGTTTTGATTCAAGCAAGATCTTTTAAGCAATCAAGATCCATATCCATTGCAACCATTGCACACAAGTTTGTAGACTTTACAAGGGTTTGGTGAGTTGTAACATTGCATGTTGTTCATTCACCATTTCCTTCATTATTTCTATTTCATTTCAAGGTTTAATTACAAAGAAGGGGTTTGACAAAGGAAAACCCCCATTCACTAACAAAAAACAAACTTTTCCATCTTGCATATTTGTAATTGCATATCTAGGTTGTAGACTTGAAGATCACTTGGAGTGAAAAGTTGCAAAAGTTGCAAAGTTGCATCACAAAGTTGTTATCTTCATGGAAACTCACCTATAGGCTGAATCTAGAAGTTTCAAAACTTGAGATCAAAAAGAAAGCAAGTGCATACCTTGGAGCTTAGGATCATGTTTAGAATTTGCAGAAATTAAGAATGGGACTAATACGCCACCTTGGGCATCTTAGTCCTCCCAAGCGTATTTTTTAGATATTTTTTCAAGATATGGTTCTGACATCCGAAGACTCCATATTTTCCTTGGAAAACAACAACGAGACTAATACACCATCCTGAGCATCTTAGTCCTCCCCAACATTTTCTAGAAGCTGCTTTACATTTCTAGAATCCTCACAACATCTCCAAACTTCCCAAGTACACACATACTATCTCCCTATTGCATAATTTCATCATTTGCATCTCTCATTTAGCTTACATTTCTAGTTTTAGATCATTTTGCATATCACATTGTGTTTTCAAACATTTTCTTTTCCAAGCATTTGCTTGGTGGTGAACCCCTTAGAAATTAAAGAACCCCCTCCTAGGACCCTCCTAATTGTGAATTAACTCACCTTGAGAGGTTGTTAGTCAATCCAATTAGGACTCCTAGGATATTAGTGAATGATTGGTGGAAAAGTGTGGGTATGTGCAAGATCATGATGGGCCAAAAAGTGGCGATATGATGGGTATGTAGTTGATGATTTTTTTTACCCAAAATTGATGAAATGAAAAGGGTTTTTAAAGGAGATTCTCAATTTCCACCAATATAAATTATGCTTTACTTTGAATTTAATAAATAGTTATTCATTTTCTATTTGAATTACAACTAAAGTCCTGATTGTTAGGTTGATTGAAAAACATCTATAACTTTCAAATGGTACAATATTTATTGAATCTGAAACATGCATCACATTCTATGCTTTGCATATTATAGGATTAAAAAAAAATTGAATTTCATGAATTTTTGACCAAGTTAAGGTGGTCAAACATACGAGTTTTTATATTTTTTAAAAAGTTGTAATTAAAAAATCATAATTAATTATTTACTTGGAAAAAAATTACAAAAACATATGCATCACATTGGGACATGAGTCGTCTACTTATATCTAAAATATTATAAAAAATAATTATCATTTTATTGTGGTTAGGGTGGTTAGACAAACACCTACTTATTTTTTCCCTGAAATTTAAGTACTAGTGCATTGAAATTTCAAATTTTCACCAAATAGATATTTTTTAAAAATAAACCTAGTAGTTTAGAAACTATATTCAATTTTCTACAGATTCTATTCTTAAATAATTTTAAAATAATATAGATAACTTATTCAAATTTTTCTGTCAAGTTGCATAACTTTGATTTTTCTAAAAAAATTCGCCACTTAAGGGCCTATTTTTTCCATGATGATCCTGCACATACCCATGTGATACCCTTAGGTACCAATTTTTCTATGCATCATTTTGGAAAACCTAACTTTTAAGCATTTATTTCTAATTTGGAGTCCATTAAAGTTGTTAGGTCTAAATTGCATTCATTCTTGCATTGTATCTTGCAATAGTGAAAGTGCATCTACGGTTCCTTGCATTTTGCATTAGTGAAAATACATATAGGTTGCATTTTTACTTTCTTGCATCAATTCATTTCATTGAAAAATTGAAAAGTGCATTGTTCTTCATCTTCATTCATTTTGAAACATTCTTATTGCATTTAAAATTGAAAAAAATGCATTCCATATTGCATTCAATTGCTTGTTCCTAGTTACTTTTTCTTGCACTTATTTGCACATTTTTCTATTTTTGAGAATTAGTATCTTGCATAGGCAATCTGTAAACACTACTAACATTCTAGAATTCATTATTTTTTTCTGCAAAAAACCTCTACTAGGACTAAAATGCCTTTCCTAGCATCTTGGTCCCTCTCAAGATTTTTGCTTTAGATATTTCTCTTTGTTGTTTGCTGCCTACTTCAGCCTCTGGAACTTTAGAATCTCACCAAGAGGACCACGATGCTATTCCTAGCATCTTAGTCCCTGTTGAATTTGATTCTACAATTTTCAAGATTTGAAATTACTTTTTTGTGTTTCTATGGGCTTCCTTCTATTTTTTGTTTCAATTCCAGATTTGTTGTTATTACAATTTCTTTCATTTCAAGTGCATTTGTTCAATCTTGCATCATGGATATGTGCTTTGGAAAATTATGGACGTCCTTGAAATATTTGGTAGATGTGTTAAATTGTGCCTTTGGTAATGACCCTAACAAAATTCATCAACTCTTAGAGCAAAAACCAACTGATGAAAACACAAAGGGATTAGGATACCAATATCCCTCTTATAATGAAAAGCTTCCTAGATAATATCTAAGACTTCAAAGTGATGGTATGGTGATCTTAAATTCTCCCCTTGACTTAAATATCCTTCTTCCTAAATAACAACCAATAGATCATAACAATGTCAAGGATGATAGGATCACCTTAGGCCTTCCTCCTCCTTATTCAACTACAAAAATTGGAGAATCTAGCCAGAGCAAAACATCCCATAGAATAAAGAAACCTTAACACTACCACCCATGCCTAAAAATCGATTTCCAAATCTTAAGAACAAAAACACATCTTACTGCAAATATCATAGAATTTTTGGTCACAACACTGATGCATGACACACCTTAAAACAAGAATTTAAAAGGCTTGACATTATAGAAATAATCCCTTAAAGTGGGATCATTCTCATGTAATAGTTGTAGAATGTTACATTTCTCACTATTACATGATCCTTCCCATCACTTACCTCAACCCATTCTTGTCTTGCACTCAGTGGGGACAAGAGGCAAATGGCCTTGTCCTAGTAAGCAATTTGTTGTTGTCCCTTAGGTTTGTTATTTGCTGCAAATCAGGGGTCGAGAAATCCAAACAATCCTCAAACAAACAAACTTTCAATCTCTAAACATTCACATAATGGGTTTTTATTCATTAGACCTCAATCTCCTAATAGTAATTTAGATTGACTAAAATGGGCACAACTTCCTAGGCATAATTGATCTCCAAAAGAAAAACCTAGATTTGGATACCCTTTTTAGGTTTATTCAACATATGAAATCAGATATAGTTACTTTGGAAGAAAATGTTCAAAACTTGATTGTTCTACTCTTGATTAGGCTTGAAGTGGAGCAACAAATTCATGTTTTTTTGTCATAACTTTCAAACCAAACTTGATACCAAAAATATAAAAAAAGTTACATATACACATTTGAGCTTTATAAAACATATTAAGAATTGGGGTAGGGTTGTTTTTGAACACAAGACCCAAATTTGGATTGTTCTCCCTTAAATTAGGCCTACTGGGGTTTTAGACCTATTTTAGTAAAATGGACACAACTTGTTGGAAACTTGATGAAATTACATGAAACCAACACCAATAGACACTATATTTACATCTTTACCAAACACAGTTGATTTAGAGTTAGTATGAGATTGTATAGATTCATACTACATCAAAGATTAGCAATGAAACATTCAAAAATACAAAAAATACATGTATTTTATTGCTTCAACTTCTAAAACTTCAACCACCACACCCTCCCAACATGTCTTCAACCTTACAAATTCTTTTAAAACATTTGCAACCATTTTACAATGGTTCTCAACCAACTTTTCAACTTATAACCATTCAAATTCTCTTATTTACAACTTATGACTCTTCATATTCCATATTTTTGCAACTTTTACAACATTGACAATATTTTGCAAAATTGACAACTTGTGCAACTTGATACTCCAACACACCTAGAAACCTAATATGGAATCAAACACATCTAAAATGGTCTTAGAGGACCTTATTACATGAGAAAACCACAAAAGAAAAACAAAATGAGACTTTTTCCTATTAAAGGAATGAAACTTGAGGGTGCCTCTGTGCCATACTCCTAGGGAAGAAAAGAACTCAAGCTCCTCTTGAGTTAGGGTTTGTAACATGAGAAATATGCTTGAAACCTCTTGTTTGGTTTCTTTAAATACCTTTGCATTATCTTTGAAACAGTCTCATGTTGGTTTCATCTTCACTGTAGATTTCTTGAACATTTGACAAAGATGTTTGAACTTGTCAATATAAACCCATCCTCTATTTGCACCTTTAAATACTTCTTTCAACAATGCTTTAACAACTGAAACAATAGCTCTATATTGTATATATGAAGTAGAAAACTCAAGTTGTTTGATTTCTTGAACTTGAATGGACTGAAATCCACTTACAACTGTTGATAACCCTTAACAAAACATATGATAGGTATATAAACTATGCGACAACTCATCTTCTAGAGATTCTTGTTCAACCTTTTTCTTAGATAACTATTGCTCTTCCTTCATCAAGAAAGATTCTTTAATGTCTGGTTCTGCTGTCTCCTCTTACATTCTTCTCTTCTGAATGATTTGCTTGATAGGCCACTTTACCTTCTTCCTTATTGGTAAATGACAACCTCTTTCTTTGTTTGCTCTTTTAAGTGACTGTTGTATCTCAAGTTCCATTCTTTCTTGAATTTTTTCCATTTCTTCCAAGACTTGCATCAACTCCATTATCTCTTGCTACACTTTTATCTATTCTTTTTTCTCATTTTTTTTCTTCATCTCACTTTTTTCTTTTCTTTTTTTTGCTTCTTGTTTGGTACTTCCTTATTCTACAAGTCTCCACGGGTTATTCTCCTCAACATATCCATTCTTCTTTCTCAAACAATTATTTTTCACCTTGCTTTTAGTTTTCTTCGTGATACCTCACCTTAGGCCTCTTTCTTTTCCTTTGATCTAGTCTTTTGAAATCCAGATTCTTCTTTCAACCTACAAAAAGATAAAACACAAACTCCAAACTTTTTTCTTAGAACTTTTAGGTTCTAATAACAATTTGATGTAGAGTAGGGGTGGAAAAATCCAAACAATCCTCAAACAAACAAAATTTCAATCTCTAAACATTCATATGATGAGTTTTCATTCATTAGACCTCAATCTCCTAATAGTACCTTAGATTGACTAAAATGGGCATAACTTCCTAGGAAGAATTGATCTCCAAAATAAAAACCTAGATTTGGATACCCTTTTTGGCTTTATTCAACATATGAAGAAATCAGATATGGTTATTTTGAAAGGAAAAGTTCAAAACTTGACTATTCTACTCTTGACTAGGCTTGAAGTGGAGTAGTAAATTCATGTTTTTTGGTCATAAATTTTAAAATTGACTTGATAAAAAAAATATAAAGATAATTATAGATACCCATTTAGGATTTATACAACATACTAATAATTGGGGAAGGGTTTTTTTGTAACACAAGACCCAAATTTGGACTGTTCTCCCTCAAATTAGGCTTACCAGGGTTTCAGACTTGTTTTAGTAAAATTGACAACTTGTTGGAAACTTGATTAAATTACATGAAACCAACACAAATAGATACTAGATTCACAACTTTACCAAAAAAAATTGATTTGGAGTTAGCATGTGATTGTATAGATCCATATTACATCAAAGAACAACAAGGAAATGTTCAGAAATGCAAAAAATAAAATTATTTTTATTGCTTCAACTTCCAAAACTTCAACCACCACACCGTCCTACCATGTCTTCAACCTTACAAAGCCTTTTAAAAAAATTACAAAAAAATTCTAATGGTTCTCAACCAAATTTTCAACTTACAACCATTCAAATTCCCTCAGTTACAACTTATGACTCTTCATATTCCATGTTTTTGCAATTTTAACAACATTGACAACATTTTGCAAAATTGGCAACTTGTGTAACTTGACACTCCAATAGACCTAACAACATAATATGGATTCAAACACATCTAAAATGGTCTTAGAATACTTTATTAAATGAGAAAACCACAAAAAAAAGTGACACTTTTTCCTATTGAAGGCATGAAACTTGAGGGTGCCCCTACACCATTATCTACCTTTTGTTTATACAGATTGAGATTGGGGAGGTGGATGACTTGCTTTAGGTTGACTTTCCTATGCCTTACCAGTCCTTTACATTTTTTTTTTGCTTGCAAGTGTGTAATGTGATCGTCTGTGATTTTTTGTTCGATGTTTCTCTCTTTATGTGCATTCCTCTATTTGTACCTTCATTCTTCTATATGTCGTATACCTTTTTTTTCCTTTTTCCTAATATTCTATCTTTACCTTTCATTTTTTTTTCTTGTGTTTTTCTTTTCTAGGGATGATGCAAGGAATTGAGACATTCATCTCTCCTTCATGTTGACCCAAAATATTTTTCACTATCTTTTATTTACCTTTCATTTTCCTTTTCATTTGTCTTGTTTTTTCTTTTTGGGGATGATGTAAGTCGTCGAGACACCCTATGCCTCTTCTATGTTGACCCAAAAGGATTTTTCTTTTTCTTTTTTTTTTCATGTTTTTTGTGTGATTCTTCTAGTTCTATGTGTATTTGGGGAATGATTACAGTTCCAAGCTCTCTAAAAATAAAAACATTGTAGCAAAGAACATATTGACCCCAAATCCATAGATCCTTTATGTGTTTGGTGTTTTCATTTTTGGGGCAACCCCTTTCTTTTCCTTTTCTCTTTCATGACATAACCTTTCTTGGAAAAATATGACTTGGCATAGGACTTTCCAAGTTGGCTCTCATGTCTTTCTTCTTGTTTGCATTTTCATTTGATACTTTAAAGTAATTGCTCACAACATGGTGTTAGCAATTTCTTTAAAGTGGGGCCATACATTGGCATTATTTTGGCATAATTTCGCTAGCATTTTTTTCTTTTTCATGTTCTTTGATGTGATTTTCTTATTTCACGTGATGTGTTTTCCTCTTTGTGGTGACATTGAGAGTACTGTCCTTCAAGAGTGTGAACTATCTTAGCATATTATATTCCCGTTAGTGGCGATGTGATGCACTACATCCCTTAAGTGGTGAATTTTTTATCCTTTGATTGGTACTCTCTTGAGACATTAGGCACAATCTCCCCTAAGAGTAAGACCTCACATGAATTAAGCAAAATACCTTTGAACATCCCTCTTTCTTGTTGCATTTTTGTCCCTTGGGGCTCACCTAGTGAACACCTAGTTTCACTAGCCTGGGTGAGCATGCATTTATGTAACTTATTAAAGTCATGGAGGTATGGATTTAATATGGTCCTTTGGGGCTCACCTAGTGAACACCTAGCTTCACTAGCTCGTGTGAGCATGTATTTTTGTACCTTATTAAAATCATGGAGGTATGGATTTAATATGGTCCCTTGGGGCTCACCTAGTGAACACCTAGCTTCAATAGTCCATGTGAGCATGCATTTTTGTACCTTATTAAAGTCATGGAGGTATGGCTTTGATATGGTCCCTTGGGGCTCACCTAGTGGACACCTAGCTCCCACTAGCCCTTATGAGTGTGTGTTTTGTTTGCATAGTGGACAACATGTTCCACTTGTAAACCTTTTTAGACAAATAGCCTAGACCCAATCCACTATGTTGGATGGCCAGTTGAAGCTTGATCTATTGTAGTTTTCCTTTTTATTTTTTCTTTTCCTTTTTATTTTTTCCTATCTTTGATGGTGTATGTTTGTGTTCTGGTTATGGATTCATATATCATCCACAAGCATGTTCCTTTGTGCTTATGTTGGTTTTTCCATAGGATTTTGATCCTAAGGGCTTGACCACTCTCTTGATCATTGTCATCCTATCTTACTAACATTTGTACATTTGAACCCCTCTTGATTGTGTAGTTGTCTAGTTTAGTGCAAGTTTGAAGCAAGTTCATCCTCTCACTAAAGTGGGGGCTAAATGTAGTGTAGGAAAATGCATACCCTTGCATTTTCACACTTGTTTGGGCCCACCTTGCTTTATTTATGCTTCTTTATGGCTTAATTGGTCCTATTTTGTGTCCATAAGCCCTATGAATTACATATTCTTCTGGTTAATCCTGACATTCTCCAATGCATAAATGATAATTTAATGACTCCATCGGTGTGTTATTGATTTTTGGGTTGGGACTAAAATTCCACCTAGGGCATCTTTGTCCCCCAAGGCTCTCAGGACCTTGATTTTGGAATCTCTAGATTGGGCCCCTTTTTGGTGTCTATGCCCCAAGTTTTTAGGACTTGGGATTAAGACACCACCTAGGGAATCTTATTCCTCCTTGAGTCATTTTTCAGGATTTAATTTCAAATTCTGGCAGGATTTAGCCTCCTTTATTAAATGAATTCATATGTTGACTTGGCATGATATAATTTCAGGATATTAAGCATAGATAAGTATAAATACAAGGTTCCTTCATTCATTTCACCCAAGTCTTTTGTGAGATCTTTTATAATAGCATAATTGAGTTCACAAGAGAATTCAAGAGCAGATTCATCAAGCATTTGGAGCCATCATCAAGATTCAAGCATCATATCAAAGAGTTTTCTTGCATCACGTGTGTTGTTTTTCTATCATTTGTGATGTAGGGTTTTGATTCAAGCAAACAATTCAAGAAAGATCTTTCAAGAACTCAAGATCCATATCCATCGCGACCATTGCACACAAGTTTATAGACTTTACATGGGTTTGGCGAGTTATAACATTGCATGTTGTTCATTCACCATTTCCTTCATTATTTCTATTTCATTTCAAGGTTTAATTACCAATAAGAGGTTTGACCAAGGCAAACCACCATTCACTAACAAACGACAAGTTTTTCCATCTTGCATATTTGTAATTGCAGATCTAGGTTGTAGACTTAAGGATCACTTGGAGTGCAAAGTTGAAAAAGTTGCAAAGTTGCATCACAAAGTTGCCATCTTCATAGAAACTCACCTATAGGATGAATCCAGAAGTTCCTAAACTTGAGATCAGAAGGGAAGCAAGTGCATACCTTGTAGCTCAGGATCCTATTTAGAATTTGCAAAAATTCAGAACGTGAATAATACGCCACCTTGGGCGTCTTAGTCCTTTGGGGCATATTTTTTAGATATTTTTCAAGATCAGGCTTTGACATCTGAAGACTCCATATTTTCCCCAAAAAATAGCACCGAGACTAATACGCCATCCTAGGTGTCTTAGTCCTCCACAAATTTTTTTAACAACTTTACATTTTTGGAATCCTCACAACATCTCTAGACTTCCCAGGTACACACAAACTATCTCCCTGTTTCATAATTTCATCATTTGCATCTCTCATTTAGCTTACATTTCTAGTTTTAGATCATTTTGCATATCAAATTGTATTTTCAAATATTTTCTTTTCCAAGCATTTGCTTGGTGGTGAATCCCTTAGAACTTAAAGAACCCCCTCCTAGAACCCTCTTAATTGTGAATTGACTCACCTTGAGAGGTTGTTAGTCAATCCAATTAGGACTTCTAGGACATTAGTGAATGATTGGTGGAAAAGTGTGATACCCTTAGGTACCCATTTTTCTATTCATCAGATAGAGTCTCTTATTGCTGGAGTTTGCAACCATACATTCCCAAGTTCTTCATAATATCATATTTCCTTTATAATGCATTTCCTCATTGAGTGTTGGACTATGATAGTTAGCCACTTTCTTTGTAGTTTTTAGTGAATGCATTTGAAATTGTTGTCACCAATTTGCATCATCTTTGGGTCGCTAGATTATAAGTATACTATTACTATCTTGAACATGATTTGTAATAGCATAGTTTCATATAATGTTATTCTTTGCATTGTAAGGCTGAACAAAACTAAGGCATTGCAATAATGCATCTTCTTTGAAGTCATAAGTGTTATTGTCTTTAAGACATATTGTAATCACCCTAGTGGATGAGATCAGTTTGCACTTTAAGTTTGCACCTTATGATATTTAGAAAAAAATTGTAATTATGTTATTCCATCAATCATAATGAAGATTGGAAATGGACAGGACAACTATTTGAGAAAATTTCTAATGGTTGTAGATGCATATTAGCACTACTGCATTTCATTTTAATCAACTTATTGCATAGAAAAATCTAAACAAATATTGCATTTCATCTTCATTTTTATTTCAATCAGTAGTTAGAAACATTTGATGCATTGGAAATCATTATATATACTTCAAAATCATAAGGGAACAATAAACAATAGTGAAAGAAGCTTGCAGTAAAAGTGTTTGATGAAATTCCAAGAGGGTTCAAACCAAGAATTTTAGATCAATTTTGGAAAGGCTTCTTATAGTGGTATCAAAGCTAAGATCTTGCCAGCCTATGAGAGAATTTGTTTATCAGCATGGACTCAATGAGTGACATTGAGTTTGGAGGGAAACTTTTTATGGTAGGAGATAAAATTGGTCATGTGTTTCTAGTCAAAGATGCTCTTCTCAATTCATAGGAGGAAGTAGTAAATTTCTAGCATTTGGTGGACCAACCACCTTCTCAGATAATTCGAGCAAGTATGATTTCAATATTGATCTCTTTGGAGGAAGACATGTTATTGAGGCAAAAAGATTTAAGGATGTAAGACTTTCCGTGGCCCATTGCCTAAGTGAGATTATGAGGATTACAACTCTTGAAGTTCCTTTTGATAATGGAAAAATGAGATATGTTATGTAGTTAATGGTTGAAATATTTCAAGACTATGATAAGAATTTGAAGAGGCTTATACAAAATCCAAAAATGTTAGACCCTCTAGTTGTAAAGGAAAGAAAAGAAAACACTATTTCCAAATCAATAGAGATTGATTAGCCACTTGAAGGTATGAATTCCTTTGATGATCCATTAATTGGGAAAGGAATTATGTCACCAACACTATATAGTAATTACAAGGAATCAAATTGTGAGTTGGGTGACCTTGAAGATGGTATTGTTAATGTACATGAAGACATCACAAATAGGTATGATGACAATTCTAATTTTCTGATTTCAGAATATCAGTCCATTATCATCACAAACTCATGAGGTTATAAATAAATCATATGAAGATGATAGTGCTATAGATTCTTCCAATATCAACATTGAAGTTTTGTGAAGAAATTATTGTGAATTCAAGCTACAAACAATATGATTTTGTTCACCATACTATGGAAGATGTTAAGAGGACACAAAGTTGTGTGATGGGTGGTCTATAAGAGCTAATAAGGCCAAGATGCTTTCTGCCCAAGCAAGACAACACTTACATGAGGTCAAGGAAAGATGAAATCTGATAGATAATGCAAGACAAAGAGAATCACACATTAGATCCTTATTTCTTTCAAAAGAAGAATGTGTGGATGTTGAGTATACAAGGGAAGAGCTTCTTGAGGTAAGCCCACAAGAAGAGCATGTTGAGTTGTGTGAGAAAGGAAGGAGGAATGATTTAGGAATTTTAGTTTGATCTAGTTTGCATCATGAAGTTTATGAATTTCCTCTTTTGGATAGCCCCTTGAAGGCTCAAAACGATGTTGATATTGGTCACACACTTGATGGATCAACCACAAGTGTTATATCCATTTGTGTGGAATGGAACATTATTGATCTCAATATGGTTAGTCATGCATCATCTACAATGGAAGGACAATTTCCAAGATCATATGAAACATTTTGTTTTAGAGAGCTGATTAGGGGTACTAGGAGGTTTCTTACTAAGAAGATCTTTCATTTTGATAACTATTGGTTTGTCTTGTATACTACACCTTGGAGTTTCCTAGTAAGGGAAAATATATTAGTTATAGAGGTGATGGTATGGATTAGAAAATGGGATAGCAATATTTTGACATCACATGATCATGAATCCAAGCTAGAGGTTGTGAAAAGAAATATAGCATGGTAGACATTCATGAAAAGATAGATAAGCATGAGGTGATGGTGGGAACTTCTACTTTCCAACAATTTGAATTTATAACAGTAGTGGGAAAAGAACATGAATCAATTTGTAAGTTGATGCCTCACCCTTATGATGTTGATACTTTGATTGAGTATAAGGATGTCATAGCTTCAAGACTTGATGTCACAAGATTGGGCTGCCAAGTGTATGTAAGTGTACTCTTGCATTAAAGATTCCCAAGGAAATGAAAGAAAAGGTACAATTAGTCCTAAATCTCTAGTTGGGGACAACAATGTTATACATTTTCATTTATAGGAACTTGCAACCACTATTCATGGAGTAATTGATGACAATGAGCTTCCAAATGATAGCTTACATGATGCATTGGTTAGGCATGGATATTTTGATGTTTCTTCCAAGAGGATTGAATTTGTTTACTTTAGAATAATAGTAATAAATCAGTCCAAAGAAAATAGTAACATACACCACTCCATACATGATGAGAAGTAGGATTTCTCTAATCCTAAGTTTGTAGTTGATATTATCAACATTAAAGAAAATAAAGTGGTGTTAGGTATTCAATGGTTGAAATCTATTGGAAGGCTTGTCCAAGACTTCAAAAAGATGGTGTTATAGTTTACTCACATGGGTAAACATATTGTGCTTAAGGCACTAAAGAATGAGACAAAGGATGGGAAAAATTCTATTCATTTGCTCTAACATGGATGACTTGAGAAGCATGGAAAAGGGGGAAAGATTCAATCCTAATTTTCTAATTTTAAACATCAGTAATATATCCTCACTTTCTCATGATATTATAGCTGCTAATCAATTTAAAATGAGTGATACTAATTCTACTTTGATTGGTACACAAGATGCATGCATTTTTCAAGGTAATTTATATGATGCATCTCATTATGGGACTAATTTTAGACAATTTGGAGCAATTGAGATAAAATGGTCCCAAGAAATGTTTGAGGGATGGCTTGACAAGGAAAAAAAAGCTAAGTTGATAGTGCAACAAGCCAAGCTTCGTGACACTCACCACTCCATGGATGATGATAAGAAAAGGTCATCTAGTTTTGAAATTGTAGTTGTTGATCAATTCATTCATGAAGATATTGATTATATTGATGAAACTTATAGTGGAGTGCAACCACTCAAGAGTCATCTTTGGTGAGTTTTGATGACATCTACACTACACATTTGGGTTTTTCACCTATTCCTCATGGAATGCTAGCAATTTATTTGTTGATTGGCGACTTCATATTCATAGATTCATCATGGTTTATGATTTCCCTAGTTGGATTCATATTGCACTTTTTGATTTTTCATGTTCTACACCAGCTATTCAATTTCTTGGGAGTGTGTGGAGGCATGTTTATTTGATGGGTATTGAATATTTGATAGATTTCATTAGTATGCATGGGTATGTTGACACCTATGATTTCATTCTTGTTGCTGGCTTGAGTTACAATAGTAGTATTAGGTGGCCTAGTGAGTTGATCTATGTACACATGGGAGATTTTAGCACCAGGCTCCACTCCGATTCCTTGGAGATTGACATTGGTTAGCTTTATTAGAAGATGGGATTTTCTAGGACTTTCAAGTTGGATTTTGGTTTTGATTTGGCTTCTTCTTAGGAGGTTGATGACATTTATGATGATGCCCTTCTTATTCCTAAATAACCAACTCATCCAATTGTGAGTTGTGAGTCTTCTTCTGATGATGGCCATATTGGATGGAATAAACATGACTACTCTAGTATTCTATTAGCACGGTTATGGGAGTTTTACCTCAATTATATTACAAGGTGTGCTCATCAGTTTACTTTCAACCCACATGTATAGGATTTGACAAATGAAATAGAGGAGTGGGTTGAATAAAAGGTGTTCTAGTCCACTATGGTATGACTTATTTCTAACCTTAGACAATGATTATGAGTTTGGAAAGTCTTCTACTTTGTTCTCTCTTGTTGGTTGCT
Organism: Sequoia sempervirens; assembly: GCA_007258455.2. Taxonomy (NCBI): domain Eukaryota; kingdom Viridiplantae; phylum Streptophyta; class Pinopsida; order Cupressales; family Cupressaceae; genus Sequoia; species Sequoia sempervirens. The sequence continues at coordinate 371,089,671 of VDFB02193867.1, forward strand.
TTTTGATTTAGGATATGGAGACTTGCTACATTTGGGTGTTAGAGGGTATCAAAGTGGTACAACAAAAAGCAATAGGTGTTGGCTTTCCAACAGTATGGATGCATAAGATTCGTCACTGTAGTTCTGAGATGACAAAGTTCATTGATCAACAGTTGGTAGAGATCCCTATGCACAATTTATATCTTTTCAGATTTGGGATCCAGGTGGATGGTGGACAGGCACAAATGAGTTGTTATTTGGATATTAGATGCTATGGCAGTTGAGATGGATTGGAAGTTGCAAATTTCTTGAGGGAAAAAAATCTTTGGGAAGGGAGGACTGCTATGTCCTTGAATTGGAGGAGATATTAAATTAATTATTTATTAATGTTATTCTAATAAAATATAATATCAAAAGGGATGACTTTATATTTAATCAATTTAATAATAAAGTGACTTAAAATAAAATAATAAAGTATAAGGTCACTTGAGGAATCAAATAATATTCTCCTAGAAGCTTCTTGGAAAGTCAATGAAAAATCTATATAAGGAGTTGTTGGCTTAGCATTTAAGCACGCTTGATTTGGATTTCATTTCTCATTACCAGTTTGGTAAAGAAGCTGAATGATTTGCTTGATCGAGGGTTTGAAGACTCTAGAGTACCAAGTTCGGTTGTGAAAGATCAACCCTAGCTGGAGTTGTCAAGGAATCCATCCAAGGTTTCTACAGGTGCTTCATTGCAAGTTAATCAGGGGATTTTTGAATCATTGCAGTAGCTATTATATTATTGCAAGGATTTAGTGTAGTAGCTAAGGTATTATTGCACTTACAAGTTGAATTGATGCATTAGCTAGTTTATTACTGCATTACACAATTGTAGCAACTAGTTTAATGTTGTAGTTATGCCAAGATGTTTCATCTTGCTAATTCGATTTGAAAAATTTAATGGTCTTGTGACCAAATTTGTGGAGGAAAGGTAAAATCAATTTTAGGAGAATATCATTGTAGGACTTTGGTGGAATTTGGAGAAGTATGATTTTGGGAATAAATTTTTAGTTCTTTGGCATCAACCATATTGTTGGAGATCAAACTTATTCAAGCTTCAACATAGGAAAGACAAATTGGAGAATCTACACAAAGAGATAAAAATCGTTAGTATCAAAATTGGACAAAGGAGTTGCTTACTCAACAATAAGAAAAATTTTAGTTTGGAGTTGATAAAGATAAAGAGATAAAAAATTAATAAAATTGATTTCTTATTATTTCTAGATGCATTCAAGGTAGTCACACTTTGAAGAAAGAGTTTCCAGAAGATTCAATTTTATATTCTGATGGTCGATATTAATAAAGCATCATTCAGCTGCTTAGCAAAGAGGATTCAATAATATATGAAAGCATTCGATAAAAACACGACTGAGGAAAAGGATGAATCAAATAAGAAAATTTTTCAGGGAGATAGATGCCATAAAGTAATTTATCGAGAGATGCTTATAAAGACAATTCCAGGAAATCAATCTCTTAATATTTTTGGAGTATTTGATAAAGACACAGATAGTTTCTAAGTCATGTTATTAAAGGAATTATTAGGCCCAAATATATTATCCCACTGAACTTTCATGAAGAATGTCATTGCATCTTATAGGAAAATGAAGGCTACTAAACATCACTCGATATTATGTCTAGGTAGTATGATACTACTGAAATAAATGATAGGAGGGAGTAAAGTGATCACAGTAATCAACAAGAGCATACGTGATAGAGTCTCTTATTGCTGGAGTTTGCAGCCATACATTCCTAGGTTCTTCATAATATCATATTTCCTTTATAATTTCATTTCCTCATTGAGTGCTAGACTTTGATAGTTAGCCACTGTCTTTGTAGTTTTTAGTGAATGTATTTGAAATTGTTGTCCTAGTTTGCATCATCTTTGGGTCACTGGATTATAAGCATACTATTGTTGTCTTGAACATTATTTGTAATAGAATAGTTTCATATAATGTTGTTCTTTGCATTGTAAGGTTGAACAGAACTAAGGCATTGTAATCAATTATTATAGTCTTGCATATGCTTTGAAGTCATAAGTACTATTGTCTTTAAGACATAATGTAATCACCCTAGAGGATGATGTTAGTTTGCACTTTAAGTCTGCACCTTATGATATTTAGACAAACATTATAATCAAGTTGTCCCATCAGTTATAATGAAGATTGGAAATGGACAGGACAACTATTTGAGAAAATTTCTAATGGGTGTAGATGCATATTAACACCATTGCATTTCATTTCAGTCAACTTATTGCATAGAAAAATCTAAACAAATCTTGCATTTCATCTTCATCTTTATTTTAGTCAATAGTTAAAAACATTTTATGCATTGGAAGTCATTATATATACTTCAAAATCATAAGGGAACAATAAAAAATAGTGAAAGAAGCTTGCAATAAAAATGTTTGATGAAATTCCAAGAGCTTTCAAATCAACAATTTTAGATAAGTTTTGGCAAGGCTTCTTACAAATTACCATGCCAAGGAAAAATACTAAAACTTATTTAAAAATATTTTTAAAAATATTATTCACTAGATAAAAGAATCTATTTCAAGATGGTATAATTTTTTTCCATTTTAGATAAATATTTAATATGAAAGTTGATGTCCGATAGAAACAACTATTTTTTGATTCACACACATTTTAATATTTATTTAAAAATATATATTTATGAAAATAATAAAAAAAATATATCCATGTAGTAAAGTTTCAAGTTATAAATACACACAAAAAAATTTGAAAGAAAAAAAAAATACTATAAAAAGTTTGGCGTCTCATGCAACTTCATTTTTTAGCATTTTATTAGTAACTAAATTATAGTGTTAATTTATTAAAAACTAGTTTAAAATAATTTTTAATTTTTTTAAAAAAATACAAACATAAAATATAATAAAAAATGCATAGTTTACTAGTTTATATCATTTCAAAATTCAAAACATATGCCACTTTTTTAGTGATTCAAGTTTAAAAGTTGATCATTGTTGGTCGTTTCCTTTATAAAGTGTGACACAACTTTGCACTTTTACCCTCCTCTTTTTCTTTTGCACCAAGAACCACCTCTAGCTTATTTTTCCTTAATTCCAACGGCTCCTCCTAGATAGGGATATATTCCCCATTTGAGGGGTCTTCCCCTTCTTCCTCATATAATAACATTTTCCCTTTTGTATTAATGCTAGCCAACCTAACCGATCTTCTCTCCCTCTTCTTGCTATTTGAACCTTCGTAATTTCCAACATCCCTTTCATTTGAAATTTCAATATTTACTTTTTTAGTTCCACTACCTTCATCAAAGGCCACATTCTTGCATTTAGTATTAGAGATTTTTTTCAAAGGTTTCTTTAGTTGGGTGGGTTGGCTAGGGAGCTCTTTTTCATTAGAAATATTTTTTGAGGTTGAGGATTTGGCCTTAGGGTTTGTCGGGTGTTCAAGAGGTAAAGGTTGTTATTTAACAATAGGTTTTTTGGAAGGGGTAGCCGAGTGGGAGGAAACCTCTTTAATCACCACACTTGATTTAGGGATGGGTTGAGAGGACAAATCTTTAATCACCACACAAGATTTAGGGATGCCAGACTTAAATTTTTTTCTTGAGCTAGGGTTATTGTCCAAAAAACTAGGTTGGTTGTTAATGACTTAATTAAGAGAGGTTTCTCAGCTTTGTATGGGCTAGGCAAGAGAGTCAAGGAAAAAGAATAGTTATAAAACCTTTAAATCAATCCCTAGTGAAGGGGAGGGGAAGCCCCTTTCACTTTACATTGTTGTAGAGAAGTAAGCAAAAAGTAAGGAATATTAATTCTTTCATTCCTTCTAATGTGACTCAAGGAAGGGAAGTAGTAACCATGTATAGTAGTATACTAACGTTCAAGGGTAAAATATTTCATTATATGAGTTTTATTGGTCATGTAGGCTCCCTACTTTAATCAATTACCCTCATAAGGTACAATTTATTGAAGTGAGATCTCGTTGGATGTATTAACAATAAAGGTAAGTAAGTGCAATATATTATCATTATAATACATGTGTGATATAATCATAGTGATAAGCATGTGATAAATCAATAACTATTGATAAGGATGCAAGTGATTATGATCATCCAAGCATTAAAATGTAAAAATCATAGCAATAAAATACATTCTTAGAAGCATGGTAGTGGATTGGAGATAGGTTCAAAGACATGATTATTTTCCCTAAAATAGCCAAAATAATGGTGATGTGTCCCTTAATGATCATGGGAATGCATGAAATTATAATAAAATTCCTACTATGGCATCCATGAGCATGGACACACATGCAGCAGGGTCAATAATATAAGTAGAATCAATGACACAAGGCTCAATGGTGATAAAAAGTTTGCTAGAATAAACAAGATCAATAGGAAAGATGGGATAAATAAATAGTATAAATAAGATAGATGACACAAAGGCTCGATATGGGGAAAATCCCCATATGCAACAAATGTGATCATAAGAAAAATGACATATGTTCACTTATCAAGAAATAAATCTTTTCCATTTAAAATTTTCACCAAATAATATCAACCATAAGTAATATATAAAAATAATAATAATAGGTAATATATAGAAATATATCTTATCATTAATAGGTATAATTAATAATTGTGCATGTAATGACTAAAATATTCAAATTCTACAATTCTTTCTAATAATAAGGTGCATTTTTTGTTCTTAAGTGTTGTAGACTAGCCCATACTATGTCCATGAATTTTATAATGTGTACAACTTTGGATCTAGTCTACAGCTAAAAATGTTCTCTATATTTACAAACTCAATCTCTGATGGTTTCTAGATTTTTTCCTATGAACACTTAGAAAGAAAACTATTAGACAATGATATTCTCCTCCTCACTTGTGGGATTTTTCTTTCAAACTATTAGAATTTAAAAATACCTTTACACACAACATGCTTTAGACATGCATATGAATTATGAAATGATTGCTAGATGATTCACATGTACCAAGATGAGTGAATGCACATGATTATTCTTGATCTTTGTTTTGAGAGGTGCATTTTTTATTGATATGTGATAAAGTGGTGATGTCAATATTTTTTGAGATTTTGAGGGTTCATTGAATGTGTGGTAACAAAAATAGTATCCCTTTTTCCTTAGTTTTGGAATAAATAATATTAAAATGAGCCTAATGTTGCCTTGATTTAGTGTTATAATGTGTTTTACATATCCACATTAAGTTTAGGGCCCTTTTAAACTAAATGGACTTAATTGTGCTTTATTTAGGGTGTTGTAAAGTGTATCTTTACACTTTCACACTATTCTAGGGATTTATTAATAAATTAAGGTCAATTTTCCTTAATTGGCCCCTTTAATTCAAATCCAAACCTAGCTAATTACAATTTCTAAGGGATAAAACAAGACATTCATAAATTCCATTACACAAAAAATAATTTTTGAAGGTGTTTGTCCTAGATTTGTGACCTATGACCCATTTTCCACCTAGTGAATGGGTCTTCACTAGGTCCTAGGACCCTATTTTCACATGATCTTTCACATTTTCCAAAGTTTGTCCTAGGTGGGTGACTTAGGACCCATTCACCACATGGTGAATGGGTTCTCACTTAGACTTAGGACCCCTCCTGACAATATGTTTTTGGTGGAATTTTAATGATTTGAAATCCATAATTCAATGTCATCTTGTGATATTTGAATTTCAGGAATTAATGATAAGATATGTCTAAATATAATGCTATTTCACTTAGTTTCACCTATAATTTTTATGCAAGCATCCTAATAGCAATTTTATGAGATCAAGGTAATTCAACAACATTTCTAAGGAATTCAAGGGTAGATTATTGAAGAATATTGCAGCAATCAAGATCCATTTCATCATGTCAAAGGCATAATGCATCATGCATGTTTTTGAGCTAATGTGTTGATGTAGTGTTCAAGAACAATCAAATATATTCAAAAGCATTGTTTCAAATCAAGTTCATGATCAAGATCTACATTCATTGAGGCCACTTCATTCTAGTTTGCATATCTACAATCCAAGGTTTCAACTAAGGTGTGGTGAGTTGTGACATTGCATTTTGTTCATTCATCATTCCTTTCATGCATTGTTTCATTTCAAGGTTTAATTACCAAAACGGGGTTTGACCAAGGAAAACACATATTATATAACAAACAACATTTTCTCTCCTTTGATGTGTGATTTTAGGTTTTAGGTTGAAGATCATTTGGAGAGAAAAATTGAAAAAGTTGTAAAAGTTGCTAAGAAAGTTATCAAATCATGGAAACTGAGCTACAAGATTTATTTACGACTACCCAACAGTGCCCAACTAGAATTTTTAAGTATAGACTGAGAGGAACATAACCAAAAAACTGATTTTCTAGAGCCCTAGCCAAAACCCATTCACCATAGGGTGAATGAGTCCCCGATGAGGTTTGAAAAAACACTTTTTGTAATAGGTACATAGTATTTAACACTCTTAAAACCTACCTTTTGACTACTATATCAATTAGGTTTAACTTCCGTTACTCAATTACACATTATAGCACACATATTGAATGAAATTATAGAGAAATTAGGTTCATCATCTTGTTTCATTTTGGTGAACCTTCATTTTTCTATGTTTCATTATGGTGAACCTGACCTTGTACATCAAAATTTTAAAAATTGGAGTCCATCAAAACCTTAGATCTAGGACTTGCAATAGTTTGCATCACATTACATTAGTTTTCATTTCTTCTAGGGTTTTCAAAGTTACATTAGCTTATATTAAATTTTAGGTGTAAACTTGCATTTTGCATTCATTTTAAATCTAAAAAATTCAAAAATTTGCATGTATATTACATTAATTTTGCATAGTGTTTGCATATTAGTGTACTTTTCATCATTCATATTAAAAAATTGCATCAAAATTTTATTTGTAAAAGTGTCATATAGTTCATCATCTATCATTAGTTTTACTTGCATTTGTTAGATTTGGTTGTGAAACCACCCAAGATCAAAATGATTGAAGGAAAGCAAGAAAAGAGATGGATAAACTTAGCACTCCCTTAGCTCTAAACTATCATTCCATCATACTAGCCAAGGGGAGGGGTGAGTGTTGTTTATATAGAAAAATAATGGCAGATAATTCCAAGAGGAATAATAACTCCCAAGTGCCCATAATAGGTGGGAGTTTTACTTACTTCATAAATGCCAGATTACATGGTTATGCCTACTTAGGTAAAGACAAGAAATGGTTATGAGAGGTGGCTAATAAGTCCAAAAGAGGGTGTGAGACTCAACTGCCCAAAGGTGGGTGTGAGTGACACATGTGAATGATGTATTTATGCCACATGTCCTCATCCTAACCATTCTAATATAACCTAAGCAAGCTTAATAATGTGTGTAGGAAAATAAAATATTCCCTAACAAAAGGAAAATAAAAAACCTACACTAACACCCCCCCTTAAGCATAGCTTAGGTGGGTGAAAAGACACAAAGATGGGTCCCAACTACTAGGCCATGTTAGGTACCCATTTACAAAATACTCTCTCTCAAATGGAGAAAAGGAGAAAACCTAGTGGGACAAAACTCCCCCCCAAAAGAGAGAAAATAAAACAAGTTTCCCAACACAAGAAGAATCCCATGCAAGGAAGAAGTCCCCTCCAAAATAGAAAGGATAGGAAAGACTATGTAGCCTTCCCTCAAGTAGTGAATTGTACCAATGGTTGATGCTTGAATCTGGATGTAGAAGATGGTCCATGATCATCGAACAATTTTCCTCCCCTTGGGAAGAAACAAAACCAAAGGTGCATGATGAATGTCTTCCCATTCCTAAAAGGAATATAAGGAAAGAAAGCTCAAAATGTAAGAAGTCTCTGAAAACTGCTCATCTGTCTCCATGTCGATGTTGAAAGCTGCCACCATAAAATTAGGCATTCTAGGCCACACTGATGAAGATGACAATCCAAAACCTAGTAGATATGTATGTAGAACAAGATCCAAAGACTCAACTATCTCCTCTGAAGACAAAGATGCCTCCTCCAAATGTTTCTCAAAAGTGTCCACACTCATGTCAAACTGTGATGAATGATCATGTGGAGGATGAACAAGAGGATCCAAAGGTTCCTTGACGAGGGAGCATACCCGAGATACAAAAATACACTCACAAAATAGAGAATAATATTTTCTATTAAAATATGGAACTCTTACATGCAGAGGATCACAAATCCTCGAGCTTTGTGATACATGCAAAATTACAAAAGTTTAGAAAAATTACAGAATTGCAGAAAATCCCCCCTTTTCACAACATGCAAATTCTTTCCCCAAAAAGTTCTCCCAAAAATCAGAAACTAGCCCATAAATAGCCCCTCTTTGGTTTGGAGCCAAAAACAACATTCAAGATATGAGTTTTGGCAGTTTGGCTCCAAAATTACAATTTGAAATTCAAGCTTAAATTCACAGTCGAAAATTAGCACATTTCTAAAATATGCACCAACTTCTAGCAGCCATAACTTTTAATCCGACTGTCGGATCTTCAATGATAATACCTTTTCGGAAAGCTCTCGAAAAGACAATTTTTTATAAAGTAGGTCTTTGGCAAACTACTTTGGCATTTCCGCAAATTTTCAGGCCCATCCGAGACCGTTTAGTGCCTCAAACTGAGCTCAGAAGGTTTTTCAGGGAAAAAAGCAGAAATTGGAACTTGAATAACTTTCAAATTGTGAATAATCTTGACCTGATTCTTTCGCCAGAGTGTGTATTTTTTCATCCTGAACCTTCCCATAAATTTCTGTCTTCCCACGCCTTCAAATTCAAACCTGCTAAAAATAGCAGTTGAGCAGAAAAAGTAGAAAAGCAGTTCTGAAAGTTGGAAACTCTTATTCGACGAAAAGGGTATCCAAAAATGCAAAAACATCTACAAAAAGAAAACAACATGAACAAAAATGGAAATCATCTTTTTGGGTGATGCAAGATTTCCCTCACACCACTGGATGCTCCTGCATCATTCCTCCATAAAAATTTAAGAAGAATCAAATTCATCAAAGAGAAGATGAATGTCATGAATAGTGTCTCCCAAGTCTGAAATATGAGACTCTATAAACAAACCTACAATGTCTGTCAAGTAGTCATTTGAAGTAGCTATATCTGGAAGACGATGTGTATCTTGCTGCATTGAATCACAAGAATCCATGAATGTAGCAACACAAGTATCCTCAGAAGCAATAGTAGATGGAGAAGGAATGCAAGGCTCAATGATTGGATTTTATGTGAGAATACCAAGATTCAAGTAGCCAAACTTCTCTTCAAAATCAAAACTCACACTAGAAGTGTGATCAATAACCAAAGGATCAAAATCATCATTAGGTGCAAATTCTGAAAAGGTATACAACTAAGATGCATGATCAACCATCCCAGTAGCAATTATCTCTCTACTCTCCAAGTCTTTGATGATAACTGAATCAATCGTGAATTCCACAGTATTCCCTACTCCACCATGAGTGATCTGATAAATGGAAATAAGATTATTCGTCAAGCGAGGCACACAAAAGGCATCATTGAAAGTTCCATCCCCAATATCAATAGAAACCTTCCCAATTACACTCATGTAAGTGTTGTTGCCCATTAGAATAGGTGGCATAACACAAGGCTCAAAAGAAGAGAACACAGACTGTGAAGAAGCCATATGATGAGAAGCTCCAAAATCTAGGAGCCATTTCCCTGATTCATGACTTGTAGAAGAATAAAGAGTTTTACCTTTATTTTTCTTCAACTCAATAGAAAACTCTACATGACCTTTATCCTTGCTAGATCCTGAATGTTTAGAATGTGAAGAAGAAGAAGTAGACTCAAACATTCTAGAAGGTAGATCAATATTGTTCTTCTTAAGAAGATGTTTTAGTTCATCAATATCCTTCTTATAACAAGATTTTTTTTCATGTCCAGTCCTCTTGCAGTATAAACAAGTAGACTTCTCCTTCTTAAATGATACCTCCCTTGAAGAGGATTTGTGTTGTGCTTGATCTGTGTGTGGATTTTTCTTAGAATTCTTTTGTTTCTTGTTAGATTGTCTTGACTCTTTCTGCCCCTTAGGCTGATTAGCCAACAAAGCCTGAGTTTGTGATGGCTTTATGAGACCCATCCAAAGAAGCTTTTGATGTTAATGCATTAAAATCTTAGAAAAAGATGCAAATGAAGGCATAGTATATGCTGATCCCATAGTCAATCTGTGAGTATGAAAGCTATAAACAAAAGCTGCAAATGTAGGACCAAGTTTTTTTAGTACATTATAGATTAACTGAATGTCCTTTTTATCAATACCACATGCTTTACATTGTTCTCTTAGATCATCGACCTTAGTAGTATAATCCTGGATGTTGCCAAAATTATTTGGATCAAGGTTCATCAATTCATTAACTATCTGATAGCCTTTGACTTCATCTGTTGTACCATATAAAGATTTTAACTTTTCCCAAGCATCATGTGAATTTGTACATGCTTCAATTTGAAACATAAGATCAATAGAAATAGAAATACAAAGACATCCAAGAGATTTTTTATGTTCAAGCATCCATTTTATCTTTTTCTTATCATCTATAGGTTCAACTACCTTCTTTTCAACATATGGAGTATACCCAAGTTGCATTAAGGCATTTCATGCATGTTTATGCCATGTTACATAATTATAAGGTGTTAGCAAAGGAACCATAGAATGATCCATGTGTGAAGGAAAAGAAGAGCACAAGTGAATAGATCAAATACACACACACACACAAAGAGAGACCCCCCCCTTTTTCACTCAATTAAGAATCCCCCCAACAAAAAATGATTTGGCACTTTATAAATCAGTGCATTGACAACGTTGGATTTGTTTTCTAGAGTTCTACAATGTCCAAGAATGGACCCAAATACTAAAAGTACAATACAATATAAAAATTAGAACTTCAATTTATAGCACCAATGTGTAGTACTCAGAAAAATATTCACTTTCAAAAAGAGAATCACCCTGATTCGAGGTTGTATGTGAAATTTATGCCTATTTGAAGTTCAAAAAATGATTACTATCCTTCAGATTTGATGAGAAAACTAAATTTATGGAAAAAAATGATCACTTGAGCAAAAAGAAATCACACCACTATGAAGAGCATAAAATTTTACCCCAAATAAAAATAAAAATCCTTGCAAATGGAGCCCAGATGACTGAGTTAGAGGCTTTTGAAGTTCAGGTGTAAAATATAAAACTCCAATGGTGAGGGTCAAGAAATCAAAACTATATGATGATGTCATCACGATGTCGCCACCAACTTTGATAAAACTCGTGCTAAATTTAAGAAATCCACCAAATATGTCTAAAGCCAAACAGTTTAGAACTTTGCCAAAAAAAATAGAACTCCAAATTTAAGAATACGATTAAAACTAGTAGGACTGCCAAATCACTGCTAAAATTAGCACTATTGCTAGATTCAAAAGAAAGTCAAGTTGCTGGTGTGGAGGCTGAGAATTCACGCAAGTAAAAAGTACAAAAAGTGTAGACAATATTGAATGATTTTAAAATTTTAATAATAAAAAATATATTAAAATTTTGAATATTTTAATAAATATAGTTTTTTAAAAGGAATGTGTGGTAGGGGGGATCGAACCGCACACCATAAAGCCCCCTAAAATGTTTAAAATCTTCTACAACAATTAATGAGGTGGTGTACCTCCTGGTACATGGACTGTGCAGGTACTCTTGGTACCTTTTTTTATTTTTTCAAAAAAAAAAATTCTTTTTACAAATTTTTCAATTTAAAAAACTACGAATTTGATTTTTTCAAAACAATAATCTTTTTTGATAACGCACAAAATTATAATTGAAATTTTATTTTATTTTTCATATTGCACTTTCAACAAGTGGGCAGTACGACTCGCTTGCCAAAAAAATTTGCCCCAAAAATGACTTTCTCCAAAATTGATAAATTTATATTAAATCTTTAGTGTTTGACACCTTTTGAGCGCGATGGTGAGGTCTATTTGTGCTGAAAATGCTTCGATTTGATGGCTACCTTCTAGAACCTCTCTGAAAACCTCTACTTCAACCCTTCACAGATCTTGCACCCAATGTCTAATTTGGACGAAATGAAAGTCAAACTTGACTTTTCCGGTTGCTCTGAACTCAATGGTGAGATTAGAATTTCTCCAAGAAGCTCTGAAATACCTACAATAAAATTCAATAGAAAGGAAGCCCCCTCAAAAACTGAGATCTCTATCAAGCATTTCTGATTCTCCAGGTCATCATCAGATGTAAGAGAAGAGCATACTTTTCTTTCAACAATGGATTGAAAAAGCTACTAACCCACAACTCACAACTAGCTCTGATACCATGTTAGATTTGGTTGTGAAACCACCCAAGATTAGAATGATTGAAGGAAAGAAAGAAAATAGATGGATAAACTCAACACTCCCTTAGCACTGAACTAGCATTCCATCATACTAGCCAAGGGGAGGGGTGAGTGTTGTTTATATAGCAAAATAATGGCAGATAATTCCAAGAGGATTAATAAATCCCAAGTTACCATAATAGGTGGGATTTTTACCTACTTGGTAAATACTATATTACATGGTTATTCCTACTCAGGTAAAGACAAGAGATGGTTATGAGAGGTGGCTAATAAGTCCAAAAGAGGGTGTGAGACTCAACTACCCAAAGGTGGGTGTGAGTGACACATGTGAATGATGAATTTATGCCACATTTCCTCATCCTAACCATTCTAATATAACCTAAGCAAGCTTAATAATGTGTGTAGGAAAAATAAATATTCCCTAACATAAGGAAAATAAAAAACCTACACTAACAACATTTACACATCAAATTTTAGAAAATTTTGTTACAAAAATACCAATTTGAAACTTGAATAGAAAAAAAATCTAATCACTTTGAAATTGCACTTTTCAATTTTAAAAAATCTTGTGCTGGGACCCATTCGCGACTAGGCGAATGAGTCCTTGGAGGCCTAAAAAACCAATTTTTTTGGGATTTTTTGTGGTTTTCTACAAGTTTCCTTGGCTTGCTAGTAACCTATAGTATTAGTCTGGAAAGTTTCAGAAATTTATGTTTTATGAATCTAGGTCAAAACATCCATTTAGTGTAGTCATTTTTTTTAAAGCATTTCAAAAAATCATTTCAGTATTTAAAATAATTAAGATCTTTTGAACAATTTTTTACATTTTAAAGCATTTCATAATTTGGATAGATTACTTCTTACATTGTTAGTATATTTCCTTTCCAAGTATGCCAAGAAAAAGTTCATCAACAAGCATGTTAGTCATTCCTCCAAAATATTTCCTAGTTATGAGAGTCTCTTAGTGCAAGAGTGAAAATGTTGACACCTTACTTAATTCCACACCCCCTCCTATCTCTCCTATTTGTGGGAATAATGTGATAGAAGAAGATTCAAGCATAGAAAATCATGGAAATCATAATTATTATTCTCCTGATACCTCTCCTATTAGTGACGAAGGTATCTTGGTGAAAGAAGATACAAGCATTGAGAATCATGAAGGTCTTTTTTGTCCATATCCTCCTCCCCCTTGGGAAGATATTATGACACAAGAAGATGAGATCATTGAAAATACTTTACCTATTCTCCATTCATCTCCCAACACCTCCCCTACTTGTGAGAATGCTTTAGTGAAGGAGGATGTAATCATGGACAATCATGGAAATCACATTCTTAAAGAGGATATGTTGGTGTTAAGAGATCCAATGATTGAAAGTTATAGCATTATTTCTTTCTATCCTAATGTCCCTAACATTTGTAAAGGTTTATTTGAAAAAAAGGATCCAATCATTGGTAAGCATGAAACTCATAGTTGTTCTTCTCTTGATGCCTTCCTTATTTTTAATGAAGTTACTTTACCAAATCTAACCATAGAATGTGATGAACCTCTTGTTTTCTCCTCTCATAAAATCTCTCCTACTAGGGTAGATATTATGGAACAATAGAATGAGACCTTAGAGAAAAAGGATGAAATCATGGACAATTAGAACAATCACATTTGGCCTTCTTCTAATATCTCTCCTATTTGTGAAGGAAATATTTCAGTGTTAGAAGATACAATCAATAAAGTCATGAAAATGCTATTTTTCTCTCTTCCCCAAGGGAAAACATTATTGAACAAGAGAATTCCATCATTGATAGGCAAGAAATTCCAACCATTGATAAATTCCTTACTTTTGATGAAGTCATTTTAGAAGAACTAGCCTTTGAATATCATGAACATCTAGTTTGTTGCTCTCCTAAAAACTCTCCTACTAGGGAAGATATCATGGTGCAAGAAAGTTATAACATTGACACATACCTTTCAAACAATAGTAATGTGGCTTCCTTAGATGAAGATGATGAAGTGACATTAGACTCCCCTTCACTAAGAGATCATGAAGATAAGGATAATTCTTTTGAGGTTATGAACATTAGGACTCCCTCAAGTCCTCTAATTCTTAGACCTCCTACAAATCCTTTAATTATTGGACCACCTAAGCCTCAACTTATCATTTATCTACCCTCGCAACAACCACAAGTTCAAAATAAACCCGTGCTTATCTTATAACCACCTAAAAGTCAACTTGATAATGATAATGTTTCACAAAAAATGAGTTACAATACCATTGCTCTAATATATAACACTAGAAACAATCTGCAACCAAGGAAAACAATTCCAACATCCCTCCCATTGCCTCATCCTTGTTGCAAGTATGAGCAAGTTTGGTGGTGTTGTCATTAATGTTGTCATTGATGTCAACATGGTTCAGTATGTTGTAGATTGTACATGTATGGTTGAGATGCTTTTGAGATGTTGTGAGTACATGGAGCTATCTTTTTAGTGTTGCAATTGTGTTGGTTTCATAAGTTTCCAAGTGCTTTTGAGAAAATTAAATAAAGAAGAGAAGTCAGAATAATGAAGGTGTTCAAAATGTGCTCTAGTATGTGCTCCTGTGTTGATTCTATCCTTGTGTAGTTTTGAAGGTTTATTAATTGGGATTTAGTGGTGATATATCCTAAGTTTTTTCTTTTGGTTTGATGCTATGTGAAAGTTATGTTCAATGGTATGTGAACTGTTCTGGCAGAGTTGGTATTTTGTAGTCTGGGAGAAATATTATTGCTCTGTAATTTTTCTCTATTTCATTTTAGATCTTGCAAATCTGGAATGTCTTATGAAGGTCCTTTCTATGCTCTAGCAAAGAGGTTTGAATATTGGTGATCTAGAAGTCATGTCTCAGTAATTCAATGTGAAGTTTATACAGTCCAGATGGAATGGTGAAAAATGTTCAGTGATTGAAGTCTATTGTCTTGCTACAGATGTATCTAGAAGATTTTGAGATGTATCCTCATGAATAAGGAAGTGTGTTGTGGTGTTTGTGTGTCATCTTTCGATTGGGAAGCATGTACATCACTGTTCATTTGTGTTTTCATTAGGTTTGACTGATTTGGTTTTTACAATTCATTTGAAGAATAAAATTTAATTAAGGAAGCACGTGGTTGTTTTGAGATATTATTTTTGATCTTGAAAAATGTTTTTTATCAGTCCACTCTTATTCCTTTCCACCACGGGAATTTTGAGTTGCTGACCTATTTTTAAATCATGAAATGAGGTTTTTGTAGCCTACCTTGGAGAAAATTTCTAAGGTTGAGGATGGTATAAATTAAAGTCAAAGTGTGAAGAGTTGTATGACAGTGTGATGCAAAGTGATGAAAGTGAGCCACAAATCATAAGAGAATAAGTGTGTGTGAGTTGTGATAGTAATTTTTCAGTGTGTTGAAGGTAGTGAGTTGAAGGTTTTTGGAATCCTATGAATGTGCATTAATTGTTTTTGTGGATCTTTTTGTTCTCTTTTGTATCTATAGGCAGCGAGCCTAACTATTGGATAGTGAGTCCTTTTTGTAGGTAGTGAGCATTTGTACTTGGACAACGAGTCCTCATCTAGGCAGTTAGCCTTGTTTTATAATCTTTTATATTGTGAGTTAACCCTCACTGTGGTTTTTCCCTCATTGGATTTTCCATGTAAAAATTTGGTGTTCATTTTGTTGATTTTTTTTTTTGTTATTTGTGTTTCATGCTCTGACTTAATAATAGAACAATGTGGTTGTGAAATTAATAAGTGTTGTGTTTTAAGTTTGAATTGTGTGACAAATGATTCACCCCCCCTCTTAGTTGTCCTGTGCCTTTTTAAAAATTGGTATCAGAGCTTTAGTTCCTTGTTGTTGAGCTTAACCGCTTAAGGAAGATCCGATGGTGCATAAGTTGGTAATCCCTATGTTTGATGGAACTGACTACAATAATTGGAAGGAACAAATGAAAGGATATATTATCTCCTTTGGTTTTAAGACCTAGAAAGCTATTGAGAAAAAGTATATACCCCTATCTGGTGGTCTTACTATTGTAGATGAGATCTCTGGTTATGAATAAAATGAGAAGGTGAAGTATGTTATTTGTAGTGGTTTATCTAAAAATGAGTGAGTGAAGGTTTCTTCTTTGGAAACCGCATATGAAGTCTAGAAGAAGTTGGAAGATATGTATGAGGGAAATGAAAGAGTGAAATTGACAAAGAAGTTGGCGATGAAGCGTAGATTTGTGAATCTGAAGATGGAAGAAGGTGAAGAGTTTACAAGTTTCTTTTAGAGAGTTGAATTGATTGAAAATGAAGTTAGAAATCAAGGAGGAAAGCTATCAAATGAAGATATAATTGAGAAGATCTTGATAACCTTACCAGAGTGCTACAGTGATAAGATCTTAGTTATTGAAGAAGTCTACAATCCTAAGACTTACACTTTGGAACAATTGTTTGGAACCTTGGAAGAATTTGAGATGAGGAAGTTCCAAAAAGAAGAAAAGATTGAAGAAAAGATAGAAACAATATTCAAGGCATTGAAGATTGAAGAGGAACTAGATAGTGATGGTGTTGATGAGTTGGAAGCAAACCTTACCAAGAAGTTGAAGAAAGGAACTAGCAAGTATAAAGGTATGTTTCCCTTTAAATGTTTTAGTTGTGGTAATATTGGGCATTATGCTTCAAGATTTATGAATAGAGTTGTGCATAAGAAGAAAACGGATTATAAGGATAAGGATAGGAAGGATAAGAAATATAAGAAGTTGTACTATGTGAAAGAAGAAGTAGGAATTTTTGATGAGTTTGAGAATGAGGTTGATGATAGTGAATGCTTATTCTTAACTTTGGAAAGTAAATCTGCAGCCACTAACCTTGGAAAATGTGTAAGAAAGAAAGCTCCGGAGAGTAAGAGAAATAGGATGGAAGGTACTTTTGTTACTGCATTTCATGCAAGATAGGATGAAGAATACTAGGTAATTGATAGTGGATGTTCTAATCACATGACAAGAGATAAGAGTAAGTTCACTAAACTTGAGAAATATGATGGTGGTTTAGTTATGTTTGGTGATGATTCAGGCACAAAGATCTATGGGAAAGGTTCAATTAGCTTTGATGGAGTGCATAGTACTAATGATGTATATTATGTGAAGGGTTTAGGCATAACCTTCTGAATGTTGGTCAGATGTGTAGCAATGGTTTTAAACTTGTTTTTCAGAATAATACCTGTGAAATCAGAAAAGGGTCTAGAAGTGGAGATATGATTGCTACTGGAAGAACTCATGGAAACATCTATTAGT
This sequence comes from Sequoia sempervirens, assembly GCA_007258455.2. NCBI lineage: Eukaryota > Viridiplantae > Streptophyta > Pinopsida > Cupressales > Cupressaceae > Sequoia > Sequoia sempervirens. The sequence continues at coordinate 371,107,319 of VDFB02193867.1, forward strand.
TGAAAGGAGTTGATGGTCATTGCCTTGTATCTCAAATCAATGAAGTTGGTTATGGCACCGGAGAATGGGACATGTGAATTTTGATAACTTGGTCAAGATCAGTGCAAAAGAGATTGTTCGAGGACTACCTAGAATCACAAGACCTAGTAATGCTATTTGCAGAAGTTGTCAATTGAGGAAACAAACAAGATGCAACTTTAAGGGAAAAGATTACTCTACTAGTGGAATGTTGGAGTTAATTCATACCAATCTTTGTGGTCTAACTAGGATTGGAAGCTTGAATGGTGACAGGTATTTCATGTTACTTATTGATGATTATATTCGAATGACATTGGTTGCTTTTCTCATAGAAAAGACTCAGGCTCTGGATAGGTTTAAAGTATTCAAAGCAAGAGTGGAAAATGAAGTAAATTTGAAAATCAATTTTTTGAGATTTGATAGAGGTGGAGAATTCACTTATAGTGAATTTAATGCATTATGTGAACAACATGGAATAAAAAGATAGTTTTTTGCTCTGAGAACCCCTCAGCATAATGGAGTAGTTGAAAGGAAGAACATGATAGTACATGAAGCTGTTCGAACCATGATGAAAGAATCAAATGTACCAGATGTGTATTGGAGAGAAGTGATACATATTGTTGTTTATGTTCTTAATAGAGTTTAGATTAGATACAATAACACAAAGAAATCTTTTGAGTTATGGACCCGTAAGACACCTACTATGAGGTATTTTAAGGTATTTGGAAGCAGATGCTATATTAAAAGAGATGATGAAAATCTTGGAAAGTTTGATGATATATGTGATGAAGGAATCTTTCTTGGATAATCTACTACTAGCAAAGCATACAAATGCTTTAACTAAAGATTGAGAAAGATGATTGAAAGTGCTAATGTGAAAGTTGATGAAGACATACACAAACCTATTGAGATAAGTGAAGTTGAACCTCATGATCCTATCTATGGACACATACCTGAGGAGAACAAGGAAAATGAAGAATAAGAGAAAGAAGAACAAGTGGAAGAAGAAGAAGGAGAAGAAGAAAATGAACTGGAATCTATTGTCAGAACTACTAAGTATATACAGAAGAATCGTTTGGAGGATCAGATAATTGGAGATAAAAGTGAAGGTATGAAGACTAAAAGTAGAGTTGCAGTAGAGATAAATCTGTGTCTATTATCTAAAATTGAACCCAAATGTGTAAGTGAAGCATTTGAAGATGAGAGTTGGATTAGAGCTATGAAAGAAAAATTGCAACAGATAGAAAATAATCAGACATGGGAACTAGTCCCTAGGCCTAAGAATAAAAATGTGATTAGTTCAAAATGGGTGTTTTAGAATAAGCTAAATGAAAGTGGAGAAGTCGTAAGGAATAAGGAAAGAATGGTATGCAAGGGATAGTCACAAGCTGAAGGTATAGATTTTGAAGAAACATTTTCCCCTATGGCCAGAAAGGAAGCTATAAGGATGTTTTTGGATTTTTCTACTTACAAGAACTTCAAGGTGTATCAAACGGATGTTAAGTTAGATTTTTTGAATGGTGAATTGGAGGGTTTTAGGTTTTTGACAAACCGAACATGGTTTGTAAGTTGAAGAAGGCATTGTATGGGTTGAAGCAAGCTCCCAGAGCTTGGTATGAAAGACTGGATAGATATCTGACTAAACAAGGTGTTGGAACTATAAATTATGAATAATTTCATAAGTTTACATACCCCTGAGTTTCCATATGAGTCCTCATCATAAGCACAAGGGTTTGTCTTCATATCATTCTGCTCTCATTTTGCCTATATTTGTCCCATGAAATCCATGAAGTCTGCATTTTTCACATTTTAGTTTGTATCAACATGAGGTTATTACTGTCTCCCTAACCCATAATTCATTTGTGCTAACATATGTTTGTTGCAGTCTATCAGCATGACTCCTTTGATGTCACAACGATCAGAAGTCATGTGCATTCACCATTCGGTAGGACATTCACATTGTCTTGGTGACAAAAGATATATCGACAAGAGCCAAGGGTCATCGGGGTAATGTTTCACCGAATACATAATGTCTCACCGACCTGTAGTAGATGCATACACATATTGACAAAATATTTTCTTCGGGGTAACATCTTGGTGAACTCACCTTGTCTTTCTGACCGCCGATAAAGAAATACATATCGGGAGGAGTTTCACTGAACGACACATGTGGTTTCATTTCGGCCAAACTAAAGGATGTCGGGGTGAAGTCCTACCAAGTTTAAAATGTCTTACCAACTATGCGAACAAAATTTGTTTCGGCTAGACTAAATATCAAAATGAGGTCATAGCGAAATGTATATGTCTTGTCGACTTAACACAAAGGGTTTTCTATCAAAAGGCTCATTGGTGAGAGACTTTTTCTTCGGAGTAAGTCATAGCAAATTCAAATGGGTTTCACCAACCGACACAAAAGGAATATCTCGGTAGGACTAATGTGACTTTGAAGTATGGTCTTGGCGAATACCTTGGGTCTCGCCGATAAAGCACAAAAAGACTCTATCGGTATGAGAATTGAATTGTCTTGGCGACATGAATGTATCATGAGGGCTCTCGGTGAAACATGAAGTGATCTGTATAGCGTCTCTCCGACATCACAGAGCTATAGTGAAGCAGATGAAACAAAAGGACACATCTCAGTAAGAAAGCCCATATGTCTCAGTGACCAAAGAATATCACAGAGTGTATCGAAAACATATAATATAATCTACGAGGTCTCTTCTCGACTCAGTATTGTAACGACGATTAAGAGTGAACTCAAGGTGTATCTCAACGAGACATAATATAGACTATGGGACATCTCCCCAACTCCATGGGTCACAAAAAAACAAAAAAGGACAAAAGGATACTTCTTGACTTTGGCATGACTACTGGGATGTCTTGGCGAATTGTTGGCAAGTATGAATTGAAACTCAAGTACTGTGGCCAACATGTGAATGCCCGAATACAGCGGTTGGCCGACATGAGTTTTTGAAGTGATGTGTTTTTTCCAATGTTGGTGTATAAATATCCATTAGTGATTGTAAAATGATCATCATCAACTATTAGAGATTCGATACAGTAGACAAGTTAGATAATATACACTTGGATAAAATTTCCATAGAATAGAGACTATGATTGCATGATTTCAAAATAGAGGTATTTATGAAAATTAGTTGATGTTGCTGCATATTTTTGGTGTCAATTGTCTGTCAAATTTAATGAAAGTATTGCTAGCTGTCTCCAAGATTGATTCTTTCTGGTTATTTAAATTGATGTAACAAGTTTATAATCAGTTTCTCAGTACACATTTGCTGTATCTGTGTGGTTGATTGATTGGTTCTTACAAGCAAAGATTAAATCCTCTTAGTTGATCACAGTAATCAGAGAAATTCATCTAGATCATTAAGAAGAGCTTAGTAATCACAGTCTTGCATGTTTATACAAGTTGTAAACAAAACATATGCCAAACAATTTGAGTTTCTGCCAAGAAATGTTGCTCATCTTGATTTCATTTGACTCCGCATACCCAATAAGGCACCGGTCTCTGCATTTCACCATTTGGATTCATGCAGTTTCTTTACATCTATTAATTAAACATATTAGAATTTAGACTAGAAGATTGCTATTGCTATTTATACCAAGTTTGATTTCCTTTGTTCACTTCCATCTGCCATTGTGGACAAATCACTGCAAGAAAGATAATCATAAGTCAAGTCTTCCCAATTCAAATAAGTACACCCACTTAGGTCTAGCAGCACTTGAAGAGTAGAAGGTTCAATTCCTTTGACCTTGTCTGTTACCCTATAACATATCAAGATTGGAAGCCTCTTGAGGTACTTCACCTGTGTTTTTGAGAGCTAACAAATTGGTGACTCTGCTGGGGATACATTCAGAATCGAGGCCTTAATCATAGAGTCAAAAACCTTGTACAGACTCCATTGGGAATAAGAAATATCAAATATTTTCTCACTTTTGAAAAGTGAGTGGCGACTCTGACAGAAACATTGCATTTGTTCAAACATGAATGGAAGAAGATCTCAATACGGGGGAGGTCATACTGGAGTCCCTGTTGGCAGCAGTAAGTGGACACACAAATATGACAAGGTTGATAAGGGAAAAGGGGTAAGTGAGTACATGTGCATAATAGATAAAGACAAAGCATTAAGAGCACATTGTGAAACATATGATCGCTATGATACATGGAGAGACAATTTGAGCGCTGAGGCTTGTACCCCAGAGGATCAAAAAAATCCTTTCTCTTTTCTTGATCCTCAGAAACAAGCTGAGTTTAGAGCTAGACTCGAGGCTAAACAAATCAGAAATTAGCATGAATATGATCAGAGAATGGAGGATGAGCTTTTAATTCCCGAGGAAGTAAAAGCACGGTTTGAATTACAGAGGAAGGAGATAGAGGAACTAAAAGCTGAATTGATGAAAGCCCAAATTACTGCTCAGACAGCTGATTGCCCCCCAAAGTATGTGCCACCTCATAAACAGGGTAATCATGGTGCAGGGCCTTCTGATCCACCAGGGGTTCCTCACCATCAGACAGGGAATCACTATAGATATCCAAATCATCCACCTCATATTCCCTCATAGCATACAAATATGCAGCCACCTCATGGTCACCATTATGTCCCACAACATAATACACAATACAATATCCCTATGCACCAATATCAGTACCCACCTATCCCTCCCCCTCACCAGTATACAACAATCATCAGACAGTTTGATTTGGCAGGTTTTCATTTATACCCTTACCCAATGGATGGCAGTTGGATAAGTCTGGTACCTAAGTTTATAGGAAATAGTGCAATTTTTGCTGAAGACCACTTAAGGAGTTTCAATGCCTTCATTCAAGATTTGGATGTGCCTTATGAAGATTTACACATGAGGTTATTCATGATGTTGCTTACTGAAGAAGCCAAAGATTGGTTCAATAGCCTGACAACTGCCTCTATTGATTCTCTCCAAATATTTTAGGACCGATTCTTGGAGAAATATGGGAATCAAAGTGCACTTGATGCTGCTCTTCATGAATTGATGCGGATCTAGAAAAATCAGAATGACTCAATTTATAATTTCAACCGAAGATTCAACAAATTGCAGACTAAAATACCTCCTGGATCAAGATTGCCAGATTCTGTAGCGTTGAGTGTTTATTTGAATGTGTTTGATCCTAAAACAGGGTATGAACTAAGAAATAGGTTCACAAGAGACTTAGCTGAAGCTCAGAAGATAGCACTGACAATTGAAAACAACAGGAAGGCTACTGGTATAATCAGTAAAAGAGACAATCCTAAGGTTCCTCAGCAAAGCAACAATTATCAGTACAGATAGGAGAATACATACAAAAATGAAAGGCCTAGGCTGCATGACATGCCTTATAATACAAATTGGAAGGATGGAAAACCTATAATAGATAGGCCTAGAAATAAAGAAACTCCTGATCCATTGAGGCAGAAGGGAACCTATATGGTGAATAACAATTATTTCTGTGAAGCTTGTGATAAGCCACATTCCCCAGATTATTGTGTTGTAGCCCAAAGAATGCAAGAAGAGGGAATACTGATGGGAAACTGTGGAGAACATCACGCATTGTATTTGACTTCAAATACCTTTCTCCATGTTGTGGAGAGGTACTCATCTTCAGAGGATGAAGGTTATGAGTATGATGTTTCAAATCAGAGATACAATGTCCATATGGCTGAACAGTAGGTCCTTTTTGACTCTGAAGAAGATTATACAGAACCACATTTTATTGAAATGCCTACTCATTGCAGTATGAGGAGACTCAACAAAGAGGAGATAGAGAGACTAACTGTTGCTGTAGTTGAAGAAGCAAAGAGTACGTACTGGCTGATAAATAGGACAGTAAATGAGAAGGAAGGTGTCCCTAGGGGAATCTTTATGAAGGAGTAGAAGGTTACACAAGGAACTGTGAACAAAGCAGAAAACAAACAACATGATAAAATTGAAGAGAAGCTAGTCCAAAAGGAGGAAGTTAAAGAGCTGCGCAAAGAAATGCAAGAGACCGATCAGAAGAAAGAAAACAAAGGAGAAACGTTGGAGTAGAAGAAAATGATTAAGGTAGAAGGATCCTCTTTTGACTTCACCCAAGCATTATCTTATGTAAAAATGTCTGTTCCACTACTTGAGATGATGAAAATTAAGGAATATAGAGACACTGCTGTTGAATTGATAACAAGTGGAAATGAAAAACATATGAATTCTAAAATTAAAGTAGCTATTAAAGCAGTCAATAGGCAGGAGAAAGTAAATATCCTAGAAGTCTACTTGAGTGATGTATTAACAACTCCCCTGCAAGTTGATCCTTTTTTCACTACATTACTCATAAATAACAAACTATTGAGGAATTGCATGATAGACTCTAGTGTTGCTATAAATATCATTCCAGTAGGAGTTATGAAACGGCTTGGCATGTGGGTGGATACCAATGGAGGCAAGTGCTATGCAATGGATAACCAACCTATTCCTGTGGTAGGTATAATGAAAGATGTTGAAGTCAAGTTAGCTGCCTATCCTCAAGTGGTCTATAATATTGATATAACAGTAATTGACACCCCTCCTCAGTTTGGGATGCTTTTATCAAGACAGTGGATGGTGGCAATTGGTGGAAATGTTTAATTTGATCTATCTTATGCAACAATTCAGGTGAATGGTCAGGAGGTAAAGCTATACAGGGAACCAAGGATGAATCAGCTTGTTGACTGTGTACCACAAGACAGATAAATTGTTTTTGTGATGTTGATCTTGGGAGTTTTAAGATAGAGCCAACCCAGCCAGAGTTGGTCAATACTGACCTGATTGAAAAACATGCTGCACAGAATTACAACGGAGTGTGGAAGATGTACTTTGACGGAGCATGTAGCCAAGAAGGTAATGGAGCTAGGATAGTGTTTGTTTCACCTGAAGGTATTACGTTTAAATATTCATTCCTATTGACATTTGAATGTAAAAACAATGTGGCAGAGTATGAAGCCTTGTTGATAGGTTTGAATATAGCTGTGAAATACAAAATCAAGTTGCTGGCTGTTTTAGGGGATTATGAGTTAGTTGTTTCACAAATTAAGTCAAAGTATGCAGCAAAGAACAAAAGACTAAAACAATATAGGAATGTTGTATGGGACACAATTGAGTTTTTTGATGCCTTCTCAATTGAGTGGATTGATAGATCAAAGAACATAATGGCTGATTTTTTAGCAAATGTGGCACTGAAAAGAGATGATATTACATTGGTTGGGGTATCATAGATTGAGTTCAAGACAAGGCCTGTTGTTCCTAATAACATTTATAGTTGGTAGGTCTTCAATGATGATACTGACCTTTTGAAATTTCTCCATTGTATAGATCAATATGAAGCCCAATAAATTGACTTCAATGCTTTTGTTGAAGAAGTGGATGGGAAGCAAATAGTGTTTGGAAAGGAGTTCTTACAACTCAAAAAAAATAAGCTTCCTAAAGGCTTAGTGGAATTGGAGAGGGTGTATGATGGAAATGATCAATCCCTCATGAAGCAAACACCAGTAAAAAGGGAAGATATTGAAGAGATTAACTTGGGGACTGAGACAACACCATAGGAAAGAAGATAAGCCCTACAATTAGAAGAATGCTGATAGAGTTGCTGAGAAAATATAAACATGTGTTTGCTTGGTCTTATGAAGATTTAAAGGCATATAGGGAAGATTTTTTTCAGCATGAAATACCATTAAAGCCAAATGCTAAGCCATTCAAACAAAAGAAAAGACCCATAAATCCAACATTGGAGCCTAAAATTCAAGAAGAATTGGTGAAGCTCAGAGATGGGGGAATCATTAAACCAATCAGGCACTCAACGTGGGTCTCAAATTTGGTCCCTGTGAGGAAGAAAAATGGAGATATCAAACTATGTGTGGACTTCAAGAATTTGAATATGGCATCTCTCAAGGACAATTATCCTTTACCCAATATGGAGGCTATATTGCATAAGGTAATAGGGTGTGAACTATTGTCCATGATGGATGGGTTTTTAGGGTATAATCAGGTTAAGGTCAAAGAATCTGAACAATATAAGACAACATTCACAACTCCTTGGGGGACATATGTTTATCTAAGAATTCCATTTGGCCTCACCAATGCAGGAGCGACCTTCCAAAGAGCTATGGACGTGGCATTTGTAGATTTGATCAATGCTATCATGGTGGTGTACCAGGATGAACTGACCGCTTATTCGAAGAAGGTTGAAGATCATGTACAACATCTTGAGAAGGTATTTATTAAAGCCCTAGAATATGGTATCAGCTTAAACCCTAAGAAGTGTCATTTTGCAGTCACAAAAGGTAAGCTCTTAGGACATATTGTTTCAAAAAAGAGGATTAGGATAGATCCTGAGAGAATTGAAGCTATTGAAAAAATTCCTATTCCCAAAACTGTTAAGGCTATACAATCATTCTTTGGACATATTAATTTTGTTAGGAGATTTGTTTCTAACTTTGTTGGGATCATTAAACCCATATCAAAAATGTTGAAGAAAGGACATAAAATGGAATGGACTGCAGAGGCCTTGGAAGCTTTTATATCCATCAAAAGGGCCATCAAGGAAGCTCATGTCCTTAAATCTCTAGATTTTGCAAAGCCTTTTCAGATATTTTCATTTGCTTCAATGCACACTATTGTTGTTGTTATGTTACAGAAGAATGTGGAAGGTCATGAACAACCCGTGTCTTTCTTCAGTAAGTCATTATAGGGGTTTGAATTGAAGTATGATATAATGGAAAAATAGGAATTTGCATTAGTGAAAGCCACCAAAGTTTTCAGGCCATATCTTGTTGGAGCAAAGGTGATTTCCTATGTCCCACATGCAGCTGTCAAAGATATTCTGACACAATTTGAAGTAACAGGAAAAAGATGCAGATGGATTAACAAGATTCAAGAGTTTGACATGGAGATACAAATTACTAAACTAGTGAGAGGTCAAGACTTGGCTAGGTTAATGGAAAAATCGAATATTGAAGAGAATCAAGTTTGTAATGTAGAGGAAGGGACTGCAATTGTGAGCATTGAGCATACTCCTTGGTATACAAATATCATGCATTACCTTAAATACATGAAGTGTCTAGAGGGATTGAGTGACAGCCAAAAGAGAACTTTGAAGTTGCAAGCATTTAAATATGTTTTCATGGATGGAGATCTATTTTTGAAGAACAAGGATGTGTTACTACTGTTATGTCTGGATGAGTCTCAGGCCAGGCATGTCTTAAGTGAAATGCATGAAGGAGTTTGTGGAGAACATTACTCAGCAAAAAAAATTGCACATAAAATTCTCAGGGCAGGTTATTATTGGCCTAGGGTTTTTAATGATTCTTTTACACATGAAAGAAAATGTGAAGCCTGCCAGAAGTTCTCTGGAAAACTGAAGTATCAAGGAGCTTTTCCACTTCGACCCTTGCAGGTTGATGCCCCTTTTCATCAATGGGGAATTGATTTCATTGGAGAGATACAGGAAAAATAAAGTGGAGGACACAAGTCGATACTGGTTGCCACTGATTATTTTACCAAATGGGTAGAAGCAATCCCAACTAAATAGGCTACAAGTAAAGTGGTGACAAATTTCCTAATGGACAACATTATCACCAGATTTGGTACACCACTGAGGTTAATCACTAACAATGGAATGTGCTTCAGGTCAGATGAATTCAGAAGCTTCTGTGACACATATGGCATTACCATTTCTTGTGCAACCCCTTACCATCCACAAGCTAATGGTCAAGCAGAGTCTAGGAATAAGAGTCTTTTGAAGATTATAAGGAGGATGTTAGGTCAGAACAAGAAAGCTTGGGATTCAAAATTAAAACTGGCTATGTGGGCTGATAGGATTACTGTGAAAAAGGCAATTGGAAAATCCCCATTTGAATTGGTGTATGGAGCACAAGCCAGGATTCCTTTGCATAATTTGTTACTAGTTTATAGGTTTTTCCTTCAGGAAGATTTGGATATTCCTAAACCTATGGAGGAAAAAATGGAGCAACTAGCTAAACTTGATGAAATAAGGAGAGTTTCCCAAAACCAAAACATGAAGTTACAAACACAGATGAAGTATCTATTTGATAAAAAGGCAAGAGATAGGAAATTTGAAGAAAATGACTTGGTGTTGATGTGGAACGCAAGATGTCAGGAGAAGGGAAAGCATGGAAAGTTTGAAGCTTTGTGGCTAGGACCTTTTGTGGTTGTTGGAAAGAAGGGTGAAGATTCATATTATCTACAGAATATGGCTGGTGAAGACCAAGAGTTGCTTGTTCATGGGCAATTCTTGAAGCATTTTTTCTCTTGAGCAACATAGAAGATTAAGGGTTGCAAGTGCATGGACAACTCTTGGTGATCCTCTTAAAAATTCTTTTCCATGCACAATAGTTTAGGGTTTTGTTCATTTCCATTTTGCATTCATTTTCCATTCATTCCATCATGCTACATGATCTTTCATCATTTTGTGTTTGGTCTACTCGCCCAAAGATCTGGATCCTTGTAATGATCTTACTATCATTCATCCCCAGACAGAGCCATTGTTGGAACTATAAATTATGAATAATTTCATAAGTTTTCATACTCTTGAGTTTCCATATGAGTCCTCATCATAAGAAAAAGGGTTTTTCTTCATATCATTCTGCTCTCATTTTTCCTATATTTGTTGCATGAAATCCATGAAGTCTACATTTTTCACATTTTAGTTCCTATCGGCATGAGGTTATCACTGTCTCCCTGACCCATAATGCATTTTTGCTAACATATGTTTGTTGCAGTCTATTAGCATTACTACTTTGATGTCACAGTGATTAGAAGTCATGTGCATTCACCATTCGGCAGGACATTCACATTGTCTCGGTGACAGAAGATATATCGACAAGAGCTAGGGGTCATCGAGGTAATGTTTCATTGAATACATCATGTCTCACCGACCGGTAGCAAATGCATACACATATCAGCAAAAGATTTTCTTTGAGGTAACGTCTTGGTGAACTCACCTTGTCTTTCCAACCGCCGATAAAGAAATACATATCAGGAGGAGTTTCACCGAATGACACATGTGGTTTCATTTCAGCCAAACCAAAGGATGTCGGGGTGAAGTCCTACCGAGTTTAAAATGTCTTACCGACTATGTGAACAAATGGTGTTTCGGCCAGACTAAACGACATCAAAATGAGGTCATAGCGAAATGTATATGTCTCGCTGACTTAACACAAAGGGTTTTCTATCAAAAGGATCATCCGTGAGAGATTTTTTCTTTGGAGTAAGTCATAGCGAATTCAAATGGGTTTCACTGACCGACACAAAAGGAAAATCTCGGTAGGACTAATGTGACTTTAGAGTATGGTCTTGGTGAATACCTTGGGTCTCGCTGATAAAGCACAAAAAGACTTTGTCGGTATGAGAATTGAATTGTCTCGGTGACATGAATGTATCATGAGGGCTCTCGGTGAAACATGAAGTGATCTATATAGCATCTCCCCGACATCACAGAGCTATAACGAAGTGGATGAAACAAAAGAACACATCTCGGTAAGAAAGCCCATATGTCTCAGCGACCAGAGAATATCACGGAGTGTATCGAAAACATATAATATAATCTACGAGGCCTATTCCCAGCTCAGTATTGTCACGGTGATTAAGAGTGAACTCAAGGTGTATCTCGACGAGACATAATACGGACTGTGGGACATCTCCCTGACTCCATGGGTCACAGTGAAACACAAAAGGAAAAAAGGATACTTCTTGACTTCAAAATGACTATTGGGATGTCTTGGCGAATTGTTGGCAAGTATGAATTGAAACTCAAATATTGTGGCCTACATGTGAATGCCCGAATACAGCGGTTGGCCGACAAGATATTTTGAAGTGATGTGTTTTTTCCAATGTTGGTGTATAAATATCCATTGGCGATTGTAAAATTATCATCATCAGCTATTAGAGATTCGATACAATAGACAAGCTAGATAATATACAGTTGGATAAAATTTCCACAGAATAGAGACTATGATTGCATGATTTCAAAATGGAGGTATTTATGAAAATAAGATGATGTTGTTGCATATTCTGGTGTCAATTGTCTGTTGAATTTAATGAAAGTATTACTAAGCTGTCTCCAAGATTGATGCTTTTTGGTTATTTAAATTGATGTAACAAGTTTATAATCAGTTTCTTAGTACACATTTGTTGTATCTGTGTGGTTGATTGATTGGTTGTTTCAAGCAAAGATTAAATCCTCTTAGTTGATCACGATCATCAGAGAAATTCATCTGGATCAATAAGAAGAGCTTAGTAATCACAGTCTTGCATGTTTATACAAGTAAACAAAACATATGCCAAAAAAATTGAGTTTCTGCCAGGAAATGTTGCTCATCTTGATTTCATTTGACTCCGCATACCCAATAAGGCACTAGTCTCTGCATTTCACCATTTGGATTCATGCAGTTTCTTTACATTTGTTAATTGAACATATTAGAATTTAGACTAGAAGATTTCTATTGCTATTTATACCAAGTTTGATTTCCTTTGTTCACTTCCATCTGCCATTGTGGACAAATCACTGCAAGAAAGATAATCATAAGTCAAGTCTACCCAATTCAAATAGGTACACCCACTTAGGTCTAGCAACACCTGAAGAGTAGAAGGTTCAATTTGTTTGACCTTGTCTGTTACCCTAAAACGTATCAAGAGATTGGCAACCTCTTGAGGCACTCCGCCTGCATTTTTGAGAGCTAACAAATTGGTGACTCCACTGGGGATACATTCAGAATCAAGGCCTTAATCATAGAGTCAAAAACCTTGTACAGACTCCCCTGGGAATAAGAAATATCAAATATTTTCTCACTTTTGAAAAGTGAGTGGTGACTCTGATAGAAACATTGCATCTGTTCAAACATGAATGGAAGATCTCAATACAGGGGAGGTCATACTAGAGCCCCTACTGGCAACAGTAAATGGACACACAAAGATGACAAGGTTGATAAGGGAAAAGGGGTAAGTGAGGACATGTGCATAATAGAGAAAGACAAAGCATTAAGATCACATTGTGAAACATATGATCGCTATGATACATGGAGAGACAATTCGAGCGCTAAGGCTTGTACCCCAGAGGATCGAAGAAATCCTTTATCTTTTCTCAATCCTTAGAAATAGGCTGAGTTTAGAGCTAGAATCGAGGCTGAATGAATTAGAAATCAGCATGAATATGATCAGAAAATGGAGGATGAGATTTAAATTCCTGAGGAAGTAAAAGCACAGTTTGAATTACAGAGGTACGAGATAGAGGAACTAAAAGCTAAATTGCTAAAAGCCCAAATTAATGCGCAGACAGTTGATTGCCCCCCAAAGTATGTGCCACCTCATAAATAGGGTAATCATGGTGTAGGGCCTTCTAATCCACCAGGGGTTCCTCACCTTCAGACAGGGAATCACTATAGACAACCAAATCATCCACCTCATATTCCCTCATAGCATACAAATATGCAGCCACCTCATGGTCACCATTATGTCCCACAACATAATACACAATACAATAACCCTATGCACCAATATCAGTACCCACCTATCCCTCCCCCTCACCAGTATACAACAATCATCAGACAGTTTGATTTGGCAGGTTTTCATTTATACCCTTACCCAATGGATGGCAGTTGGAGAAGTCTGGTACCTAAGTTTACAAGGAGTAGTACAATTTCTGTTGAAGACCACTTAAGGAGTTTCAATGCCTTCATTCAAGATTTGGATGGCCTTATGAAGATTTACACATGAGGTTATTCATGATGTCGCTTACTGAAGAAGCCAAAGATTGGTTTAATAGCCTGACAATTGCCTTTATTGATTCTCTCCAAATGTTTCAGGACCAATTCTTGGAGCAATATGGGAATCAAAGTGCACCTGATGCTGCTCTTCATGAATTGATGCGGATCTAGAAAAATTAGAATGACTCAATTTATGATTTCAACCGAAGATTCAACAAATTGTAGGCTAAAATACCTCCTGGATCAAGATTGCCAGATTCTGTAGCATTGAGTGTTTATTTGAATGCGTTTGATCCTAAAATAGGGTATGAACTAAGAAATAGGTTCCCAAGAGACTTAGCTGAAGCTCAGAAGATAGCACTGACAATTGAAAAAAATAGGAAGGTTGTTGGTATAATTAGTAAAAGAGACAATCCTAAGGTTCCTCAACAAAGCAACAATTATTAGTACAAATAGGAGAATACATACATAAATGAAAGGCCTAGGCTGCATGCTATGCCTTATAATACAAATTGGAAGGATGGAAAACCTATAACAAATAGGCCTAGAAATAAAGAAACTCATGATCCATTGAGGCAGTAGGGAACCTATATGGTGAATAACAATTATTTCTGTGAAGCTTGTGATAAGCTACATTCCCCAGATTATTGTGTTGTAGACCAAAGAATGCAAGAAGAGGGAATGCTGATGGGAAATAGTGGAGATCATCACGCAGTGTATTTGACTTCAAATACCTTTCACAATGTTGTGGAGAGGTACTCATATTCAAAGGATGAAGGTTATGAGTATGATGTTTCAAATTAGAGATACAATGTCCATATGGCTGAACAACAGGTCCTTTCTAACTCTGAAGAAGATTATACATAACCACATCAGAGAAAATATAGATCTATGATTGGTGGACTGTTGTATCTTACTGTTACCAGACTGGACATTATGCATGTAGTTTGTTTAGTTTCTAGATTCCAAGTAGATCCTAAAGAGGCACATGTTGTAGATATAAAGAGGATATTTAGATATCTGAAAGGTACACCAGATTATGGGCTATGGTATCCTAAGAATGATGATTTCACCTTGAGTGCGTACACAGATGCTGATTGGGCTAGATGTGTAGATGATTGGAAGAGTACCAATGGTGGTGCTTTCTTTCTTGGTGGAAAACTAATTTCATGGTTTAGAAAAAAGCAAGACTCAGTTTCGTTATCCATAGTAGAAGCAGAGTATATTGCTGCAGCATCTTGCTGCACATAGGTTTTATGTATGAAGCAGATGCTAAATGATATTGGTGTGGTATGTGATGAGCCTATTTCTATTTTCTATGACAACACACATGTAATAAACATTTCAAAGAACCAAATTATGCATTCAAGAAAAAAACATATATCTATCTTGAGTATCATTTTCTGAGAGAAAAAGTGTTGGAGAATGAGGTCAGATTGGAGTATGTGACAACAAAGGAACAAATTGCTGACATATTTACTAAGGATCTTTTGAAGGATACCTTTGATCATCTTAGGGAGATGTTGGGGGCCATTGGCCCTCCTAACTAGGTGCACATGAAGGTGCATCAGTCCAGTGAATTCACAAATTCTTCATTTATCTAGATTGATAAATGGGTCTACTCTGTAGGGGGAGTAGAAATGGTTTTCATTGTTGTAGTATGAGTGTGATCCTAAGGGGGAGTAATCAGAGTTGATCTTTTCCATTGATGTCAAAGGGGGAGAGAAAGTTATGTGAAAAATAGTTTCAAAAGAAGAGAAGGTGTTCTCCTAGTATTGTGAAGGATGATGTTGTCTTTGATGGTTTCTCACATCATGTGTTGCCATCAATGAAAAAGGGGGAGATTATTGCAAGTATGAGCAAGTTTGGTGGTGTTTTCATTAATGTTTTCATTGATGTCAACATAGTTCAATATGTTTCATATTGTACATGTATGGCTAAGATGCTTCAGAGATATTGTGAGTACATGGAGCTATCCTTTTAGTGCTACAGTTGTGTTGGTTTGATAAGTTTCCAGGTGTTTTTGAGAAAATTAAATAAAGAAGAGAAGTCATAATGATGAAGATGTTCAGAATGTGCTCTAGTATGTGCTCTACATTTCTCCTATGTTGATCCTATGGTTGTGTAGTTATGAATGGGGATTTAGTGGTGATATCTCTTGATTTTTGGATTCTGGTTTGATGGTATGTGAAAGTTACATTCACCACTATGTGAACTATTCTGGCAAAGTTGGTATTATGTGGTTTGGGAGAAATATTATTTCTTTGCAATTTTTCTTTGTTTCATTTCAGATCTTGTGGATCTGGAATATATCTTGTGAAGGTATTTTTTGTGCTATGGCAAAGAGGTTTGAAGATTAGTGATTCAGAAGTTATGTCTTAGTAATTCAATGTGAAGTTTATATAGTCTGGATGGATTGGTGAAAAATGTTTAGTGATTGAAGTATTTTGTCTTGGTACAAATGTATCTGGAAGATTTTGAAATGTATCCTCATGAATAAGGAAGCGTGTTGTGGTGTCCGTGTGTCATCTTCTAATTGGGAAGCATGTACATCAATGTTTATTTGTGTTTTCATTAGGTTTGGCCGACCTAGTGTTTACACTTCATTCAAAGAATAAAATTTAATTAAGGAAGCATGTGGTTGTTTTGAGATATTATTTTTGATCTTGAAAAATGTTTTTTATTGGTCCACTCTTATTCCTTTCCATCACAGGAATTTTGAGTTGCCGACCTATTTTGAAATCATGAAATGAGATTTTTGTGGCCGACCTTGGAGAAAGTTTCTAAGGTTGAGGATGGTATAAAATAAAGTCAAAGTGTGAAGAGTTGTATGCAAATTTGATGCAAAGTGATGAAAGTGAGCCACAAATCATAAGAGTAGAAGTGTGTGTGTGCGAGTTGTGATAGCAATTTTCTAGTGTGTTGAAGGAAATGAATTGAAGGTTTCTACAATCTTGAAAATGTGTATTAATTGTTGTGGTGGATATTTTTGTTCTCTTTTGTATCTATAGGCAGTGAGCCTCCCTATTGGACAGTGAGCCCTTGGCAGTGAGCCTTTTTTTATATTCTTTTATATTGTGAGTTAACCCTAACCATGGTTTTTCCCTCATTGGGTTTTCCACATAAAAACTTGGTGTTCATTGTGTTGATTTTCTTTCTGTTATTTATGTTTCATGCTCTTACTTAATAATAGAATAGTATAGTTGTGAAATTAATAAGTGTTGAGTTTTAAGTTTGAATTGTGTGATAATTGATTCACCCCCACTCTCAGTTGTCCTACACTTGTTTAAGAATCCTATTTTTCCTAGTTCTCCTCGTTTTCATTGACAAAGTAGAAAGGAGTATGATCTTGTTGAACAACTAGAAAATACTCATGCTAAGATATCCTTATGACGCCTTATTCAAGCCTCACCTAGTTATCATAACATGTTTCAAAGTTCTTTACAACAAGTCCCTACCCCTCCTAATGTGCAACCAAATGATGTGGTAGCCCAAATTAAAGCTACAACTCTGGACAACTTAGACATCACTTTCCATCAATATGAGTTACCTTCATTAGAAGAGTAAAAAAAAAAATCTTTCATGATAATAGTTCATGTTAATCAAATAGTGATAAAGAGAACTCTTGTTGATAGTGGATCAACCCTTAATGTGTGTAGCATAAACCTTCTTGATAATATTGAAGTAGAAGAAATCCAAATTCAACCTAATTCTTTATCTATTTGTGGGTTTGATAACGTAGGAAAAAACTGCTTGGAATCATCGCATTACCTATTAAAGTTGGAAAGGTACTATTATAAACTTTGGTCCATGTTATGCCTCATGATCTTTCATATAATGTTCTTTTAGGAAGGCCATGGATTCATGCAATGAATGGGGTTCCTTCCACCCTTCATCGTAAAATGAAGTATGTCTATGACAACAAAGTTTACACACTCAAGGTTTATCCTAAACTTGAAAAATTGTTTGATTGCTGAGAAAGAAGGACGATATCCTTTGAAAGTATTGAAACAAACTACAAAATTGGAAGTCACGAAGGAAGAAGAAAACAAGAACATTGATGAAGTCACTAAGGTGTTAGAAGATGATTGGGGTTCCTTACATTTCACACCAAAATTCATGGGCACGAATATAAGATCATAACAAAAGAGTCTGACAAGGGAAAAGAAAAAGTAGTAATGTCAACACAAAATTCAAAACTATCCACCTCAACCACTTTAGAAGAAAAATAAAATTGCAATTTTTTTTTTGATGAAGTTGAGTATGAGAAACCACCAAATCCAAAAGAAATGAAAAAGCTTTATGGAAGAGGTTACGAGATTATGAAACAACTTGGGTATAGTGGGAAAAGATATGGTGCTAAAGAACAAGGTATCCATGTCCCTATAGAGCCTAACATGCAAGAAATGACTAATGGTCTTGGTTATTGCCCCTCAAAAGAAAAAATAAGTCTTAACTCAATATCAAAATTCTTACAAAGGATTTCTCTAAGCCAACTTTAACATTAGTGCATCCTGAACTAATATAAAAGTTAGTGGTCTTGGTTATTGCCCTTCAAAAGAAATGAAAGAAACAAAGAAACCTTCACTTAATATTGATGTCATCACACAAAAAAATAACGATTGGAGTTTGTTAGATGTTATGCCATTCCTTCAAGGAGAGTACAAAATCTCACAATCTAAAGAGTCTTGTGTAAGTATGACACCTTGTACTAATCAAGAGATACCTTTGTCGCAAAATAAAGGAACATATTCTATTATTGATCAAGAGAGTATCTTGTCGAGACTCGTCCAAGATCGTTTAATATCTCTCCCTCCAAGAACATGAAAGAAATTCTACTACAAGAGTTCATTTTGTACATATCATAGAGTTCATGGTCATTCTACTAATGAATGTAAGGATTTGAGTAATAAAACTCAATATCTTAAGGATTTTGGTTCTCTTCCTTGTGTTGAAGCACCTAGTTCCTCTAATTGATACCGATTTTCATGTTTCTCATCAATCACCTCGACTCACCCTTGTCTTGCACTAAGTGGGGGAAAGGGGTTAGGAAGCCTTGTCCTCATATGACACTTGTCATTGTCTCTTTTGGCTAGTTGACTGCCTTCCATGTATATATAAGAGAAAGCTTGTGATGTGGATGACATTCCTTAAGTTGGTTCACATGTGATGTACTAAGTTATCTTTAGTATTGCATTTTTGGGGGCAACCCCTTATTCATGATGCAGTTTCATTCGAGAACATATGACATGGCATAAGGCTTTTTGAGTAAGCTCTCATGTCTTCTTCTACTTTCAAGTAGATTGATCACAACAATGATGTTAGAAATCACTTTAAAGTGGGGGCATACATTGACACTCATTGTAATGCCCGTGCCACGAGACCCTAGAGGACAACACTCTAACACGAAAAATGGAACAATTTTTTATTTTTTTATTTTTAATCTTTTAAAGTGCAATAAACACACCATTGCAAATGAAACATTAACTCATAGCTAACCTAAGTCCTCTAAGGTCTAGGACTATGCTACATGATTCCCATCAACTAACTAGCAAAAAACTATTAATCATTACATTAAATAAATTCTAACATCAATAAGGAATTACATCTAATAATCTCTTTCAATCAAGTAATCAATGTGATACAACCATAACATGAATACATAGAGATAAATTGATTCAATCAATTTAATTCACATATACAATAGCATCTGATATAAATCCCACTGTATAATAGAGATTAACATTAGTTTACTTCATTACACTTATACATCGGATCATCAATATCTCCTCGTATACAAGCGAGGAGTGCACAACAAGGTATGATACATGATACATTGGATTTGTGATACAATACAAGTACATGAGTAAAGATCCACATGAGCTAGTACAATGCAAAAGTATTCAATCTAGGAGAAGTCACTACAATCACGAACAAGGAGAGGAAACCCAATGTAGTATAATGCATTTTCCACCCAACCATGTGGAACCAAAAGGTCCACCCCCCATGCTAGGAGATAACATAGGGTTCCACCATCACAACAAGAAAAAGATAATAGATAACACAAGGCTAACATGACATCAATAAACAAGTAAAGTACAACATCAAATGATATCAACATCACTTCTAGAGGCACACCACATCAAAGAGAGACAAGAATCAAGAGGATACTAGGTTGTCATAGGAGGAGTGTCATCGTATAATTTGCTATGGGTTACCATAGTGTAACCTTCCTAGGCTACCAAACGTCCATCCTGGGTTACCTTGGTTGCCTCTACTAGTTGTCGGACCCCCATACAAACTATGTAGGATCAACATACATTCCAGTCAGACCATGCAGTTGACCTTGCCATTCTAGGCCTTCTCAACTCATCTTAAGCCTATACAAGCACTTGAGCCATGAGTTAGGCATTAACTTATCCTGATTAGTGTTATTACTACCCAACCCCCTAGTTTATTTTAGGTTATCACTTAATTATAAAACTCCCACATAGGTTACCCAGGCACCACTTTGGGTGTCGGCCTCCATTGAGAGCCACTCCCCTATTGACAACAAGGAAACCCAATAATCAAATAGCAAAGCCACTTGCACAATCACAAAAATCATTAACAAAACAACATGGTGAGGCATAACCCTTCCCACTCACAAGTTTCCAAGGAATTCCAACCACAAAGGTAAACATTTAGTGCAAGGATAATAACTAGCATAACATAATCAATATAAAATCCCCAACACCAAAGTTAATCAAAATTTCCATGAAGAGGATGATTCTCCCTAGCCTGTGGAAGACTCCAATTACACAAGAGTTTAGACATAAAGAAAATCTCACAATACTTCACTTAACCACTTATTGACATAATTCATATGATAACTTCATTAAAGTCATAACAAGAATTCAATTCAAATTGATACAACCAAAACATCTTCTAAATGAATGTGAGAGTGCACATATATTTACTTATACACACACATATACATATATGTATTTGTTCATTGGTAAGAAAAGATTAAAATTAAATAATAGAATATGGATTTAATCACATCTCTGCCTTTATATACTTATACATACATATATAAATATACATATACATATACATATATATATATATATATATATATATATATATATATATATATGTATGTATGTATTCATATATATATATATATATATGTTTATTTGTACATACGCTGATTATATATTCAAACCTCATTTAAATGTAAAATAAACAACATCAAACAACATTCATATATGCTTTGAATAAGATTTGAATATCAATGAATATATGCTTAAACATAAATTTCAATTATCATATAGAATCATACATTTACTGATATATAAATATAACTTACAGGTCAATTTGGCCGATTTCTTTGTTTTTAAACATGTAGATTTCAATTAGCTTCAAGTTCAGCCAAAGGGAGATCAACTACACACACTCAAAAAATAGTAAATCATCAAATAGAAAGAATATTAATCAGCCTAAATACATGCAATAAACCTAGGACTAAAAAAAGAGTTATGGAAAGAAGAGCGGAGTGGTGATAAGACAAGAACATTGGAAAATACCAAATGGAATCATACAACAGTAGTTTATACATTCTTGATCATATATATATATTCATTTTCACTGTATGCAAAGGGGTTGATTATTGAGTATGAATGGTGTAGTGATTGTATCTCCTCCCAAACATTTATAATGAACATTTGTTTAGAAAGACTTCAAACTAGTTATATGCCAAGTCTTTGATGCATAGCAGCCGACTAGAGAGAGCTTGATTAGATTTCAACATAGCCCACTCCTCTACAATTCACATTCTATAGAGGGTTAATAAAATATGCATGGCCAATACAAAGTCATTTCAAGGAATGGTGAAGTGATAAGACCCAATGAGGACATGTGCAGGCTAATTCAAAGCCTTTTGTTTTAAACAATAATATCTTTTGTCTAAAGATTACTTCAGTTAACAGCGACATCAAATGTTGGGTTAGCTTGCCTAAGAAAAAGATTTCAAATTCTCTACAGGAGTAAAAATATCAATTGAACTTACAAAGGAAATTTTAGCATGCATAATCTAAATACAGACTCTATAGACATCAAATCCCTTTAAAATCAAATGATAGAAAATTAGGTTCAAAATTCCTTTACATAATAATATTTGTCAAGCCTTAGAGAAGGGGGCGTAGGAATTAAATTTACAGAGCCAAGATTATAAATGACCAAAGTCCTCAAGCATAAAATATGGCATATACTATAATTATAGTGAAACAGAGCTTCAAAAAATAATGGCATACCCAGTATGAAAGTTTATAGCAAGTACTACTATATGAAGATAAATCTTTACCATTTAAGATAACCAATAAAGAACAAATGGCATAGGAAATAGAGGGTTGGAGTCAAATAAAATTGCAGAGCAAGTATAAATGGTGTAGTTGGTAAATTTATAGAGGGTACTATTTACAATTGTTTAATTTAAAGACCATAATAGACTAAGAAATGTTTTCTTTCAGAATAATAAAAGTATTCAAGCTCTTGTTTTAGAAACGAAGAAAGAGTTTTTAAAGGAATAGAACCTGGTTGAAACCAATTTTTGGAGCTAAAGAATGATGCCAAACTTCTTATTCCCAGCTTGTAGCTCTCACACACTTCCAAAGCTCAGTAATCTCTGCAAAAATACACTTCCAAATCCCCCAAAACCCCCAAAATACCATGAGTTTTTTCAAGAAACAGAGAAAACAACTTCAAGAACCAGAAACTCCCACACAACCAAATCCAATTAGTTTCCCAAAAATAATCCAAAAGCCCCTCTTCAGTTAACTACCAATAATTAATTTATTCCTCCACTCTCTATAACTGCACCCTCTCCATTAAATTCATTAATTTATTTTCTTTTATATTTTCCCCACTATGCACAATTTCTTCACTTGGTTTCATTTTTTAATATATTTAAAAAAAATTCATATCTTATGATTTATACACCAATAAATTGAACAATTAAATATTAATTTATTAATTCAATTCTCTAATTCTAACTTGTTTGCACATTATTGTAATTAAATATATTTATATAAATATTTCATTTATTTTTCTAGCCATTAATTCCAATTTATTTAAATCAAATAAATACTTTATTAATAATTTATTTAATTGATACTTCAATCATAATCAAGCTTTTATTTAATTAACCCAAAGCCTTTTGATTTCAATTATCTTTATTTAATATAATAACCAAACAAAGGCACCCATCAATCACATTGCTCCAAGAATGTACTATCAAGCAATATCCGACCACACAATGACATAGAAGACAAAACGACAACATAGACAACACAACTTGAACTGACCTTACAAATGGGATGTGACATCAGAAACTCATCCTCAACGAGGACAATGGCACAATGTGGGGGACCTGATGCTACCTCTGAATCAACAACCTCCATTGGAATTTAGGCACGCTCAAACCTAGCAATCTAGGTGGAGTCGATGCTTGGTACCTACAACCTGCAAAAAATCACATAGTTAAACATGTTCATAGGGAAAGTAGTCAATCACATCATGAAGGGAAAATCATAGTGTCATAGGGCACTCACAAACAAGTGATGTGACCCTATTCCCCTCCACTAATACATCGAAACACAATGATAGATATCAAATCATGATCTAGAATATACATCCAATAAACACATAGTATTCAAATTCTCACATAAACAATTAAACTAATCTTATAACCATGATATAAGCATAAAACATCAGATATAATAGTGTCATCAAATATCGTCATAACTAAGCATCAAAGTGTTATAGTATCCAAGTGTCATCAAACATGTATCATCAAGTCCAAATGCTTCTATGTATATACTAGAAACAAAAGAAAACTAAGGGGCACTACATCCTCCTCCCTAGGACTAGGCTTACTCCTAGAAGCTTTCAAACATAAATGGGTAACACTCACGCATTTTGGATACATCGTCCCAAGAAAAAAAAGAATCGACACTAGGATCCCACTGGACTTGCACCTGGACCAAGACTTGGCCCCCGTGGGTCAACTCCTGATGCTATAGGATATGCATGGTTTCCAAAGAATGATGTCCGTCTTCTACCAAAAGTTTCTCCAACTAAACCCTGGTGCTTAGCCTAGTAGTTATCCACCACTAGAAACACCCTACACTAACTCATTTGATTGAAAAATCCGACGAAATTGTCTACGAAATATGAATAATTTGATGTATCGTCAGGCACTCATAAAATTTGATTTGTAATTTTCAATTTTTTGAAATTTTATCCCCGACGTTCATCGAAATTTCGACGAACCTCAGGTTCGTCGAAATGTTGGTTGGCATTTTCGTTGAATTTTTGACAAACATGGAAAATAGAAAAAAACAAAATTGTGGCCGACATAAAGAAAAGTGAGTTCACGCCTGATTTATTACGACAATATTTTGCTCTACTTGAGACAGTTTGTGGTGAACTAAGGTCTATTTTCTTGGGAAAAATTAGAAAAAATTTAAGAAGATATCGCTAGGTTGAGGGTAGTCATTGTTTTTTTGCAGAATTCAGTTGTGAAGTCATATTTGTAATTCCAGGTTTGAAAATCATATTTTAAAGCAACATCTCATCAGATTTCATTTTTAGAGGTTTAGGGTTTTGAGAATTTCATGTCCAGATTTTGTTGTATGGAATCACCATAAGATCACAACCAAGGAATAGATTCTTGTGATTGTAATTATGTGATCCATAACTCTACTGGTCATGTGGCACAATTGTGCTATAACAAATACAAGATGCATTCATGTGTGACCCAAGTTTAATGTGGCTATGTTGTGATAGAAATGGAGGCACTCATATAATATAGTTAATTCAGGTTGTATAATGTAGGTGTCAATCATCATTGGGTGCATTCAGGTTTTCTCAAGTTTAATAGGTTAGGATGTAATTATAGCATGATCGAAGAGTGATAACCTCTTGCTACAATAAAGAGCCTATAACTTTGGTCGATATGCAGAGTGGTTGTGTTATATCAATTATGTAGTGCATTCAAGCACAATCCATGTTTAATGGGCTATTATAGAGAGTGATCAAGATTTTCTAAACCTTATGAATGTTACTTGACATATATTTGCATAATCTCAAATTCCTTTAGAGGCTTTTGAATTATTAATGTATCCTATATAGGGTTTAAAATGATTTCTTTTAATTAAAAATAAATAAATGATGTATTTCCCTGTAATTAGATAATGTGGAGATCTCCTAAATCTACCCCAGCACACTATCCTCTTTGGCACTGTATTCATTACTCCAGCTACTAGGGTTTTGCATGTGACATCTTTAATGTCTTCATGATTGTGGCTTTTAAATAGATCTCAGTCTTTGCTTTAATCCTTTTCATTGTAACCCTTGAGTTCCATAATCCACCTTCAATCTCTTCTAAGAACAGTTTCTTAAGCTAGACTGCATAGTATGTATATAAAGCAAGTCTGTCATACCTACCATTGTTCCAAACCACCACTCACTGCCTTGCTTAAAATGTTGCCTCCATAAGCACAATAGCATGTTTTAAAATCATGGTTTCCAGTGATTGACCATTAAGGTCACCACTTTCATCATAAAAATACAATGAGATTTTTGTTTTCAAACTCAAGGCATTATGCAAGATAACATTGTGAATTATTTGTTGTGTATGATTTGATTTTCTTGCACATTTACTGATTTGCTAACTTCCTTTAAGACTAGGTATTGCACCCTTAGCTACAATCTCAAACAACTCACTCTCTATCACTTGAAGATTCCTTTTATGGGCATCCTTCTATAAAATCAAACTATGCCCTATAGACTGCCTACTTACTACAGTGGACTCATTGTTTCATGGTATTGTAGTTCTTAAGATCCTTCAACCTTATTGACACTACTTCACAGTTCACAAGGTATTATTCACTATTCTCCCATCTTTGATCAATCTCAAAACACTGCTCAAACATGCAATCCACTACCTCCATTATACATTAATGGCTAAGAAGAAACATTGAAGCTATGATTACCACTGTTACTTCATTTGGAAAGTCATTCCCTGATTGCATTTCCTTGTCTAACACTACCAAAAGAATTTGAAAAACCCTTAAGGTCAACAAGGGGGTAAGGAAACTCACTGTTAAAATCTCCACTTTAATTACTATGCAAGGTTTGAGCTTTATTATCTTGTCACTATTCAACCTCTTTTTGACTGTCACATCTCAAGTGACTATCATTCGTTTTACTGTAGATTGCATTTACAAATGTCACTAAGCTACATAGTGTTCTTGTTATTGGCTACAATCTTTAGATTGCAAAATTTTGTTATTATCTACAATGTCTCAATCTTTCTAGTATTGTAACCTCACTAATCCGCTATAGTTATTTTTTATGTTTCTACGGAGGCCTAGGGTTTGTACCCTAATCATGCTCTTACCAATGCTTCTATTGTTTTTTATTAGGGCTCTCTCAATGTTGAGGACCCTAGGGATAAACTCATCATAATAAGTGACACATTGCATCTTTAACTAAAAGGATAAATCCGTATTGACATTAGCAATGATGATTCTGACTTGTTGCTCCTTAGGAATGGGTCACTTGCTCTTACTAGCTTACTACCTCCATCAGTGTAGGAAGCTTGCGATCAAGTACAATATTCTAATTTTAGGAGTCTTAATGGTTGGAAATCATAGTAAAATAAGAATTCAATAAGTTTTGGAATTAGCATTTTAAAGTGTTTTTTGGGGTCATTAACTTCTGACTATCTTCTTTTTTGTAGGGGTGGTTGCATGCCAAATTTTTTTGGTGTAAAATATCAAAATTATTAGATTATGTTACTTGTTTATGAATAAAAATTATTGCAGTGTGAGTTTGATATTTTTTGAAGATCTAAATAGTCAAGCTTGGTAAAGAAAAATCATGTTAGATAATATTAGTCTAGAACAAAATGAAGAGACACTTGATTGATTGTGGGCTAGATTGAAAAGAAAGGGTGATGAGAAATGTTATTGTCCTTGCAATAATTGCAAGGGCTTAAAGACGAGATGAATTTTAATCACAACAACTGAGAAACATTGTAGGCAACATGGTCACGTTGAAGGGGGACATGATTATCATCCATTAGTAAGTTGTTCATTATATGTGTTTATATTGATTGAATTTGTAAATGTTTATATCATTTTAACATTATATATATATATATATATATAATCACTTGATCATGATCATGGTTTAGTTGTGTCTATCATTATTATAAAGTTGGGACACCCTAGGGTAGATGATATGGATTATCACAGCTCGGAGAATGTGGTTTTGCAAGCGGATGAACATGGAGCTATGAATATCGAAGATGAAGTTAATGATCCTATGGAAGAAGATGATCATGTGCCAGAAAACATAGTTGAAGATGATGGTATGAATACATTGATCCATGATACATTTAGTGGCAGAGCTAATCATGATGATCAAGATAACTTTGATGATGTTCATGATTTACATGTAATTGAGAAGGCATACGAGCCCCTTTATAAAGGCTCACAAACAACTCTTCTCTCTACTATATTGTTGCTATTGAACTTGAAGGTTATGAATGGTTTATCAAACATAGCAATCTCATGGATGTTAAGGTATGTCATATATGTCATCTTTTTTCATATATTTTAATTGTTGTTAGTTCATCACTAGTAAATAAATGATGAAATATGTACCATTAATATTCTTTATATGAACAAATTATTTTTTGTTGTAAATTGATTGGTAAATTTTTGTTACCACCATCAAATATTTTACCTTGCTTATACTGAGATTTATGTGCCATTATGAAAGATATCGGAATGGAGTATCAAGCAATAGATGCATGTCCCAATGATCATATTATATATCATAAACAACAGGAATTTGCAACAAAATGCCTAGAATGTCATATCAGTAGATATCGAATAAATCAACTAACAAAAAAGGTGTCTCGCAAGGTTCTTCGTTATATTGCCATTATTCCACGTATGCAATGATTATTTAGGTGCGAAAGCTTAGCACAATTTATGGATTACCATGCACGAAATAGAAGTGGACATGGCATTCTTTGAATTCTTATGGATGGTTCTGCATTTAGGGACATGGAGGAAAAATGGCCACACTTCAAAGAAGAACCTCGTAATCTCAGGCTTTCATTGGGAGCAGACGGTGTCAATCCATTTGGAGAGCTGAGATCTATTTACTCAGTGTGGCCTTTTTTTGTTATCAACAATAACCTTCCTCCATGGATGTCAATAAAGAGGGAGCACATAATGTTGTCAATGATTGTTCCAGGTATTTGTTTACATCAATTTTCTTTAACGTAGTAGCATCTCATTTGTTGCATAATGACATATTTTTTTCATTCAATAGTCATGTACATTAATTTATATATATTGCAGTAAAATGGTTATAATAATTATGTAATGTTTATTGTTCATTCAACTAGGTAAGTACCAAGTTAAAGATATGAATGTTTATATCGAGCCTCTTATCTACGAGTTACTAAAGTTATGGAATGGTGTCACTATGTATGACGTCTCTAGACCAATAGGACAAATACAATTTCAATTCCATGCAATGCTTGTATGGACAATTCATGATGCCTCAGGGCTAACACATTTTTGTGGTATGTTATAACATTCAACTGCACTTTAACAATAATTAATTTGATGAAGAAGATATCATGCATGCTTTTAAAATAATCTATTCTTTATATATAATTATAACAATTGACATATTTAATCTGATTATATATGATCTTGCAGGTCTTCAAACAAAGGGAAAATTTGCATGTCCAATTTGTGGTCCAAAGATGAAATCTCATTATTCAACAAGTTTAGGAAAGCAGGTGTTTGATGAGTATAGGCACTTCCTCCATAGAAATCATAAGTATCGAACTACTGAAAAACATCTTTTCAATGGGAAAGAGGAGACTACATCAAAACCAGGAAGAATGACACCTCGCCTATGGAAGTTGGAATATAATAGAATTAATTGTCAAGGTTATAGATCGGATCAAATTGTTTATCTATCATATATGATATGTTTTGAATTTATATTTTTATATTGTGTTGTGTTTACTCATGTTGTAATTGAAAATGATTGTTGTTGTTAATTTGTTTAACTTATATGCTTCATGAAGGTCGTCAAGGTATTAATGGTCGGCTTCCACAGGGACTGAAAAGTTATCCCAGACAATTTAGTAGGTTGCCTACTATGAGCAGCTACAAATTGTACATTTGTTTGATACAATGCATATCGGAAAGAATATAACAGAAACGTTATGGAAAATATTGGATGGAAGGCATGACAAAGAAAAAATTGTCAAAATTTGTAGTGACATTCAGGAAGCCAATCATGCAATGAAAAATGTCATTCAATTAAATAGCGATGGAGACCAAATTAATATAAGTGCCCTTCCTTGGTTATTAGAGCAGCAAAGCAATGCTATAAAATAAGTCATATGAAAAATTTGATTTCCCATAGGATTTGCTACGAACATAAATAATATAATAACAAAGAAAGGTGAATTTGGGTCAGGGATGAAAATGCATGATTGGCATACTTTCATTAAGGTAATTATTCTGGTATATTATATACACTTGTATAATGCATGTACTTTTTAGTGTATTGTGTTTACTATTTTTGAAAAAATAATGAAAAGATCATTTTATAATTGTTGCAGTATATTCTACCTCTATCTCTCCTAGACAACTTTGACAACAATGTCAAGCAAGTTATATATGATCTTGGAAAATACATGAGGTAAGTAGCGAGATTTGTTCAATTCATTATATACATCTTATAATTTTCATTTGTTTTACTTGTTATGTAATATACTGTATATTTTTGTTAAATCTCATTAATATATTTGCGCCTTCAATCACTTGTAGGTGGCTGTCATCTAAAGAAATCCATAAAAAAGATGTAAATTATTGGAAGAGAAAAATTCCTCATCTAATGTGTGAAATGCAAAAGTGTCTACCTTCAACATTTTTCAATGCACAAGAACACTACCTCATACACCAAGTTGAGGAGATTGAACTGTGTGGACCTGTACACACAAGGTCAATGTGGATGGTTGAGAAACACTTGAAATTTTTGAAGAATTTGGTTAGACAAAGAGCACATCTTGAGGGTTCTATGGTGGAGGGATATATGGTATACTAGACCATGGTGTACATTAGTGAATATCTTCCCAAGTTTGCAGCAAAGATCCATGTAGATCACATTTGGGATCCCAGCTCCATTAACAAATTCAAAGGCAAGTACCTGATGGGGAAAGGTAGATTGAGGAAAGTGAGAGGTAATTATAAGATGGTTGAAGATTAATTGGAATACATTTTACATATAGTTTTTATGTATATTGTACTTATTTAATTTTTAATCTTCAATATACATCAATTATAAATTAAGGTCGTATATTGTGGTATTTAACTAATTATATGTCATTTGTGAATCTCAATTTTTTTTGATATAGTTGGTCGAGAGTGGGATGCACTACATTTGTACATCACCAATGATTGGATGATGGTATGGATTGAACAATGTCAACAATCTGGTCATGCATTAACATGGGAAGGTGTGGCTTCATTGGTTAAAGAAGCTCATCGCAATGGAGATTCCAATGTCATACAAAGGGAAATTTATTTAGCATATGGTTTAAGAGATAAACAGGTATGTATAAATATATTAATCACCCATATTATTTAATTATTTTCAAGTATATTGATGTATATATATGTTGAGATTGTTTTCTTTGCATACATTCGGCCAAGAATAAATATGTTTATCAATTGATGATATTGCAATAATTTTTACATGTTTGACATATTGCAGGTGAAACACCACAAGGCTATGTGGTGCAATGGTCATAAATTTTGAATCAAAATGTTGGATGACATGAAGAAAACTTGTGATTCTGGTATAACTGTAGTCTTTCAGGTGACTAATGTTTCATCTAGAAGCGACATACATCTAGAAGTCTCAAAAAAATTGATACTATGGGATTTTGGATGATATACTTGAGTGTGAATTTAAGTCCTTTAGATTAATTTTGTTCATCATCCTATAGTACAGGCTACGATCGAATGAAAATGATCTTGAGAGAACTGTTATTGAACATCATAATGGATTTTCCATGGTTAATACAAGGTTGATCGAGTGAGCTGGAAATGAGCCCTATGTTCTTCCAAGCCAATGTGAGTAGGTATTTTACTCAGAGGTACCAGGTAAACTGGGTTGGTCATTTGTTGTTAGACATGATCCAAGAGAAAGGCCGATAAAGTATAATTTAGTGGAAGAAGAAGATACCGAAGAACTAGAAGACGATGTAGATGATGATCAGGATCAATAGTTAGTTGATGATCTCCCTGACGAAGATGTCGAAGAGGAGGAACTAGATCATGATGATGTAGGAGTTAATGTTCATGAAGATGATATCAGTGTGGATGATGACATTATCAAAACTGATATCGATGATGATGATGATGATAATATGGCCAATCCTTACAATGTTGAATCTGGATTGGATGATACAGACAAAGAGTTGGATGAAGAAGAAGATCAATGACATTGAAATGTATAAGTTATGCTATTATATTATCTATTTGATATTAATTTCTTGATAGAATTATATTTGACTTATGCGGTTACATAATTAATTCATGATATTTTTTATTTTTATGCCATTACATAATTAATTTAATGATGTAATTTCTAATTTTTGAAAGGTCAAAAAATTAAAACATTTCAATAGTGATGTAACAACTTTAAAATTAGTGTGCTTCATGTTTCATGTGATCATAAAACATTAAAAATTCAGTTGTAGAGGTGGTTGTTCAGTGGTTGACATGTATGTTGGTTCTTTTTACAATGTAACCAGGTTTGTCTTGTAATCTACCTATGGAATTGCCAATTCCAATCGAAGGCAGCTCGAAGGACCTGGACCAACTGATGAGGACTTTAAAAGCCTCCTACACTTCGGGCTCTACAAGACCTGAGAGGCTGATCCCTTAATGTGTTTACAACCTCTGCACCATTATTATAAACAACATTAACAATAGCAGATGATCTCACTTAATAGCTCAACACGATAAGATAATATCAACTAGAATTAGCTGTTCATAGACAATATCAACTATCTGGAGTGTGAGATAACTAAACACAATCCATTGTATAAGATAGTCAATGATTTACAATTTGTAGCAAGCTCTAGGAAAAGACAAACAAATACTGAACTACACTAATAATTACAACTTAGATCAGTGCCATATATCCATTGCAGGAGTCAAATTCATAAGCATCTAGAGGTTTATAACAAATTTAATGCATCACATATAAGATCCCTGACAATATTGCATTACAATTTCATCAGTATGCATTCTAACCCAGGACTACTTATCAAATCCTTATACAACACATATCCGCCTATAATCCCATTGAAACATTTTAATTAATTCCTTGAATTAAAGCTAAAATAGAATCGTACACACCACAACGGTGAGATGGATAAAACAACCCTTAGTTATTTCATTCAAAGTTTATATATGCATGTACAATAGAGAGACATGAGCTCGAATTTTCATTTCAACTCAAATGCTAGTACTATTATACAACATTAAATCTCTATGAACTCAAAACTTGTTAGAAAATGACTCAAAACCTAAATTGCATTTATCTAAAACCATCGGACTTTACAATTCGCTCTGCAACTTCACCTAGACTTGACAAAAATTATCTAACTTGCTAACCTGTACTTCTAGCCTTGAAATCCTTCTTATAGAAAATGAAGGAGCAAACAAGAACTAGGCCAGAAAGTACACCTGTCACCAGTCAATTGGAGCACCTGGTGATATTCCAAAATTTGTTACAACAACCACCACCTTGAAAAATATTCTTGTTCATCATATCAGTTGAGGAACGTTGATGTAAAAAACCACAAAAAAACTACACCGAGAAATCTGTCAACACAAAACTAGAACTGTTGCAACCGCAACATCTAATCTACCACCTGTTAGTAGTTCGCTCCTTTTACTCCTCCTCAATCAAATATTTAGTTACCAAATTATGGTACTCATCATCAGTTGGCCAGTCAAAATTAATTACCTCATCCACCTTGGTATTATAAGGTGTGTATTTTACTGCTACCTGATTTGCATCCCTTTCAAAAGATTCCAAAAATGAGCTAGTACTAATGATTTTTTCCATACATCTCACCAACAAATCATAGTCTAAGTCATCACAAATTGAATTGATTTGATCATTGATGGCCTCACTTGCTTGATCCTGCCATTGTTGAAATGACCTAATTTTTCCATGCTCATTAATTATATCAGGTAACAATGTGTTACCCCAATCATTGAAATTCTTCACTAGTTGCCTAATCTTCCTACTCAAGTCATCTGGTAAGGTCTGAAAACCTTGCAATGATTTTACTAACACATGAGTAGGCTTTAATGATTGGGGACTATTATTCATATCAAATCTTGAGGCCTTATACATGATATCCAGATCACTGGCCCTAGGGATCCAATTTTCAATTATTGGTATCACTACTTCCTAATTCCTATCAATATTATTTATTGCTACTAACAACAAAGAATATAAAGAATGTATAGATAGCAATTTTCTATCAACCTTTTCATTTAAATGCCTCAAAATAGTAGTAACAATTTCTTTTTGCTTTAAGAGAGATCCATCATCACTTTTCTTTAATGATTCCTACAATTCATTAATTTTTTGCAAGAGCCGCTTCTTTGTAGGATTGACAGAGCACTCTGTTTCTTCTTGAACTTCCTCTAAATAAAGGGTGAGGACAGGATTCTGACTAGGAGATCCTGGTGTGGAAACAATTGTAGAAGTAGGAGGCACTGACCCTACTATGGAAGGTAATGTACTGGTTCCTGGAGCACTTAATGTCTCCCCAATTTTCTTATACCTAAACCTCTCCACTTCAGTTTGCAACTCAATATTTTTCTGCTGCATCTTATTGTACTCCTTAATCAAAAGGTTATATTTTTCCATTAAGGTCTTCCTTTCAGCTTCCTCCCTTTTAGCAATCTTTTGGGCCAATTTGGCGACATTCATAGTCAAATTAGTGGCCTCAGTAGTTGAGGTATCTGAAGCTCTCTTTATTATCAATCCTCCCTTGAAATTTGGATTAATATCAGAAACATCTAGTTTTCTCCCTTGTGGGGCCAATGCCCAAATTGCTAGAGTTTCATATTCCTCACTGAAAGTAGAGTTTTGCAATGCTGCCTTGACTTCTTCTTCAGAGTCTTGAAAGGGATTCTTAAACTTCATAATAGCATTAAAGGCTACTGCATCTACAATGTCTCATTCAGGCAGAACTAATACACTAGCTTGACTCACTAGTTTTCTTCCTTCTTCAGGAGTGATGTTCTTGAATTCTTCTATTAATTTAGCTTTGTCCTCCTCATCATTCTCCTGGTCTGACCTATCAGGCCTTAGTTCTCTTCTCTGCCTACATTTATCTTGATACTTTTCAAACTTCATCCTCCATACCAATTGCAAGAATACATGATTTTTTACAAATGTATTGTCATCTAGAAACTCCTTGCATGCCTCCATTCTTGCATCTTATACACTTTTACCTTTCATATCTAAATCAGATAAAACTAATTTAGCTGGCCTAGGAGGGGAAGGCATACCAACTTGCATGTTGATTAGTAACAATAATCTCATCCATTAGATCCTCCTATGGTTGATCAATTCTTTGCCTCTTAGGGCTTTTCTTAGATGGTGGTGATGAGGTATTTTCTTCTGGTGATGATTCTAAATCAGTAATTTTGATTTCCTTAGGCATTTTGAATTTTGGACTTGGTTGTGGAGGCACTTTCATAATCTATTTTTCTTTTCTGTCCACTTCTTCATCACTGCTACTATCCTTTTTCCTCCTGTAAATGGGCCACCTTTCCATAGGCTGGTATGCTGGCCTTGTTTCAATTGGTTTAGAACCTTGCTCTTGTACACCTAGACTCAATTCTAAATTTACCTTTTTTTTCCTCAACGTGCCCATAATTTCCTTGAAGTTTCCCATCAGAAAATCAATTTTCTTATGGTGGGGATTGAACTCCAACATTGGATCATATTTTAGATCCATTCTGTGCACAACATCTAGTAGCTTACCATAAGCTATCCATTTCTAATTTTTCAACTCCTATATATTCAAATCAAATTCATTTCTAATCAAGTCTTCAGGGAAATTGAACTCATGCACAAATTTTCCAACTTTTATTCTTTGTCTGAAAAGAGCAAAGAAACCCTTAGGATCATGTTGTCGCTTTGGTCTACAACTCAAATGGTAATCATGAAATAAATTATCAAAATGCGTCCACCCTCCCTTTGAAAATACAAAATCAGACACCACTGTATAATCTGGGAAAAATGTTCCCTTACCCCTTCCAGTGAGGTTGTCCTCATGAATACAACCTATCTGCCACATAACTTCTGCAAATCCCACTCTTGGTGGCACATTGTATGGTAGTATATGAGGGGCTCCCTGAAAACCATATACTCTCAAGACAGTGCTGACTGGGTATGGGATAATGTCACCCCAGTTATGGTAAACCTTCAATTCTAGCTTCCTTTGCTTTTGCCTAAGGAAATCATGTAATTCCTCAGGGATCCTAGGTATATTCATCATTAATCTAGCCCTTAATCTGGAAGCAAAACAATTATCAAATTGCATATAAATAGTGCTTTCCTTATTACAAGATAAATCTGCAGCCCATATCTGTACTGACAATATTTCTCCATCAATTGATTGCCTTAATTTCATCCTCTCAGAGAAAAAGTTAGCATTCTTAAACAAAAACATATGCATTAGCATAGAATACCAAAAGAATTGAGTGTCGGTATCATTGTTTTGCAGCTTTGACAACCCTTCATGCATCCTCTCAGCCAAGAAAGAAGTGAAGTCATAGGCCACAAAGAAGTTAGGGTGTTGTATTTGCACCCCTATGAACATATAAGCAATGGGCATTACCGTACTAGATCTGAAACCCAAAATCTAACATAAAGAATAGAAAGTGGCCATGAAATGTTTTGCAAAAAAAATTAATTTGAAAGGTTCTTGGTCACTGGGGCTGATATGAAATTTTGAACCTCCTGCCTTAGCCAGATGAGGTGGAAGAAACCTTGCTCTAAAAAAATATTTTAGCTTTGCATACTCTTGCTTCATTTCCTCAAGGTTGATAGGAACCAAGTCTTTGCTCGGTTTAGTCAAGTCAAAAATATGTTGGAACTCTTCTTTGTTAATGCTCAATAGAAATTTTCCATCATTGTCCCTGATTATTCGTGTAACAGGGTCATATCTTGCAACCACTGCCCTAAGCAGGTCTACATCAGGGAATACATTTGGTACCACTAGCTTCCCCATGTCATACATCCATCCATTTGAAAAGGGTGAGGCAAATTACTTTGTCCGTACCACAATCTAAACAATTCCAAGCCAGTGAGGGGAACCCTAACATCAACAATGTTGGAGCAATTATACACTAACCCTTCCCCCAGGATTTTCCCTTGCATTAGGACCAATCCCTTCCTCTTATCATTTGTTGACAAGGGAAATTGATCCAGGAAATCATCATACATGTTTTGTTTCAAATATTCAATTTATCTAGAATGTTGCTTGGGTGGTGCCATCTTGGACAAACTAGGGATTCTTTACAACGCTATAATTTAGATAGCTAGGACTAACCAGAGATAGAAAATTACAGGAGAAAAAACTGCAATTTCTCACAACTATAATTAAACTATAGCCCTAACACATTCATCAACAAGCTCATAGCACATCCAGCTAATCCTTTCCCAAATTCAAATGCAAAATGACCGGGAGGCACAAAAAATAAACTCACAGCTTTGTTCATAGAACTCCCAAATTCTGGCTGCAGAAACTTGCAATTCTACCTTCGGCTCTGAAATTGCTTCGTGAAATAGTTAAATGCTTTGTGATATAGACCAAGTAGGAAAATTTATTTTGTTGATCAAATCATGCCAACAAGTGTCATCCTCCATTAAAGCTCAATTTCACGCTGCACGAACGACTCCAACCATATTTGATGCAGATTTAAATTCGAGCAGTCAATTATTTAGCTTGATCATATCATCAACGACCACCTTCAAAAAAAGCTAACACAATTGGAAACACGGCGATAAGGGGCCCACCTTACCATACACTATGAAGGAATTCCATGTGGCGGTTGCCTGCGATATCGCAATCCTAAAAATATTGATCGTGCAATAGCAGACAACCATTGATACTGAGCATCAATGATCTCATTCCTTTAACATAGTCGCCAGCCATGTCATTAACCTTCAAGCAGCTTTTCCAATGAGATTATAACATATCCATCGATTTAGAACATCTGTGTCTCGAGAACACTTTAGTAATCCACCCCTTAATACATTTAAAGCTGGCTAGTGTTTCCTTTACTCTTTAGGCTTTATTGGATGAGACACGTGGCACTCCCCCATGATTTCGCAATCAACCCAAGTACCATCGTGGGATGGTGAGGAATGACTCAGATCAAATGGTAGTTGATTAGCGATAGCACAAATTTGATCCCTCGAATAGGACATGTGGTGCCCACTTGTGATTTCATGATCCTTCAATTCCCGATCACGGGATGGCCGGCACCGTTGATATCTATAGGAAATAGATCAATGACAACAATAAATCAACCCTTGCAAAATAAAACATTCATTAAAAGGAGAAGTGGGCATTACTAGGTAGACAACAAACAAAAACATAAGTTGTTTTCTAAAAGATGAAACATCGGGCCAACCAGGACTTAGGAAATAAAACCCTGTGGAGGAAATAAAGTATTAAAATAAAAGTTGGGTTTTAATTTTAATCCGGTGACGTAAGCCTACGCCATTAACCCTAGTGGTCATGTCGCCGATGGCTTAGCCAAAGCCTTTCATTAAATACTAACTGTGCAATGTGTAGGTTTTTCAGATTCAAAGATATGGGAGAAGATCTCGATCATACCCTGCCAACTCGCAGACCTAAGGTGTCACCTTGTTATTTTCCATGAGGTCAACAAAAGGCAGATGTGTGTCCTGTATGGAATGTGGGGCCCAATCTCCACTATTGAGCTCATAACCTGTGGTTTTAGATCGACAACCAAAATCAAAAGCTAATGTAAATCTCTGTCATTCCCTACTAGCTCATAGGATGAAGATGAAGGTTGGTTAAAAGTCGTGAGGTCAATGAGATTGTGATACGTAGCTCCAGTCGTTCAGTTTGCAAAGTGCATAGGACCTACCGACATGGTAGTTGGTTTTTGAGATGAATTAATGTTATTGGTCATGAGGAAGGGGTGAACAATGCTTTGTTGGATGTCAAACCGAGTTAGCCCGAGATAAATATTTTGATCTACCAACTCTTTAGGAGATCAGCGGGCAGTATTCAAATTTGGAAAATGACACATGGTGGTTTTTTTATCATACAACTGGTGAAGCATCAATGAATTATTCCTTGCTTGTGTAGTCATGTCGATCTCAATTTGTGTGAAGATGTTGTTGTTGGCAATCATGAAAGGTGATCTTTAGATTCTCATGTAGCTCTAGTTAAACGGTGACAATACATACGCTGCCAAATTACTAAGCATTGATGAAGGTTGCCATTACCTCGCACAATAAATACACGAGGAATTAACTGCTAATAGTGTCATTCTTGTAGCAGTTAGAGCACTTTTTGGGTTGAGTCTAATCAAGTTTGAGTGCTTTTCTGAGAAGAGAAAATGAGTTAGTAAGGAGGTCTGTTCATTTGAGCTCACAAAAGCTTGGTCCTACTATTCAGGAAGGTGCT
Organism: Sequoia sempervirens; assembly: GCA_007258455.2. NCBI lineage: Eukaryota > Viridiplantae > Streptophyta > Pinopsida > Cupressales > Cupressaceae > Sequoia > Sequoia sempervirens. Next base: position 371,145,959 of record VDFB02193867.1, read on the forward strand.
TTGGTTGACAAGCCCAGGCTTGTGCCCACTGGATGCAGTAGAAGGTTGCAATTCCAGGACGTTGTTGCTCAGCTAGTAGATGAAAAGGGCAAGCAGTCAGTGTGCTCTATTACTAGTGTCAGTAGGAAAATAAGGTATGGGAATGGCTCCTCTAGATGCCAACACTTGCCCATTGACCTTACAAGCAACACTTCTGATGATGTAACCGAGATCAACTCTTACTACTGTCGGTATTTACCTCTCTTCAATCACGGTCTGTTCTCTGATGATGAAGTGATAGCTATGGTGCCATTGGATGTTAAAACCCCAAGCAGACTGATTGGAACCGTATTGGGAAAGGACAAGAAAGAAGATGAGGCTGAGAGTCTATCGTATTGGGCAACAACTAGAAGCATGCATGTATACTGGGTCTGAGTGTTGGTAAGGGAAGGGTGGTGGGTAAATAAAAAGTTGTTTTGGTGCCTTCATGGCAATTTGGTTGCCTAGTTTTTTTGCATGGATAGCAAGAAAGGGGATTTTGATGACAATTTGTGTTCCCTTTTCTTTTAGCTTTCCCCAGTTCATGCACTATGTTTTGTAGATTCAACGTGTGGGAAGTTTTGAAATGAAATTCAAATGCAATGGAGATTTTGTTCAAATGAAAATTTTTGGTGAAATTTCATTTGAGCCCGAAGCTTGTTGCTCCCTTGTCATACAAAAGGGAATTCAAGGCTCATTTGTAGGGAGAGAACTGATGAAAAGCGTTAGCTAGGTTTTGAGTTGAATAAATGGGTAGAAAGATATTTGTCCTCTGATGAGGAAGTGATATTTGTGGTGCCATTGGCTGTTAAAACCCCAAGCGGACGTAATAGAATAGATAGCCTGTTTTGAGTTTTGGATGAATATATGCAAATTATCTTAAATTGTATGTAGATATGACTTATAAGCATGAATAAATGTATAATTCTAATATATTTTCTCTCCTTATGTGGATTTGAGTGAATTTTGAATAAAATGTTAATGATGTTGTCATTCTGCTTTTGAGAATTTGTTCAATTGTGTGTCTATGTTTTTGCTTTGATTCAAGAAAATCAATTAAATGGCTAAATGGAGTCATAAGTTTACAATTATTTACAAAGGATTTGATAAGTAGTAATAAATCAGAGAATTGAGCTCCATAATGTAAGGTATTATATGAGTAGTCCATTCTATTAAATACTTGGGTCATTTCTACTAACGGTAAATGGGTAACTAAATATTTAACTGACAAAGAATAAAAGAATAATATGTAAATGGGTCACTCTCTCACTCCCTCTATCTCTCTTCCCTTAACCCTAAACCCTTAACCCTTAAACTCTAAACCCTTAATATTAGGTGTGTATTAAAACATTATAAAAGCATAAATTTTTGGAGTTCTATTAGGAATTGAATGATAAATGACAATGAATGGGAAAATCTAAGGCACTTTAATATTTTCAACTTAAAAGTTAGAGTTCAATTAGGATTAGTGTTCACTTAGGGTTAGGTTTAGGGTTCAATTAATGTTCAATTTGGGTTAGGATTGAGGATGAGGTTGGGGTTTAATTAAGGTTATGAATTCAATAAGAGTTCAAATAGGGTTAAGGTTAAGGTTAGGGTTGGGGTTAAGGTTAAATTAGGATAAGAATTAGTGTTAGGGTTAGGATTAGAGTCCAACTATAGTTCAAAGTTAGGGTTATGGTACAATTAGGACTAGTGTTCAATAAATGTTCAATTAGGATTACTACTTAATTAAGGTTAGTTTTAAAGTTCAATTAGGGTTTGGGTTAGGGTTGGGATTATGAATCAAGTAGGTTTGGGTTAGGGTTTGATTAGAGTTAGGTTTAGGGTTTAGTTAGAGTTAGGGTTAGGGTTAGGGGTAGAATTCAATTATGCTTAGTGGTCAATTACAATTAGATTTAGTGTTCAATTAGTGTAAGGGTTAGAGTCCAAATAGGGTTAGGGTTTAACTAGGTTTAGGATTAGAATAAAATAAAGTTTTGTGTTTAATTATGATATCTAGAATTTAGTATAGTTTTTGAAAATGAAATAATTTGGACACAGAAAAAAAATAGAAAAGTTGATTTTATATAGATCTTATTTGTTAATTTATTCTAAAATTCTAATTAATAATTGTTTATTTAATATAAAATGAATATTTAATTTAATTTAATTTAATTGTATTAGATAATTAGTAAAACTAAATAGATAATAAATATTTTATGGATTTTAAAAATTATAATTTAGTTTAATTTTATTTGTAATGTCAAATATTACAATTTAAGATTGAAATACTTAATTGATTTTAAAATATTTATAATTAATGTTCAATTTATAAACTAATATTAAGACATTAATAAATATAACCTGTGACATAATGTATTAAAGATGCATCAAAGTATTTATCATTCCTTCGGCTTCACCAATGAGACATGTGGCTCACTGATATCACAATCAATAAAGAACTCACAACTTTTGATCACGCTGATGGCTGGAAACCGTGGATCTCAAACCATCGGCAATCCTTCATTCAACACACGCCTTATTAGTAACCATCGGGCACCTTTCTACCGGGATTATAACATCTCTGTTGATTTAAAACACGTGCATCTTATAACTGCTTTAGTAACCTGCGACATAATGTATTAAAGACCCATCAAAGTATTTATCATTCCTTCGGCTTCACCGGATGAGACACGTGTGCTCACCTGTGATATTGTGATCAACTGGTGGGGTCATCACAGATGGTGGGAACGATCGGAGATCACATGACAATTGATCTATGGCCATGCGAACTTGTCCCTTTGCAAAATAAAAACATTTATTAGGGGAGAGGGCCCAAGTAGTCGTGCGGGGTGCAAATAGTATTAGGGGAGAGGGCACACTCAATCGTGATGATAATACCCAGTCTTACCACATATTTATACTATATATTGTAAATAAACAGTCCAAATGTAAATAAAGAAAGATATTTATACAATCCAAGAAAATAAGTTAAAATGTATTTAATAAAAAATTATATATCAATTTGTTTTTCTTTTTTAGATGAATTAAGAGAATGATTTAAAATATTTTAATTCAAATAACATAAATGATCAATTGAAGTGGGAAAACTTGAATATTATTTTAAAATTTTGAGGTTTCATATTTATGTGTGAGATTGATCTAATATTCCAGAAAATGAATGTTAAAATATCATGAAAAAAATAGACATAGAATGAATGTAGAAGTAAAATTATATTTGCATATATTCATAAAATAAGATCTAATAAACAAAAAATATATGCAATTAAAAATAAAGGAAAAATAATTCAACCCAAATTTAGATAAGAGAGATAATTAGATTATATGATAACTTTAAGGCTAGGGTTAGGGTTTGATTAGGATTAGTGTTCGCTTAGGGTTATGATTAGAGTTATGAATCTACAATTAGGGTTCAATTAATGTTCACTTAGGGTTTCTTTCTTGGGAGAAGTTTATTAATGAATGGTAAGAGTATTTTATAAAATTAATATGTCAAGAATTAATTTTAGATAATACTACATGTGATTTTTCATATGGTATTAAATTGTAGATTAAAATTGATAATAGATTTACTTCCTTCTTTTGCATTGTAAGCTACCATAATATATGGCCTTAATTAAAATCCTATTCATATTTTTAGCTTTTCTAGACTATACAACACGATATCCAACAAAAAAATTTGTTATGCATTTTTTCCAAGCACAAATCCTTAGAATTCTTAATGTGTTACTTAGGTTAATTCTTTATTGCAATAAATAAATACACACTAATATATATATTATGGATTTGAGGGAAAATATTAAAATATTTATATATATAGAAAAGTTTAAATGCAAGGGATTCAAGTACATACCTTTGCTTTTGTTAATGTTGATGAAGATACAAATCTTGATGAAGTGCCAAATTTGATGACATGATGATCAATATAAAAAACTGGAATATCTTTGCTTTATGTGGCACTTGAAATTTTGTACAAAACTATAACTAACTCTACATCAAATTTGTGACTTTCGACCTATATATTTTGCATCAATAAATATGAGCTTTGACACATGCCTCCTAATCTAGCATACAATATGAACATAAATGCTCAAAATAGTTGGGAGTAGTGTTGAGATTGGTGGATCTTTGGGAAGGTCCAATGCTTCACCTTTGTATCTCTCCCTATAGATAGAGGTTTAGATGAATATAGAATGAGAGAGGCAAAGTGATAAAAATAGATAGAGATATAGAGAGAGATATAGGGAGAAATAAATATATAGAGAGATGAGGAGATAAAGGGGGGATATATATATATATATATATATATATATATATAGAGAGAGAGAGATAAGTAGAGAGAGAGAGAGAGAGAGAGAGAGAGAGAGAGATAAGTAGAGAAATACAAATAGAGATAGAGAGGGAGATATAAATAGGGGGAGATAGAGAGAGAGAAAGAGAGAGGGAGAGATAGATAAATGGGAAGAGAAAGACATAGATCAAGGAAGATAAAGGGACAAATAGGTTGAGATATGAAGATAGATGGGGGTATAGGGAGGGAGCAAGAGATCAGGGAGAGATGGGGAGAGATAGAGAGAGGGACAGAGAAAGGAAGAGAGATATGTAGAGGAGGGAGAGATAGAAGATGGGGAAGAGGGAGATATATGTAGAGAGAGGGAGAGAGGGAGAGCGAGAGGGGGAGGCTAATTTTTTAGTTTAAATGCTATAAAATATCAATAAATAATAATAAATATTATAAGAATTATATAATTTGTATTTTAAATTACACACTATATTTTATTTTTTGAAAAATATGTAATTTTTTAACCATTTTCCTATATATTTAGTATTAATATTTTTACATCTTTTAAAAATTCAACATTTAATACAAATAAAATATAGTTAATAATTTAATTAACTAGCATACCTATATTAATTAATAATATATGTAAAACACGCCGAGAGTTATCTTTATCAAGATGCCTATTGACTTGAAACTCTTAAGGAAAATTTCACAAGAGAAAAAACCATTGTCAAGAGAATTGGAGCAAAGATTTATCAATCAATTATTGCAACATTCAAGATCCTATCATGATGTTAAGATTTATGTATGTTCACATGCATGTTTTTGAGCTAGCACTATGATGTAGGTTTCAAGTTTCAAGAAATCATTCAAGCATCAAGATCTATCAATAAATCAAGCCATTTCATTCAAGATCCAATCCTTGGGTTATTTTTTAGACTTCAATCCTCCAAATGTGGCCATTAAAGGGTTTGGTGAGCTACAAAAAGCTTTGTTCATTCATCAATTCCTTCATTTTATCATTATTTCATTATAAAAGTTTAATTACCAAACTAGGGTTTGACCAAGGAAAACCCTTATCCACCAAAAACAAACATTTTTCTCCTCTCATTTTGTTTTCAGGTTTATAGGTGAAGAAGGATTGAAATTGGCCCAAAAGTGCAATTTTGCAAAGTTTTCAAAGTTGTCATTAATGTTGTCAAGTCATGGAAACTCACCCGCATAATTTATTTTCATCCTTTGACAATCAAACCTAGAGAAATTAGAATCTTAGATCCAACATTAGAGGAATGCAAAAAGAATTTTCAAAACCCTATACAAAAACCCATTCGCCTAGGAAAATGAGTCCTATTAGGACACTCTACAACATTTTTGGAGCCAAGTCATAGCATCTTAACTTTCTCAGATCTACTGGTTGATTGTTGTTTCTAATATTTTTATCATAATACTTCACATTACAAGTGGTAGATCTCATAAGTTTGATTGGTTATTCACTTTTATTCTTCTCCCAAAACTATTGTCACTCATTTTATCACTTTTCTATCATAAGGAAGTTATGGCAACATAGTGTCCAAAAACCTAGGATTGATTCAGCTTAAGGGTTGTAAGTTAATTCTAATAATTTGTGGCATTATCCCTCTTCCTAATGAACATGAAAAAGGTGGATTTTTGATTAGGTGGACACCTCCTTTTTCTTTTGGCATAGGTCCCTCCTTTTTAGGTCTCTTATCCATCTCCCCACTTTTCCATTATTTAGAGAGATTTCTTATGAAATCACCATCTTCCTTTGCATTTGAGAGGGGAAACTCCCTCATATGATCTTATTTTGGATATTTGAATATACTTTTAATTGAAATAAAAAGAAACCCCAAACAAAAAATGTACAAGTGTTATTATGGGTTATGGCTTGCTTAAAACTTAATGGAATGTATTATAGATATCAAAGACTATGCATATGAGCTTCATAATGATTATAGGTTTTAAATGGTAACACATCCAAATCAAGATACCAAGAACTGAATATGTTTTCAAAAGTAACTCATTGAAGATTGAATATTTGTTATCACAAATAGGATTAAGGATAACAAAGGTCATCACCAACTTAATGTACAAAAAGATTAATGATGACACATAGAAAACACCATGAATGCACTTCCAAAAATGTTTTCCATTACTTTGTAAAATTATGCAATTTCATAAATCCCTTATGCCGATTTTTGAACATACCAAAAGTCCCTTTACAATAACATAAGCCATGTATATAGGATATCCTCATTGACTAATTTATAACTACTCTGGTAACTACCTCTACAATTTTGAGAGAAATAAAATAAATTTATTTAAGATAGAAATCTCTTAATTTTGTTTAAAGAAGGGTCATTTTTGAACCTTTCATAAATATGAGATAAAAAGTCACCTTTTAAAAAAGAAAAACATAACAAGGACTTATGACTTAAAATTGAAGAAGAAAATTGTACAATTGAAGTAATTGAGAAACTCCTTTTTTCCCATCTGCACCATCCTTGACACCTTCTATAGAAGTCCTCCATGCTACAAGTTTCCTTTGATACAAATATTTTTCTCAGAATATCTTACATAGCTTGACAACTTGGGCCATGATCTTATTTCTAGGAATGATCACATTGCTCATTCTCAATTTCTAGGTATCATGACTCTTTTGAATATCTTCTAAACTTTGGCAATGACCAAGTGCATGACCATTACACATATCAAGAGTATCATAAATGTTACTCAACCTCTTGATCACCTCCACACTAAAGACCTCTTTATTGAACAATTCTATATTGATCACATTTTCAAATTTACTTTTGATAGTCTGAAAGTATAGGTCCTAGATTCCACCTTTTTTCTAATGCATCAATGCTTAGTGATAGGATATCATCTTGATCCTTTGTTTTTATCTACTCACAAGTCACCAAAATTTTCTCTTGTTCTATCAAAATCTGACTAATAATTAAAAGCTTCCATTCCACACTTTTAAACCCCATATCAGATTTATTCTCTTTAATACTTGAGAAAAATATTCTCAATTATCTAGATATTAACATCTATTTGGTTCATCTCCTGAAGGTATTTAAAAATTCTTTGCCACACTGACTCTTCTTCTCTCATCCTTCTTAGCTCCTTTATAATTTCTTTCTTCTAATTTTTTTTTTTTTTCAAAAATATTTTTAGTTTTCTCAATGAAATCTAAAGAATTTTCTTTCATTTTATCCACCCATTTCTTAGTTACCTTTCCATATGATTGGTATTTGTGCACACTTTCTATAACTCCTTTCTCAATTATTTCTTGAGAAATAATAATTATAGAGGCAAGGGCCAAATCTATGGGTAAGGAAAATGTATCCACAATGGACCTAAGATAACATTTCAAAACTTGCACTTGTTTTTTGAGTTGATCCTTCATGTGCTTCTCTTTCTCTTTCCTTTGAATAATTTGGATATGGACACTTGAAATTTGTGCCTATCACCTTCATGTTTTGAAAGGCCAAGATCTACCTTGGTGATGTTCAAATCACTTTCATCAGCTTCGTCTATATTTTTTATGAAATTGCCTAAGCCAGTTAGATGCACATATTCCCTGATGAAGAATCAACTATCAAATTTGATGTAACTTTGGTCTTCCTTAACTTGGTAGATCTCTAAATTAGGTTGGAAACTATGTAAAATTTGAGATAATTAGCTAAGCATTTCTTCTTTTCTTTATCAAGTTTTTTTAACCATGAAGTAACAGGAGTCTATAAAGAGCTTGGAATGTTCATAACTAATGGATCAAATGATGCAAGTAGCTTAGAGACAACAAGGAAAGAATATATTCTAGAATTGCATTTGTAGTCAAAAAATATGGAGGCTTTGCTATAGGAGGAGAATGGGGTATGTCAAAAAAGATATGATGAGAATATAAGGAAAAATACTAAAACTTGTTCTTCACCACTAGGATAACCTTGATGATCCACAAGCCATATTTCTTTAGTTTCTTCTTGTATATAGTTCAACATCCTCTCTTTTGGATTTTATCTCTTCTTCCTAATTTTAGGATCATCCCCACATATACTTCTAAAACCCATATTTTAGAAGTATCTTCATCATCACCACCTCCTTGTATGCTTTTATAAGAACTAGTGATTATAATAGAAGCTTGAGATATGGAAGAGGAAGAGGAAGAAATTTCTTATTTTCCATTTTCCTCTTTGATATATCATATTTGCTTGGAGATATTGTAGTTGTGGCTTTGATTAATTTCTTCCTTACCTAATCTTATGATCCCTCAAGAATATGAGCATTTCTCTCATCAATTTACCTAACTTTTTCAACCACCCAAACAATGGGCGGCAAAGGTTGTATCTAAATATTTTTAAAATATATGAGATCAATCAAATTTATTCCATCATATTCAATTCCTTCTACATGAAATCTTTGGGTAAGTGCAAAAAGATGGGAGGCCAAAAAGGGGGCTTAAGTGGCCACTTTTTTTCTGAAATTAGGAAATACTAACCTTGGATGTGAAATTGAGGATAGTTACACTCAAAATTTTGAGATGCAACAAAAAAAAGGATCGAAGTGCTCGGAGTCTACTTTCTAAACTACTAATTTATTTTGAAAATGGTTGATATTAAGGGTTTCAAAAGAGGGACATACAATTTTTTATTTTTTTTTGGTCATAAAAACATAACATAGCAACTTTTGTACGTCCCTAGCACAGTGAACTTTTTAAAAGTATTTTTAAATTGCTTCGATGAGAAAGTAGCTAACAGTATGTAGTTGATGCACATTTTTTCCTTAATGTTGCTTAGTTTTGGGGCATAAGATGTTTTTAAAACCTTTCAAAAAAGGTAATGGTGAAATAGATCCTGACCAAGGCATTAGGTAAACACAAGGGTTTAAGATGAAGACAAAGCTAAAACCCCAGCCTTAAGAAATTTTCCAACACCATGAAAGACCAGTGACATAAGGCAAGGCATGAGTGAAACAAAATTTTAAGTTCCATCACTACAAGCATTGGATAATTTTATATTAATAGTTTGTCCTATCACAAATATAAAAGGTGAGCACAATAAATAACATGTATTTTCCCATTTAATGTGAAGGATTTTCAAAAAGTTTTAGTGTTCAACTATTGGTCCATTTTTGTTCAATATAAGTTATATTTTAAATCATTATGTGTTGTTTTTATAACAACAAATAGATTTTTTGTGTTCAACTATTAGTCCATATGTGTTGAATATAAAAGGTAGAGATATCAAAGATTTATGGTTATCAATAAGTATTTGGTCCACTTAGGTTGTATATTAATTTTAATTTAAATAAAAATATCATATTCTACAAGCAACAAATGATATTTTTTTGGTTCAACTATTGGGGGTTCCATGATTAAGTTTGGTCAAATTTTAGAACCTTTATGATGAGCCTCCAAACCTTAGTTATAGATAAATAAGAGACCAGTCTACATTTAAAAAAAAATGAAGGTTCTACGAATCTACGATATTCCAGTCAATTGCTAGATATTGAGAAAGTTAGCCTGCACGACTACTGGGCCCTCTCCCCTAAAGGAATAAGGGGACATCACTAGGTCGATGAAAAACAATGACATAAGTTGTTTTAACAAGGGAACACGGACCAACAAAAGACTTAGGAAAAATAAAGTCAGGTGAAGGAAATAAAACAATAAAACAAAAGGGGGCCTAGCCTAGACGAAGTGATGGGGCTTAAGTCGTTTTAAAGCCTTCCCAAAAAGTAACGGCCAAATAGATCCCATCCAAGGTGTAAGATGAACACTAGGTTTTACATGAAGACGAAGGTAAAACCCCATCCTTAGGATTTTTCCCAAACACCATAGATGACCAAAGACACAAGGTAGGATAAATAGAACACATAGAACAAAACTTTGAAGTTCGATCACTACCCATAACCCTAAACTACCTAAACCCTAACCCTTAACCCTTAAACCATATACCCTCTCTCTCTCTCAAGTCTCTCCCTCCTACCCCTTCTCCCTCTCTTAGGTCTTTCTATCACTCACTCACTCCCTCTATCTCTCTCCCTTCCACCCTTAACCCTAAACCCTTAAACCATCTACTCTATACCCTTAACCCTCCCTCCCTCACTCTCTCTCCCACTCTCCCTCTCTCTCTTAGGTCTCTCTCTCCTCCTCCTCCCACTCCTATCTCTCTCCTTAACCTAAACCCCTACCTCTACCCTTAACCTCCTTCCTTTATCTCTCTCTCTCTCTCTCAAGTTCTCCCTCAGCACCCTCCCTCTCAGGGGTCTCTCTCTCTCACTCCTCTCTCTCCTCAAGTATCTTCAATATCCTACCCCTCTCCCTCTCTTAGGCCTCTCTCTCTCACTGCTCATGCTTTGTCTCTCTCCCTTAACCCTTAGCCATAACCCTTAAGCCCTCTACCCCTCTACCCTTAGCCCTCCCTTCCTTTATCTCTCTCCCACTCCCTCTCTCTCTCAAGTCTCTCCCTCCTACCCCTCATCCCTAAACCCTCAACCATAAACCCTTAAACCTTCTATCCTCTACCCTCAGCACTCTTCCCCTCTCCCTTCCCCCTCCTTTCTCTCTCTCTCTCTACCTCTCCCCTTCTTCCCCTCTTCCCCTCTCCCTTCCTCCTAATTCTTTCTCTATATATCTCTCTCTCCCTTTCCCCCTCTCTCTCTATCTCTCTCTCTCCCTTCCCCCTCCTAATTCTCTCCCCCCTCTCTCTCTCTCTCTCCCTCTCTCTCTTTTTCTCTCTCTGGCTCTCTCTCAGTCTCTCGGTCTTTCTCTCTCTCTCCTCTCTCTCCCTCTCCCTCCTCCTCTCTCTCTCTCTCTCTCTCCCTTTCCCTCTTTCTCCCTCTTTAGAAAATTCCTATTTCCTTTTTGATAGGTTAATTATGATTTGATTAGATGGGTTATGAAGCACTTATTTCAAACAAATATCTTTATGAAATAAGTATATTGGAATGAAATTAAATATGATTTGTATTCCAATGTAAAAACTATAAATAATGGAAACAATTATTTCAACACATAAACTATTATGTAGTAGTCAATTAAAATGAAAAAGCTTACTCTATATTAGTTAGGATACAAAACTAAGAAAATGATCTAAAGTTACTTATTTATCCTAGAGGAACTAAGTATATAGTTTACAAAGAAAACCAACAAACCCACAACTACCCCTATTTTGAAGGAGTTTAGTTTTCTCCCCTTCCTGATCTTGCTAATATTGTTTAATTATTTTAAAGAGAAGAAGGGTCATAACACAAATTTATTCAACCTAGTAAATAGCTTGGTTAATGAAACTTGACAAAAGCAACAAAAAAATTGGTAGATTTGGCATTTCATGTTGAATGAAGAGTGGTGACAATAATCTACTTATAGTTTAATAAAACACTATTTTTATAAGAAGGCTTGACATTAGAAAGATAAGTGTTACTTATAGTTTAATAAAACACTATTATAGTTTTACCAACATATACTATTGTATGCTTGCATGGATTCTTAGTTAATATGTGGGGAGATAGAGATAGATGGGGAGAGAAAGAGAGAGAGATAGAGATATATGGGAAGAGAAAGAGATGGAAGATATATGGGAAGAGAAAGGAAAGAAAAGTGGAGATAGAGATAGATGGATAGAGGGATAGGAGGAGAAAGTGAGAGATAGAGAGAGGGAGATAGAAGGGGAGAAAAGGGATATACATAGAAAGAGATAGAGGAAGTGAAGGGGGATACAAAGAAATAGAGAGATAGAGATATAGAGTAGGAGAGAGATGGGAGGGAGAGAAGATGGAGTGAATGAGAGACCAAGGGGGAGAGGGAGGAATAGCTCAATAGATAGGGGAAGAGGCTGGGAGTGACATAGATAGTGGGAGATATAGAGATATAGAGAGTGATAGGGAGAGATATATCAATTACCCTCCCTATATCTCTATCTATTCATCCTTATGTCTTTATCTCTCTACCCCTCTCTATCTCTTTGTCTCCCTTTCTATTTGTATGCTTGTCATTATCTCCCTCTCTCTCTATATTTTCTTCTCTATATTTATCTTTGTCTCCTTAAGTGTGGAATGGGTACATTGAAGAGGTCTTAAAGGAGAATTATCATATCTTTAATCAAATGGCATGCTACCTTGAGCATAACTCCCCAAGGACACATGCCATCCTTGGATTATTGACATGAAACAACCAATCAAAATTTAGTTTCTCTCTCTCATATTAATATATATTACTATTATATTAAATATATATTATATTAATTATATTTTGTATTATATAAAAATATACTTATTATTAATTATTAATTATAATAATTTTATAAGTATTTAATAATTTTGTTAAAGAATATAATATATAATTATAATAAGTTGAATAATTATATTATTTATTATGTAAAATATAGCTAATATATACTTCACTATATTGTAGAATATTAAAACCAAGCTAAATGGCACCAAAATTTTGAACTTAATTAACATACTGTAAAACCTAACGCGTGAAACTAGGTTGTAGCTCATCAAATTGGAGAAGTGAACGGTCAATACCAGCACTGAGGAAGAGTTTGGAGTAGTGAAAACAAGGTCAATGCCAGCGCCGAGGAAGAGTTTGGAGTAGTGAAAACAAGGTCAATGCCAGCGCTGAGGAAGAGTTTGGAGTAGTGAAAACAAGGTCAATGCCAGCGTCGAGGAAGAGTTTGGAGTTAAAACAATGTCAATAATAGCGCCAACAAAGACTTTGGATGAGTGAAAACAAGGACAATATCAGCGCCGAGGAAGAGTTTGGAGGAGTGAAAAAAAGGTCAATACCAGCGTCGAGGAAGAGTTTGAGGGCACTCAGGGAAATCGACAACCAAGGGGCAATGAGTACTATAAGTTTGGCACCCCCCCTTCTCTTTAACCTTCAAATTTTAATGCCTAATTTCCAAAGATCTTCTCGTACATTGGCACCCCCATTCTCATAAAATGGTATAATATAAGACAAAAAATAAAATAGCTTATACAGAACATATCCACCTACAATCCAATTCAAGAATTTTAATTAATTCCTTGAATTAAACCTAAAACAAGAATCATACACACCAAAACAATGAGATGAACGAAACAACCCTTGATCATTTTATTCAAAATTTAGATATTCTTGTACAATGGAGAGACATGAGTTTGAATTAATCATATCAATTCAAATGCTAGTACTGTCATAAAACATCAAATCCCCATGAATTCAAAACCTACTATAGAATGACTCAAAACCTAAATTGCATTTTCTCTAAAACCATCAGACTTTACAATTTTCTCTGCAACTTCATCTAGAATTGACCAAAAATAGCTAACTTGCTAACCCGTACTTCTGGCCTTGAAATCCTTCTTATAGAAAAAGGAGGAGAAAACAAGCATCAGGCTAGAAAGCACACGTGTCACCAACCAATTGGATTGCCTTGTGATATTCCAAAAATTATAACATCAGCAATCTCCCCAGAGAATCTTCTTGTTCATCGTGCCCGCTGAGAATGGTTGATGCAGCAACAAAAAAATTCAAGAATTTTGCGCCTAGACTATCACCAAAAAAAAAACTGGAATCTGCTGTAACTACAACAACTGATTTGTCAACCATTAGCAACCTACTCCTTTTCACTCTTCCTCAGTTAAATATACATTTACCCATTTCTGGTACTCTTCATCAGTTGGCCAATCAAAATTGATCACCTCATTCACCTTGACACTATAAGGTTTGTACTTAACTGCTACTTGATTTGCTTCTCTTTCAAATGACTCCAAGAATGAGCTGGTGCTAATGATTTTGTCCATACAACTCACCAACAAATCATAATCTGAGATACCCTATTTTTCAGCGTTTTGTAGTCCAAACATGATATAAAGGGGCTCCTACACTTTTTGTGATTACTGTACCTTGTGTAAGAGGCCCCATGGATACTGTTGTAATTGTAGGATGCATGAATAGGGCATAGGATGTGAAATAAAGAAGGTATAGCTGCTGTCCTTAATAGTTTTGTGAAGAAAATCATGTGAAATGAGAGGTTCAAGCCTAGGTTTCAACAAAACATGTATGGGAGATCTGATTTTATGAATTTTTATCCATGTCGCAGACCTAATGGGTTGTTTCTAAATACTTGAATATAAATGATATACACACACACTGTATATATATATATATATATATAGCAATATGTATGTATGTAATATGTATACTATCATATGTATGTATATGTATTTTTAAATGTAAATGTAAATGCAATTACTGGATGCTCTCCTAGAACAATAAATGCAACATATCATTAAAGAAATCTATATCTATGTATATAAATGTGTATTTCTAAATGCAAAGAGCATATGGTTTTCTAGTGTTATAGATACAACATATCCTTAAATTAATATAATTGAAATTCTAAAGTCTTGAACACATATAATATGAAATCGATCAAACTATTAAACTACATGAGAAATAAATGAAAACAGTAAATGCATATGTATGTGTATTTGTAAATGTAGGTGTAAAATAAATAAGAATAATGAAAATTATAAAAGAATACAAGGAAAGTGTTGGTTTCTTTTTTACTAATAATGAAAGAATGCAACTTAGATCAGTGCCATATATCCATTGTAGGAGTCGAATTTATAAGCATTTAAAGGTTTATAACAGATGTAATAGATAACATGCAAGGTCCCTGACAATATTGTATTACAATTTCATTAGTATGTATTCTAACCCAATACTACTTATTAAATCCTTATACAAAACATATCTTCCTATAATCCCATTAGAGAATTTTAATTAATTCCTTGAATTAAAGCTAAAATAGAATTATACACACCACAACAATGAGCTGAATGAAACAACCCTTAGTTATTTTATTCAAGGTTCAGATATGCACATACAATGGAGAGACATAAGCTTGAATTTATCATTTCAATTCAAATGCTAATACTGTTATGCAACATTAAATCCTTATGAACTCAAAACCTATTATAGAATGACCCAGAATCCTAAATTAGATTTCTCTCTAAAACCATACGTCTTTACAATTTGCTCTGCAACTTCGCCTAGACTCGATCAAAATTATCTAACTTGCTCACCCATACTTCTGGCCTTGAAATCCTTCTTATAGAAAAATGAAGGAGCAAACAAGCTTCAGGCCAGAAAGTACACATGTCATCAACTAATTTGAGCACCTGATGATATTCCAAAAATCATTACAACTGCAATCATCCTAGAGCATATTCTCATTCATCATACTAACTGAGGAAAATTGATACAATAACAAAAACCACAAGAAACCCACACCAAGAATGCCATCAACATAAAACTAGAATCATTGTAACTGCAACATCTGATTTTCCACCTATTGGTAGTCCACTCCTTTTACTCATCATCATTCAAATACTTAGCTGCCCACTTCTGGTATTCTTCATCAGTAGGCCAGTCAAAATTAATTACCTCATTTACCTTTGTACTATAAGGCATATAATTTACCGCTACCTAGTTTGCATCTCTTTCAAAAGACTCTAAGAATGAGTTGGTACCAATAATCTTATCCATGCAACTCACCAACAAATCATAATTTGAGTCATCACAAATTAATTTAATTTGGTTATTGATGACCTTATTTTCTTGATCCTGCCATTGTTGGAGTGTTCTGACTTGCTCATCAATTATACCAGGTAACAATGTGTTACCCCAATCATCAAAATTATTCACCAATTCCTTAATCTTCTTACTCAAATCATCTGGTAGGGTTTGAAAACCTTGTAATGATTTGACTAACACATGAGTAGGCTTCAATGATTGGGGCCTATTATTTATATCAAACCTTGAGGCTTTATTCATGATATCCAGATCATTTTCCCTAGGGATCTAGTTTTCAATTATTTGTACTACTACCTCTTGATCCCTATCAATATTCTTTATTGCTTCCAATAGTAAAGAATATAAAGAATGTATATATGACAATTTTTTATCTACCTTTTCATTTAAGTGCTCCAAAACAGTAGTAACAATCTCTTTTTCCTTTGAAAGAAAACCCTCCTCTCTTACCATTAATGATGTCTGTAATTCATTAATTTTCTGTGTAAGTTGCTTCTTCATTGGATCAACAGAGCACTCTATTTCTTCATCAATTTGTTCTAGAGGAGGGGTGAGAGCAGGATTTTGAATGGGAGACCTGGGTGTGGAAACATTTGGAGAAGCAGGAGGCATTAACCCTGCTGAGGGAGATAATGTATTGGTTCCTAGAGCATTTGATGTTTCCCCAATCTCTCTATACCTGAACCTTTCCACTTCATTTTGCAATTCAACATTCCTCTGTTGCATTTTACTATATTCTTCAATCAAAATGTTATACTTCTCCACTAGGCTTTTCCTTTTAGCCTCCTCCCTTTCAACAATTTTTTGGGCCAACTTGGCCACATTCATAGTTAAACTAGTGGCCTCGGTGGTTGAAGTCTTTGAAGCTCTCTTTATTATTAATCCTCCATTGAAATTTGGATTAATATTGACAATATCTAGTTTTCTCCCTTGTGGAGCCAATGCCTAAATTGCCAAGGTCTCATATTCCTCACTGAAGGCAAAGTTTTGCAATGTTGCTTTAACTTCTTCAGAATCTTGAAAAGGATTCTTGGACTTCATAATAGCATTAAAAGCCACTGCATCTGCAATGTCTCATTCAGGAAAAATAAATACACTAGCCTGACTCACTAGTTGTCTTCCTTCTTCAGGAGTGATGTTCTTGAAGTCTTCCATTAGTTCAACTTTTACTTCATCATTTTCCTGGTCTGACCTGTCAGGCCTTAAATCCCTTCTATCCCTGCATTTATTTTGATACTCTTCAAATTTCATTCTGCATGCCAATTGCAAGAATACAGGAGTCTTTTCAAATGTATTGTCATCTAAGAACTCCTTGTATGCTTCCATTCTTACATCTTGTACACTTTTACCTTTCATATCCAAATCGGATAAAACCAATTCAGCTGACCTAGGAGGGAAAGGAATACCAGTCTGCATGTCCTGATCAGTAAAAATAATTTTATTTGTCAAATCCTCATGTGGGTGATCAATTCTTTGCCTCTTAGGGCTTGGCTCAGATAGTGGTGATGGGGGACTATCTTCTTTCGAAGATTTTAAATCAATGATCTTGACTGCCCTAGGTACTTTGAATTTTGGACTTAGTCGTGGAGGGGCCTTCATTATCTGCTTCCCCTTTCTGTCTATTTCTTCCTCATCATTGCTACAATCCTTTTCCCTTCTATAGATGGGCCACTTTTTTGTAGGTTGGTATACTGACCTTGTTTCAATTGGCCCAACACTTTGTCCTTGCATACCCAGACTTAGCCTTAAATTTATCTTCTTGGTTCTCAAGGTATCCATAATCTCCTTGAAATTCTTCATTATAAAATCAATTTTCTTATGGTATGGAGTGAACTCCAACAGTGGATCATATTTTAGATCCATTTCATGCACAACATCCAGAAGCTTATTGTAAGCTATCCACTTCTCTTTGTTCAAGTCCTGCTTATTTAGATCAAATTCATTTCTGATCAGGTCCTTAGGGAAGTTGAACTCATGTGCGAATTTTCCTCCTTTTATTTTTTGTCTGAAAAGAGCAAAGAAGCCTTCAGGATCATGTTGTCATCTTGGACTAAATCTCAAATGGTAATCAACAAAGAATTTATCAAAATGCGTCCAACCTCCCTTTGAAAATGTAAAGTCAGACACCACAGTATAATCAGGGAAGAATGTTCCCTTTCCCCTTCCAGTAAGGTCTTCATGAATACAGGCCATCTACCACATAACTTCTACAAACCCTATTCTTGGTGGCACATTGTATGGAAGAATGTGAGGGGCTCCCTAAAATCCATATACTCTCAAGACAGTGTTGACTGGGTATGGGATAATGTCACCCCAGTTATGTAAAACCCTCAATTCTAGCTTCCTCCCCTTTGGCTTGAGGAAGTCATGTACTTCCTTGGGGATCCTAGGTACATTCACCATCAATCTAGTCCTTAATCTAGAAGCAAAACAATTATCAAATTGCACATAATTGGGGTTTTCTTTATTACAAGATAAATCCGCAGCCCATATCTGTACTGACAATCTTTCTCCATTAACTGATTGCCTTAAGTTCATCTTCTTAGAAAAGAAATCAACATTCTTAAATAGAAACATATGCATTAGCATATAATACCAAAAGAATTGAGTACTAGTATCATTTTTCTATAGCTTTGACAGCCCTTCATGTATCCTCTCAGCCAAGAAAGAAGCAAAGTCATACGTCACAGAGAAGTTAGGGTGTTGTATTTGTACCCCTATAAACATGTATGCAATAGGCATTACCGCACCAGGATTGAAACCCAAAATCTAACATAATGAATAGAAAGTGGCCAGGAAAGGGTTGACAAAACAATTTAATCTGAAAGGTTCCTGGTCACTAGGGCTGATATGAAATTGTGAATCTCCTGCCTTGATTAGATGAGGTGGAAGCAACTTAGCCCTAAAAAGAGATTTCAGCTTTGCATACTCCTGCTTCATTTCCTCAAGATTGATAGGAACCAAGTCTTCACTCAGCTCACTCAAATAAAAAATCTATTGGATATCATCTCTATTAATTTCTAATAGCACCCCTCCATAATTATCCCTAATTATCCGTGTGATGGGGTCATACCTCGTGGCCATTGCCCTAAGTAAGTCCACATCAGGGAATACATTTGGTATAACCAGCTTCCCCATGTCATACATCCATCCATTTGAAAATGGGTGAGGAAAATTCCTCTGTCCATACCATAATCTGAACATTTCTAAGCCAGTAAGTGGAACCCTAGAGTCGACAATGTTGGAACAATTACACACTAACCCCTCCCCTAGGATTTTACCTCGCATCAACACTACACCTTTCCTTTTATCATTTGTTGATAACAGAAATTGATCTAGGAAATCATCATACAATTTTCTCTTCAAATATTCAATGTGGCCAGAGTGTTGCTTGGGTGGCACTATCTTGGAAAAACTAGGGCTTCATCACAATGTTACACTTCAAGTGGCTATGACTAAGCAGATATAGGAAATTACAAAGTAAAATACTGCAATTCCTCACAATTTTTGATTAAACGATAGCCCTAACAAAAGATTTCAATGAGCTCAATGACAAGCATAGCAAACCCCCTTCCCAAATTTAGGTGCAGAATAACTGTGAGGCAGAGAAAATAAACTTACGACTCTTTTGGCATAAACTCCAAATTCTGGTTGTAGTTGCTTCACAATTTCACCTTCGGCTCTAAAACTGTTCTCACAAAATAGTTGGATGCTTTGTGATACCAATAAAACAAGTAAATTGATTCTATGTCAATCAAATCTTGCCAGTAGATGTCTCATCCGCCATTAAAGCTCATTCATGGGCTGCATGAATGACTCCAACCACATTTGATACATATTTAAATTTCAACTGTTGATCCTCCAGTTTGATCAAATCATTGACGACCACCTTCAAAACAGGCTGACATAATCGCCAACATGGAAATAAGGGGCCCACCATGTCATACGCTACAAAGGGAACCCATGTGGAAGTTTCCCGCGATATCACAATCCCTCGATTTACCATCGCGGGATGGTAGGCAACCATTGATCTTTTCTCATCAGAGATCCTGCTCCTTCAAAGTGGTCATCATCCCTTCTGCTAACTGTCGAGCAACTTTTCCCTCAAAATTATAACATCCACATTGAAATAAAGCATCTGTGTCTCACAAGCACTTTAGTAATTCGCCCCTTAATATATTTAAAACCGGCTAATGCTTCCTTCACTCCTTAGGCCTTATCGAATAAGACATGTGGCAGTTGCCCATGATATCGCGATCCAATAATTCCTAATTGCGGGATGGTGGGCACCGTTTATCTTGAAAAGACAACACATCAATGGTTGCACATGTTTCATCCTTCAGAAAGGGCACATGGCGCCTGCCCGTGATATCGCAATCCAATAATTCTTGATTGCGGGATGGCGGGCACCGTTGATCTGCAGGAAATAGATCAATGACAACGCTAATTCAAAACCTCTGCAAAATAAAAAAAATTATTAAAAAGGCAAGGGGACACCACTAGGTGGATGACAAACAATCAACATAAGTTGTTTTAAAATGACAAAGCACAGGGTCAACCCAGACTTAGGGGAAATAAAAATTTACGGAAGCCACAGAATTTAAAGACCGAAGAGGCCAACGTCTAGACAAAACGATGGGGCACAAGATGTTTTAAAACCCCCCTTAAAAAGGTAACAGTGAAAAAGAACCCGACCAAGGCATATCACAAAAATAGGATCTAAGATGAAGACAAGGCTAAAACCCTAGCCCTTCAAAATTTTCAACACCATGAAAGACTAGCGACCTAAGGGAAGGCATAAGTGACTAACAAGGAGAAAAATTTGAAAGCTCCATTAGAAAGGTCTCCTCCCTTCTTGGTAGTGATAACCTCCTCCACACACAACCCTTATAAATTATGAATAGAGGAATATAATCTTTGAAGAACTCAAAGTTGATTCTCTCCTGCCTGATGCAATTAGTCATTTTATCCTTACAAACATTTATAGTGATTACTAGAGGCACATAGACCAATTCTTCATAATAGAAGAATTTGATCATACTTTTCCAATGATGGCATTATGAGAAAACCTTAGGTTAAATGAATAATTCCTAGCTAAGTTCTTTAAATCATGTCCAACCGTATAAGAGAAGACCGCTGCTATGTGTACCGATACCATGGAGAAAGGCTAGTCTTTGGCCTCTTTCATCAATCATCCTACCTTAAAACATACCAAAAATCTCCTAGCAATTAGACATAGGAAGATTTAATATGACTTAAAAAAATTTTATTTCCAAAGCGTAAACTTATGATGACTTAACCAGGCCTAGTACACAGTCCCTCCCCATTGACCACTTAGACATATGGAAATTAAATGTAAATTTTTTGCTATTTTTAGTCATGTAGGTGTCCAATAAACCACTTGGTGGTGTTTCCCTTCAAGTTTATTTACTTGAATGAAGAGAAAAAGTCCTTTGATAACAATTAGAGAATACATTTGAGGCCTTGGTTGTGTAACTGGTGGACCATAGTCACATTTAACACTTGTTACAAAGCTTGGGAGTTAAAACGTTAAGTAGATTTGATTTTTTTTTGGACACATTTGGATGGTAGTAACAATAGCTTGCAATCTATCAAGACTTGATTACCTTATAACCTGTGAAATTCTAGTGATGAAATGATAGATTAATCATAATGTCACCTTGGGATCACATCACCAAGAAAGAACTTCATCCAACATCCTTACGAGTGCAGGTACCACCAAATAGGTATTTGTCAAATTTGTCTTCCTCGAGAGAGGGAAATTCAGGAAGAGAAGAGGAAAGAACCATTCACGGTATGTCTAAAGAGGAGATCAACTAGAGGTCAAAATATTAGAAAGAAAATTCGAAGTAAACACATGGGATTTTTTCCTTGTTAAAGGTGGGCCATGTTTCTTATGATGATGAGGCATAGGTGATGTCAGTGCTCTTGAGAATTCAAAACATCACAATGGGTACCCAAAGAACTTCCTCCAATAAACACCGATTTTTGTGTCAACAAGAGGATATATCACATAGCACCATTGTCATTATATGGTTTGGGCCTATTTTGCATGGATGGCATAAAGGTCTATTACAACAAAGTTACTGAATTGGTGAATTATGTTGGACCTTGTTACAGTTACAAAAGATTGGATTTTTGGTGGAACAATTATACACGAGAGTATCGTCAGGTATACTTTGTAACAAATTATATGCAACTAAAGATAAGGATCAAAATAAAGGGTGGCTATATTACATTATTGAAGGCCAAAGAAAGCATCAGGGAATATTGCAGGGTTTATAAATGAGTACATGACACAGGTCAACAAATAAGCAACCCAATTGCATATTCGAGGCACGCGAGGGAAACCGTGTATTTTTATGTTTGATAAAATCAATAATTGTAGGGGAAGAGTTGCTAATCGATTACAATTTGAATCACTTAGTTACAAACACAGTTACTATGGGGGTGGTACATACTATGTACCATTTTACCCAACCTCCAATTAATGGCTCCAATATACCATTTTATTCTTATGTTTTTGTAAAGTCTATTGGTTTCATTTTGGTAATGTTTCTTTATATTTAATTTTTGTCACAGCGGGACATTGATCGTACGGAGAAGGCTCTAACCCAGAGCACAAATCACGATGTATCTTCAGGCGCTTCTACCCAACAAGTTTACCTCATTGTAATTGTACAAATTAGATACAAGCAAAATGTTTTATTATTTTTTTTTTTCATAAGTTTATTGGGTTAATTTCGATAATGTTTTTAATATTCTTGTTGCGGTTATTTGATTGAAGCACGATAGTAGAGGAGACCATCCATAGTGATTTTTAGTCAATATTTTGTGATGATGACATCGCTTATTCAGAAAACCCTCTTGATACGATAAAGAAGGTCCAAAAAAAATGCAATCAATAAATGGTTAAGTTGGTGTTCCTAGTGCCTCAAATAGATGAGATAAAAGAGGGTTAAAATATTGAGAGAGAGATTACAAAACTTGCAAGTAAGTTGTCATGAGGTCTTTAATTATAACATAAGTTCATTCATGGTTTTATATTTCGTACTCTTTTATGTCATGAACTAAAATATGTCTTGTTTTTATAGGGTTATTTGCCTCCTCATGATGCTCCTGGCCATGATTAGGGTACTGCAAGTGCTGCCGAAGGAGTAGGGGTTGGTACAAGTGTCCATCCTGATCTTCTTATGCATACATCGCATCATCCAACCCCATCATCCGTGCCTATATTGTCATCTAAAATTTAAGCAACACATACCATGTAGGCATCCGTTAATGTACCCTCTGGCAGCGAACACATTCTAGAACATGTGTCAAGACATGTACCTGGGGATGTAGAGGCCACTAGTACTAGTGATGTTTTAGTAGCATTTCCTAGATCATCCCGTATTACTAGTACAGGAACATTTCCGGTCACACTTGTGGTGACCGAATATTTTGTTCCCATAAAGATAGAGAGGGTCCCGAGTACTTTAAAATGTTTTAATTATTATTATATATAATCCAATTGAAATTTACTTATTGATCGCTCTTTTTAGACTATTGATCCCATGATCATTTTGCAAGAAATGATGTTTTTTATAAACATCTAAGTGATATTACATTGGAGCTCTTGAACACCATCACATTACTGCGGTGGAATGCCCAAAATCAAGATTTAAAAGATGAGCTCATTAAGCTGTTTAGTTGTGTTGTTAGGTGATAGGCATTCAGAAGCAAGATCCTTCAAAAGTTGGTACCTATCTAAAATTTATCGCGAGGGACCAATATAGGTCACATTAGAGAAGAACAAAAAGCACGAGCGTCCCCCCATGATTCTGGAGAGGGAGTGGAAGGACCTGGTGTCAGATGGAAAGGAGAAGGTTGAAAAGAAAAAAGGAAAGACACCAACGGGCCAAGGAAGGTATGTGATACTATCAACAATGTAATTATATACTCATTACTCTTTCTTTTTACATAATCTAACGTATTTCAAACTTTTCATAGGCTGCTCAACACATCGAAGGAAACAAGGGCAAGACTAGAAAAACACGGGCAACACAAACTTGGCTCACGGTGGTTATATGAAATTAGCCGCACAAATTATAAGTATCAATAAATGAAATATTGCATCCAAATTATAATAAATTGAAAACAATTTTGGTTTTATCACACCATAGAAGCAAAATTCATGATCTTATGCAAAAATTTAGGGCTCTAAATTCCAGCAAAGTTCTCACAGAGAGATGACTTGAAGGTGCCTTCTAGCAAGGCTATGGAGCCATGGCTGAGCGCCTAAGAGTCTTAAAGCTAGGCAAGCACAACCTTCCACGCACTACATCCAACCACTTGGCAATTAAAATAGAAGCTCAATAAAGTTTATTTGGGAATTGAATCTTGTGCAATCCACTTAGTAGAATTAATGCGTTTGGAAAAAATTAGCCAAACCAAAGTTGGAGTTTTTTGAAAAAATCGGGAAAAAAACAGGAAAAATGGGGAAAAATTGGATTTACAAAAAGACAAAAAATTGAAGAAAAATAGTCAAACTTCTTTTTTTAAAAATTTAATGGCATTTCCATAGCATACAGACATTGAGAGCAAATAAAATACAGAGTTCAATCCATGAATTATAGAGAATAGATTTCGTTGGTTATATTCCTATCGGTGATTACATTGCACAAAACATACTACAAGCATAAATGCTCAGGATGGTGATGGTTGTCTATGCTACATTTTTCATACATCTCTACCAAAGCACTTTATCAAACAGTTCACTGCCTTGCTGCTATGGATAAAAGCCTAAAATAGTTGCTTTTGAACAATTTATGGATGCTTGGAAAAAATCTATCAAAGCATAATAGTAAGCAATAGCATAGACAAGGCAGCGAATTGTTTCAAAAAATGCCTCAAAGAAATGTGGTCTCATGGTGATGGAATGCCATGACAATCCATAGTAATTTGTTTGCCATGGCATTCCTTATGGCATTCCATCACCATGAGACCACATTTCTTTGAAGCATTTTTTCAAATAGTTCACTACCTTTTCTATGCTACCACATTTTTCATACATTTCTACCAAAGCATTTTATCAAACAATTCAACGCCTTCATGCTATGGCTAAAAACCTAAAACAAATGCTTTCGAACAAGCTATGCATACCAAAGCATAATAATAAGAAATAACATAGACAAGGCAGTGAATTGTTTGAAAAAAAGACAAAAAAATGCAGTCTCACAGTGATGGAATGCAATGAAAATCCATAGCAATTTGCTTGTCATGGCATTCCATTGCCATGAGACTACATTTCTTTGAGACCATTTTTTCAAGTAGTTCATTGCCTTGTCTATGCTACTGCATTTTTCATACATGTCTACCAAATCATTTTATCAAACAGTTCATTGCCTTGCTACTATGGCTAAAAGCCTAAAACAGGTGCTTTCAAACAAGCTATGGATGCTTGGAAAAAATCTATCAAAGCATAATAGCAAGAAACAATCCATGGTCTCATGGTTTTTTTTGAGCAAAAATCAACTTGATTTTATTATCATTTTTTTCCAAATTTTAAACATGTTTTTTTGCTATTTTGTAGTTTGAAATAGAAAATAATCATTGACCAAAAAGTCAATGATTTTTTCAAAAAATCAGGGAAAAAATTGTCTAGCCTGTAGATTTTTTAAAAATCGTGATTAATTGGAATTTTTTTCAGATTTATGCTTCTATGGACTGCAATCTATTCAATACTAATTTCCACCATAAAGTAATTACATGCCTATTTGTTTTAAACATTCAAGAAATGATAATACTACACATGACATTGGAATGTAGCCTGGTGAGGGTGGAGCACAACCTGCAGATGAAGGTCATGGTGTGCATCTCGGTACTTTAGAGCATGTAGAGCATGATCAACATGTTGAGCATGATCAAGCTAGAGAAGATCAGGAACATGATGTGGCCCCATCAGGTAAAGGACCCTCCTAAAGTTCTTTTAAACATATTTAATTGCAATTGGTGTATTAATTAATGTAACCAAGTTCATGTTTCAACTTTAGAGCATGTAGAGCATGATCAACGTGTTGAGCATGATTAGGCTAGAAGATTAGGAACATGATGTGGCCCCATCAGTTAAAGGGACCACTCTCATGTTCTCTGCAGGCATATTTAATTTCAATTGGTGTATTAATTAATGTAACCTTTCGTGTTTCAACTACAGATCAGGATTTAAAGGGTGTTCAACATGTTGAGCATGAGTCTATAACAAAAGTTTAGGAACATGATGTGGACCCATCAGGTAAAGAGAACCACTCTAATGTTCTTTTAATTAATGAAATACTTGTAACAATAAATATAAAACATATCAGTTTAACATTTCTTTCTTATTGCAGCAGACCCTTGAGGTGAAGCGTCCGTCATGAGAAGAGGACTAGGCGATACATTAAGATCACAAACAAAGTGAGAACAACTAAAGGGGATAGATATTGATTTAGAAAATGATACTCCACTTTAGCTTTATGTAGCTTCAAAAAAGAAACAAAAAAAAAGTGATTGTAATCATATCATGACAACCATATTTTTGATAATATGTAAAAACTGAAGAATGAATGTTATATGAATGAATGAATGTTATATGTTAAATGAATGAATGTTATATGTTATATGAATGAATGAATGTTATATGTTATTAATGGATGAATGAATGATTAATGTTATATGATTGGGTATGGGGAATTGAGAGTGTTGTGAGGGGGGAGGGCCAAATGAGCTTCCACTGTCATGTGGTTGGCCCTATTAAGTAGAGAATATTAAACTATTCTTGAAACAAGAAGCTTCGATAAAAGGTAATGCACTTTTCAATATAAGAAATGCATCATTTGAAGCATCAAACCAATATGCAAAGATGAAAGAAAGTGCTAATTTTCACTATGGTGGTAGAAAAATGATTCTTTATACCCTGAATCCAAGCTTTGCATCATAATTTTAAGTTGTTTCCATTCCAATCTTATGATTTTAGTTTGTTTGTATGGCTTTGTATGAATACCACATTGTGTTGTGTGTGGATTTGGTTTCAAAGTTTTGTTTTCTTCTATTTTTAGTGGTGACATAACTCTAAAATTTGACTTTTGTGCATAATAGGTTAGTGGAAAAATTGACAGCTCTAAAGGGTTTAGAGGCTCAATTGAGAGAGATACACAGATATTTGGATCTTGTTGTTGAGGGGAGGCTTCGACTTAACCATGAAATTTTGTACCATCTGCAGGTATGCACAAGTTTCTCTACTTACATTCATTCTTGATCATAAATGTTGTAAATGATATTAATGCTTCAAACTTAAGATTCGTTTCATTTTTGTAATGATCAAAATGTTATACTTTGCTATACATTCAAGCATTCTATTGCCCCCTACCCTTTGTTCTCTTCCCCCTCCTTTTAAGAATTTTCTTTGTCATAAAAGATTCACATTTCTCTCATTTACACAAATTTATCTGAAGTGCTAGAAGTGAACAAAGATATGTAAAAGATGATGGATTATATCTAAACAACAACTTTCCATCTTATAGCTAATTAAATCCTTAATATTTGAATAGTTTAGAGCTCCAATAAAATAATTGCCTAAGATTTGAATATGAAGGGACGCGACTTGATTGATCTCTCACCGATGGTACATTTAAACGAATATTTAAAAAAAAAAAAGCATTCTTTCGTTGCAATTTTGATGAAAACATCCAACGAATCACAAAAAAGGTACAACAAATTTTCTATAGTTGCAACAAAGGCTTTGTCGTAACTCCTTGTGCATTTCTTCATTATTACAATGAAGTCTACCAACGAATGACAAAAAAAGGTCCGACGAAGTTGTTTACCTGCGACAAATGCTTCGTCATAACTCCTATAATTCTGTTTCGTCGCACTTTTGATGTAAATAACTGGTGAACCACATAAAAGTCCCGATGAAGTTGCTTAACTGCAACAATGGCTTCGTCGTAAATACTTGCCCATTTCATCGAAATGGTGACAAAAATCTAGTGTTCTTTTGCTGCCCATTTCGTCGATATGCCGATGAAATCCGAAGCCATTTTATGATGCCGACGACTGACAAATCTGCATCATTTTTTCAACGTTTAATTCATCATTAGACGTGCGACGAAAAAATAGGGACAAAAATGTTTTTTCCATTTCATCGCTATTCCGACAAAGATTTTTTGACCCACCGATGAATGTCCGTTAGAAAATGGTGTCAAATTCAATAGTGCTAGATGATCTACTGATATCTCCTATTGTTAGCTCTTAAGTCGCCGGTCACTGACTAAATCTAGATGTGCCCTTTTGAGGACACTATCTAGCAATGTGACCTTGCTGGCCACAAGTGAAACATCCTATACCTCTGTTGAATCCTTTATCACCTAAAGGTGCACTAGACCATAGAAAACTATCTCCACTAACCACAGACTAAGAGCTCCATGCTGGCTTATCAAAACGATCACATTTGTTTCGCTACCAACTTCGATCCCTCTTTTTTTGAATCCAATTGCCACCATGTTGAGACTAAGAGTGTTGTTGTAGCTCACCCTTAGTGGGTGCCTGATGGCCCTTGGAGGAACCTACAGCCTGAGATGTACCACCCTAAGAATCGACACTAACTGGAGGTGCACTACCAATTTGAACCCCCATCTGACCACCTAAAGCCATAGCCAAATTCTCCTCAACTATTTGTGCTTTCTCCACAACTACCTCCATGGTTTTTGGCTCAAACACTCAAAAATCTCCATTGATCCAGGCATTCAAGCCCTTGATAAAGTGTTGTATTAACATACCCTCATCATCTCCAATGCCAGCATACTGCTTGAGCTCATAAAATCTCTACTCATACTATTTGACTAACATCACCATTTGTCTCAACTCATGGAATTTGTCTGCATGATGATGTTGCCAATGGTTGACCAAGAACCGAGTTCTAAATCTCTCGAAGAACATCTTCAATGATACTAAATCTATATCCAAATGGAGCTTTTTCTCCTCTAGATTCCACCACGTGGAAGTAAAACCTCAGAGATGCATAATGACGCACCTGGCCTTGGTATTTCTACCATATGGATGCATAGTGAAACACCTGTTCAGATAAATTAACTAGATCTTTTCCTCTAATCCACTACTAGTCCCATCAAATTTTAGAGGATGTGCTCAAAGAAGGTCCCTCATATGACCAACTAATATGGCATCCTACTCAACTACTAACTCTCTCCTCCTGGGAGACCTATCTCTCTCTAATCACTAACTACTCACCCTCCTACCTTAGACCAAGATGAGTAAGAACCTCCTCTAGAAAGTGACGCAACTGTGTGCCCTCCAATCTTGGCTAAACTAGATTTTTTACTCCACCTCCCTAATTGTTTTATGAACCCTGTTGTTCCTCACGATCAAACTCGTGGGAAATCTAGGGAGGAGAGTCATGGTGATTGGACCCATGATGACCACCATGACCTTTGCCAGGCCCTCAACCTCTACCCTAACCTCTAGACATAATCCTACATATACACCACCAAAGACAAATTTAGGGTGTTAGATGATGTCAACAAGGGAAAATGTAAACTTAAAAATCTAAGCAACTAACACAACTTAATGGGCTCTTGTATATACCCAAAGCACCTAGTGTTTTAACTTGGCTTTGATACCATGTGTAATGCTCACACCACAAGACCCTAGATGACAACACTCTAACACAAAAAATGGTTTTTTTTAAAGTGCAATAAACACACTATTGAAAATGAAACATTAACTCATAGCTAACCTAAGTCCTCTAAGGTCTAGGACTATGCTACATGATTCCCATCAACTAACTAGCAAGAACTATTAATCATTACATTAAATAAATTCTAACATCAATAAGGAATTACATCTGATCATCTCCTTAAATCAAGTAATCAATGTGATAAAACCATAACATGAATACATAGAGGTCAACTGACTCAACCCATTTAATTCACATATACAATAACATCTGAAACAAATTCCACTCCATAATAGAGATTAAAATTAATTTACTTCATTACACTTATACATCGAATCATCAATATCTCCTCGTATACAAGTGAGGAGTGCACAACAAGGTATGATACATGATACATCAGATTTGTGATACAATACAAGAATATAAGTAAAGATCCACATGAGCCGATACAATGCAAAAGTCTTCAATCTAGGAGAAGTCACCGTAATCACGAACAATGAGAGGAAACCGAATGGAGTATAATGCACTTTCCACCCATGTGGAACCCAAAGGTCCACCCCCCACGCTAGGAGATATCATAGGGTCCCACCATCACAACAAGAAAAAGATAATAGACAACACAAGGCTAACATGACATCAATAAACAAGTAAAGTACAACATAAAATGACAACATCACTTCTAGAGGCACACCACATCAAAGAGAGATGAGAATCAAGAGGATACTAGGTTGTCATAAGAGGAGTGTCATCACATAATTTGTTATGGGTTACCCTGGCGTAATCTTCCTAGGCTACTAGACCCCCATCTTGGGTTACCCTTGCTGCCTCTACTAGTCGTTGGACCCCCATACAAACTATGCGGGATCAACATACCTTCCAGTTGGACCAGGTAGTTGACCTTGCCATTCCAAGCCTTCTCAACTCATCTCAAACCTATATGAGCACTTGAGCCATGAGTGAGGCATTAACTTATCCTGATGAGTGTTATTACTACCCAACCCTCTAGTTTATTTTAGGTTATCACCTAATTACAAAACTCCCACATAGGTTACCCAGGTACCACTTTTGGTGTCAGCCCCCATTGAGAGCCACTCCCCTACTGACAATAAGAAAACCTAATAATCAAAGAGAAAAGCCACTTGCACAGTCAAAAAACTCATTAACAAAAAAACATGGCAAGGCATAACCCTTCTCACTCATAAGTTTCCAAGGAATTCCAAACACAAAGGTAAAAATTTAGTGCAAGGCTAATAACTAGCATAACACAATCAATATATAAATCCCCAACACCAAAGTTAATCAAAATTTACATCAAGAGGATGATTCTCCCTAGCCTCTGGAAGACTCTAATTACACAAGAGTTTAGACATAAAGCAAATCTCACAATACTTCACTTAACCACTTATTGACATAATTCATATGATAACTTCATTAAAGTCATAACAATAATTCAAGTCAAATTGATACAACAACCAAAACATCTTCTAAACAAATGTGAGAATGAATATATATTTATTTATACACACATATACATATATGTATTTGTTCATTGGTAAGAAAATCTTAAAATTAAATAACAAATTATAGATTTAATCACATTTCTTCCTCTATATACTTATACAGATGTATATAGGTATACATATATATTCAACCCTCATTTAAATGTAAAATAAACAACATCGAACAACATTCATATATGCTTTGAATAGGATTCAAATATCAATGAATATATGCTTAAACAAAAATTTAGATTATCATATAGACTCATGTACATTTACTGATATATAAATATAGCTTACAAGTCAGTTTGGCTGATTTCTTTATTTTTAAACATGCAGATTTCAATTAGCTTCAAGTTCAACCAAAGGGAGATCAACTACAGGTGCTTAACAAATAGTAAAGCATTAGATAGAAATAATATGAATCAGCTTGAATACATGCAATAAACTTGGGACTAAAAAAAGAGTTATGGCAAGAAGAGCGGAGCGGCAATAGGACAAGGAGAACATTGACAAATACCAAATGGAATTATACAACAATAGTTTATACGTTCTTGATCATATATATATATATATATATATCTTGCCAAACATTTATAATGAACATTCATTTAGAAATAATTTGAACTAGTTATATGTCAAGTATTTGATGCATAACAGTTGACTGGAGAGAGCTTGATTAGATTTCGACATAACTCACTCCTCTACAATTCACATTCTATAGAGGATTAAGAAAACATGCATGGCCAATACAAGGTCATTTCAAGGAATGGTGAAGTGATAAGACCCAACGAGGACATGCATAGGATGATTCAAAGCCTTTTGTTTTAAACAATAATATCTTTTGTTTGAAGATTACTTTAGTTAACAATGACATCAATTGCTAGGTTAGCTTGCCTAAGACATAGATTTTGAATTCTCTATAGGAGTAAAAATATCAATTGAACTTAAAGAGGAAAGTTTAGCATGAATAATCTAAATATAGACTCTACATATATTGAATCCCTTTAAAATCAAATGCTAGAAAATTAGGTTCGATATTCCTTTACATAATAATATTTGTCGAGCCTTAGAGAAGGGGGGGCGTAGGAATTAAATTTATAGAGCCAAGATTATAAATGACCAAAGTCCTCAAGCATAAAATATGGTGCATACTAGAAGTATGGTGAAACAAAGCTTCAAAAAAGAAAGGCGTACCCAACATGCAAGTTTATAGTAAGTACTACTGTACGACGATAAATCTTTACCATTTAAGATAGCCAATAAAGAACAAACGATAGAGGAAATAGAGGTTTGGAGTCAAATAAAATTGTAGAGCAAACATAAATAGTTTAATTGGTAAAATTGCATAGGGTACTATTTACAATTGTTAAAATTTAGAGACCATAATAGACTAAGAAATGTTTTCTTTCAGAATAATAAAAGTATTCAAGCTCTTGTTTTAGAAACAGTGAAAGAGTTTTTAAAGGAATAGAACCTAGTTGAAACTAGTTGATGGAGCTGAAGAATGATGCCAAACTTCTTATTCCTAGCTTGCAGCTCTCACACACTTCCAAATCCTAGCAATCTCTGCAAAAATCCACTTCCAAATCCCCAAAAACCCCCAAAATACTAGAAGAAGAGTTTTTTCAAGAAATGGAGAAACAACTTCAAGAACCAAAAACTCCCGCACAACCAAATCCAATTAGTTTCCCAAAAATAATCCAAAAGCCCCTCTTTAGTTAACTCCCACTAATTAATTTATTCCTCCACTCTCTGTAACTACATCCTCTCCATTAAATTCATTAATTTATTTTCTTTTATATTTTCCCCACTATGCACAATTTCTTCACTTGGTTTCATTTTTTTATAATTTTTTTTTAAGTCATATCTTATGATTTATACACCAATAAATTAAACAATTAAATATTAATTTATTAATTCAATTCTTTAATTCTAACTTGTTTGCACATTATCACAATTAAATATATTTATATAAATATTTCAATTATTTTTCTAACCATTAATTCCAATTTATTTAAATCAAATAAATACTTTATTAATAATTTATTTAATTGATACTTCAATCATAAACAAGCTTTTATTTAATTAACCCAAATCCTTTTGATTTCAATTATCTTTATTTAATATAATAACCAAACAAAGGCACCCATCAATCACATTGATCCAAGAATGTCAATATCCGACCATACAATGAAACAAAAGAAAAAACAACAACATAGACAACACAACTTGAATTGACCTTATAGATGGGATGTGACATCAGACACTCATCCTCGATGAGGATGATGAAACAATGTGGGGAATCCGATGCTACCTCTGAATCAACAACCTCCATTGGGCTTTAGGCACACTCAAACCTAGCAATCCAGGTGGAGTCAATGTCTGGTACTTGCAACCTACAACAAATCACACAGTCAAACTTGTACATAGGGAAAATAGTTAATCACACCGTAAAGGGAAAATCATAGTGTCGTAGGGCACTCACAAGTGAGTGATGCGACCCTATTACCCTCCACCAATACATCAACACACAATGACATATATCAAATCATGATCTAGAATATACATCCAATAAAAACATAGTCTTCATATGCTCACATAAACAATTAAACTAATATGATAACCATGATATAAGCATAAAACATCAGATATAATAGTGTCATCAAATATCATCACAACTAAGCATCAAAGTGTTATAGTATCAAAGTGTCATCAAATAGGTATCATCAAGTCCAAATACATCTATGTATCTACCAGAAACAAAAGAAAATTGAGGGGTACTACACTCATGTTTCACTATGTGATTTTCTTACATTTTGTGACTCATCATTTTTTTGGTAGTCATTGGGTTTGATTTCCTCTGAGAGTGTGAAATTTATTTGACTTTTCCTCTCTTGGAGACATCAGGCACAATGCTCCCTAAGAAGAGACCTTACACAAACTAAGCAAATATCCCCTTAAACAAAAACCTATACATAATGTTCATAAGTGTTTGGCATAATACAATGTGTTGTTCTTGTGAAGCTCATAACCCTAATTCAAGGCCACCTAGCATAACACACCTTGCTTGCCTATAGAGCCTTGCCTTGCATTGTGGTGCCTTATTGATGTTTTTAGGAGTATAAATTTGATATGGTATGGGAGCCTAATACAATTCTCTCCTTTGCCACCCCTTAGTTTTGTTTTGCTTTATGGAAGCCTATTGAAGTTATGTTGGAGGGATAGGTTTGGTATGGTTAGTATGATGAGAGCTGACACGTAGGCATGACTTTCTCACTAAGCCACTTTATTGGAAGACTCACCTAGTGGGTAGCCTAGAGTTTTGCTACCTTAGAGTGAGAACAAAACTGATAGTCTAGATGTGTTCCACATCGTGTTGGAAAATCTAGGTTCGATCTTCTTGGTCTTTGATGTTGAATGATTGTGTATCTTTTCCATTGGTGCATACATAATTTTCCTAAATTTCTACTTTAGTGCAAGTTTGACATGGGGTCATACTCTCACTAAAGTGGGGGAAAAATATAGTAATGGAAAAAGTATCCCTTTTTCCTTAGTTTGGGAATAATTAATATTAAAATGAGCCTAATGTTGCCTTGATTTAGTGTTGTAATGTGTTTTACACATTCACATTAACTTTAGGGACCTTTTAAAATAAATAGACCTAATTGTTCCTTATTTAGGATGTTGTGAAGTGTATCTTTACACTTTCACACTAATCTAGGGCTTTATTAATTAATTGAGGTTAATTTTCCTTAATTTTCCCCTTTAATTCAAATCCAAGCCTAACTAATTACAAATTTCGAGGGATAACACTTGACATTCATAAATTCCATTACACAACACTCAATTTTTGAAGTTGTGTGTCCTAGGTTAGTGACCTAGGACCCATTCGCCATCTAGCAAATAGGTCCTCACTAGGCCCTGGGACCCTATTTTCACATGATCTTTCACATTATTCAAAGTATGTCCTAGTCGAGTTACCTAGGACCCATTCGCCACATAGTGAGTGGATCCTCACTTAGACTTAGGATGCCTCCTTGAAATATGTTTTTGGTGGTATTTTAATAATTTGAAATCCATAATTCAAGGTCAACTTGTGATATTTGTATTTCAGGAATTAATGATAAGATATGTATAAATACAAGGCTATTTCACTTAGTTTCACCTAGAATTTTTATGCAAGAATCCTAATAGCAAGTTTATGAGATCACGAAAATTCAAGAGCATTTCTAAGGAATTCAAGGGTAGGTTATTGAAGAATATTGTAGCAATCAAGATCCATTTCATTATGTCAAAGGCATAATGCATCATGCATGTTGTTGAGCTAATGTGTTGATGTAGTGTTCAAGATCAATCAAACATATTCAAAGGAATTGTTTAAAATAAAGTTCATGATCAAGATCTACATTTATTTAGGCTACTTCATGCTAGTTTGCATATCTACAATCCAAGGTTTCAACTAAGGTATAGTGAGTTGTGACATTGCATTTTGTTCATTCATCATTCCTTTCATGTATTGTTTCATTTCAAGGTTTAATTACCAAAAGCAGTTTGACCAAGGAAAAACCCTATTCCCTAACAAACAACATTTTTATCTCCTTTGATGTGTGATTACAGGTTTTAGGTTGAAGATCATTTGGAGAGTAAAATTGTAGAAGTTGTCAAAGTTGCTAAGAAAGTTGTCAAATCATGGAAACTAAGCTACATGATTTATTTTCAGCTTTGCAATAGTGCATGACTAGAATTTGGAAGTGTAGAATAAGAGGAATAAAACCCAAAAACTAATTTTCTAGAACCCTAGCCAGGACCCATTCACCATAGGGTGAATGAGTCCTCAATGAGGTTTGAAAGTACACAACATTTAATCCTTTTAAAACCTGCCTTTTGACTGCTATATCAGTTAGGTTTAATTTTTTTTACATT